>JAKFHU010001449.1:2400000-3000000 GCA_023783475.1 Daubentonia madagascariensis | reverse complement strand
TCAAAGTGCTAGGATTACAGGTGTGAGCCACTGTGCCCAGCCACTCCCGTGTTCTCAATGACATCTAGAATGGTAAATGTGAATCCTTTCCAGGAAGTTTTCAATTTACTTTGCCCAGATCCATCAGAGGTATCACTATCTATGGCAGCTATAGCCTTATGAATATATTAAATATTACTTAAATAATAAGACTTGAAAGTCAAAATTACTCATTGATCCATGGACTGAAGAATGGATGTTGTGTTCATAGATATAAAAACAACATTAATCTCCTTGTACGTCTCCATCAGAGCTCTTAGGTGACCAGGTACATTGTCAATAGGCAGTAATATTTTGAAAGGAATCTTTTTTTCTGAGCAGCAGGTCCCAACAGTCATCTTAAAGTATTCATTAAACCATGCTGTAAGCAGATATGCTGTCATCCAGGCTTTGTTGTTCCGTTTATAGAGCACAGGCAGAGTACACTTGACATAATTCTTAAGGGTCCTAGGGTTTTTGGAATGGTAATGAGCATTGGCTTCAACGTGAAGTCACCAGCTTCATTAGCCCCTAACAAGAGAGTCACCCTGTCCTTTGAACCTTTGAAGCCAGGCATTGACTTCTCTCTAGCTATGAAAGGCCTAGATGGCATTTTCTTCCAATATAAGATATTTCGTCTACATTGAACATCTGTTGTTCAGTGTAGCCACCTTCATTAATTATCTTAGATAGATTTTCTGGATCTTCTGCAGCTTCTACATCAGCGCTTGCTGCTTCACCTCACACTTTTATGTTATGGAGACAGCTTCTTTCCTTAAACCTTATGAACTAACCTCTGTAGCTTCAAACTTTTTTCCTCCAGCTTCCTCACCTCTCTCGGTCTTTGTAGAATTGAAGAGAGTTAGAGCCTTGCTCTGGTTTAGGCTTTGACCTAAGGGAGTGTTGTGGCTGCTTTGATCTATCTAAACCAAAAACTTTCTCCATATCAGCGTCAAGGCTGTTTCGCTTTCTTATCTTTCATGTGTTCAGTGGAATAGCACTTTTAATTTGCTTTAAGAACTTTTTCTTGCATTCACAACTTGACTACTGTTTGGCCTCTGAGGCGTAGCTTTCAGCCTATTTCAGCTTTGGATGTGCCTTCCTCACTAAGCGTAATCATTTCTAGCTTTTGATTTAAAGTGAGATACCTGCGATTCATCCTTTCACTTGAACACTTAGGGCCACTGTAGTTACTAATTACCCTAATTTCAATTTTGTTGTGTCTCAGAATAGGCAGGCCCAACAAAAGGAAGAGAGAAGGGGGAACAGCCAGTCAGTGGAGCAGTCAGCACACACATTTATTAATTAAGTTCACCATCTTACATGGGTGTGGTTCATGGCACCCCAAAGCAATGACAATAGTACATTTAGCATAATGTACTATTGCAGTAATATCAAAGATCACTTATCACAGATCACATTATTATATCACAGATATAATAATGATGAAAAACTTGAAATATTACAAGAATTACCAAAACATGACAGACACACAGTTAGCACATAGTGTTGGGAAAATGGCACTAATAGTCTTGCTGAATGTAGGGTTACCAGAAAACTTCATTTTGTTAAAAAACGCAATATATGAAAAGTGCAATAAAATGAGGTATGCCTGCATAAGAATGGAGGAGAGAAGGAAAGTTGCTGGATGGTAAGGTGGTAGGTAGAGTCAATGGATGGTTTATTTTCTCTATATTCATTCTATATAGAGGACTGGTTTCATTTCTTTAAAATCCAATAATTTAATCAGCAATCTCCATCATCACCCTCAGTTACAGACCAGGTCATCAATCCTTACTTGACTGCACCTGCACAGTACACTGGACAGAAAATCCCAGAAGTCTTTCGGAAGCCACTCATTTGGGGGTGGGTTGAAAATGCGCTGGAAACAATTTCAATGTCTCCCAAGAATTTTCCTCTTGAAGATTGTACTTTCCAGAGGCAACTAGGGCTGAAATAACCTTGATACCTGGGGTTTTCCTGTGTCCTCATGGTTATTGGGGGCCACGTAGTGAGATAGTCACATTGTAGGAAGAAACCACCACAAGGTGTTCTTTGGATCTAGATTGAAGACAGACTTGAACCTGCAGTGAGAGTGGAGGTCAGGATCTTAGAGCTGTGCTAGGTGAGGAGGCCTGGGACGTATATAGGACGTGTTGCACTCGGACCCTCATGTGAGTGTGCCTGAGAAGCAGAGGAGAGGGGTTGCGTGACTGGGGGTGACTGATGGAGTGAGTATGCCGTGTTCACGTCTGTGAGTGAGTGTAACAGGCTAGGGTGGGTCTGTATGATGGCATATGCAGTTGTGGCGCTCTGAGTAGTGTGTGAATGTGCCTCTGTGACTAGGAAGACTGGCTTTTATGGGAGTGTGGTTTTTTGACCTTGCGTGTGTCACTGAGTTAGTCACCTGCTGGTTCCTCACCTCTCTTAACTCACAGCTACTTGTGGCTTAAACAAAGAATTAGCCCTGTCAAAGTCAAATAAAATATAAAGAGGAATCTCTAAATAAAACATTTTACTTGGGAAACACAGAATTGCAATTTAGGGTTCGGGGACAAAAGGAGAACTTCCCCTTCGCCCTCTGAAGGTTTGCTGAAAGTTAACTGACGAAAGGCAGATTGATAGGAGAAAAGGCAATACAGATTTATCAATGTGCACAAAGTTCTGGAGGCCCGGACTTGTGACTGGTGTCTGAAGTGGTGGCAGTCTTGTGGGACTGAGCCCTGAACCTGTGGGATGTGATGCTGTGTCCAGGTAGATAATGTCAGAATTGAATGGAGGACACCCAGCGGACGTCTGTTGCAGAAATGATTGCTTGCTTGGTTTGTGGGGAAGAACCCCCACACATTTGGTCACAAGAGACTTTTGTGTTGATTGTTCTGGTGGAAGAGCAGAGGAAAAACCGTTTGTGTTTTTTCTATTTAGAGGCCTTTATTAGAAAGAGAAATGTTACCTATTGTCTTGAAAGAAAACTCATTGGCGCTAGCAAATTTTCGGGAGCTGGCAAGCTCTGATTAGTGAGTGATGGTTGTAGGTAAAACTAGTCTTAGATATAGGTCAGTTGTTTCAGCAGCTACTAGGTAAAATGGGTCTTAAAGTTATAGTAGGTCACTTGGAGAGCTGGCTTGCAAGATAATCCCTGGGTAAGCAATTGTGCCTTGGGTGTTTATTTTCCTCCCCTTAGTCTCTCGACTCTAATTTCCTCTGTGGCTGCTGGGAGCAGGGGAAAGGCAAATTTTCTCCTTAGGTATTTGAACATCTTCTTTGCTAATATTGTTTATTGAGGAGAATTGTATGCTTAAAGTCAGGCTTTGACATTTTCTAGTTATCATTATAAGAATGTAGGCCAGAATAACTTTAATTTTTTGTATGAAAAAATGGAATTAGTAGAATTATGTTTCTTTTAAAGTAGTAAATTAAGGAATTCGTAAGGTTCTTCACTTCAAATAATAACAGCTAACTTATATTAAGCAATTATTTTATTAAATATTTTATGTGTATTATTTAACTTCATCTTCAGGCTATTTTATATGCTAAGTAATATTCTTTCCCAATTCACCAATGAGACTTTAAGGCACTGGCATGTTATTAAATATCAGAGTTTAAATCTGAAAGTCATATCCTAAAAGGCTGATAACAGAGTCTGTATTTGTTACTTCAAGAGATCACTTCTCAAATATTGCTTATTTTTAAAACCTACTTCCCTCACTCAGTAATTCATAAGTGTCTTTTCTTCATTTGTTGGTTGGACCAATTAATAATTATTGATAATAGCATAATATGTCAGTACACACTACAACATAATTCTGCTAATGTGTTGCCTACTGTTAGACATGTTTCCAGTTTTTGTTATCGATAATTCACTAAAGATACTCTTCTGCATACAACTTGTGTACCTCTATTTCTATTTCCTTACAATAAATTTCTTTAAGTATAGCATCAAAAATCAGATATTTTATGGTCCTGCAATGTGTATAACCCTATGGTATTCCCATTTGTGATGATTCAATGACTAAAAACACTTAGTTGCTACTTTTAAATGCTAATAATCCAGTAACGGCCATAAACTATAAATAGGAAAGTGTAAATTAGTGTATAGTAAAGAGCACCAGAGGGATTCATGTGACATGCCTTGGGAATTCATGGGAAGGTGGCATTGGTTGGATTCTGGCCATCACTGTAAGGTATGAACAATTATAACTAAGCCCGTAGAATCTGTGTGGAGGTTAGTAGAATGTATTTGGTAAGCTTTTACTTTCTAATTTTTTCTTCAAGTGATATTAGATAAAAAGTGAGACTAATAGGATAAATTGGTTTAGCAGTTGTTTGGAAGACATTGTGGCTAAGTGGCAAAATAAACTTGTCTTTTAACACATACATTTGTATGTGAGTGTGTGTGTGTGTGTGTGTGTGTGTACACGTGTATATTTTTAAGTTAATGTATGACCAGTGTTAAAATAATTATGAAGTATATTTAAAACAAAAAAGAAAACCAAGATCACAACTAAAAGAAAAGTAATGGTAACATCAGACTATGAAATATAACAGAGTAAATAAATTACCAGACCTTTTCAATGTATTGATGTCCTATAGCTTGTCTTTCAATGCCTGTCTGTCTCTTTTTTAATGGTCTAATTTTTTTTTTTTTTTAGTCAGGGTCTCACCCTGTCTCCCAGGCTGGCGTGTGGTGGCCTGATCCTAGTTCACCGCAGTCTCGAACTCCTGGGCTCAAGTGGTCTTCCTACCTCAGCCTCCCAGGTAGCTGGGACTACAGGCGTGCACCACTGCACCCGGCTACTTTTTTTATTTTTAGTAGAGATAGGGTCTCACCATATGTCCCAGGCTGGTCTCCAACTCCTGGCTTCCTCCTACCTCAGCTTCCCAAAGCGCTGGGATTACAGGCATGAGCCACCGTGCCCAGCCCCATCCTATTTTTTAATCTTCATTCTCTATTGACAATATATCTGAAATATTTTTCATGTCCTTAAATATGTTTTCCTACTTAGCATTTAATGGCTGCTTTGTATCTATTACATGTATGTTCTGTATTTAACTACCAATTTGACTGGACTCAACAAAGAACCAAGCCTAAGCAATTCCTTCTATGTTGTATTATCTCCCATATGTTGACCAATTTCAGCTGATCCCTAATGCCAAAAAAGAGGTTCTAGTTTGGATGATGAGGCCTCTTTCAGCCTTGGAAAGTAGGAGTGAAGGCAGGTGGATCTACCCGTAGGAAGACTGAGCAGCCTAATCTCAGGTCTAGATCAGCCTTCCCAAAATGGGGGCTTGTCCAGGAAATCTCCTGCTGTAATCTGGATCTGGCTTCAATGCAGAAGTGACTTATTCTACAACTATCTTTGTGTAGCTGGGTTTCCTGGGGTTTGAGGGAGAGCTTAGACCCATCTTCTCTTTTTCCCTAAATTATATGTACAGTTGTGGGGGCCTAATCTTGGAAGGGGAAATGGAGGAGCAGAAAGATTTTACTAAATTAAGTCATACTGGGAACACTAAAACTTTTTTTCTTCTCTCAGCTCTGGATTCTCTGGAGTTTGAATTTTTCCAGTAGTGGAATCCTGAGGAGGACTCACCAGGTCTTACATTTCTAAAACCATGACCTGTGTAAGTTGACTATTTCTGTTTCCTTGTAATATTATGATTTTAGGTTATGCAGATTTTTTCATTAACCTAAAACTTCCTATTTAAGAAGGCCTCATTCAGTTACCTGCTCCCTAGTTTCTCCTAGTCATTGAATAGTGATAGCAAATAACTCCATTTCTTCCCTGAGTGTTTCTGTATTTATTGTCCAATTTACTCAATATTCTTATGTGCTTAGTCTTCAACCAAAGGCTATGACAGAGCAGTAAAGCAGTGAAGTCCCATCAGGAAAGTAGTCGAGCTTCCCTTATAAGTCCCTAGTTTGGTGAATTAGAGGTGTTTGTCCTATTTGAGTACCCTAGGTAGACTTTTAAATTCTTCATAGACCTGAGTTTTCTAGGCAAATAAGATGGGATTTGGTTATCAGTTGGTCTCAGTCTTAGTATGTGATGAGATCTCACATTCTTTGAGAATTTTAGAATGATTGGGAACATATCATGGATCTTGAGAGACAAATATCTATTTTATGGTTGAATGTGTTCTGTTGAACTTGGGTGACATCTTTTTGATTATGTAATCCTCTATCAGTATACACCCAGGAACAAAAAAAAGTATTGAGTGAGTGATAGGGAAGATGGTAATGAATGAGAATATGATCCTAAGGAGTAAATGTGTTGATTTCCAAAATTGGGAAAGACCTTTGAAATTTCATCCAACCAAGTATACGAAGGTAAACGGTGGCTTAAGTCTGAGATATCCATAATAAAATAGATTGTTATACAGCCAATACAAAATTTATTTGTCAAAACAAAAATACTTCTGATATGTTCTGACATAATGATGAACTTGAGGCTTGTGGATACAGCTAAAGTTTTCGCAAACCTTTTTTTTAATATGGAGATTTTTATATTAAATTGTTTTTAAACTGTTAAAGGGAAAATAGTTGAGTAACTCACATTTATTGGGAATTTAAGCATCATACAACTAGCAGAGTATGTGGTTGTGTCTTGAATACTTTATTGAATACGGAAACTTGAATTTTGTTCCTTAGCAGATCTGAATTATTGCAGTAACTCCCAACATACAGAAAGATTTGTCTGCAGCAATAGGATTCTTCAGGAACATACAGACACTTTGCTTTATTCTGCCTCCTGGTCACTAGTCATTTGTCTATATTGTTCCCTTTCTCTGACATGCTCTTCTGATCTCCTGTCTTTCAGTCTTTAAAATATATTTTAAATTTCTTAATACATGGGTTTACAGTTTCAGGAATTAGTGACATTCAGGGATGTGGCCATAGACTTCTCTCAGCAGGAGTGGGAATACCTGGACCCTAATCAGAGGGATTTGTACAGGGATGTGATGTTGGAGAACTATAGGAACCTGGTGTCACTGGGTAAGTTTATTTGCCTCAAATAATTTAAAACGTGATGTGTGATATATTACCTTTCAACACAGTGAATTTCAAGGCTGTATTTCAAAATATAGGCTGAATTTTTCCTTCCCATTCCTAAAGGAAGGTTTGAGCTCTGCCAATTTGACAATGGCTCTGCCATTAAGTACCATCATTTTCTTCATTCTTTAGTGATATTCACGTCTCCCTCTGGATCTTCTTAAAATTGCTTCCTTCCTTAATATCCAAGGGGCTGCATTAAAATGATGTATATTTATTTAGTGAATAATCATTGTTCAGGAAACCTGGTTTCCCACTGTGTTTATTCCCAAAATTTCTATAGATATGCTGTGTCATCATCTGATCCACCTGCAAGGACAAAAGTTAGATGCGGATTCATGATTTGCTCTGAGTATGAGAAGAACCTCTGTGACTTACATAGCAGCGGATTGGATGAACAGTATTCATTTAAAACCAAAGGGTCTACATTTAATTTCCTGTAGCCAATTTGTATGATTTATGGCTGAAAGTTATAATTCATGAACTTTGCATTTAACATTGAATGAAGATTTTGTAAATCAATCAAGATGCTTCATGTTTTCCTCTTATGGAAATAAAATAATTATAATTGGTACAATTGTGCTCATTATGTCCATGGCACTCTTCTGGAAGCAAAAAATATATAAAAGGACTTAATCATCAAACAACTGTATGATGGTAATATTATTACACCCAATTTATTTGCCAACACTGCGGAATAGTGAGTTGAAGTGACATGGCCAGAGTCACGAGGTTGGTAGGATTAAGAGGAAGAATTTGCACGCCAGCTTTCTGGCTCCAGAGACTTTCATAAACATCGTTAAACTTTCTCTTAAGGGACAGAGCCTGTATAAGTCTAAGTTAAAATAACGTTTCGCTATACCTGCCACACTTTTTAAACCATCTCACTCCTCTTTCATTTCAAATCCTTAGTTCGTTGCAAGTTTAACTAAAGCCCAGGTTTCTGTGACTTTTGCTTTTATTTTTATACCATGTGGCATTTCTTTTCTTATAAGCAGGACATTCCGTTTCTAAACCAGATGTGGTTGACTTATTGGAGCAAGGCAAAGAGCCCTGGATGATTTTGAGGGAAGAAACACGATACACAGGTAAGGAAGGCAGGGGAAGCAATCAGGGCTGGTAACAGCCTGTGAGGTAAGGGAGAGGTGACACTTCTGTGTGTTGTTGTTTCTAAGGCCCTCCTCCACGGCACCAAGACTGTGGAGCATAGGCCTATGACCTGTGGAGGAAATAAAGATCTCAGTGTGAGCTATGGAAGAAACTTGAGCTTTACCCCATTTGCCAATCACCTTATTTCTCTTATATTTCAAACCCATTTTTCAGTGATAGGGACTCTTTTTTCTTTTTACCCATATTTTGAATTCAACTGTTTTTCCAACTGTCCCTTTGCATACACACACACACACACACACACACACAAACACACATTTATCAATATAGTGATAGTGAACAAGAGTTATGAGGTCCCTGTCTTCATGGAGTTTACATTGTACTAGAGCAAGTAGACATAAAAATAAACAGGTAAACAAATAATATGAGGCAGTAGAATGAGCCATGATAAAAAGTAAGCAGAGGTCAGGCCATTTTAGATAAGATGGTTGGGGAGACTTCTTTGGGGTGGTAATATTTGAGAAGAGATGGGATGTAAGGTCATAGGCCATGTGTTTATTTGGGGAAGACTATTCCAAGCTGATGAAGAGCTTGGAAGGCTAAGAGGACAGCTGGGGCAGTGGAGGGGAGGAGTGTGGAGAACACTGGGGAGGGAATGGGGGAGATACGTGAGTTTGATGAGTGCCCAAGTAGACCAGAGTAGAGATCCTAAGAGGAGAGTGACAAGAAATGAGGTCACACTGTTATAAGGAGGCAGATCGTATGAGGTATTACTGAATTTGAATTGTTAGGAAATAAGAATGATTAGAATCAATGGTGTAATTTGTTTGTTTTTTTAAATTTTAAGCCATTTTAAAAAATATTAGACCAATACAGAGAGCAACATAAAACAAATGTGTAGCTTAATGAGTTACATAAGTTAAACAACCATGTCAGTACACTCAGGTCAGGCGTTAAAACTTATTTAAAAAATTTATTTATTTATTTGTTTGTTTATTTAATTGTTTTTTTTTAGGGACTACTGCAACAGGGTCTTGCAGTAAGGGAGAAGTAGACTCAACTCCCAAAACTTTTTAAAAAACTCTTTATTTTAATATAATTTCAGAGTTACAGAAAGGTTGTAATAATAACACACAAGATTCCTTTATACCTGTCAAAGCAGTATTTCTAAACAAGGAAATAACCTTTTCTAGTCAATTCTGAAGCCCTCCACATATCTCCACCCAGTCACAATGTTCTCCCTCCTGCTAAATGTAACCAATGTTCTGATTTTAATGGTAATAAGTTCCTTCATTTTTTCTACTTCCAATTTCTTTTTTTTTTTTCTGAGACAGGGTCTCCTTCCATCACCCAGGCTAGAGTGCAGTGGCAAGATCCAGCTCACTGTAACCTCAAACTCCTGGGCTCAAGTAATCCTTCTGGCTTAGCCTCCTGAGTAACTGGGACTACAGACACATGTGCCACCATGCCCAGCTAATTGTTTTTTTTTTTTTCAGAGACAGGGTCTCACTAAGTTGCCAACGCTGGCCTCAAGCAATTCGCCCACCTCAGCCTCCCAAAGTGCTAGAATTGCAGGCATGGGCCACTATGCCCAGCCCCTCCATTTTCTTTATATGTCCTTTAAATCATCTTTAAACTCTGAATTTCTGCTTTGTCTCTTTTTGTTGTTGTTCTTAACCATTTATTTGCTGAGGAAATAGCATCCTCCATTCTGAATTTTGTTGATGCCATCCCTGAGATTTACTTAAAAATGTTCTCTGACCTCTCTACATCCTCTCAGTAAGTAGTGGGGTCAAAAGACTTAATCAGATTTAGATTCAATTTATTTTTACTTTTTTCACAAGACAACTTCCTGGGTGGTGTTTTATGCATGATATGTTGCCACTATGCCTGCCCCTCACATACCAGAGAGAGCTGACATGTTGTTTACTGTGTTAAAGGAAAACAGTACTTCTAAAGACCTTTGGTGGTGTCTCAGAGAGGGGAGGGCAAGGTTGGATTTTATTGAGAATTAGAAGTGTGGTTTAAGGCCAGTCTTTATGTGGGGACTTGATTAGGATTGGTTGAAAATCAAGATGCCACATTGGAGAATTAGTGGAAACAGCTAGATAAGAATTTTGGGGCTAGGGATTCAAAGAATGCTATAGTACAAACTATGTTGCCGTTTGCCGTTGAAGAGTTATTTGGTGGATCTTTCAGGAACTTCCTGTAATGAACAGTGAAGCCATTTGCCTGTGTAAGAAACTTCCACAACAGTAAAATTGTGCTAATGAAGATAGTGGGATAGATACATCGTGTTAACATAGACAGGAAGTTATAAGGGGGAACTGGTAGTTGCACTTTGCTGTGTCCAGGCTGAGTGTGGGAGTAGACAGTTTAGATTCTCAGCATAAACTTTCTGGTTGTCTCTCTTTTTGTGATTTTGACAGTCATTTGTGTTCAGTGCCTAGATGCATTAATTCATTAGACATTCCAAAATGGTCATGTTCTTATTCTAACATTTATTTTTCACTTATTATGTACAAATATAAAGAATTTTTACATCACCTACTACTTGGTAACCTGATACAGTTTGTATAATAAAGGCTAGATAAATGCTTGATTTTTCCCTTTATTTATGTTTTCAACTGTGAAACAGTTGGTACCTAGGATCCTTCTTAGGTGACCAGACAGATATTTTATTGTCATTATAAATACATGGACTTAGGCATACTAACTATGCTTCAGCCCATTGCAGTCATCCTTATTATTGCTCCAATCTTTGGTCAATGGGCCTCATAATCTTGCCTCTCAAGTCCTTTAGATCCTTAATAGTCTTTAATAGTAATAGCTCTTTTATCATCTGTTATGACAAGATATTCCAGGCTTATCTCATACATTTCCTGTACCAAGCTTTTAATCAGCCAAAAGTTTTCGAAGTTTTGGTTTCTTTTAGTGAGACGTTTTGAGACCCACTCTAGGTGCTAGAGATGCCCATTTTTTGCGGGGGTGGTTGAAGATTATTTCTAGGGTTTTTTTCCTGGCCAAAGACAGAAAAATCCATAAATATGCATATATGTATATATTTACATATTTAAATAAAAATAAATTACCTGATGAGTTCATATGGTAACTTCCTGGCCAAACTTAGGACTAAACAGTGTTTAATTGAACTTTTTTATCTTGGACCTATATCTCTTTTGCTCAGCACCAATTCTCTAAGACTCCAGTGATGGTAAAATTAAAATATCACACAAGTATTCATTCCCTTTATTCTGTATGACACATAAAACATTTTCATTAAATAATGACTTCACTACCTCAATGATTACTGAAAACAGTTATGTTTTAGTATGCCTATTCTCCCCAATTTATAATTTTACTGTATAATATACTTTCTCCCTTATGACCAATATTTGCTCTTAATCTAATATATATTTTTAAGTCTGTAGTTGTTGTTATATTTGGGGCTCAGCCCATGCAGCCTGGCTGCAGTAAATCATGCACATAAGAGCTCACACAGCCTTCCAGGAGCTCTCTTTTCTGCAAGTGCTAGAGCTCAAGTACTAGGAGATGAGATCCGTATCAGGCAAGTATGGGAACTGCCCTGACTTAAGAAGCCTTGTGGTTCCATAGATTGGTACAGTATCTCATATAAGGATTCTCTAGGCATAGCTTGTAGCGTCTTTGGCAAGGACATGCCCCTTCAAAGAAATGTAGTCAAAGAAACCCAAAGTATGGTGTTCTTTTAGTCTAGCCTCTAGTCTACACTTTCAGGTGCAATGTGCCGATCAGGGGTCCTTTTTTACCACAAATAATGAGACTTATTTACATAGTTGACACACTCTGGTTTATCTGTGTAGGGGACAAGGGAAAACTTCCCCTTCTCCCTCTGAAGATTCTCTGAAAATCACTGACAAGAGGCAGATTAATAGGAGAAAAGGCATACAAATTTGTTTATTTATTTGTTTATTTATTCTAGAGACAAGGTCTCACTGTCGCTCAAACTAAGGTGCAGTAGCACGATCACAGTCACAGCTCACTGCAGCCTCAAACTCCTGGACTCAAGCAATCCTCCCACCTCAGCCTCCTGAGTAGCTGGGACAATAGGCATGCACTACCACACCTAGCTAATTACAGGTGTGAATCACCTGGGATTACAGGTGTGAATCACCATGTCTGGCTGAAAAATCATGGTTTTTAAAAACCCTTAAAACTAAATACATGTTTATATTTTATTAAATTTTTATAAACTTTCAGTTACAGTTGATGAATTAAACTTAAAACATTACAGCCTGTATAATATGTAATTCTATGATATATAATTGTATATTTCTATAATATGTAATTAATATTGATATATTAGGACAATTGATTTTTTTCCTGAAAATGTTAACATATCTTGATTATTCTGATAGTTTTATGATTTTTGAACCTTGATGAGTGAGCAGTCTTAAGAAAGGATTGTGTGGCATTTTGGGCTGGTTGGTTGAAGAAAAAAAAAAGAAGCAAGAAGGGATTGTGTTCTTTTCAGTTCTCAGTGACCTACCTCACTCCCCTGTTTTGGTCATTCTTCAGCCTGAGATAGAGGACAGATTTTATGATGTGGGGACATCAGTTCAGATGTTTGATGTTTGATATATCTTGGTCATTATTTTAAAGTTTTTCCCAGTAGTTATTCTAACCTCTATAAATTTCATGTTTTCTTGTTCTTTTTGTTGGGAGATAATTTGCAGTTTTATGCACCCTCAGGTGAGGACTTCTATGTTTTAATCATGTGATCATAACACACTATTTCTGAAACAGTATGTCTTCATTTGTTGGTTTGGACCAATGTAATAATTAGTAGTAGCATAATATGCCAGTGCATAGTACAACATAATTCTTTTAACATGTCGCCTACTATTAGACACATTTCCAGTTTTTTGTTATCAAAAATTCCCCAAAATATTGTTCTGCATCCAACTTGTCTCATCATTTTTCAGTCCTCTTAAAGCATAATATGAAGAAATTTGGGGGAAGAAGAAGCAGGCCAAAATTTCCCTTCAACAATTAAAGTTCTTTGAATGGCATCAGGCCCGATTTCTCTCCTTGAATTAAATGATTTAAAGATCTGTTATTCTGAGACAGGAAATTATTGGTCTAAAATTGATCCTAGGTAAAATAAGGATCCATTTAGTTAGATATAGCAAATCTGTGCTCACTTTGCAGATAGAAGCTAAAAAGGCTTTTTACCTGCAAATACAGTATCAGTCATTAGGGGTCAGCCAGAGATCTGTTTTCTCAGACTTCCCTGTGGGGGTTGTCAAATGGTATGATAATACAAGTTAGCTTGTTGACCTAAACAAAAGCATGGGGTTGAGCCAAAGTAGTGGGCTTTTCTTATTTTATATTAAGGCTGGAGTGCATTGGCATGATCATAGCTCACTGCAGCCTTGAATTCCTGGGCTCAAGCGTTCTTCCTGCCTCAGCCTCCTTAGTAGCTGGGACTACAGGCACACACCACCACGGCCTGCTAGTAAAGGGATATTCGTGCAAGGATTATAAAAGTGACTAACTTCCTTATGTTATTCCTTAGTTCATGTATTGGGAAATTTGTCTTTTATTTTTACTGTTTTATCTAATTTAACTTACTTTCTTTTTTTTCTTGAAGTGGATAATTCATTCTGATAACTTCTTTTCAAAAAACCATTTTGGAAGTTTGTTTTACATTTTTCTAAGTACAGTAATTCATTTTTGCCCTTACGTTTATCAATGCCTCTTCCATCAATTTATTCTGTTTTGTTCCATCAATTTATTTTCTTTCTGATTTTGAAATTTGTAAGTCATAATTATTCCCTTATTTTCATTCTTTTTTGTTCTTTTAAGTATTTAAGGCCATAGATTTTTCTGTTCTTTTGCTGTTCTACATATTTATGTAATGTTTACACACATTTATAATTTTTGTTTGTTTGTTTATTTAGTTTCTTTTGGCGCCTTCATTCAGATCAATTAAAATGGAGTTCTTTTACTTGATATAATGGAAATTGTTATTCTGATATTGTTATAAATTTCTAATGGTATTATATTCTTGTCAGAGATTAAAGTCTGTTTTTATAATTTTTCAAGAACTTGGTGAAATTTCAACTCAACAAATTGTTGGCACTGTA
This sequence comes from Daubentonia madagascariensis, assembly GCA_023783475.1. NCBI lineage: Eukaryota > Metazoa > Chordata > Mammalia > Primates > Daubentoniidae > Daubentonia > Daubentonia madagascariensis. The sequence goes on along the minus strand of JAKFHU010001449.1, from coordinate 2,985,693 downwards.
TGTGGTCAGATTTCCATGAATGCTTTGAGGTCAAATTTTAAGTATTCTATGACCAGTTAAAATAAAGTTTATTATCAGAGATAAGTATTGTAGTGTTTATTTATATTTATTCCATTGATTTGAGACTGAATGAGATATATATATTATTCTTTACCTCTAATATTTTTATCTATATAATTTTTTAGTTCTTGTTCTTTGAAGATTGATACTAAGTGTTATGTTGTGTGGCTGTTCCTAACTTTTTTTGTTCATTATCATCTCATTATTTAATATTATGGAGTGCCATTCAGCCTGTTTTGTAATTTATGCCCTTAATTCCAACTTTTTTAATATCAAGATTAAGATACTTCTTTTTTAACTTTGCCTTCTATACCCTTTCCCATCCTCTATTTTCACAATCATTTTAAGAATTTTTTTTTTTTGTACAAAATGAAGAAATGGATCTTTTTTTTTTTCTGGATTGAGCGCAAAAGCCATTTCATAGAGACATTCACCTTTTTACGTGTATTATATGACAGTTTTTGGTTCTTTCACCTTATTTTGTATTATGCTTTCTGGTTTTATCATTTTTAAAAAATTTCACTTTGTGTTCTATGTTCTTTTATATTATTTGACATACTAGCTTTAAATGATACTCTTTTCCAAAAATTGACCACACAACATTCACAGATGTTTGTCCAAAAATCTGCATTTTTGCATGAATTGTTTCTTTAAACCTTCTCCCAACTTTTCTAGGAACACTACTTCTGTCATTGTAGTCACTGTATGTTTCCAGTTACCCATTTCCTGGCTGTATATAATGACCTAAAAGATTGTCATTATGAGATCATGGGAAATACATTGTGAGAGTTCTTGTATATTCAAACTATTATTGGCTATTTTTGAACTTGAAAATGCTTTGTCTGGATTTAAAATTCTTAATTCATCTTTTCTTGAGAACTTCACACCTATTGCTCCCTTATTTTCTGAGTTTAAATAGCACTAAGTGTAAATCTAATGCCCACTGGATACTTCCCCCTCCCCAAAGTGACTTGATCTGTTTGCCTGGCAACTAAAAGGATTTTTTTGCTTTTTGAAGTCTTATAACTCTAATAGCGTATGCTTTTGAATGGACTATTCTAGTTAGTTTTCCTTGGGACACATAGTGGCTTTACGATATATAGTTCATGTGTTGATAATGTCTGGAAATTTTTCTTGAGTGATGTCTTAAAATATTACTCTAGCCCTCCAGTTCTTTTTGTTTTTATTTTGGATACCATAATTTTACATATATTTTGCTGATTTTGCCTATCTTCCATACCTGCTGTTTTCTCTTTTTTTAAAAAAAATTTTACTGTGAAATATAACAAACAATCTTGCGTGAATGGATATACTCTAATATATAACCATCACCCGGGTCAAGAAATTGAATACTGCCATTACTCTAGGATTTATATGTATATTGCTGATCACAAATCCTCTCTTTTAGTATAGGTTACCATATTCTGACATTTTTTATAACCGTTTTATTTCTTTAAGATTTTTAGCTTTTCTGTGTGTGCCTTGAAGCTACGTAATTCCATTTAATTTAGAAACTTTATTAGGCTCATTCTTTACATTATCTTTAATGCTCTGTTTTTTCCCCTAAACACTGTGCTTTAAGATTCACTTATGTTTTTGTATATATTTTTAAACTGTTCTTTTTTTTGTATTAATGTCTAATATTGCTGTTTTGTGACTATGCCACAACATACTTTCCATTCTATTATTTATATTCATTATTGACATTTATATTCATTGCAGTTTTGACTATTGTAAACAATGATATTATTAATATTCTTGTAAATGAATTCTTTTGCAAATGTTCTATTCTTTGGTGAAATTACTGACTATATCAACTGTTGTAGATCATTTCAAATTGTTTTTCAAGAAAATTGTGACAATTTGCACTCCCAAAAGCAGTGTGTGAGAGTTACTATAACTCCATATCCATGTCAACTTGCCAGACTGTCTAATTTGCTAATCTTATAGGCACATGTTGCCATATTGCTTTTTTCTCTTAGCTTTTTTCCCATTTGAAATTCACTTTAAAAAAATTTAATTTGAAATAATTTTAGATTTAGAGAAAAGTTGTAAAAAATTGTACAGAGAATTCCTGTATATCCTACATCCAGGTTTCTCTAATGTATACATCTCAGATTCATTGATCAAAATGAAGAAGTTAACATCGATACAATACCATTAACTAATCTACAGACCTTATTCAAATTGTACAACTTTTCTCACTAATGTCATTTTTCTGGTTAAAGATCCAACCCAGGTGCTCACTTCGGCAGCACATGTACTAGAATTGGAACCGTACAGAGAAGATTAGCATAGGATAACATACAAGTGCAATAAGGAGTCCGTATTTTGTTTATCTTTCCTAATGTTCAGGAGTGGGGAAACTGAGGCTCCTGTAAGCGAAGTGACTTACCCAACTGAGGGTTCTTCAGCTTCTGGCTAAGAACCCCATCCCCAACTCTTCCTCTTTAAAAAAATATAGATAGATAGATAGATAGATATATACAACCCAGGATCTTTCTTATATCGCATTTATTTGTCTTTTCAATCTGTGACAATTCTTCACCTATTTTGTTTTGTTTTGTTTTTCATGACTTTACCACCTTTGAAGAGTATGAGTCAGTTATTTTGTAAAATATGAGTGAGTGTCCCAAGATTGTAGTTTGTCTGTTACTATCTCATGATGAGATTGATATTAGGCATTTTTGCCAACATTATAGATGAAGTGTGCCCTCTGAGTGCATCATATCAGGTTCTTTGATGTTGATTCTGGTGACATTAACTTTGAACACTTGATTAAGGTAGGTGTCTGTTAAAAGTTTCTCCAGTGCAAAGTTACTACTTTTATCTTTGTAATTAATAAGTATCATGTAGGAAGATACTTTAAGACCATACATATCTTGGTTTGCCTGACACTTCAGCCACTATTTTAACATCTAGCATTGGTTCTTGACTGTAACACTTATTACTGTGGTTTTTGGTTAATGGTGATTTTTCTGTTTCCATCATTTCTTTTACAATTATTAATTGGAATTCTGTAAGCTAGAGGTGTATCTTCTTCATTTAATTATTCAATTATTTATTAATGTGGACTTACGGATATTTACTTTAAGGGTTATAATCCAGTATTATCATTTACTTTCTTGCTCAAATTGTCTCAGCTTTGGCCATTAGATGGGTTTGGCTTTTGTGTCCTTTTGATATATACCTATCATTTTTTGAGGATTTTCAAGCTCGAGGCTCATGTTGTATTTTCCTTGCTTTAGCCCTGCAATCAACACGCTTTCCAAAGGGCCATGGTTCTTTTGATTGAAGAATAAATTTTAGAAACCAAGATCTGGGTATAGGTGAGCTTATTGGTACTGGGGTGTCATTGCTTAAATGCTGACACATGCATATACATAGCTGCATTGATGTACTTGTGTGTGCATATACATTTTTATACGTTTTTAAAACCATGAATTCATACTGTTATCTCTGATTCCAATCTCTAACACCACAGGGTTCAATCTAGCCTTTCCCCTTCTTTATTTGTACTTTCTCTGATAGTGAAAGACCTCACTATTGTTCTGCACACTTATTAGTTACTTATCTACTTACTTATTTGTTCATTCCTAGTAAATACATAAAACTTACCAACTTTTCCTGTGAGAAGCAAATTTAGACTCTAGAGTACAATATTAGACAGTTCTTTTCAAATTTAGCATTACAGTGTCCAATCAAAATATTTTCTACTTCTTCCTTATCATCTTCAATGTGATTATGTTATTCATTTTTAGGAGAATTAGGTTTAGGTGTTATTTTAGGTACTCCCTACATCCTGTTTGATATTTAATTATGTACTTTTTTTTGGGATATGTAAAACATACCATCATTCTGAGAGTGAGAACCATACAGAAAATATTCTCAGTGAGAAGTTCCCTCATCATCGTTAATACCCTGTCATCATTAATACCCTGTTCTCATTCTTTCTGCCCCATTCCCACCCACTCCGTCTGGGTAAGTGATATCCTTAGTTTCTGATTTATTCTTCCTGATTTAGTTTGCACAAATAAATAGACACTTGTATATGAGATCCCCTTCTTACATAAACCTTAGATACAGAATTCTACTTTGCTGTTTTCACTTAACAGTTTATCCTGGAAATTACTTCAGAGCAGTTCATAGGTATTTCCTCATTGTTATTATAGCTGCATAGTACTCCTCTGTGTTAAGTGCACCATAGTTTATTCAGTGACTTTCCTATGTATGGACAGGTAGGTTGTTTTTAGCATTTTGCGATTGTAAATAACATAACAGTGAATAATCTTGTCTGTATGTATTTTTGTGTTGTTTAAATATAGCTTCAGGGTTTATTCCTAGAAGTGTCATTGCCGGTTCAAAAGTGATTACATATGTATTTTTATATGATATTTCCAAAATCCCCTCTAGAGGGGTTGTACCTGTTTGCACTTCCACTATCAGTATGAGAGTGTCTCAGTAGCAGTGAACATACCTATTGCTCAGATCTTGGATAAAAACCATTCTCCAAGGAAAACCTAAACAACAGAATGTGTTGTCATACCTTTTAGTTTTCATCAATCTGACAGGTGAGAAATGGTATCTCAGTGTTGTTTTAATTTGCATTTTCTTTATGAGTGAGTGAACATTTTTTCATATGTTTTAGGAGCTATTTCTGTACATTTTGTGAGTTGTCATTTGTGTCTTTTCTTGATTTTCTGTCTGATTTTTCATCCTCTGTCCCTCAACATTTATTTTTTAAAATATATGTTAGGAATATTAGCCCATTGTCTGAGGCATATGTTGCAAATATTTTCTCCAAGTTTCTCAGTATATTTTTTACTTTGGTTATGGCAGTTTATGTTTTTTTAATATAGTCAAATTCATCAGTCTTTACTTTTATTAGCTCTGGATTTTGTCATAGTTAGCAATTCACAACATTAAGATAAATACAAATTTTTTTCTATTGCTTATATGGTTCACTTTGTTACATTTAAATCCCTAATCCATTTAGAGTTTATTCTTGTATATGGAATAAGGCATGGATCTAATTTCATCTTTTCCAAATGGCTACCCCAGTTGTCCCAACACTCTCTATTAAGACATTCATATTTGGTGATTTGAGATGTGCCTTTATCATACGATAAATTTCCATATGCACTTAGGTCTATTTCTGGGCTTTCTATTGTGTTCTATTCTTTAATTTGTGTATCCATGCATAAGGACCACATTGCTTTTATTATAGTTATGTTATACAGGTTGAGTATCCCTTATCCGAAATGTTTGGGACCAGAAGTGATTTGGATTTCAAATTTTTTGCATTTTGGAATATTTGCATATACATGAGACCTCTTGGGGATAGGAGTTGAGTCTAAACATGAAATTCATTTATGTTTCATATACACCTTATACACATAGCCTAAAGGTAATTTTATATAATACATGTTGAGTATCCCTAATCTGAAAATCTGACATCCGCAATGCTCCACCATCTGAAACTTTTTGAGCGCTGACATGACGCTAAAGAAAATGCTCATTGAAGCATTTCAGATTTTGGGTTTTAGAACTAGGGATGCTCAACCAGTAAGTATAATGCAAATATTCCAAAATCTGAAAAAAATCCAAAATTTGAAACACTCTCTGGTCCCAAGCATTTTGGATAAGGAATACTCAACCTGTCTTTTTAATAATTTTGTACATGAAACAAAGTTTCTTGTACACTGAACCATCAGAAAGCAAAGGTGTTACTATCTCAGCCACCCTTGTGGACAATCTGTGGTTGTTTGGCATCACCATTATTCTTGACTCTGAATTCACATACTACCAATAAGCAATCATTTTCTTAGACTTATTCACACATAAGTACTCAACAGTAAAAAAAACCTGACATACTATTAATACAGTGAAAAAATACAGTGTTCAATGTAACTAAGCAGTATGGTAGCATCACCAGAATACCTGGGGACACTGAATAAACTGTTGTGCACCTGTGTTGACTGTGACCCATCACATGATGTCAGGTGTATAATCATCTAATTGTGGCCTCATGTTGGTGCTCAAAAAGTTTCAGATCTTGGAGCATTTCAGATTTTGGATTTTCAGATTAGGAATGCTCAGCCTGTAATAAATTTTAATGTTTGTTAGGGCTAGTCTCCCCTTTTAGATTTTTAGTATTTTTCTCCTGTTTTTGGATATCTGTTTTTCCATGTGAACTTGAGTATTCACTTTTCTAACTCCATAGAAAGGCTTGTTGATGTTTTATTTGAATTGGGTTAAGTTTACAAATTAACATACAAAGAACTGAGATCTTTATAATGTTAAGTGTTCTAATCCAAGAAGAGATGTTTCTCCATTTATTTGAGGCTACTTCTATGTCTTTCAGGAGTGTTTATAATTTTCCTGAGATAGGTTTTGCACATTTCTTATTAACTTTATTCCTGAATATTTAATCTTGTTTTTTATTGTTATAAATCATATTTTCTCTATCATTTTGTCCTTTAACTGGTTATAATTTTGGTATAGGAAGACCCTTAAATTTTTAAAACAGATTTATTGATATATAATTTGCATAGCATAAAATCGCTCTTTTAAAGTGATTTTTAGTACATTCACAAGTTTGTGCAACCATCGCCACTGTCTAATTCCATCATCCCAAAAAGAAACCTCATACCCATTGCCAGTCATGCCTTGTCCTCCCACTGTCAGCCTCTGGCAACCACTAATGTACTTTCAAATCTGTGGATTTGCCTTTTCTGTATATAAAGAGGAATCATGCAATATGTGGCCTTTTGTGAATGACTTCTTTCACTTAGCATAAGTGAAGTTTTTGAGTTTTTGAGTTTCATCTATGTAATTGTAGGTATCAGTACTTCATTCTTTTTTTATGGCTGCATAATACTCTATTCCATTCTATTATTTCTTTTGTGGTGGTGCTTTTGTTATCATCATGTAGGAAACTATTATGTAATTCAAGGTCATGAAGATTTACTCCTGTGTTTTCTTCTAAGAAGTTAGTAGTTTTATCTCTTACATTTAGGTCTTTGATCCATTTTGAGTTAATTTTCAGTAGTTAATATACAGTATAAAGTGTAGATGTCCAACTTCATTCTTTTGCATAGGATATCCAGTTGTCCTAGCAATTATTACTAAAAGGATTCCATTGAATTTTCTTGGCACCCTTTTGATAATGAACTGATCATAAATTTGAGAGTTTCAATATGGAGATATGTATGTCTTTCTGGGGATACTATATACTCTCTTTACTGTAGCATTATAGTGAGTTTTGAAGTCAGGAAGTGTGAATACTGCTACTTCTTTCACGATTGTTTTAACTATTCTGAGTCTGTTGTATTTTCATATGAATTTTAGGTCAGCTTGTCATTTTCTGCAAAAAAAGGCAATTGATATTTTGTTGTGGATTGCGTTGTATCTCTAGATCAATTTGCAGAATATTGTAATCTTAACAATATTCTCTTCCATTCATGAACCTAAGAGGTCTTTCATTTTATTTAGATATTTAATTTATTCCAACAATGTTTATTTGTCAGTATATAGATCATGTACTTCTTCTGTTAAATATATTCCTACATACTTTGTTCTTTTTGATACTACTGTAAATGAAGTTACTTTCCTAATTTTGTTTTTGAATCAATACTCTTGATTTTAGTAAGTTAATTTTATGTCCTGGTATACTATCATGATTTTCTCAAATAGTGATATTTTTACTTCTTTTTTACCCCTTTTTCTACCTCTAATTGGTTCATCTTGTATAATGGAATTGGGCAATATCATTAGTGTAGTGTTGAATAGTTGCAGAAATAGTGGACCTCCTGGATTTGTTCTTAATCTTAGCAGAAATGCCTATAGTATTTCTCCATTTAATACGATACTAGCTTTAGAACTAAGATGTCTGTGTGTGAGTGTGCATGCACGCATGTGTGGGTGCTTTATGTTAAGGAAGAATTCTTCAGTTCTTATCTGCTTGAATTCTCCTTGCTAATGTGTTATATATTTTCCATTGACATTTATAAGTTATTTTTGTCTGTATTTTCTTTTAATGACTTTTATCAGGTTTAGATATCAATATTATATTTTGTCTTAAAAATTATAAAAGAATTAGGACGTTTTCTTTCATTTTCAATTCCCTGGAGCAATTTATAGAGCATTAACACCACACCTAAAAGCAATCATAGCCTTCTGCTGTCTCCCAATATTTCCTCACAATATTTGCTCAGAAAAAGAATAGTAAGCAAATGAATTAAAAAATAAATCAAGGCAAAATTCACACACTTAGCATAATTTGAAGACAAGGTGCCCAAATTTGCAGGTATCTGTAAGCAAAACACTAAAGTGGCAAATCCTAGGACACAGTCCTCCTTGCTCTTTAATAATGAAATCAATTAGTATTGAAAGAACACTATAATGAAAATTACTTTTACCTAAATTCACCAATTGGTGACATTTTGCCATATCTAATTTATTTCTCACTATCAATACCATATTTGCTAAACTATTTGAAAGGATGTCCCAGACATCATGACCCCTAAATCATTAAGCAAGAATTTCCTAAGAATAAGGATGTTTCCACAAATAAGGCTATGTTTTTAAAAAAATCATATAACTATTTTTTCATACAGAGGATATTCCTTTCTTTTACAAAATTACTAAAATTTTTCTCAGGAATCATTCTTTCTGCATTTATTGACACTGCCATGTGATTTTTTTTTTTCCTCCATTTTTTTGTACTATGTTGAATTCTGTTTGTTGACTAACTTTGCATTCTGGAATCCACCTTGGTCATGGCATGTTGATATGTTATCTCTTTTGAATTATATGTGAATTTTTAATATTTTCTCTAAGTTTCATGAATGAGATTGGCCTGTAATCTTCCTTTTTTATTATCCTTTTTAAGGTTGGATGTAAGAGTTTCATTAGCTTCTTAAATGTGTTGAGGGAATGTACCCTTTCCCCTCTCTTCAAATGTTTAAAGAAACATGCCAGAAAAACCATCTGGGCCTTGAGTTTCCATTGTTTTTTTTTTAAACTTATACGAATTATATAATGCTTATAGAATTGTCCAAGTTTTCTGTGTGTTGATTTTTCAATGTCTATTTTTTAGAGTTTTATGCATTTCATCCAAGTTATTAACATATTTTTTCATAATGTCATTTTATTGTATTCGTGCAGTGTGGAGAGCTGTAAGTGAGGTACCTATTAGCATTCCTTCATTGGATGTTGTTCCATTTTCTTTTTTCTTTATCAGTCTTGAAAGAATTGCATTAGTAACATTGATATGAAATACAATATTTGCCATTGTGGATCTTCTGTGGTACTTGTGGACTCTACTATGTAAAATTCCTGGACTTTTATCTTGTTTTTGTTTGTTTTGTTGCTCTATTTCTAGCTTATTATGATGTATACATAGGTCATTCATTTTTAGGTTTTCTTCTTTTCTCATATATATTTACTCTCATACATATTCTACTCTAAAAATTATTTTTCTGCTTTCACTGCATCAAATATAAATGGGTACAAACATACTATCATTTGGCTCAAAATAATTGCTATATGGAAATTTAGGTAGTACCTCCTTAAATCCTGGGTTGCTTTTTCCTTCTTTTCTCTAGCTTTTGGTTTTGAAAATTATCAAGCCAAGTGAGAATATTAAAAATATATATGTAGTTAATTACCCTTCACATCGATTTAACTTTGGTTATTAACATTTTGCCTTGCTTTTTCTCTCTCCATATATGTACCTTTCTTCTTGGCCCACTTGATGGTAAGTAGCAATTATCGTTAAATTCACCTATGTGCATCTACTAAGAATAAAAGCATTCTCCTACGTAGCCACAATATGATTATCATAGTAATTCAGTCTTATCTACTATAGAGTCCATATTTAAATTCTGGAGTCCATATTTATACTCTTTCTAAAAATGCCATTTATAATATGTTTCCAGGATCTATTCTGTCTTCATATGTTGCATTTGGGTATTAGGCTTTTTATCTTGGCATCATCCTACTATTTTTTCCTTTTGAGTTTGGCTTGTTTGAAGTATCTACTCCAGTTTTCTTGCAGAATGTTGGCTTTATAGGTTTGATGTTTTTGCCTCATGATTAGAGTAAGGATAAACATTTTTGTTAAGAATGCTACATAAGTGGTGTGTAATTATCTTTTTTAAAATAAACTTTTTATTTCAGAATAATTTTAGATTTATAAAAATAATAGGTTTACAAAGACAATACAGAGATTTCCTATATACACCTCTCCCAATTTCTACCATTGTTAGTTAACATCTTACATCATTCAGGTACATTTGTCAAAACTAAGAAACTGACATTAATATTAACTAAACTCTAGATTCTATTTGGATTTCATCAGTTTTTACATTAATGCCATCTTCCTCTTCCAGGATCCATCCAGTTTGGGGTACCACATTGCATATATTGTCTTGTCTCTTGTCTCTTCTGTGACAGTTTTTTGGTCTTTCTTTCTTTTTTTTTTTTCCCCATGATTTTGACTGTCTTGATAGACCCTTCCAGTAAAATATCTCCCAAAGTGGGTCTCTTGTTTTTCTTGTAATTAGACTGAGGTATGAGTTTTTATAAAACTGTAACAGAGGTGAAATGCTCCTTTTATCCCGTCATGTTGAAGGTGCATGATATCTATGTGACATCATGGGTGGTGTTACCTTTATCATTTGGCTAAGGTAGTGTCAGCCAGGTTTCTCTACCTAAAGTTCTGTTTTTTCCCTTCCATACTCTATTCTTTAGAAGCAACTCATTAGTCTAGCCCCTCTGGGGGCAGGTGCACAGGAGTGGGAATTAAGCTCTACTTTGGTAGGATGTAATATCTAATATCTGGAATTCTTCTACAAGAATATTTGTTTCATTGCATTTATTGACACTGCCATGTGATTTTTTTTTTCCTCCATTTTTTTGTACTATGTTGAATTCTGTTTGTTGACTAACTTTGCATTCTGGAATCCACCTTGGTCATGGCATGTTGATATGTTATCTCTTTTGAATTATATGTGAATTTTTAATATTTTCTCTAAGTTTCATGAATGAGATTGGCCTGTAATCTTCCTTTTTTATTATCCTTTTTAAGGTTGGATGTAAGAGTTTCATTAGCTTCTTAAATGTGTTGAGGGAATGTACCCTTTCCCTTCTCTTCAAATGTTTAAAGAAACATGCCAGAAAAACCATCTGGGCCTTGAGTTTCCATTGTTTTTTTTTTAAACTTATACGAATTATATAATGCTTATAGAATTGTCCAAGTTTTCTGTGTGTTGATTTTTCAATGTCTATTTTTTAGAGTTTTATGCATTTCATCCAAGTTATTAACATATTTTTTCATAATGTCATTTTATTGTATTCGTGCAGTGTGGAGAGCTGTAAGTGAGGTACCTATTAGCATTCCTTCATTGGATGTTGTTCCATTTTCTTTTTTCTTTATCAGTCTTGAAAGAATTGCATTAGTAACATTGATATGAAATACAATATTTGCCATTGTGGATCTTCTGTGGTACTTGTGGACTCTACTATGTAAAATTCCTGGACTTTTATCTTGTTTTTGTTTGTTTTGTTGCTCTATTTCTAGCTTATTATGATGTATACATAGGTCATTCATTTTTAGGTTTTCTTCTTTTCTCATATATATTTACTCTCATACATATTCTACTCTAAAAATTATTTTTCTGCTTTCACTGCATCAAATATAAATGGGTACAAACATACTATCATTTGGCTCAAAATAATTGCTATATGGAAATTTAGGTAGTACCTCCTTAAATCCTGGGTTGCTTTTTCCTTCTTTTCTCTAGCTTTTGGTTTTGAAAATTATCAAGCCAAGTGAGAATATTAAAAATATATATGTAGTTAATTACCCTTCACATCGATTTAACTTTGGTTATTAACATTTTGCCTTGCTTTTTCTCTCTCCATATATGTACCTTTCTTCTTGGCCCACTTGATGGTAAGTAGCAATTATCGTTAAATTCACCTATGTGCATCTACTAAGAATAAAGTCATTCTCCTACGTAGCCACAATATGATTATCATAGTAATTCAGTCTTATCTACTATAGAGTCCATATTTAAATTCTGGAGTCCATATTTACACTCTTTCTAAAAATGCCATTTATAATATGTTTCCAGGATCTATTCTGTCTTCATATGTTGCATTTGGGTATTAGGCTTTTTATCTTGGCATCATCCTACTATTTTTTCCTTTTGAGTTTGGCTTGTTTGAAGTATCTACTCCAGTTTTCTTGCAGAATGTTGGCTTTATAGGTTTGATGTTTTTGCCTCATGATTAGAGTAAGGATAAACATTTTTGTTAAGAATGCTACATAAGTGGTGTGTAATTATCTTTTTTAAAATAAACTTTTTATTTCAGAATAATTTTAGATTTATAAAAATAATAGGTTTACAAAGACAATACAGAGATTTCCTATATACACCTCTCCCAATTTCTACCATTGTTAGTTAACATCTTACATCATTCAGGTACATTTGTCAAAACTAAGAAACTGACATTAATATTAACTAAACTCTAGATTCTATTTGGATTTCATCAGTTTTTACATTAATGCCATCTTCCTCTTCCAGGATCCATCCAGTTTGGGGTACCACATTGCATATATTTGTCTTGTCTCTTAGTCTCTTCTGTGACAGTTTTTTTGGTCTTTCTTTCTTTTTTTTTTTTCCCATGATTTTGACTGTCTTGATAGACCCTTCCAGTAAAATATCTCCCAAAGTGGGTCTCTTGTTTTTCTTGTAATTAGACTGGAGGTATGAGTTTTTAGAAAGACTGTAACAGAGGTGAAATGCTCCTTTTCATCCCGTCATGTTGAAGGTGCATGATATCTATGTGACATCATTGGTGGTGTTACCTTTATCATTTGGCTAAGGTAGTGTCAGCCAGGTTTCTCTACTCTAAAGTTTCTGTTTTTCCCTTCCCATACTCTATTCTTTAGAAGCAACTCATTAAGTCTAGCCCACTCTGGGGGCAGGTGCACAGGAGTGGGAATTAAGCTCTACATTTGGTAGGATGTAATATCTAATATCTGGAATTCTTCTACAAGAAATATTTGTTTCATTTCATTTATTTATATCAGTGTGAGCTCATGTGTATTTATTTTATACTTTATAATCAAATGCTACATTATTTCTTTTTCTGCCCCTATTATTCTAGCTTTGGACATTGGTAGTTCTTTTAGGTTGGTTCCTGTGTCCGTTTATTACCCTCATCCTTTTGTTTTTTAAGGACTTATTTCCTAGTACTACTTTCAGGTTCATCTTGTTTTCTCCCTTCCCTGGTCCTAGGATCAGCCATTTCTCCCAGGATCCCTGGTTCCTTTTAGTGGAGAATGGTATTTAGAAAACAAGATCTGGGTGCTGGTTGTACTCATTGCTACTGGCATGTCATTGTTTGTATGCCCTCTCAAAGACCTGCCTAGGTGACAAATGTATACACACTCACCTTTGTATACTTACATCTGTCTATAATTGTTTTTCTATCTATCCATCTGTATTTATCTTAAGCTAAACATGAGTTCATACTGATGTCTCCGACTCTCATCCAGTACTACAGGGTGCATTCTAGTCTTCCTGTCTTGTTTATCTGTAACCTTTTTCTCTCATAGTGAGAAAATTGGCTCCCACCAGCCACCATTCATTTATTTACTTGTTCAAACCCCAGTATACATGTAACACATTTCAGAAGTGTTAACCTGTACCTACGTGAGAAACAAATTTACTAACTTTAGTAGAGTTTATGTGCAGTTCCTTTTGTCCATAGCCTTGTAATTTTCAGTCAACTCATTGTTTTCTAAAGTTTGTAATTATTATTTTATCATATTTTATCAGCACAAGGTGCTGTTCAGTATATTGTTTGCCTACAAGCACTTTTTAATTTCCAAATATATGTTGTCTAAATGTCTTCATAATATTGATTTCTAGCATAATATTTTTGTGGTCAAACTACATATTCGATATGATTTTGGTCCTTTGAAATACATTGAGACTTGCTTTATGGCCCAGTATATAGTCAATTTTTATAAACAATTTGGGTGTGACTAGAAAGTAACTGAATTCTACAACATTGGGATTATATTTATGGAGTCCTAGATCCTTATTGATTAAATGTTCCACTCAGACTTTGGATTATATTGTTAATTTGGTTTCTTTATTTCATGCCATGTTAATAGATAAATGCAAAATTAATGACCCTTATTAAGGAATCCTCTGTGTACATTATGGTTAATTAGAAAATAGAGACAGGTAAAAATATTGTCAAAAATTAAAATCTCATATTCCTACCATTTTAACACCTTGTACATCTATATATAGAAATGGCTACACATGTTTTTCTTTTTACCAAAATGACACCATACACTTACTATTTTATAACCTGACTATGCCTATGTATACCCATTACTTAGCTTTCACTTATAAGTGAGTACATGCAGTACTTGTTTTTCCATTCCTGAGATACTTCACATAGCATAGTGGCTTCCAGTTCCATCCAAGTTGCTGTGAAAGACATTATTTCATTCTTTTATATAGCTAAGTAGCATTCCATGTTGTGTGTGTGTATATATACACACAACATTTTGTTTATCCACTCATCAGTCAGTGGGCACTTAGGTTGATTCCATATCTTTGCAATTATGAATTGTGCTGTGATAAACATACGAGTGCATGTGTCTTTTTGATATAACTTCTTTTCCTTTGGGTAGATATCCAGTAGTGGGATTGCTAGATCAAATGGTAAGTCTCCTTTTAGTTCTTTGAGGAATTCCATACTATTTTCCGTAGAGGTTGTACTAATTTACACTCCCACCAACAGTGTATAAGCATTCCCTTTTCACCACATCCACTCCATCATCTATTATTTTTTTACTTTTTGGTAATGGCCATTCCGACAGGGGTAAAGTGGTATCTGATTGTGGTTTTAATTTGCATTTCCCTGATGATTAGTGATGTTGAGCATTTTTTCGTATGTTTCTTGGCCATTTGTATATCTTTTTTTTTTTTTTGGAGAAGTAGACAAGCACTGTTTTTATATAAGCTTCTCTTTATAGCATTAAAATAGCTGATCTACTATGTCAGTCTGGTGAAGGGAAGATCAGTTGGTGTCATTTGTAAAAATCAACAGGTTAATTGACCAAACCTTCCCAGATTTCTAGTGGATCTTTGGGGTCAAATAGACATGCTAGAACAATCATGATGAAAGCAATGATCTTAACCATGTTTAAGGAAAAATATTAGACAAACTTTTAGTACCAATATATGTACTTATTTACTTCCGTACTTAAAAAAGGTGAGATTTTTATTTTGTTTGTGATTTCCTCTAAATGAATAATGATAAAGTTTAACAAACTAGCATAGTTCAATTGATTAAGCTACAAAATGTAACATTCTAATGTACTTCAATTTATGGAAGGCCCTATATATAAGAGAGCTAAAGTCTTCTGCACCCCCGTGATGCTGCTGTACTTTTTGATTCAGAAGGAATGGTTAGAAGCTAGAATCCAACTTTCTTGTTATTTATAGCTGCTGCCAAAAGAAGAAATGTTTATCAGATTTCAAATGAAACAGTTGTAAATTAGCAGTTGGCAACTTTCCATGTAAAATTCCATCTCAGCACAAGAAACTTGATTAGAGTCAAAACTAGCCAAGGAAAATTCAGGTGTACAGATTCCTAAAAGTCTACCATGGTGCTATCCATCCATCCAGTCTTTTGAAGAACTACCCATAACAGTCACTGTTATGGAGAGAAATAACTCCACAATTTTTTTTTAAATGTGATATTAAATATACATCTTAGCATCTTTGGCATTTTTGACCAAATCAATTTTGACAGATAAAGTAGGGACTTAACCCTTTACGTTGTCATTTCTCCAAATGCAGATTCACCCATCACCTTCATTTTCTTCTATAACATATAATGTCTCTGCCTCAATGATGAAAATGATTCCTTCATTCTGACCTTCAAACATGTAGAGGGCTTTCCAAGTCCCCACGGTAGGAAGGGGTTCCTCGTCATCAAATTCATTGTCAAAATTCATGGCCACAACTCCTCACCTCACCCTCTTGAGTGGCTCCTCTGTGAACCTGCCATCTGAGCCCTCCCAGTCTTTTGTAAAGTTCTTTGGTTTTTTGTACATTCTGCTCCGTTTTTCAGGCCCGTTCACTTGGTGGTAGAAGCCCGCCTTCAACCTCAGCCAGCCAGACTTCAAGTTTCTGGGCCTCTAGTAATGGTTTTTCTATATTTTTGTCCAAATTTTGTTAATTTGTGACTTAAACTGGCTGGGTCTCCCATTTGAGGATTCTTTAGGTAGATGTTCTTCATTTTTGTTATGCCGTCTCTTTGCTCCATCTCCGTGTGGATTTATTTAATTCCTTTACTTTCTCTTGTAGCTTTTTCCTTCTCTGTTGAGGTGGAAGACTGCTGAAACCATCTGGTATCACACCCCATGCTTCAGACTATTGAAGCAGCCGATGTGGGGTTTGGAGATCATGAGCTCATTGAAGCAATCAGCTCCTTTTCCTGCTTGGGAGACTTATTTATTTTTATGAACAGCCACAACTTTCCTTTGGATTTGTTACCACAATTAAACCCTGGTTTTTCTTCTCTTCAGAAATTTGAAAGACTATTATCATGTACTTCATTGGCTGCATGTAATCTTCAGATGTTTCCAGGAGGCTCAGATTTTGACTTGAAGTTCTCATTACTGGCTGTGACATTTTTCTGATCATTGATTCAGCTGCCTTTACTATTCTCTCCCAGCATTCCCCACTGGTTGCTATCACCTGTTGCCCAACATCTACATAGGTCTTCACTGATTCTCCAGTTGTCACTATTCTCTTTTCCTCCATCTCTTGTATATTCTGAAAAGATGTTGGAAATAGGAGGATGGCAATATCAGCCCATGGTCAAATTTCTTGAAGGATTAATGAGTAATCTGCTCTGCTGTCCTCTGCTGTTGGTGATGTTTTTTGAACTTGCTGGTGTGCCTTTTTCAACATCTACTTTTAAAAACATGTATGTCAGCATCATTTTCTCAAAACACTGCTGCACTCTGTCAGCCTTTCTGCGATCTCACTCAAATGTCTTCTTACCTCTGCAATCCCTAACCCCCAGGCTGTGGACCAGTACTGGTCCGTGGCCTGTTAGAAACCAGGCCTCACAGCAGGAGGAGGTAGGCAGCAGGCAAGAGAGCAAAGCTTCATCTGTATTTACAGCCTCTCCCCATTGTTTGCATCACCTCCTAAGCTCCTCCTTCCCCCCCAGCCCTCCCATCACCCCATCCTCCCTCATACCCGCCCCCCCACCCCCCACCCACCACCAATCCCTGGAAAAATTGTCTTCCATGATACCGGTTCCTGGTGCCAAAAAGGTTTGGAACCGCTGTTTTACTGGATTCAAGTTGCTTCCATTAGGTTTCTACCAGCAGTAGTGCCTTCTGTGCATTGTGGAAGTGCGATTTCCTCTCCTGCTTCAGGCCTTGAACATGGCCTGTAACACCATAGTGATCTGAAAGTTCAACTTCTCAAAGAAGGTAAATTCATGCCTCCCAGCATGATCACTCATTTCATTCACAAGGAAGGAAGGAAAGCTTTACATGATGTATACTTGTATTCTTCCTCCCTCAAGTTCTTTTAGGTTAGTATTTTCTTCAAAGGATTCCTGCATTGCTTTGCATAGCTGAGTTCAATCTCTGTGCTTTTCTTGACAAATGCGATGAATTTCTCAAGAATACCAATTCCATGCTGTGTGTGTTTCTAAGTTGTCAATCTGATCCCAGTACTCAGTGCCCCACTCCAGGTGCAGGGGCAGGCAGGAAGGGATGTGGGGCCCTACCCAGCCATGCCCTGGCCGCCTGTGCCCTTGCAGCCACTGCCTCCCCAGCTCGCTGCTCCTCTCTTCTGCGGCTCTTCCTCCCCAACCCTTTTCCCCACAGTGGCCCAAAGAACCCACACTGTGGCCACCACAGCACCACCTGACCTGTGCCCCGTGTACTTTAATGCAGACAGACAGACAGACACTCATGTGTCCCACCGTGCACACACATGTCCCTCCAGGGCAGGGGCACACAGCACCAGGATGTCACCCCGTATACCTTCTTTTGAAAAATATCTATTCATGTCTTTTGCCCCACTTTCTAATGGGGTTGTTTGTTTTAATCTTCCTGATTTGTTTGAGTTCCTTGTAGATTCTGGATATTGGTCCTTTGTCAGATGTATAGTTTGCAAGTATTTTCTCCCATTCTGTAGGTTGTCTGTTTACCCTGTTGGTTATTTCTTTTGCTGTGCAGAAACTTTTTAGCTTAATTAAGGCCCATTTATTTATTTTTGTCTTTGTTGTTTTTGCTTTGGGGATCTTAGTCATAAATTCTTTGCCTAGGTCAATGTTCAGAAGTTTTTCCTAAGTTTTCTTCTAGAACTTTTATGGTGTCAGGTCTTACATTTAAGTCTTTAATCCATCTTGAGCTATGTATATGGTGAGAGATAGGGATCTAGTTTCTAGGGATGATTCTAGTCATCATGTTGATTGTTACTTTGTTGCTTTGTGTTCTCCCTTGTGTTACTGTTTTATAAGAGCTAGTTTCATTCTTCTGCATGTGGCTCCTCAATTTTCCCAGCACTATTTATTGAGTAGGGCATCCTTTCCCCAGTGTATGTTTTTGTCTGCTTTGTCAAAGTTAAGTTGGTTATAGGTATATGGTTTTATTTCTGGGTTCTCTATTCTCTTCCATTGATCTATGTGTCTACTTTTATACCAGTACCATGCTGTTTTGATTACAGTAGTATAATCTGAAGTCAAGTAATGTGATGCCTCCAGATTATTTATTTATTTATTTGCTTAGGATTGCTTTGGCTATTTGGGCTTTTTTTGATTCCATGTGAAATTTAGGATTTTTTTTTATAATTCTGTAAAAAATGATGTTGGTATTTTGATGGGAATTGCATTGAATCTGTAAGTTATGTTGGGCAGAATGGACATCTTAACAACATTGATTTTTCCAATCCATAAGCATGGGATGTTTTTCCATTTGATTGTGTTATTAATGATTTCTTTCATCAGTGTTTTGTAATTCTCCTTGGAGAGATATTTCACTTCCTTGGTTAAGTATATTCCTAGGTATTTTAAATTATTATTTTTTTTAAGTTTCTTCTTTCATCTTGCACTAGTTTTTTTTTTTTTCTTGCAGCTATTATAAATGGAATTGAGTTCTTAATTTGGTTCTCAGTTTGGCTATTATTAGTGTATAGAAATGCTACTGATTTGTGTACATTAATTTTGTTACCTGAGACTTTACTGAATTTATTTATCAATTCTAGGAGTCTTTTGGAGGAGTCTTCAGGGTTTTCTAGAAATAAGATCATATCATCAGCAAACAGGGATAGTTTGACCTCCTCTTTTCCAACTTGGATGCCCTTTATTTCTTTCTCTTGCCTAATTGCTTTGGCTAGGACTTCTAATACTATGTTGATTAGAAGTGGTGAAAGTGGGCATCCTTGTCTTGTTCCAGTTCTTAGGGGGAATGCTTTCAACTTCCCCCCATTCAGCATGATGTGGGCTGTGGGCTTGTCATATATGGCTTTTATTATTTTGAGGTGTGCTCCTTCTACACCTAGTTTGTTAAGGGTCTTAATCATGAAGGGGTGCTGAATTTTATCAAATGCCATTTCTGCATCTATTGAGATGATCATATGGTTTTTGTTTTAATTCTGTTTATGTAGCGAATCACATTTACTGATTTGCATATATTGAGCCATTCTTGCATCCCTGGGATGAAACCCACTTGATCGTGGTGAATTTTTTTTTTTTTGATGTGCTGTTGGATTCTGTGTGCTTTTATTTTGTTGAGGATTTTTGCATGTATGTTCATGAGTGATATTGGTCTGTAGTTTTCTTTTTTTGTTGTATTTTTTCCTGGCTTTGGTATCAGGGTGATGCCGGCTTCATAGAATGAATTAGTAAGGATTCCCTCCTTCTTGATGTTATGGAATTGTTTCAGTAGGATAGGTACCAGTTCATTTTTGTAGGTCTGGTAGAATTTGGCTGTGAATCCATCTGGCCCAGGGCTTTTTCTTGTTGGGATATTTTTTTTTATTACTGGTTCAGTCTTGCTTCTTGTTATTGGTCTGTTCACAATTTCTGTTTCTTCCTAATTCAAGCCTGGGAGGTTGTGTGTTTCCAAAAATTTATCCATATCCTCTAGATTTTCTAGTTTGTGTGCATACAGGTTTTTGTAGTATTCACAAATGATATTTTGTATTTCTGTGGTGTCAGTTGTAACATCTCTTTTCTTATTTCTGATTGAGTTTATTTGAATCCTCTCCCTCCTAGGAGAGGATTCCTAGGTAGTTTAGCCAGTGGTCTGTCAATTTTGTTTGTCTTTTTGAAGAACCAACTTTTCATTTCATTGATCCTTTATATGATTTTTTCGGTCTAAATGTGGTTTAGTTCTGTTCTGATTGTTGTTATTTCTTGTCATCTGCTGGCTTTGGTCTTTTTGATGTAGGCATTTAGTGTTATGAACTTCCCTCTTAGCACTGTTTTTGCTGTATCCCAGAGATTTTGGTTGCTTGTGTAGCCATTGTCATTCAATTCAAAACATTATTTGATTGCCATCTTGATTTTGTTGTTGACCCAAAGATTGTTCAGCAGCATGTTGTTTAACTTCTACATGCTTGTATAGTCTTGAGAGTTCCTCTTAGAATTGATTTCTAGTTTTATTCCACTGTGATCTGAGAAGATACATGGTATGATTTCAGTTTTTTAAATTTGCTGAGACTTGTTTTGTGGCCTAATATATGTTCTATCTTGGAAAATGGTCCATGTGCTAATGAGAAGAATGTATATTCTGCAGTTTTTGGGTAGAATGTTCTGCAAATGTCTGTGAGGTCCATTTGTTCTAGAGTCCCATTTAAGTCAAATGTTTCTTTGTTGATTTTCTGCCTCAATGATCTGTCTAGTTCTGTCAGTTGAGTATTGAAGTCTCCCATTTTTATTAAGTTGCTGTTTATTTCATTTCTTAGGTCTAGTAGTATTTTTTTTTAATGAATCTGAGACTTCAGTGATAAGTGCATATATATTTAGGATTGTTATATCTTCTTGTTGAATTGTAATTGTAATGACCTTCTTTGTCCTTTTTTATTGTTGTCAATTTAAAGTTTGTTTTATTTGATACAAGAAGAGATACTCCTGCTCCCTTTTGGTTTCCACTTGTGTAGAATTTTTTCTCCACCCCTTTACCTTGAATCTGTGTGACTGTGAGTTAAATAGGTTTCTTGAAGACAGCAGATATTTGGGTTGTGTTTTTTAATCCATTCCATCAATCTGTATCTTTTAAGTGGGGCATTTAGACTATTTACATTCAATGTTTGTATTGATAAGTGCGATTCTAGTCATCATGTTGATTGTTACTTTGTTGCTTTGTGTTCTCCCTTGTGTTACTGTTTTATAAGAGCTGGGAGTTTTTACTTCTGAGTGTTTTTACACAAGTGAGTATCAGTTTTGTTTTTTTCAGTGTTTAGAGCACTTTTGAGCATTTCTTGTAGGGCAAGTCTAGTAGTGAAAATTTAATTCCCTTAGTGTTTGCTTGTTATGGAAAAATTTTATTTCTCCTTCATTTATGAAACTTAGTTTTGCCAGATACAAAATTCTTGACTGACAGCTATTCTGTTTAAGAAGACTAAAGATGGGACCCCAGTCTGTTCTGGCTTGTAAAGTTTCCTCTGAGGAGTCTGCTGTTAGTCTGATGGGTTTTCCTTTGTAGGTTAATTGACACTTTGTCTTGCAGCTTGTAGGATTTTCTCCTTCACTTTGACTTTGGCCAGACTGATGACTATGTGCCTTAGTGATGTCCTATTTGCAATGAATCTTCCAGAAGTTCATTGACCTTCTTATATCTGGATGTCTAAATCTCTAGCAAGACCAGGGAAGTTTTCTTCCACTATTCCCTCAAGTAGGTTTTCCATGCTTTTTGCTTTTTGTTCTCCCTCAGAGATACCCATGATTCTTATGTTTGGGTGTTTTACTTAATCTTTTATTTCTCAGAGATTTTGTTCATTTCTCAATTCTTTTTTATTTTTGACTGGGTTAATTCAAAAACTTTGTCTTCAAGCTCTGAAATTTCTTTCTTGTGCTTGGTTTAGTCTGTTGTTAAGACTTTCTACTATATTTTGAAATTCCCTAAATGAGTCTTTCATGTCCAGAAGTTCTGGGGTTTTTTTGTAAACTTCTATCTCTTTAGTGACTTTTTCATTTACATCCTGAATTATTTTTTTGGTTTCTCTGTGTTGGTTTTCAACTTTCTCATTGATCCTCTTGAGCTTGCTGTGATCCATACTTTGAATTCCATATCTGACATTTCAAAGATTTCCTTTTGGTTAGAGTCCATTGCTGGAGATCTAGTGTCACCCTTTGGGGGTGTTGAAAGAGCTCATTTTTTCATATTGCCAGAGTTCTTACGCTGGTTCCTTCTCATCTGGAACCTCTTCCCTCAGCCCAAAACAGATAGCTTTGTGGTTTACCTATTCTCCTCTGTTGGGAACTCTGTTGCTCAATGTAGAGTAGGAGAGGTACACTACCTTTTGGCTCATGTAGGTAGGTGCCTACTGTGGTGTTGCTGGCGATTTATGTCAGTTGGACCTCAGCCCCCTGGGAGAGTGTTCAGGTATCAGTGGTGGTGGAGTAGGTTATATAATCCCCGGTTCCCAGGCCCCTGGATGGCATGCTTGAGTTCTGGGGGGACCAGAAAGAGATCAGGCTGGCAAACTTGCCCTCACATCTCCCTGATTTCAGGCACTGGCTGTGATAGTGAGTGCTGGGGTGATCTCCCTGCTCCAGAAGAATGCTCAGGCGGGAGAAGGATGGGTGCACGGTGAGCTTGCGGCAGGAGCGGCCATCCTCTCTAGATGAGATTAATAACAACAGATAGCTGTGGGATTCACAAGCTGCTTACACCACCCTCTCTCAGCAGTGGCAGTGGTCTCTGTCCTCTGGGGGCACAAAAGTACCCAGATTCCCAGCTCCTACACTGACCCAGCTAATGCAGAGGTTGTGAAGGCAGCTCAACCCACTGTGTGCAGGGCTACCAGACTGGCTGTGGCCTGTGGCTGAAATGCTCCAGTGGAGGATGTGTGCTTGTGCCAGGTACTTGCCTCCAGGGAGCATAAGCTCCTCCAAGAAGAGATAGACAGCTCAGGGAGAGGGCTGCTAGCTCCACCCTCCCTCAGCAGAGGTGGTAGCTTTTGTCCTTGGGGCACACGAAAGCTCTTGCTTTGGCTATTTAAAGGGAAAGGAGTGAGCCCCAAGCTCCATGAAATGCTGGGTGTGATACGCCCTCTGTCAGAGGTGGGGCAGCTACTCACAAGTGCCCTGGCTTAATTGTCCCCTGTGGAACCCTCACCTGTCCCAGTTGGGAACAGCCATAGCTGCCTGGGCAGCAGTGGATGGGGGTTGGAGGAGGAGAAGGCCCCATATGAGTGGGGGAGCTGGTGCTGTGGTCCCCTTTGTCCTAAGGGGCCCTTTGGCATGCTGCATTCTCCTCTCGGCTGGATGCAGCTCCTCTGAATTCCCAAGCTCCGGGGTACCCACAGTTCCCCCTGGACCCACTGGTCCCCCAAGGCTGCTGCTGTCTGGGTGGGTGCTGGGGGGCATTGGCTGTGGATCCAGTGGTGTAGAGACCCAGGGGCTGAGATTCCTGTGTTGAGACAGCTACAGAAATACTGCCTGTCCATAAAGGGAGGGAAATGAACTGCACCCTCTGTGCAGAACCCAGGCACAGTGAGCAGAGTGCTATTGTGGGTGTACCCCCAATGCAAGCCTAGAACTGGCTGTCCCACAGCTCACTCACACCAAAAGCTCATGCTTGGGAGCAGAGGCAGCTATGTCTGCAGCCTTGGGTGATTGGAGGAGGGGCAGTCCCCATCTCCATGTCCCCTCCTCGGCTGCCCAGCTTTAAACTCCCAAAATGGTGCCTTGGGCCTGTGACCCAAGAGGGTGGGGCCTCTCCCAGGCAGACAGCTTGGGCAAGACACTGGGTAGTGTGCTGTCTGCCCCCATCTCAGTCTCACTGCAGCTTGTAGTAGGGCAGTGGGAATTGTCCTAGGAGTAGATAGGAGGGCTTGGGTTCCTCTGGCCCTCCTCAGCTGGGTGGGGCTGTAGCTCAGCCTGAAGGTTGAGCACTGCCCAGCTTCAGACTCCCACACTAATACCTTGGGCCAATGACCAGAGAGGTTAGGGCTCTTTCCAGGAAAACAACATATACAAGATGCCAGGGAAAGTGCCATCTGCTCACAGCTTGGTTCCCTAGGAGCTTATAGCAGGACAGTGGGAATTGTCTTAGGTGTGTATAGGAGAGCTTGGGCTCCCCTGTCTCACCTCAGCTGTGCAGGGCTGCGTCCGCCTGAACTCAGCCCAAGGGTGGGGTATTGCCCAGCTTCAAATTCCCAAAATGGTGCCCTGGGCATGTGACCAGAGAGGGTCGGGCCTTTCTCAGGCAGGCTGTGCTGGTAGGAAATTGTGGGGAATTCAGTTTGCTTGAGGCTCCGTCCTATAGCAGCTGGCTGCAGGATGGTGGGCACTGTCTTAGATGTATTCTGGAAAGCCTGGTTTCTCTGCTCCTCTCCAGCCAAGTGGGAGTTGCAGCCTCACCAAGCCTAAACCCAGCCTGAGTGGGGAGCACAGGCCAGTGTCAAACCCTCAAATGGTGCCTCGGACCTACAACCAGAGAGGCTGGGGTCCCACCCAGGCAGTCAGCGTGGGTGAGAAACTGTGGAAAATGCTGTCCATCCACATCTCAGTCTCACTTGCAGTAGGGTGGTGGAGACCTTCCCAGGGGTGTGTGGGAGCACCTGGGCTCTTCTGCCCTTCCTTGGAGCCACATAGTGGCTGCAGGCGCACCCACGGTTCCCCAGTGTCTAGGCTCTCAGAATGGCACCTGGCTCAAGCTGCTCTAGGCTTGAACGCCTGTGGGATTCCACATGAGTTCTCTTTCTGGAACAATGTCTCTGTGCCATCTTCAAGCAGCTCCCTATGTTAGGCCCAAGACCTGCGTGGGTTAGGGGGTTCTTTTATAGCCAAGATGGTAAAAGCTCCTCTTGGAGAGTGGCGCCCTGGGGGCTTCTTACTGTTTCACCTCATCCAAGAGCTTCTCCTAGCTGTTAGGTGGCCCCCAGTTGGGCAAGTTGCCCTGAACCCTCTCCTTACCGACTTTTGGTGCTTCCCATCACTTCCCTGGTGAATCCTGGCATTCTCTCCTAGATGGTCTGTTCGAAATATGAGAATCTGCTTACTATTTTGATTCCTCTCTGTGGAGGAGGCACATACTACCTGCGCCTAGTTGGCTATCTCCATCCTGTATCTTACATGAACTTTCATACATTTCTGAACTCTTCATGCTCTTTTTGAAAAACATTTTTTTTCTTGAGACAGGGTCGTACTCTGTTGCCCAGGCTAGAGTGCAATGGGGTCATCATAGCTCACTGCAACCTCAAACTCGTGGGCTCAAGCAATCCTCCCACCTCATCCTCCCAAGTAGCCGGGACTACAGGTGTGTGCCACCACACCTGGCTAATTTTTCTATTTTTAGTTGAAGTGGAGTCTTGCTGTGTTGCTTAGGCTGGTCTTGAACTCCTGGCCTCAAGCAAACCTTCCTCCTCAGCCTCCCAAACTGCTAGGATTACAGGTGTGAACCACTGCAGGCAGCTCAAATTTCATAACCATATTTTAGAATTCTGTAAGCCATTTACTTATTATGAGTGTCATTTCTTATTTCTTTCATAGAAGTTTCATGTTCTGTGGTATAGAAATACATTTTTTAATTTTCTTCTTTTGTTTCAGATCTGGATTTACAGTGCGAGATAATCAGCTACGTAGAAATGCCTACGTGTGAAACACATATATCTTCTATACGACATCAGAGCATATATAACAGAGAGAAACTCTATGAATGTAAGAAATGTCAGAAGAAATTTAGTAGTGGCTGCCAACTTATCCTACATCACAGGCTTCATATTACTGAGAGACCCTATGAATGCAAAGAGTGTGGGAAGAACTTTCGTAGTGGCTATCAGCTTACTCTGCATCAAAGATTTCATACTGGTGAGAAACCCTATGAATGTACAGAATGTGGGAAGAACTTTAAAAGTGGTTATCAACTTACTGTACATCAGAGATTTCATACTGGTGAGAAAACCTATGAATGTAGGGAATGTGGAAAAGCCTTTATTTATGCTTCGCACATCGTTCAACATGAGAGAATTCACACTGGTGGGAAGCCTTATGAATGTCAGGAATGTGGGAAGGCCTTTAGTCAAGGTGGGCACCTTAGAATTCATCAGAGAATTCATACTGGTGAAAAACCCTATAAATGTAAGGAATGTGGGAAGGCTTTTAGTAGGCGCTCAAATCTTGTTGAACATGGGCAAATTCATACTGATGAGAAACCTTATGTGTGTGAGAAATGTGGAAAGGCCTTTAGAAGAGGTCATCAACTTACCGTACATCAGAGTGTTCATACTGGCAAAAAACCATATGAATGTAAAGAATGTGGGAAGGGCTATACCACTGCCTCATACCTTCTTCTACATCAGAGAATTCATAAAGGTGGGAAACCATATGAATGTAAGGAGTGTAAAAAAACCTTTACTTTGTATAGAAATCTTACTCGACATCAGAATATTCATACTGGTGAGAAACTTTTTGAGTGTAGGCAGTGTGGGAAGGCATATAGTACTGGCTCAAAACTCTTTCCAACATCAGAAAACACATACTGGTGAGAAACCCTATGAGTGTAAGGAATGTGGAAAGACCTTTAGCTTATATGGATACCTTAATCAACATCAGAAAATTCATACTGGTGTGAAACGCTTTGAATGTAAGGAGTGTAAAAAAACTTTTACTTTCTACAGAAACCTTACTCTACATCAGAGTATTCATACTGACGAGAAACCTTTTGAATGTAAGGAATGTGGGAAGACCTTTAGACGTAGTTCACACCTTAATGCACATCAGAGTATTCACGCTGATAAAAAACCCTATGAATGTAAAGAATGTGGAAAGGCCTTTAAAATGTATGGATACCTTACCCAACATCAGAAAATTCATACTGGTGGAAAACCTTATGAATGTAAGGAATGTGGGAAGGCCTTCAGTCGTGCTTCAAACCTTGTTCAGCATGAAAGAATTCATACTGGTGAGAAACCCTATGTGTGTAAGCAGTGTGGGAAAACCTTCAGATATGGTTCAGCCCTTAAAGCACATCAGGGAATTCATACTGGTGTAAAAGTCTAAGAACATAAGGGACACAACCCAAACTTTTTCAACATCAGAAAATTCACATTGGTGAGACATGATTGAATATTAGTCTCATGTCGTCAGCAAATGAAACAATTCATAATGCAGTTCTTGCCACACTAGAAAGCATTCAATGTCGGTTCTGTTTTAATGGAATATCTGACTATTCAATGGCAAATTAAGAAAAACATGGGAATCTCAATTTCTTTATGCTAACATCCACAGAATGGAATTTTTTACTGAATTTAGTAATTAAATGAATGGCCAAAAGCCTTCCATTCTAGATATCAATGGGTATGTTACAAATTACCCCAAGTCTTAATGCCTTATCACAATAAACATCTCTCATAGGCTCTATGGGTCAAATTCGCGAGCAACTTGCCTGAGTGCTTCTAGATTGGGCTTTTCATGGGATTGCAGTCTTCTGAATGCTCGACTGGGGCTGAAGGATGTGTTCCCCTGGCAGCTCACCCACACTGGCTGCTGGCTTAGAGAATGAGGGTGCCAGGAGAAAGCTGTCCTCATCCACAGTGGACTTGATTTAGATAAGGAAATTCTGGACTGAGAATAGCTGATGCTATGAATGAATGAGACTTTTGGGGCTTCTTGAGCATATTTTCCATGTTGTTGGAATATGAACAATTTGCAGTCAGAGTGCCAATGGTGGTATTTTTAAAATATGTCCACAAATTCTTTGAAACTCCACCCTTTGAAGTTGAGGTCTAATTCCCCTCCCTTTGAACCTAGTCACTTGCTTCTAATGAATAGAATATTCAGGATAGCTTTCTTCTGGTGCCTGCTCACCAGAAGTAAATGACTCACTTGGTTATTTAATCTCACTTAGAATCATCTCTTCTCTACCTTGGGCTTCTGCAAGAGGCTGCTGACAGCCTCTTTTATAGAAATGTCATTGAATGGTGATTCTCTTAAGTGTCACACTAGATCTTTCTGAGGTCTTAACAAAGGGTTTTTAATAGTCATACTCTATCTGTTCTATGGAGAACAGATCACTTGCTGTGATGAGCATAATTGACTGAAGTCCCTATCTGCTCCCTCTCTGAAATAATCATCATGTTAATATTGAGGCCATGCTTCCCATGAGCTGCCCTCAGCCAGTTTTCTGAGCACAGCAGAAGTATTAATGCAGATCGATCCTTTGAGACCCAGACTCTTCAACTGGGCAACTTTAAGTCAACTTCCCCTCAGGCAAGCTTAAATTACCTTCACACTGCACTGCATTTTAATAGTTTTCCTACACATTCTCCCTTCATTCCCTCTCCTTCACAGTTATCAGCCTTGCCTGAAGGCTTTCACTGCCTTTCCTGGCTCTCCTCTTTGTCCTTCATAGTTAGTTGCCCCAATCTCTTTTATGCATCTGATCCTGTCTTGTTTTTTGCTTTTCGGAGGACCAAGATGAATACATACCCTCAGCTTACCTGTAGACTATGTTTTCCTAACAGTGCCCTGGATTTGATATTTGTCCAGAGACTGTTGCTGAAGTTTAGCATCACTTATCTTCTGGAAAGGCTGGGAATTTCTAAAAGCAAATCCTGGTTCACTTCTGTTTAACAATCTTTCTCTAGCTTATCTCACTTCTTGTACTTTAAGTAGCGAGAAGTTAGGAGACACCTTTAACATTCTGCTTGGAAGTCTCCTTAGCTAAATTATCCAGTTCAGTAGGTATTATTTTCTACTTTTCACGTGATCACATGCACCAATGTGGCTAAACTTTCTGCTACTACATAACAAGAAAACCCCTTTCCCCCAGTCTGCAGTAACATATTTCCATTTTATTTAAGCCTTCACTAGTAGCCTACTTAAAAACCACCAGGTTTCTGCTAAAAGTATTTTCAAGGCCTTTTTGGTTTCCACCCATTTTGTGGTCCCATGCCCCTCTGACATTTTTAGCTTTCTGTTTCAATAGCATCCCTTGTCTAGATACAAAATTTGTTAGTTATCTCATGCTGCATTCCAAAGTACACACAAAATTAGTGACTTAAAATGCCAATAAATGTGTATTTTTCTCACAGTTTCTGTGAGTCAGGAATTTGGGAGCAGCTAAACTGGGCAGTTGTGGCTTCAGGTGTTTCAAGAGATTGCAGTTACCTGAAGGCTTAACTGGAGCTGGAGAATATGCGTTCAAAGATGGCTTAGTTAAATGGCTGGTAAGTTGATACTGGCAAGTTGTTTCCTCTCCAATGGGACCTCTCTGTATGCTGCTTGAGTGTACTTGTGATCCTTTTTATAATCTCTCTTTAGATGTTATTTCTGCCACATTTTACTTATTAGCAGTGAGTCAGTAAATCTAGCCCACATTCAGTAGGAGAGGAATTCAGTTTCACCTTTTGAAGACAGGAATGTCAAAACATTTGCAGACGTATTTTTGTTTTTAAATCACCTCAACTTCTGACCCCACTCAATCATTATTTAACTCTCAAAAATTAATACTAATAAATGAACTTGTTAATGTCACATGTGCCATAATGCTTTTAGTCATAGCACATGCCTTACCTGTCATAGCTGCCTTTCTACCAGCTTAAACCCTGTATGTCATTGGCCAAGATATTTATCATCTATAGGCATCCTTTGTGAAATGTAATCAAGAACCTACATGAAAGCCAGGCACAGAGGTGCCCACCTGTAGTCCCACCTACTTGGAAGGCTGAGGCAGGAGGATCACGTGAAGCCAGGAGTTCAAGGCTGCAATGCACTATGATTGCAACTGCACTCAAGCCTGGGAAACATAGCAAGACCCCTATATCTAAAAAACAAAAAAAGAAAGAAGAAAAATCTACGTGATAGTCCTGTTGTGGGGATTAATTAAACTAGTGCATGTAAAATCCTGGGAAAATTGTCTGGCATATAGCCTTATGCTCAATAAATATGAGCTATTATAGTTATCATTATTTGTGTTGCTGATAGTTGATTTTTATCAAAGATTCTAGTGGCATAATTAATTTAGAATAGCTTCTTAAAGCCACTCATCTAGTATTACATTTTATATAATTTTGGAAATAAAGTATGATTTAGTCTATATAAAGATTTTGATAATAGCCAACAATTCATATTCTCTGTTCACAATTTAAGGTAAAGTAGGAATTGATAATGGGATGATAGCAAAAGTAAATTGTCCTCTTAGAGATTTTTCCTAAATTTGTTGTATATTATTTAACATACAGAAAATTGAAAGAATTGTATAGTAACCCGCCATATATGTTTACATTCATGTTATTTGCTTTATCTCATTTCTACTTTTTATATTTGCTTATCTATGAGTTATTTCTGTATTATCTGAGAGTAAATTGTAGATATCGTGGCACTTCACCCTTAAATATATGCAAATTTCTGGATAACAGTGATATTATAATCATACTGGGAAAACTTAATAATTTTTATAATATCCTCAAATATGCACCCAAAGATTTTCTTTTAATAGCTATTTCTTTTCTTTTCTTTTCTTTTAAGAGACAGTCTCACTATGCTGCCAGGCTGGTCTTAAACTCCTGAGCTCAAGTGATCCTCCCACCTCAGCCTCCCAAGTAGCTGGGATTACAGGCATGTGCCACTGCACTCGGTTTATAGCTATTTATTTTCTAAGTAGGATCCACTCTAGGTTAACTAATTGCATTTGGGATTTTTAAAACGAATGATTCTCTAGGGTAATACCCCCACATTCTCAAGCTTTTGATTTTTTTTCTTTTTAAGTATCCAAGGAATGCCCCACATTCTTGATTGTTCTTCGTGGTATGATTTAACTTGTTGCTCTGTCCATCCTTTTTCCTCTAAATTGGAAGTTAGGTCTAAAGAATTCATTAGGTTGAAATTTTGGGCAATAACATTTCATGAATGATGCTGAATACTTCTGAAAGCACATGTCAGGTTTTTACATGATTATTAGTGCTATCCTGTAAAACTTGCTTAAAGTGGCAACTTTCAATTTTCCATTGAAATGATCCATTTTGTAATTAGTAACTTGATGGGTGCTACACTGATACATTCATTTGAAAATCAAATACCTTTAATGCATGCAGGAAACCAGGATTGAAACAAAAATTTGTTACATTGTTCATCTCTCTGTCCATGACACATATAAAATGTCTGTTAAAGGCTAGACAATTAATTTGTGGTTAGAAGCAATGTTAATTTATGAGGCTAGAAGAAAGCAAAACAAACTATACCAACATTAAGAAAAAAAATTGATTAGATATAGAGATTAATGATTAGGAAATAAAACTAGCTTTTATTTAAGTTTCACCCCCTCCCTTTCTGTGGAATGTGAATTAAATCAGTAGCTGTAACCAAGATAATTTTTAAAAGATCTGAAGGCATTTTTAAAAATTTTTTTAAATTAAAAGTTAACACATTAAAAAAAAAAAGTTAACACATGTTTAATCCAAAATATTTAGAAATTTCTAATCATTTAGAAGGAATTATATTGGAAAAAAAAGGAAGTTTGTCAAACATGACCATAGATACTGTAGGAAATATGAATTTTAAAAAGATAATTGAAAACAAGATGAATTTCACTCATTAAGATAAATAGAAAATTTCTGAATATTGTATCAGCAAGCTCTAAGATTCTTTTAAAATAATTATGCAATAGAAAGTCATTTTTCTGGAAGAATCAATTCAGAACTTTTCTGGTTCAATATATTCTAGACAAATTAAGGAAAAGAAGCATTGATCTAACTATGTTTATTCTTTTAATTTTTCTAAGTTTTCTATATAGTTTTGCAAATGGGATGAATTATATATACATGATACTATCAATTCTAAAAACTACCTTTTTAAAATCATTTAGTAAATCAGAATTACAGGTGATAGCTACCTAAAATCACTTGCAGCCCTATAAAAGAATTATTACCTTTCTGAACTAAGGAACATCACACATTATACATTGTCAGCCAAAAGTCTATAGTGTTAGTGTTATCATTCATTATGATCTGCTCATCCATATTCTTTTTGTCCACAGAGGGAATAATTCACTATTAAATATTAACATCATTTCCCCTGTGCAACTGTAAGTTTTGGTAATTAAATGTAACACAATGCAGAGTGATTTTGCTATAGGTCAGATTACCACTATACTTGGTACTTGAAAAATAGTTTCTGTTCTTAGACAAGCCATTTAAGCACTCTCTTGCTCTTGGAACAACCAAAAAGCACATGATTAGCTTCTCAAAAGACTGGAGTGCACTGTGGTATAGAAAGTTTGTTTGCCTTTCCATAACCCAATGTATCTAAGTATTACCTTGGAACTTCCATTCCTATTACCTCCTAACATTTGGGACATGAAACCATATGCTGAAATGCTGCCAAAACCTAAAGGAGTGACCCTCAAGCTGGAATTTCAGCTATAAGTCATGTGATTAAACCCTGGTGAGGCAGCAGTCAGCTCACATGATGATATGCAATTAGCTGCCTTTTTCTGTACACATAGTACTGTTACTTTTCTACAAAATGAAAAACCTACCAGATGAAGCTGTGTGAATATTCCTAAATGATTTTAAACTCTCATATTGATCAGTATTTAGGTACTGACAATTTTTTAAACTCTATCTTGACTATTTTGAGTTTCAGATGGAGTCTGTAAACGACACTCTCTATAATTGCACAGTCATAACTTATATATACTTGGATATTTACTCCTCTCTTCTGTTGTAATTTATAATCTGGTCAACTGGAAATAAAAGTATCCTGTAACTCCACTTGTCCACTTAAAAATATATATTTTTAAATTAACCCATTAAGTATTTTTATATGTATTTATTGAAATCATGTTATTTACTATGACTTTCCTTTTTGTTTCTTTTGCCCATTTTCCCAACTTACTGATTTGTAGAATACACACACACACACCATGGATCTTGATTCTTTTGTTGTTTCACATATAAAGTCCTTTTCCTGGATAGTAACTTTTTAAAGTACTTTCATGATTTCTCTTATACTGAAAGTGCCC
Organism: Daubentonia madagascariensis; assembly: GCA_023783475.1. Lineage (NCBI taxonomy): Eukaryota > Metazoa > Chordata > Mammalia > Primates > Daubentoniidae > Daubentonia > Daubentonia madagascariensis. Next base: position 2,952,371 of record JAKFHU010001449.1, on the reverse strand, counting down.
CCCCATACCATCCTATTATATTTGGATATTGCCATGTTCAATCTAACCATAAACTGGTAATCTATTTATATTTTTAATAGACTGCAGGATTTCCAAGTATCATCTGTGAATAGAAATGATATTTTCTTTTCAAATAATTATTTCTTCACTTTTATTAAAATAAATATGATTATGTTGAGTATTGGAGTAATAGCCAGCATCTCAGTCTTATATCCAATTTAATGGAAATCAGTACAACATTTTACCATTAAACTAATATTTGCTTTGTTGTATGCAAGTATATTCTATAATTAGAACTAACTTCTTATTCTTTTCAAATGCCAGCTCTTTTGCTTTGCTCATATATCATTGTCCTTTGATATGTTAATATTATAATTTATACTGATTTCTTGTTTTAAACCATTTTTGGAATAAAATATGCTCAGCCATGGTATATTATTGTTTTGATAAGCTGCTCAATTTTTCTTATGAATATTTTGTTCAGGATTTTTGTACAGATATTCAAAATTGATATTAATATTGACATTCATATATTAATATGCAAAATTAAGAATATATTAACATTTCTTAATTTTTTGTTATTGACATTATTTGTTCATTAAAAGTTAGATAAAACTTGGCTTTAAACCCATATGGTCCTGTTTTTTATTTGTTTTGTTTTCCTTATAGTTTTAATATTAGATTGTTAATCACTTTTCCAAATTCATCTGATACTCTACTATTTGAATTTCTACTTTGTGGACCCAGCAGATTAACTGAACTGAATACATGCCCCAGGCACAATTCCTTTGAGCACTACACATCTTGGTAGTACCACTGTTTTCCACATAAAAGCATCCCTACATCAACCCCTCAGTGAAAATCAAGTATCATGTGTTCTTGGCATTACTATGCTAGGAGCTCAGGCTTCTTCTGCAAGAATATAAAATGCTGTTGGCTGCTTAGACATGTTTGGATACTTTACCAGCAGCCTTAATGAAAGTGATAGATTCTTTAATGTGTGAAGAAGGGTTCTAATGCAGGGTGAGTAATATCCACTAATAGTTTTACTTTGTTTGTTGGCCCATGCTTAAAGTTATAATTTGTCAAATAATTAGCGTTTCACTAAACATTAAGCAATTAACATTCCTCTAGGTCTGTACTGTCAGATACACTAGCCACTAGTTGCATGTGGCTATTTTAAATTAATTTAAATTTAATAAAATTTAAAATTGAGAGCCCAGGAGTTTGTGGCTGCAGTGAGCTATGATGATGCCCCTGCACTCTAGCTGGGCAACAGAGCAAGATGCTGTCTCAGAAAAAAAAAAAAAGAAAATGTAAAATTGAATTCATCAGTGGTACTAGCCACAATCAATTGTTCAATAGACATGTGTACTGGACTTTACAGACACAGTAGTCCCCCCTGTTATCCACAGTTTCATTTATCCATGGTCAATGAGAAGAAGAAGGGTGAGTATAGTACAATAAGATATTTTGAGAAAGAGAGACCACATTCACATAACTTTTATTATAGTATATTGTTATAATTGTTCTATTTTATTATTAGTTGTTGTTAATCTCTTACTATCCCTAATTTATAAATTATACTTTATCATAGGTATGTATGTGTAGGAAAAAACATAGTATACATAGGTTTTGGTACTGTCTGTGGTTTCAGGCATCCACTAGGGGTTTTGGAACATATCTCCTACAGATAAGGGGTGGGACTACTGTATACAATGTTTCCATTATCACAAAACTTTGTATTCGCTAGGAATATTCTGAATACCTACATTCTGTTCACATAGATAATAAAGAGAATCTTATGGATTTAACAAATCAAATATTGCCAACCACTTAATCATCACTTGCAAATTAATCAAGTACTTTTAGGCATATATTAAAAATAAAAAATCTTTATCAGATATTCTGAAAGCATCTTAAATCTTTTAAAGTAGAAACAATATGCAAAAAAACTGTAATATTTTAAAAATATATAAGCAATTGAAAAAATACCTTTTAAAAGTATTTATGTTTTATTCTTATTATTTTTTATGCTTATACTTATTTATATTCTTATTCCTTCCCAGATTTTCCCTCTACAATTAAGGCAATTGAACAATTTTTAGATATTCCTCTAATTGCCATGTTCTTAACTGAAACACACACAAAAAAGTGTACTCAAAAAATTAAAGGTTTTAGGATCCAGATTATCAATCATGTATTTTTTGATCAGGGCCTTGGTCTTGGTGATTTTATGGCAGAGATCAGTAAGTGTTTTTCCTTTAGCTTTTCTTCTTAAATAAGCATTATTGAGATATATTAAGATATAATTATAGATTTTTGCTTCCTGTTAAGATATAATAACAGGGATAGGATGTATCCTCCCATCTTAAACAATTTTAAAAAATATATCAAATGACAGTTTTCAGACATTGGGCAATAAGCAGTTCAAGATCATGATCCCCAATCACAGAAACAACCATGGTGAGCCCTGTTATTTCTCCCAACTTAATATATGGAGAGTTTTCAGTCCATAGTCCAGGGAGAGTTAACAGAAGCAGAGCCCAGTGTTCTTCCTGAATTGGGACACAAACCTGGGGGTTTGGAGAAGCCAAGGTATGCAGAACAGAGTACTAGACAGGAATGACCTTCACAGAGAGATCTCTGTGGAGCTGCCAAGGAGTTCTCTAGAATTTTCAGCTGAGAGTACTGCTCAATTCATATGTGTGAAGAAAATACCTGAAGTTGTGGAAAGAGCCACTTGAAATTAGTAGAGGGAATAATCCTTGTAGCTCAAACAGATCCAGAAATAGTTGGTATTACCAATAGCCAGTGTGAAAAAATCTCTTAATTCACAAGACATTGGGTACTCAGAAGGGTATTTTCTTTAGAGAGGAAAAATTAGCCTTGGACTAAGGGCTGCTGTGGTCCTGCCTATAAAAGCTTGAAACAACCCTTGAAAGGGTCAAACTGTTTCAAAGTACCTAAACTGTATTTCAGAACAAAGTTCAAAATTATTTCAAAATATGTCAGAATATCCAGCAAACTAACATTTCAGTTTTTAGCATCCAATCAAAACTTACAAGGCATGCAAAGAACCAGGAAAACATGATACACAATGAGGAGAAAACATGATTAATCAAAACTGCCTCACATATTAGAATTAATGGACAGGTTATCAAAACAGTTATAATGATAATTCGTATGTTGATGAAGGTAGACCAAAATACAAGCACAGTTAGGAGAAGTTGTGGAAGGTGTTTTTTAAAACCAAATTAAGCATCTAGAAATGAAAACTACAATGTCTGAGGTGTAAAATACACTGGAGAAACTGGTAGACAATGCAGAAGAAAATACTAGTGAGCTTGAAGACTTTCCAAATTTGATGAAAATTATAGACTTACAAATTCAAGCAGCTGAATGAATTCTAATCATAAGAAATGTAGAAATCTAAACCAAGACTAATTATAATCTAATTACTTTGAAATAGAAAGAGGAAGTCAGCAGAGAAAGGAGACTCTATATACAGAGGAACAAATGCAAGAATAAAAATATTTCTTCTTGAAAACAACATAACCTAGAAGACAGTTGAGCTAAATCCTGATACAGTGCTGAAAGGAAAAATATTACCTTGAATTCTATACAAAGTGAAAATATTTTTGTTAAAATGTGAAAATTTGTGTATGTCCAAATTTTTAGGCAGACAAAAGATGAAAGAATTGATTAACAGCTTTCCTGCACTATAAGAAATGTTAAAGTCCTTCAGACAGGTTGGGTGCAGTGGCTCACACCTGTAATCCTTGCACTTTGGGAGGCCAAGACAGGAGAATCACTTGAGGTCAAGAGTTCAAGACCAGCCTGAGAAAGAGTGAGACCCTGTCTCTACAAAAAATAGAAAATCAGCTGGGTATGGTGGCACATGCCTGTAGTCCAAGCTACTTGGGAGGCTGAGGCAGGAGGATTGCTTGAGCCCAGGATTTTGAGATTGCAGTGAGATATGATGATATCACTGTACTGTAGCTGGCGTGACAGCGAGACCTTGTCTCAAAAAAGAAAAAAAAAAGTCCTTTAAACAAATGGAAAATGATATCACATGGAAATTTGGACCTTTGTAGGACATGTAGGACATATGTGGGTAAATTTTTTTTCTTATTATTTAAATTATTTAAAAGATAATTGAAGGAGACTTCCAGAATGGTAGAGTGAGGAGCTTGGAAGATCTTCTCCCCAAAAAGCAATGATGAAACTGGATAAAATTATTAAAACAACCATTGTGACACTTTGCAATTTAAGTAAACACAGCAAATCAGGAAGCATTTATTCAAGCAAAACAACTGAAACTCAGGAAAGAACAGTGGGAGTCTCTGGGGCTTTAGACTAGAGATGCTTTCATTTTCCTCTAGCTCTGTTGACACAGTAGTTCTACCAAAACAGAGCAAGCTATGAAAACTGGCAGCTTTGCTGCTCTAAGAGACTGACTAAATTGAGACTGGAAAAACCCTATGCTTAAGGATATAGTACAAAAATTATATCAACTCTGGTGGCAAACAATTGGGAAAAGCCAGCAACATAGCCTGGAGTTGTGATACCATAAAACTTCACAAGTTAATCAGGGCAGTTCTGGGAACTAGAAAGATTCCAATATTCCTGGTGGTCTGGAAGGCTGGGTTTATGCACCAACCTGTGAGAACCCTACACATCTACCCATCCCTACCTGAATGTGAGAACCTGGGTACGTGCAGTGGTGACATGTGAAGGCCCTGGAGAAAGTAAAACTCTTGGCTTTTAATGTGTTCCCTAACCATCATACAGATCCATTGGCAAAGGGTGGAAGGGTCACTTACTCGAGGTGCATAAGCACATCTGACCAGTCATTGGATGACCACTAAGCTATACTGACCCAAGGGTGAACCTATGAAGTCAGGCCTAAGGGGAAAAACAAGAATTTAGATAATAAACTAAGCAAGACAGCACCTGCACATTGCAAAGAAGGCAGGCTACAGAATTAGTCAAGTCAATAAACAAAAGCAACGACATCAACTTCTGAGGGAAGAAGACATCAGAATCCAGAGTTGCTGCAATATATGACCTAAACTACCCAGTTGTTAATGAAAAATGAGAGCTGTAAAGAAATGGTAACATGTAGCAATGCATGGGGAAAAGTCAATAGAAACAGTCTTTGAGGGGGCCAGAAAGTTGTACTCAGCAGAAAAAGACTTCAAAGCCAGTGTTATAAGTATGTTCAAAGATCTCAATGAAACCATACTTAAGGAATTAAAGGAAATTATGATGACAAAGATGAGCATCATTGATGAGTATCAAATAGAGAATATTAATAAAGATATGGAAATTACTCTTTAAAAATAACAAAACTTCTAGATTTGAAAAGTTTAATATCAGAAATGAAAAATTCCCAAGAGAAGATCAACAGCAGATTGAGCGGGCAGAAGGAAGAATCTCTGAACACAATGGTAGGTTAATAGAGGTTATCCAATCTGAAGAAAACAAAGATAAAAGGAACAAAAGTGAAAACAACATCAGAGACCTGTAGATGACAATCAAGCATACTGAGCATACACATAACAGGAGTCCCAGGAGTATAATAGCTGCATTAGAGGAGGGTATAGAAAGAGATATAGAAGTTATTTCAAGAAATAATGGCTCAGCATTTCCCAAATATGATGAAAAATAAATCTAGGCATGCAAGAAGCTTAATGAAATTCAAGTAGGATAAACAAAAAGATAGCCAAACACAAGCAGAAAATCTTGACAGCAGTTAGAGAAAGAAGACTCATTATATATAAAGAAACCACAATTAGGTTGACAGCTGAGGTTACAATCTGCTTGCCTCAGTACTTCAAACTATGATTAATTGTATATTTTCCAAGATTACTTTCATACAGCATCACTTCACTCAAGCTATTTTCTCTGCTGGTTTCAGAACAGGAGTCCTGTTTTAGCAGAGCTATTAATGATATTTATTGCTAAATATCCTTTGGACAAGAGAAAAATTCATAATTTTGTCAATATTATTAATAATATTATAATTTTTTTAAAAGACAGGGTCTCCCTATGGTTCCAAGGGTGGTCTTGAACTCCTGGACACAAGTGATCCTCCTGTCTCAGCCTCCCAAGTTGCTGGAACTACAAGCACGTGCCATTGTGCCCACTCTAATTTTGTCAATATTATTAATAACAGAAGTTGGAATATGAATGTGTTGGGAGAGGGGAGTGTCTTTCAACATTTGTTGAAGATCACAGGTTTATTAACTATAGAATTTAACATAGTTCAGCCTCTGTGTCCCTTCCTGAATCTAAATTGACTTCCTGTATTCCCTCTTTGGTCTTTTCTTAAAATTCCAGTACTTCAGACCACTTCACCCTCTTTGCTTGCTGACTCGTCATTGACTAGACCTGTGAGGTTTCTGTTCTCCAAGCTGATGGCATAATCTCTCCAGTCCTCATTTTCCTCATTGGCACCAGAACAATAAGTCAACTGATACAAACCCCTAGATTTCTCCAGCTTATCTTTCTGCTTTTTTCAGGATAATTTCCTTATCACACCTACTCTCAATATATTGTCCTCTTGTTTCCAAGAACAATGCTTAATAAAAGGACCTCTTCTCAAACTAAAGATGGAATCCAGTTATTCCCCTAATTTCATGTAGGAAATCCACATGTATAAGACTCTTCAGAGATGGTTTTCCTCTTACCTGAGTAATACTGTTTTAAGTACTTTCCCTTCACCATTTCTAATTATATAAGAAGATCAGAAGAAACTCAATTTTTCCTGTAATTAAATTATACAAGAATGTCTGGAAGTGCCAAAAATTGTAGAGAAGGACTTCACCAGCTAAACAAACTAAACTTAAAAGAATAGATCTTATACCTCATACAATATGAATAGCCTTTAGGTATCTCCCATAGCTTGACTGGTCCCCAAAGCTGTCCCTTCTTTCCCTCCAATATCAAAAGTTACTCATGTGTAAGTGTGTAACTCATTGCAGAAACACTGTAATCTTGAAGGATATCCAGACTTGGCAAAGTAGAGAAGAGATTTCTGACCTGTGCATCTGGGAATCATGATCATCAAAGAGGAATGTGTGAGCTCTGGTTACTCAGTAGCCAAGTGGTCCATGTGCATCAACTGGCTTGATGGTGTTGACTTGGAGAACTCCCTTCAACTGGAGTAAACACATAGAAGATGTAAATGGCATACAGGAGGGATGCTTTGTGATGTCATAGTGAAAGTGCTCCACTTTCAGGTGAGAGCAGGAAACATAGCACACCAGAGGGATATGGCACCTACATAATTGTTCTTCAGTGTTTTATTGTTCTTGTTTTTATCAATATGAAGCATTTTTGCCTGCATTCTCATTAAAAATTTTCTTTCTTTCTTTTTTTTGTTTTTGAGACAGAATCTCACTCTGTTACCAGGCCCAGGCTAGAGTGCAGTGGCGTCATGATAGCTCACTGCAACCTCAAACTCCTGGGCTCAAGGGATCCTCCTGCCTCAGCCTCCCGAGTAGGTGGGACTACAGGCATGCACCACCAAGCCTGGCTAATTTTTCTATTCAAGGCGGGGTCTCGCTCTTGCTCCGGCTGGTCTCTAACTCCTGACCTCAAGTGATCCTCCTGCCATAGCCTCCCAAAGTACTAGGATTACAGGCATAAGCCACTGTCCCTGGCCCCATTCCATCATTTTGATCATAGAAAATTCCTGTGCTTCTATAAGTTGAGGCCACGTTCACAAGAAAATTGAATTTCATTATATCTATAAACCTTCTTGTGCTCATTAAGTAGGTCTGTTGAATCAAAGTTTCCTCAGCAACTTTCAAAACATCTCCACTGTTAACTGCTTCTGCTTTGTGTATCCTAGTTCCACACATCAGTTCCTGGGTTTTCAAAAGTATATAATAGTTGTTTAAAATTATCTAGGATCAATAGGAATGTCTCTGCTTGGGACATTCTTCAGTGGAAGCCTTGTCGGGAAAATCTGAAATCAGCTTAATAAAGCTTCTGTCTGTTTTCTTGTTCATTTCTCATGAATTAAGATAGAAAACATTCTGGAATTTACAAATATCCTCTTTTATTGTCAAGTGAATTTTTCCATTTGCAGCAGTCTCTGTGGCACCAGAGCCTCATGGAAGAAGTAAATAAATCAGTAGCTGAACACGATGTTCATAAGATCAAGCTGATTAGCACAACCTGATGATATCTACCCCTCCCAGAAAAGAGAGGCAAATAGATGCAGTAATTCTGTAACTATCTTTTGAGAGGATATTATTCAATGTTGGATCTTTATTTTGTAAAAGGGTAAAAGAAAAAAATGAGTTGGTATAAAATAAAAGATTGGGCTTCTCTTTGGCTATGGGCAGAGTTTTTGAAATCTATATAGAAAAGAACCTCAGGCTTCCTATCCTGAAGTGATTACCTTTGTGATTGCATTTCAAGACTTGCTCTCCAAAATTATTCTTAAAGGAAGTAGTAATCAATTATGGTAACACTGTTGGGGTGAGAAACTTTATATAGTTCTGGTGAAAATATTAATTATGAGTATTTAAAGCATATTTTTCAGGTTATTCCCTCTTAGTAATCTGTTATAAGAAAATAATTCAAAATGTCCAGAGGAGTATTTTGGTATAAATATATAGTAACGTTAGCATTGTTTATAATAACATAATATTGGAAACAATTAAATGCCCACAAGATTGGAATATTTAAATAAAGAATAAGACACTCCTAATATAATTATGCAGCCCTTAAAATTTTTGTTAAGGATTCATTTTTTTGGTAATGAAGAAATTGTTTTATTGTGATGCTAAGTGCCAAAACCAGTACGTAATTATAAAATAAGTAATAACACTATAAAATGCACATACACACACTTATAAATAATCCTTATAAAACACAAAGGGAAGTGCTCACATTGGTTTTTTTATTGATACATAATAATTGTACATATTTATGAAGTACATGTGGTATTTTGATACATGCTTACAAATCAGGGTACTTAGAATATCAATTACCTCAAACATTTATCATTTCTTTGTGTTGGGAACATGTCACTCCTTCTCTTCTAGCTATTTTTAAATACACAATAAATTAATGTTAACTGTAGTCACCCTATTGTGCTGTGGAACACTGGAACGTATTCTTTCTATCTAACTGCATGTTTGTATCCGTTAACCCACCTCTCTTCATGCCCCTGCACCCTACTTCCCAGCCTCTGGTAACCATCATTCTGCTCTTTACCTCCATGAGATCATCAGTTTTAGCTCCCACATATGAGCAAGAACATGTGATATTTGTCTTTCTGTGTTTGGCTTATTTCACTTAATATAATGACCTTCATTTCCTTCCATATTGCTGCAAATGACAGGATTTTATTCTTTTTTATGGCTGAATAGTATTCCATTGTATGTAGATATCTACATTTTCTTAATCCATTCATCTGTTGATGGACACTTAGATTGATTCCATATCCTAGCTATCGTGCATAGTGCTGCAATAAACATGGGAGTACAGTTACTGATTTCCTTTCCTTTGGATAAATACCCAGGAGTGGGATTGCTGGATCATATGGTAGTTCTACTTTTAGTTTTTTGAGAAATTTCCATACTGTTTTCCATAGTGGCTGTACTAATTTACATTCCCACCAACAGCATATAAGAGTTCCCTTTCCTCCACATCTTTGTCAGCATTTGTTATTTTTTGTCTTTTTGATAATAGCCATTCTAAGTGGGGTGAGATGATATGTCATTGTGGTTTTGATTTTCATGTCCCTGATGATTAGTAATGTTGAAGATTTTTTCATGTCCCTGTTGGCCTGTTGGCCATTTGTATGCCTTCTTTTGAGAAATATCAATTCAGATCCTTTGCCCAGTTTTTAATGGGAGTATTTTTTTTTAAGAGACATGGTCTCATTATGTTGCCCAGGCTGGCCTTGAACTTGGGCTCAAGAGATTCTCCTGCCTCAGCCTTCCAAGTAGCTGGGACTACAGCATGCACCAGGGTGCCTGGCCAATTTGGCAGTTTCTTACAAAACTAAACATACCTTTACCATATGATCCAGCAGTCAAATTCCTTGGTGTATATCCAAATGAGTTGAAAACTTATATCCACTTAAAACTTGCTTATGAATGTTATAGTAGCTTTATTCACAACTACAAAAGCTTGGAAGCAACCAAGATATCTTTCAGTGGGTAAGTGGATCAACAAACTGTGCTGCATTCATACGACGGAATATTGTTTAGCAATAAAAAGAAATGAACTATCAAGCCACGAAAAGACGTGGAAGAACTTTAAATGCATATTACTAAATGAAAGAAGCCAATCTGAAAAGGCAACATGGTGTAATTTTCCAATTATATGGCATTCTAGAAAAGGCAAAACTAGGGAGATGGTAAAAATTTCAGTGGTTGTCACAGGTTTGAGCAGAGGGAGGGATGAAGAGGTTGAGCACAGAGGATTTTTAGGGCAGTGAAACTTTTCTGTATGATACTGTAATGGTAGATGTATTTCCTTATACATTTAGCAAAGTCTATAAATGGCACAACACAAAGAATGAACCTTAATATAAGCTATGAACCTTATGATATTGTATCAGTATTGGCTCATCGAGTATAAAAATGTACCACACTAATACAATATGCTGATAATAGAGGAAGGTGTGTAGTATGGTGTGAGAGGGATGTTGAAACTCAATGTGCTGTCTGCTCAGTTTTTCTGTAAACCTGCAAGTGTTCTAACAATTGTCTATTAATTTGAAAAGTTTTAATTCCCCAGAATAGGAAATTATTTGAGAGCCAAAAATAAAATAATGAATGAATTCATTGGTAAATTCCAAATGTTGTTAAATATTAAATAATTTGGATTAATTTAAAATTCCAAAAAGTATGAGTTTTTTCATTTTTAAATTTCCTATTCTAAGCCAGTGCATGTTCAATCCATAAAAATAAAGAAAATTAAAACAAGTAGAATAACACAAGAAATACCCATAGTTCTGGGAAAGCTAAGAATCAGCACAGTCCACACTTAGATGCATATGCTTCTAAATCATAGACAAGAAATATATTACAGTATTTCCCCTTCTTTCATACATTTTCCCTGAAATTTTAATCTAATTAATTTAGCAATTTTTGGCCATGTAGATTTACCAAAAAATTTCCTAATATTGCTTTTTATGCTAAACCCAGAGAGCAGAAAGAATAGACCAGGTTTCAAATAGAAATAAAAAGGCAGGAAATGAAAACTATTCTGAAAAAATGGTGTTCCACATTATCACTATTGAAAAACAGTTGGTAACATATTCACTATGGACTAATGCCATCCCTTTGACCAAACTATCCCATGGAACCATTTGTCCAGGAGATCGGCTCCTGTATTCATCATCCATCCACACCCAACTGCAAAGGCAGGTGCAGGTACTCAGGCTCAGAGAATCCAGTGAGTGAGGAGCAGCGAGTGGGCAGGGCAGCTCTAGGGAGGCGCTAGGCACTGCAGACCTCCTACAACACCTGGATCTGGAAACCCCATTGAGCATCCTCTCTACCTTTTCCTGGGTTGGGAATGCTGAGGACTGTGAGGAGAGTTCATCCTGGGATGTAAAGAAGGAATAGAGATGACATAGATTTTCTGAGAGGCTAGTACATAGCATTTGCTTGGCTAGAACCAGAGGCCCTGGCATATGGAGAAAGTACCAAACAGCCCCCACCTGCGGCATGCTCTGCACATGTGAGCTTTCACACATTTGATCTAGAAGATGTTGGAAGATGGTGGTCAAGGCTCGTTAGTGGAAGGCTGGAGAAGAGATGTAAAAGATCTAGGAGCCCAAAACTTGACCACCTCAAGGGGGCCTGGGTCACTGCCACTGTCAGCAGGCATAAAGGACATCTATTTATTTGTTTCTCACTTTGATGCTGAGCTTAGCACTAGGAATGACCCCTATGGACAAAGTCTGGGAGAGACAGGCCTTGCCTAGGCCCCTAGGACACACATTGCTGGACTACTTGCACCTCCTTGGAAACCCTAGCTGTGTCTTCCTCTCATCCCAGAATATAGAAACAAAGATGGAAATTTTTAAAAATCACCATTCAAACACAAGCATTAAGCTGCAGAAAATGAATAAACACTAAAGTAACTGGGTGAAAATTTAAGGAGACAGGATTTTGCATAATCTCAAAGTATCAGTCCCAAAGAATATGCTTAATTTTTTCTCATATCCAAAGTATCTAATATTTTTCCCTTGGACATATAATAACTAGTAACTTTATAGTAAAGACATATGGAAGTTGCCAACTTAAGCAAATGACTCAAGTTAGTATCATCAATGAGATGACATTAACGTCATGGATCCCTGATATGAGGCACTGAGTAGGGCACATCAACTCTGTCATATTCTTCCCAACAATATATAATCTCAATCTAGTCATGAGAAATATCAGAAAAATTGAAGGATATTCTACAAAATAACTGATTAGTATTTCTCAGAAGTGTCAAATCATAAAGACAAGAAAAGATTGGAAAAGTGTCACAGACTGGGGAAGTCTAAGAAGACATAACAAATACATGGGATCCTACTTGGATTCTTGAAGAGAAAAATAACACTAATGGAAAAATTGCTGAAATCCTAATAAAGACTGTGCTTTACTTAATTAAAATGTACCAATGTTAATTTCTTAGTTTTGACAGTTGTACTCAGTTTATGTAAGATATTCACATTAGAGATATGCAGAAACTCCATACTATTTTTTAACAGTTTTATTGAGATCCAATTCTCATACCATAAAATTCACTCATTTAAGTGTAGAATTCATTGGCTTTATGTATATTCACAGAGTTGTACCACCATTACCACAATCAATTTTAGGATATTTTCAATACTCCCTCCAAAATCCCCGTTCCTGTTAGCTGTCACTTGCTTCCTTCTCAGCCCTAGGCAATGGCTAATCAGTCACTATAGTTTGCCTGTTTTGGACATTTTATGTTAAAAAAACACAATTTATAGTCTTTATGACTGATGTCTTTCACTTATCATAATGTTTTGAAGGTTTATCTACATTGTAGCAGGGATTAGTACTTCATTTCATTTTTTTTTTTTTGCCAAATACTATTACATTATGGATATACCAAATGTTTTATATCCATTCATCAGTTGATGGACATTTAGGTTGTTTGCACTTTTTGGCTACTATGAATAATGCTGCTATGAATATTTTTGTACAAGCTTTTGTGTGCACATATGATTTCACTTCTCGTGGGTATATGTCTATGAGCATATTGCTGGGTCATATGATAACAGTATGTTTAATTGTCTGCAGAGCTGCCAGGTTGTTTTCCAAGCACTGCACCTTGGATCCCATCACTGTACACTATGTTTTTGCCAACAGTGTATGAGGGTTCCAAATTGTATGATTAAGACTTTTTATTGTCTGTTTTGATAAATTCTAGCCATTGTAAGGGGCTGTAAAATAGTATTTCAATGTGGTTTTCCATTTCCCTGATGACAGATGATGATGAGCATCTTTTCATGTGCTTATTGGCCATTTATGTATCTCCTTTGGATCTATTCAGATGTTTTGCCCATATTTGAATTGGGTTATTTGTCTTACTATTATTGAGTTGCAATAGTTCTTTATATATTCCAGACACAAGTTCCTTATCAGATACATGATTTGCAAACATTTTCTTTTGTTCTGTCCCCTGTCTCTTCACTTTCTTGATGGTGTCCTTTGAAGAAAGAAAAGTTTTGATGATGTCCAGTTTGTCTTTTTTTTTCTTTTGGTGCCTGTATTTTGGTGTTATCTAATCCAAGGTCACTAAGATTTATGCCTGTCTTTTCTTCTGAGAGTTTTGTAGTTTTAGCTCTCACATGTAGGTCTTTTTTTTTTTTTCTCTTCTAGAGCAGCCAGAAAGAAACACATGTAGTAATAGTTCTTGAATCCATTTTGAGTTCATTTCTGTGTATGGTATAAGGTAGAGCTCCACCTTCATTCTTTTGCAGGAGGATATCCAGGTGACCCAGCACCATTTATTGAAAAGACTATTCTTTCCACAATTGAGTTTTCCTGGCACCCTTGTTTAAAATCTCTGTAAATATAGGGTTTCTTTTCAGACTCTTAATTCTATTTCATTGATCTCTCTGTACTGTTTTTGCCATTCTACTCTTACAAAGCCTAAAATTAATTCAATATTTAAAAAATAATGTGGTATACATTTTTAGCCTGCAGTTTGTAATTATTATACTTTCCCTACTTTTGCTTATTTTTGTCAGGTTAAGCTCTCAATGACTAACAGACAGCTGAACCTTAAAGACTATGACTGTATGTCAAAACTGTCCATTTAGCCTCATAGATTGGCCTGTTATTATTAAATGTTTTTGAGATATAAAATAAGGTGCATACAATTTTGGAACTGTTACAATTTCCTAGTGAATTAAACTTTTACCAATGAGCAGTGATATTTTTAGTCTCTAGTAATCCTTTGAAATTCATACCCATATTGTCTGATCCAAAATTATATTAACTTTATAAGTATTTTACTGATGATATTCGTTTGAACATCTTAATTGCAACTTCTTTTTCTCCTTAAGCTTTAAATGTGACAATCTTAAACATCTATTCCTGCAGTTTTAAATTCACATTTAACCTTATTTTGCATGTAAAAAGAGTTAACTATTTAAATAAATGGTAATTACCAGTAAACATGAATCGTTTCTAGTTGCCAAAATATTTTTTCTGTATTTGTCTCCTAATTTCTGGGTTTTTATTGCATTTACTTATTCTTCCTCAATCTATTTTTTTGCCACTATCACCTTGAATGATATTCACTCTTGTTCGATTCTGTAGGTTGTTAACATAGAACTGGAAGAAGCATTTTAAGTTAAGAAAGTCCAAATTGAATTCATATGTCTGCCATTTTCCACACACCTGAATTTGTTAGAATGGTTTAATTTCAATCCTCCCTCCACAACATTTGCTACTATGTAGTTCTTTAATTCATTCTGAACAATTTTAATCTATCAAATTAGACATTATGTTTGCATTTTGTACAGTTAATTGTAAGAGATACAAAGGACAGACATTAGGAATCATTGGTATATTTTGTGTACAAGTCCCCACATATATATATTATGACCATCTTCTCCTTATCTGTCATTTGTCTCTTCTCTCTCTCCATGGTGCCTTTTGATGAACAAAAGTTTTTTTGTTTGGTTGGTTTTTTTTACATAGTCCAAGTCATAGAAGTCTTTGTTGAAAAGACTATTCGTCCCAGCCTTGAATTGCCTTGGTACCCTTGCTGAAAATCAATTTACTGTATATGTGATGTTCATTCAATTAATCCATTGATCTATGTGATCTATGTGTGTATCCACTGGGGCTGTGGTACTCCTGAGGGGATTACTCAGGAGATTCAGAGCAACAAATCCAAGAACTGACTTAAGAGAAAAGATAAGTAATCAAGTTCTTAGGTTGTAACTTTAATAGTTTTTCGACTATTTATATTTGTGAATGGTGAATTTTTAGTCTTTGCTCCTTTTCCTCTTAGGGTATTTACCAATATTTTAAGCCAGAGAGACAGTAAATTAAGATTATTATTTGTTAATTTTATTTGTTATAAATGTTTTCCCCCAAAATTATCTAAAGTTTTTAAAATTTATTCATTTTTTACCATTCAGACGTTTTGGATATTTATAGGTAACAATCAAAATTTACAAGTAATTATCATATCAAGGTTCTAAATTTTAAGAAAATTTCTTCCTTTGGTTATGTTTAAGAAACTTATTCCTAAACAAAAATAATAAAAGTATTTAAAAGATATTTCTTCAGATGATTATTTTAACCAAATTTATTCAGTCCATCTTTAATGCGTCCAAGGATGAAGAACGTAATGCAATGTATGGAAGAGTTGAATGGAACTACACCCACTCATATATGATGTTAGTCAATTTACCTAACACTTTATGGGACAGGCTAGGCCTTTCCTTTGGTATTAAAAGTTACCATCCCATATATTACCAAACAGGCTGGCGCTACCTGAGGGGCCGTAACAGTCCCAACGTCCCACCTGGAGGAGCTCATACCCCGCCCAGCGTGCGATCGTCCTCCAGGTCACAGCAACGATTCTACCTGCAGGACCCTCACACTCAGAGATGAAGCCTCGGAAAGGAAGAGCTCCAAGGACCTTGCTCAGACCGCCCCAGTCCGGTTCCACCGAGACTCGCCGCCTCCCGGAATCGCCCGGCGCCCAGGGCCAGGGGCGCCAGCATTCGGGCGCTCTGCGCTTGCGCACTCCCCAGGTAAGCGGCAAGTCCCAGAAGTCTTCTTGACTCGGGCGGTCCTAGTGGTCACCGGCCGCATTTCTTCTGGGTTTTTACGACCCGGGATCCATTTCTCACGGAGGACTGCGGTCTTGACTATTCGAGCTTGGGCTACATTTCACTCAGGCGACGGAGAAAACTTGAACCTCTTGCTCCGTTTCCGGCATCTCTGGTCGCGCGCTGCGCGTGTCCTGGTCCCACCTGAGGAGGAGTCGCCGTGGGTCGCTGCGGGAAAGACTCTGCAGAGCGAGACTGCGGCCCGCGCGGGACCCTGCGTGGCGGTGAGAGAGGGATGGGGGGGGACGCTCGGAGCGCGGAGGCCCGAGCGCGGCAGGGCGTGTCCGGTGGGTGCCCGAGCTGCAGGGGGAGGTGGTCGTATGTCTGGGAGACAGGCAGGGACGGCGAGACCGTGCAGCGTGTGACGGGGCCGGGGCGTGCCTTTGTGACGGCGGGTGCAGCTGTGAGACTGTGAGGTGCGTGGTTGTCCTTGTGTGACCCTGACATAGGACACGTGTCCTTCACGGGAGCGTGCGTTGCTGTGGCTCTGTGGCGTCGCTGACCCGTGGCTTCAGGTTCTGTGCTGCCTACTGTGCCCTCCTCTCAGCCAAGTATGACTGCCACAGAGAAATGGTCCAAGTGAGGTATCAGATATTGAGCCTTAAATGAAAGTTTTTAAGAAGAAACAGGATGAGATGTTTAGAGCAGGAATTGCCCTTAAGACAGGCATGATAGAGTCTGTTAAAGAAACAATTATTCAATGATACTTGTTAAATCATGGTAAGGAAGACCTTATTCAGGACTATTGTGGTAGGTATAGGGACCACTGCAGTGGGATTTTGCAGTGGGGGAGAGAGATTGGGTTTAGCATTCAATACAGCATGGGCAAGTTGGAATTTATAGCCAAGGAACAGGATGAGGGTCCCTGGATGGAAACTTACTAAGAGGAAATACCAGGAGTCGGGGGATTCTGGCTAAACCGACCTAACAGGATTCTTGCTGAAGACAAGCCAGAATGATCAGATAGCACCTGGGGGATGGTGGAGGAAGAGGAACCCAATCAGATATGGGGGTGGAGGGTTCATGCTAAACTGACTTGGCAAGGTTCTTTGTTTAAACTGGATTTTACAATGAAGTGTACAGATGGGCCTAGGAGATCATTCAGGAGTCTGACTAAAATTTGGTCATGCAGAGATTCTTTGTCGGTTCCAAGAATAGGATGCTTTCCTGGATGAGGTTGTCACCCCCACCACTCCCCCAGTTCTTTGAGTTTCATTTACATGTTTCAGAAGCACAACCTTTTTGAATTCTGACTCTAAGAACCTGGAGTGAACTCTGATTATAGATTCCATCCACCATACTTCCTTCTGGTTATATGCATTAAATTATGACATATGTAGCCTTGGAGGGGGAAACATAAGCACTCAGTATTATGAGGTGAATCTGGATCATTCTGGTTTGGATTTTTGTAGATCAAAAGCAACAGAAATATGAACTCAGTTGTGATGTGGTATCTTTGCAAATTAAGGAAGTGAGCCAGAATCTTAGTGTTCCAGCACAGGAATTTTTAATCAATGGTCCTTTGTGTTCATGGGCATACAGGGTACCACAAACCCCCTAAAATTGTATAGAGATTTGCTGTATATGCTTGTTAATTTGCATTTTTCCAAGGTGTCCGTAATCCATAGTATTTAGACCTGGGCTTTCGATTTGGAATCAAAGATTGTTACACCTTGGAATGGTTTTGCAGAAAACTAGTGATCAACATGGGAATGGTTAGAATATCATCCATGGGATTGGATATTATGCAGATAATAAAATTTATGTTTATGAAGAATTCATTAAAAGGAAAAATGGCTATGATCTAATGTGTTAAGCAATATTTACAGTTATGGATCATAGTTCTCAAAAATTTAAACTATATGTGCAGCCCATTTTAAAAAATGGAATTTTGTAAAACCTTTTGCAAAGATTGTATCCAAAATGATCATTTGATTGGATTTTCAGAGAATAATGGAAGGGGTGTGGCCACATTTATTGAGCATCTAATGTTTGCCCCAAACCATTTGGCCTATTTTGTGTACCTATTCCCATTAAACATGCAAGGGCCATTTCCCTTTCCATTAATGAAGAATCTTTATAGTGAAATGTGTCTCATCACGTACAAGCGATACAGCTAAAGGCTTTTCAAGAACACGAAGTATTATATGTTTCTATCATGTTGCTTTTTCATTCTAGACCTAGTATTTAGATTTCTTTTTATGACAAAAGCATACTCTCTTACCATAAGGATATTTTAAAAATAGTTTAATATTTGAAATATCTTGATGTTCTATTTGTGATGATGTAATTAAAGCAATCTCATTGCAAAACTTTCATTACCTAAGGAAGTTATGAAGAAGATAGTTAAAATAACCCCAAATCCACTTGCCCAGACATAATCACTTTAAAAATTCTGGTGTGTATGTTTCTAATTTTCATGTGTGAGTGTTTGTGTGTGGTGGTGTTTCTGCAGAAGAGAATTAATCAAATGGACAAAGACTCCAAATTTTAGTTTGAAAAAGAAATTTATCCCAATCATATATGTTAAATAAAAATCATGGGACACCATTGTTTTGGACTGAGCTCCTGCACTAGGC
Organism: Daubentonia madagascariensis; assembly: GCA_023783475.1. Lineage (NCBI taxonomy): Eukaryota > Metazoa > Chordata > Mammalia > Primates > Daubentoniidae > Daubentonia > Daubentonia madagascariensis. The sequence continues at coordinate 2,933,432 of JAKFHU010001449.1, read as the reverse complement.
CCCAACAGACCAGAACAAATCAAACTGAAGTCACTTATGCTAAATACTACATAATCAAATTGAAACTTTAAGGAAGGAGATAGATCCCAAAACAGACCAGTTTTTCCTGAGAACAGGAGATTCCAGTCTACCTGATTCAGCTAAGGATGTCCCCTCTGCTTTAACCCTTACAAAAAAGTAACCTAAAGTAACCTGATGTCAATCAATCAGTTTTTTCTCTATTGTTCTGTAATTTGTTCCTATTTTACGAAACCCACTGTTCTGCCATTGTCAGTGGGAGCTCTCATTCTATTTTGTAGAATAGAGGATGCCCCATTCATGAATTGTAAATAAAAGCCAATTAGATCTATATGAAAATTTGGTGTAATCTTGTCTTTTGACATGGGTTTCTATGTATATCTATGCATCTTAGGAGAAGAGGGAAGTACCAGGGATCTCCTTCTGAGGTGAAAAACAGTCCAAGTATTTATACATTTTAGATATTAAAAATGTTATTTAAAACTTAACAGGGCACAAATTATGGAGTAAGATACCTTTTCAGAATTAATAGTTTAGAGATACAAGGTTACTTCAGAGAAAAGAGCAGTAATCTATGATTTCCACATGTCTTACAGTATGAATAATTTTTACAAAGATATTTCAAAATAACAAAACAGATATTCTAACATTTACAAATACAGAAATGCTCATATGTTACAGAAGAATAAGATTTACTCTCTAAATATTCTCAATTTAGCACTTTATTGGATATTGTTCTTTGAACATGTGTATGAGGCTGAAGCGTGTTTTCCTTATTCCCTGTAGCTGTTGTGGACTGAGGAAAGGGGCATTTTCTCCTTACTTGTCTGATAGTCTTTTTAATTAACTAATGTTTTTTTTTTTAAAAGAAGATTTATATTTTCTTGAAGTTGGGCCTTGAAATTTTTAAAATCAAAATTATAAGAAAGAGAAAGCCCATGAAGCACAAACTTTACTGTAACAAAAACAGGAGGCAAAAGAATTAAGTTCCTTTTATAATGGATTAATTGACATGTAATGTTTTTCATCTTCATTGATGATACATTATTACATTAGCTATCATTATATACTTTTTTTTAGTATTTCTGTGGATTATCTTGATTAATCTGTAAAATAATCATGTATAGTAGGTGATATTCTTATCCCTACTTTGCTGATGGGGAAACAGAGGCACCAAGATGTTAACGTCTCTCATAGTGCAAAGCTCAGTATCACTTCCTCAGAGTCTGAGAAGAGAACCTGTGTTCTTAAATTCACCAGGCTACCACTTATTAATTTATGCATACATTTTAAAATCTGTCTTCTGTACTGAGTAATTCACTCCTGATACTGTTTTCCATTGATTATATGATTTAATATCAATCTTATTAATAATTACATAGTATGCCACCATAAAGCAGAGAATAATATGTTTAACTTGTTCCCTACTGTGTTTTTAATTTTTGATAATGAAAAATTGTTCTGTGATGAATATACTTGTCCATATTTGTTGTGTACTTCTATTGTAGTTTCCTCTTAAAAATTCCTAGAAGTGGCGAGGCTCGTGCTTGTAATCCTAGCACTGTGGGAGGCTGAGGCGAGGCAGGAGGATCGTTTGAGGTCAGGAGTTTGAGACCAGCGTGAGCAAGAGCAAGACCCCGTCTCTACTAAAAAAAATATTAAAAAATTAGCCGGGCGTGGTGGTGTATGCCTGTAGTCCCAGCTACTCAGGAGGCTGAGGCAGGAGGATCGCTTGAGCCCAGGAGTTTGAGCTTGCTGTGAGCTAGCCTGAGCAACAGAGCAAGACTCTGTCTCAAAAAAAAAAAAAAAAGAAAAGAAAAGAAAAAAAGAAATTCCTAGAAGTGAATTTTGTGGTCAAAAATCATACTTTCATTATAATAAGTGCCTCTACTATGCCATACCTGGAAATGATAGTATTTTGTGAGGGACAATAACTGAAAAGATAGAGTTGCTTCCTTTAAAATGCTTATAACCTATCAAGGAAGGTCACATTTGAATTGAAATAACTTTAAGACAATGTGTGATAGGGTCTACTTGGAGAGATTTAGGTGACCTACTTTGTGAGTTCACAAAACAGAGACATCAGTCTAACTACAGGATATGAACATATAATATGAACATATCATAATGAGTCTATGTGATCTGTGTGGTGATGAACAGGTTTTATACTATCTCTTTTATACCTTGTAGTTTTCACTCTAATGATATTAGATGGAAAGTAAAATTAATCTGATGAAATAATTCAGGAACTCTCTGGAGGATATCCTGACTAAGCTGCCAAGTTTGGAAACAAAATAAACCCTTTTGTAAAGAATACCTGAATTAAGTCTGGATTGAGAGATACATCATCATTCATAGACGAGATTAATCAGGGATAGTTCCCCATATTTTTGGGAACACAATTCCAACATTCCTGAGAAGAAGTGATAAAATGAGTTGAGGTATTAGGATCTAAAGGAAACCATGGAAGATCAGCCTTTCAATAAAATGATTTTAAATTTAGAGAACAAAGAATTTTGTTGAAATCCCCACCTTAACAAATTCTGGAACACACAAACATAGTTCAAATTAATATGCCTTTGTTTACAATAATTATGAAGGAAATAATCAGAAATCAAGATCTAAGCAAAAATATATGGAATACTGATTATCAAATTATGATTATAGAGCAATTTCCAAGCAAAGTTTTATTTTACTTCTCCTTTAGCCTTATTTAGTTATTTGTTTCATGTATTGACCAAAGAGAACTGAATACACAGTGATTTATTTATGATAAACAAAACCCAAACCAAACCAAAACTATAAGCACTATTAACATATGGTTAGCAGGGCATGTGGCTCATACCTGTAACCCCAGAACTTTGGGAGTCTGAGGTGGGAGGATGGCTTGAGGCCAGGAGTTTGAGACCAGCCTGGACAACATAGTGAGACCCTATCTCTACAAAAAACAAAAAAATTAGCCAGACATGGTGGCACAGACATATAGTCCCAGCTACTTAGGAGACTGAAGCAGGAGGATCTCTTGAGCCCAGAAATTCGAGGTTACAGTGAGCAATGATCATGCCACTGCACTCCAGCCTGGGTGACTGAGCAAGACCCTGTCTCTAAAAGATAGAAAGAAACAAACAAAAAACATATGGTAATATAGTTCTCAGACCTTTTCTATGCCTTGTTTTATGATTATCTGTCAGTCTTTCTGTACTGTTTAATATATTTATATATTTTATAAAAATAAGTATTGGTCAATCTGATTTTTCTGTTGACATTATTACAGAATATTTTCCATGTCATTAAATATTTTTCTCAACTTCACATTTAATGACTACTTTGTATTCTAGGACAGTGATAGTCTATCATATATGTAATTAGTAAGCTTTGCTAAACTCAGAATGCTGAATACTCACTGTCCATCTCCAGTATCTTGACCAAATTAACCCAATTTCAAGATCAAGAAAAGGTACTGGTGTGGACAATATGTCCTCTTTTCAGTCTTGAAGGTGGAAATGGAAAGAGGTAGATCTGCTCAGAGGAAGGACAGAGCTGCCAATCTTATGTCCACATCCGCCTCACCAAAATGGTGCATTGGCCAGAAAATTTCCTGCTGAAGTATCTAAGTCTGGCTTCAATGCCAATATGTTTCTGCTCTATGACTCTGTGTAGGTGAGACGTCCGGAAATTGGGGGAGGAAATGAGTTTCTCCAGAATCCTAATCTTCCCAAATTTCATGTGATAGGAGGTGGTTTGGAACCTGAAATGGCAGAGCAAAATATTACCTTGAGTCCTGTGGGGACACTAAAGCACAGCTGGTCTCAAGGTCTTTCTCTTATTTCAGGTCTAGCTTCTCCACACTCTCTGCATTTCTGGTAGAGAAACACTGAGGACTGATCAGCTCTCGTTGGTATAAAACCATGGCCTGTGTAAGTCAGTGTTCTCTTCTTGTTGATGTGTATGTGTGATTTAAGTTATGAAAGTCTTTTCATTATTTTTCTTGAAGTTACCTACCATGAAAGGATCCTCAGTAAACCTATTCCTCCATTCTTGTTCTTCCTGTAAAGTACGTGTCACATCACCCAGCATCTTCCCTGTGTGGCCCACTGTTCCTGTCGTTATTGACCGTATTATTTGACATTTTCTAGGTACCCATTCTTCTATTATGGGCAGTGATAGACAGTAAAGGAGTCAAGTCCCTTGAAGTAAAGATATATGCATTCTGGGTCAGTTTTGCATTTGGTGAGACTGAGACAACAGTTCCATTTGACCATCCATGAGAAGTCTGAAATTTTCCAGACATTTGAGTTTTTCAGCTAGATAAGGTGGAATTTGGCATTGAAGGATGTAATATCATTGTGTAGGGGAAAATCGCATGCTTGTGTGAATTAGTATATGACTGGGGCTTGTAAACATAAATGTCATGGATTTGGACAGAATGCCCTGAGAAATAATTACCATAAAATAATGATGTCATGTGCCAAAAAATATTTTGTTTTGTGAAAACAAATAAAAATACTCATGTTAAGATCTGAAATAATGAAGTACTTGATACTTGAAGAAATTATTAATTTTATGGAAACTTAGTTTTCAAAATTGAGACTCTATACTATATGTTGGATAAAATGTCTCATAATTAAATTTTTAATTCCCTTCCAAGTGTAAATATTCCTCAATTAACTCACATTGATTATGGGGCAGATATCTCTTGGGTATTATGCATATAATAATGATTTGATTTAATAGGAAACATTATTCTGTCATTCTCAAATGGGCCAGATATCCCAGAGCACGCAGAAAGTTTTGTCTGTGTCATAGGCTTCTTCAAAAATATGTATACATTCTACTTCATTCCCTTCCCTGAACATGATGGATTTCTAGTCTGTGTGCTGATCTTGTTGTTCTTTTGCTATAATGTAGTCCTTCACCTCTTCTACTCCATTTTCTAAATCTTTTCTCTAATTTTTCCAGTAATACATGGGTTTGCTGTTTCAGGGATCCATAACTTTCAGGGATGTGGCCATAAACTTCTCTCATCATGAGTGGGAATATCTCGACCTAGTCCAGAAGACCTTGTACCGGGATGTGATGATGGAGAACTATGGTAACTTTGTCTCACTGGGTATGTTTATCAGCCTCAAATAGTTTAAACTAATTGAGAATCTGTTCTAGAGGATATATGCTTTTTCAATTTTGATTTTCAGGGCCCCTTTCAAGAAACTAGTTAAATTTCTTTCCCTGGTTCCTACTGAAGTAATTTCAGCTTTGTTGGGTTGGTAATGGCGACTCGATTGAACACTTTCATCTTTCCTATCTTTCAGTGACATTCATACCTCTGTCTGATGCTTCTTTTATTTTTCTCTCTTCCATAATGTTAAATGGTTTAGCTTACACTTTTCTGCTGTTCGTTGTAGAACCGTTGTCAGGGGATCCAGGTTTCTTATTTATTTGTGCACAGAATAGCTATAATATTCCATTTTATTATCTGATGCTGGGATATCAGCTCAACAGAGGGTCCTGAATTGCTGTCATTAGCAAAAGAGATCCTCTTCATATAGTGGTGGATTGGATAAATGGAATTCACATAAAACTGGGGAGAAAGCAGTCCATTTCCTAAGACAGAGTCATTTGATTTATGGTTGAAATTTATAATCCATGAAAATCACATGTAAAATAGAATGAATGTTCTATAGATATCTCTTCTTGTATACTCTTAGTAAAATAATTACAGTAGCATAATAAATGTTAACAGCTAACATTGTGAATATTATGTACCAGGCCTTTTTCTACCCACTTTACTTATATATTAACTAATTTAATCCTCCCAATTATTTTCCCAATTGTACAGGTGAGACTAGTGAGGAACCGTGGGTTTAAGTGACTTGCCACGATCATACAGCTAGAAGGTGGCAAAGTCACGAATTGACCCCAGGCTGCAGAGCGTATGTTTTCAGTTACATTATGCTTGTTCTCTAGAATTAGAGGACAAAAGAGTTTATACTTTTTTTTAAAAAACAGCAGACAAAAACATTGACTTTCCCTAACTGATCTTTTTCTTTATTTCTCACTCTTCTCTTAAAATCTTATTCAATATCTCATTGACTTTTCATTTGTTGCCGTTATAATTTTAATTTTGACTTTCAAAGTTTATTTCCATATTTTGTGGCACTTCTTTTCTTTGTAAGCAGGATATTCCATGTCTAAGCCAGATGTAATTACCTTATTGGAGCAAGGAAAAGAGCCCTGGATGGTTGTGAGGGAAGAACCAAGAAGAGAGTGTACAGGTAAGCACAAGTGAGGCAGGGAAAGCCACTTGTGTAAGTAATAGCCCAAGCAGAAGTAGTCAACTCATTTGGTAAACACATGGGCTTCTCAGTGGAGAAGAGGCTTGTGATGTGGAGAAAAAAATGAATCAGTCATCATGAGATAGCCAGTGAAGTTTGTGTTTACTTCAGCACCTACTCGCCATGTTCTTTTTCTCATATTTCCATCCCAATTTAGTGACAGACACTGTTCTTCCAGAGTATAGTAATTTTACCTGGATTTTGGACCCAAATGCTTTCCAGATCCTCCTTCGCACTTAGATTCATATGTATGGCTCCATTCCCTAAAAATACATTTATTTCTATATATGGCAAGTACTTGAATACTCTGAGCCTGGCACCATGCTTGGCACAATGAGTCTGGCAATACTGAATAGGACAGATAGTGTTCCTATAATGATGGAGATTAGAGTACATTAAGGAAGAAATAGAATACACATGAAAACAAAAATAAATAATATCAGGCCATGAAATATACTATGAGGGACAGTAAACAAGAACAGGGCACTTTTACATCATGTAGGGTGTTCAGAAACCCTTTTCTGTGAAGATGACATTTGTGCAGAGACATAAAGTAAGGGCTCAGGTCATTGGAGTATATGAGGGAGAGCATTCCAAGAAGAGTGAACAACACATGCAGAGGCTTCAGGGGCAGTTGGGTTTGTGTGTCTTAGGAGCAGCTGGTAGATGACAGCACAGTTAGTGAGGGGGTACTAACAGGATATGAGGTCAGTATATTAGGAAGGATCAGGTCCTGTAAGATTTTGTGTTTTATTATGAAGAATTAGGATTGTTTCTAAAATGTAATTAGTAGCATTATCTGATGATGTAGAATTTTTTATCATTAATTTTTTCAAAAGACAAAGCTTTAATTAATGTTGAAATATAAGCAGAAATCCAGATTAAACAAATAGAAATTAATGAGTTATCCTTTTGATATATTTCTTTCCTTTTGTTTTAAAAATCTTTCTTGACTTAATTGAAATGGTTTGGGTTTATTCTCTTCTTCCTCTCTAGTTTGGCATTCTGAAATTACTATTTCTTTTATTTCTACTTCAGTCTTAAAGTTTAACACTTCATTTTTGAGTTCTTCTCATCCTTCTTTTTATTATTTTTTTTTAGAGACAGGATCTTGCTCTTTTGCCCAGGCTGAAGTTCGATCCTTCTGCCTCACTCAGTCCCCCAAGTAGCTGGAACTACAGGCACATGCCACCACCGCTGGCTAATTAAAAAATTTTTTTTGTAGAGACGGGATCTTGTTATGTTGCTCAGGCTGGTCTCGAACTCCTGGCCTCAAGTGATCCTCCTGCCTTGGCCTCCCAAAGTGCTGGAATTACAGGTATGAGCCACTGGCCCAGCTGAGGTTTTCTAATTCTTATTTATGTTCTATCATATCTGAAAGTATTTTATTGTCTTGTAACATATTTTTAAATAATATGTTACAGGTTTTCTCTGGTTTGAAGCACTTGTTTGATGTATATTTAAGTAGTCTATATGTCTCTCCTTTGCTTTTATCTTTTTTCTTTTATACTTTTTTGTATTGGGTTTGACCTTGGGCCTCTTTTTTCTGGTCATTTATATCTGAGATTAGTTTTACTCAACTTTGAGGAAGAAGTCATAGTTCTGGATGTCATTTCTAAATTTATGGTTTTAGAGTGCCCTCTTCTGTTATCTTGTTAAGTGTTCAAATTATCATGCCTCAGGAAAGAATGGGGATATATAAGAGCACAACTTTGTTTAGTATTATTAATATAATTAAAATTTTTTTTTTTTGAGACAGAGTCTTGCTCTGTTGCCCCAGCTAGAGTGTAGTGGCATCATCATAGCTCACTGCAACCTCAAACTCCTGGACTCAAGCGATCCTCCTGCCTTAGCCTTCAGAGTAGCTGGGACTACAGGTATACACCACCACGCCTGGCTAATTTGTTTTTTGTAGAGATGGGGTGTCGCTCTTGCTCAGGCTGGTCTCAAACTCCTAAGCTCAAGCAATCCTCCCGCCTCAGCCTCCCAGACTGCTAGGATTAGAGGTGTGAGCCACCATGCCTGGTCTAAATTGGTATTTAATCTGTTTTAAATTGTTACAAATTAAGATGTTAATTGTAATGCCTAGTGAGAACATTGAGAAAATACCTGAAAACAATATATTGCAAAAGAAACAACAGAATTAAAAAGGTACCCTAGAAAATATCTATTTAGTAGAAAAGAAAGTAATAATAGAGAAATGGACAAATAAAAAAGACATAAGATATATGGAAAATAAAAAGCAAAATGTCAGACATACTGTACTATATGATACTACTTATTTGAGGTAGCTAGAGCAGTCAAATTCATAGAGACAGAAAATAGAATGGTGATTGCAAGGGGCTGGGAGGAGGGGAAATAGGGTGTTACTATCAACAGGCATAAAGTTTCTTTAGGCAAGATGAATAATCTCTAGACATCTACTGTACCATATTTTATCTATAGTCAACAATGATGTATTGTACACTTAAAAATTTATTAACATCTCATCTGATGTGTTCCACCAAAACAAAAAAAAATTTTACTCACTAGGAAAACATTTGAATAAGTAAAAATGTTAAAAGATGGTTTGTTCTCTTAGATATTTTCTTATTATCTTATGTCTCTCAATTTCCTTCTCACATCTTCTTCGTCTGCCTTGTTGTTTGGTATATTTGCTTATTTAAATCAAAGTTTGTCTCAACTTGAAGAACTATGGCTGTAAAGGGGATTTTTTGTCCTCAAAAAAATTAATAGAAAGAAATTTGGGAAATTAAATAATGTGTGGAAATTAAACAACATAAGCCTAAATACTGAAAGAGTCAATGAAGAAATGATAAGGGAAATTAGAAAATACTTTACTACAGATGAAAATGAACACAAAACATACCAAAATTTATGGTATGTAGCTACAGCAATGCTAAGACAGCCATAAATGCTAATGTTGAAAGAATAAAGATCTCAAATCAATAACTTTACATTCTACCTTAAGAAATAAGGAGGGCCTTCTCAAATTTAAAAGAATAGAAATTATACAGTATCTTCTCTAGGACTACAGTGGAATTGTACTAGAAATCAGTAACAGATAGCTGGAAAATCCCAAAATGTGTGGAGATTAAACAACACCTTATAAATAATACATAAATCAAAAAAGAAATCTTGGCCGGGCACGGTGACTCCTGCCTGTAATCCTAACACTGTGGGAAGCTGAGGTAGGAGGATCTCTTGAGCTCAGGAGTTCGAGACCAGCCTGAGCAAGAGTGAGACCCCCGTCTCTACAAAAAATAAAAAAATCAGCCAGGTGTAGTGGCACGCACCTGTAATCCTAGTTGCTCAGGATGCTGAGGCAGGAGGATCATTTGAGCCCAGGAATTTGAGGTTACAGTAAACTATGATGAGGCCACTGCACTCTAGCCTGGGTGACAGAGCCTGACTCTGTCTCAAAAAAAAAACAGAAAAAAGAAAAAAGGAAAGAAGAACAAACTAAACCCAAAGCAAGTACAACAAAGGAAATAATAAAGACTAGAACAAAGGTAAATGAAATAGAGAACAAAAAGGGAATAGAGAAAATCAGCGGGCCAAAAGTTTATTCTTTGCAAGATACAGAAAATGATAAACCTTTAGATAGACTGACCAAAATAAAAAGAAGACCCATATTATTAAAGTTAGGAATGAAAGAGGCCATACCTACTGACTTTAGAGAAATGAAAAGGATTATAATAGAAAGTTAAGGATAATTGAATGCCAACAAATTAGAAAACTTAGATGAATGTTTAACTTCCAAAAAAAATGAGCTATCAAATTTGACTCAAAAAGAAATAAAAAATGTGAACAAGAAAAAAAATCTTTCTGTCTTTTTCTCTCTCGCACTCTCTCTCTCTTTCTCCCCTCCTCCTCCCTCCTTTCTTTCTGTCTCTTTTGTTCTTGTAAAGAGATTAAATCAATAACCTAAAAACTTCCTGCAAGAAAATATCATGGGTTCCCTGGTTATTGTACCAAACATTTGTCACAGAATTGACACCAGTGGTACACAAAGTTTTCCAAAAGTAGCAGATGAGGGAAAACTTCTGAACTTATTCTGTGAGGCCAGTATTATGATGATACTAAGACCAGTCAAAGACGTTACAAGAAAAGTATATATAGACTGATATCTCTTCTGAACATAGATGCAAAAACCTTCAACAATAGTAGCAAACCAAATGCAGCAAGATACAAGGATTGTACACTGTGACCAAGTGGGGTTTTCCCCAGGAGTGCAACATTGGTTCAACAAAGAAAAATCAATTAATACAAATTCTGTCACTAGGATAAAGGACAAAAACTTCATGATCATCCCAACAGATGCAGGAAAAAAACCATTAATAAATCCAACATCTTTTCATGATCAAACACTCTAAACAAAATAGGAATAGAAGGCAAGTTGCTCAATTTGATAAAAACCATCTATAAAACAACCAGAACTAAAATACTTAATGGGAAAAGACTGAAAGGTTTTCTCTAAGGATGAGAAATAAGAGTATGACCACTCTTAACACCTATTTAGCATTGAACTAGAGATTGTTCCCAGGGCAGTTAAGCAAGAAAATGAATAAAAGGCATGTAGATGAGAAAGAAAGAACAAAAATTACTTGTGTTTGCCAATGACATGATCTTAAATATAGAAACCACTAAGGAATACATGTCAAAAAAAAAAACCCAAAAACAATTAGGGGTAATAAATTAGTTCACCAATGTAGAAAGATTAAAGATCAATATAAAACAATCAATTGTATTTATGTATGCTTGTAATTAATATTTCAAAATTGAAATTAAAATTTCATTTACAATAGCATCAATAAAAATATGTAGAATTAAATTTAACAAAAGTGCAACATTTTTACACTGAAAATGGCAAAATATCATAAAAGAAATTAGAGTCCATCTAAATAAATGGAAAGACATCCAAGATCAGAATACTTGATATTGGTAAGTATGTCCCAAATTGATGTAAAGTCACTGCAACCCTATAAAAATTTCAGCTGGCTTTATGGTGGAAATTTACACAAGGGTTGTAAAATGTATATGGAAATGCAAGGGATGCAGAATTGCAAAAAAAAAAGAAAAAAAGAAAAAAGACTTTATATAGAAGAAAGTAGACTGGCTAATTTTCCTGGAGGGAGGTATTAATCACAGGGTACCAAATTTCCGTTATCAAAGATGATTAAGTTCTAGAGATCTACTGTACAGCAGAGTGCCTATAGTTAATAATACTGTACAGTTAAAACTTTGGTATGAGGGTAGATCTTATATTGTGTTTTTATCACACACATACATAGTAATAATAACTATGGCATGAAGAAACTTTGGAGTGATGGATATGTTTATTTCCCGGATTGTTATGGTTTGACAGGTGTCAAACCAAACTCCAAACTCATCAAGTTGTATATATCAAATATGTACAGGGTTTTGTATATCAATCTTAGCTCAATAAAATGGTTCAAAATGAATAGAAAGTAGGACAAATCATCCTTTCCAATTTCAAAACTTACTAGAAAGCTACAATAACCAAGATTATGATACTGGCATAAGGTTGGGCCCACATATGTCAATTGAATAGAATTAAAAGTCCAGAAATAAAACAATATATGTATGGTCGTTTGGTTTTCAACAAGGGTGCCAAGTCAGTTCGATGGAGCAAAGAATAGTCATTTCAAGAAATGATTCTGGGAGAAATGAATATTCACAGGCAAAAGAGTGAAGGTTAATCTTTTATCTCACACCATATTCAAAAATTAATTCAAAGACCTAATTGTAAGAAGTAAAGATATATAACGTTTACAAGGAAATATAGGAGTAAATCTTTGTAGATGGTTTGACACCAAAAGCACAGGTGAGCAAAGACAAAATCTGTAAGTTAAGACATCAAAATTAAAAACTTTTGTCTTTCAAAGGAAGCAATTAAGAAAGTTAATACACAATGCACAGAACAGGAGAAAACATTCACAAATCACAAATCTAAGAGTCTGGTTTCCTCAATATGTAATGAATTCTTACAACTCAAAAAAAAGACAATTCAATGAAAAATTGGATAAAGAATTTGAATACACATTTCTCTAAAGAAGGTATACAACAGGCTGACAGCACATGAAAAGAAAACATGCTGAACATCAAAAGTCATTAGGGAAATGCAATTCAAAACTGCAGTTAGATACCATTTCACACCCACTAGGACGGGTACAGTAACAAAAGTAGAACAGAAAGTGCTGGCAAACATTGGCAGTAATTGGAATGCTCATTCATTGTTGATGGGAATGTAAAATAGGCATGTTGGAAAAACAGCCTGTCAGTTCCCTAAAATATTATACATGTGACCTAGCAGTGCTTACTCACTTACCACCTTGAGATCTTTTCCTAAGTGTCTCTCTTACAGTGGGCTTTTGCTGTGAGCAATTCCCCTGATCCCAGCCCTCCTTCAGCTCCTTTCCAGCTTCATTTTCTCCTTTTGCACTTTCTATCCTCTGTCATGCCTTGTGGTGCCATGTGGTTTACTTATTGGTTTTGCCTTAGTCCTCATGCTCAGGTAGAAGCTGCTGGAGGCCCGGCTTTTCCTGTAATTTCTTTTGTTCATAGCTAGATAGATATACTGAAGAGAATTGGAAACATACATCTCACAAATGCTAGCACACAAATAGAAAAAAAGCAGCATTATGCCTAATAGTCAAAAAGTGGAAAGAATTCAGATATCCCACTATCATCAAGATGTAGCACATTTACACTGCACCAACAGTTTGCCTAGGATTACTGTGTAAACAATTACAACCTCTGCAAATAGAGACATTTTTAAGTCTTCCTGATCTTTTTGTCTTGAGTTTTGTTTCTTGATTGAAGTAGCTAGGACCTCCAGTACAATATTGAATAGACATAATAAAAGCTACTTGGTTTATTCCTGGTTAATAATTCAATATAAGACTTTACAGTAGGGTTTTAAGTCTTACTTTCATTTATTCCTTCTCTAATACTCTTTCTTTATGAAAATCTGAGTTTCTGACCTATGTCATTTTCCTTCTCTCTGAAGAACTTTTTACATATCTTGCAAGGTAGGTCTACTGGTGGTAAATTCACTCTTTTTGCAGGGAGGGGTCTGGTTTTGCTTTTGAAGGATAATTGCACTGGATACAAAATTCTAGGTTGGTGGGTTTTTTTTTTCAGCAACTTAAATATTTTACTCCACTCTCTTTGTTTGCATGATTTCTGAAGAGAAGTATGATGCCATTATTCTCCTTGTTTTTCTGTTAGTAAGGTGTTTTATTTTTTTCTGGCTTCTTTCAAGATTTTTTTTCTTTGACTTTCTGTAATTTGAATATGATCTGCCTAGGTGTAGGTATTTTTCATGTTTATCTTGCTTGGTGTTCTCTGAGCTTCCTGGATATGTGGTTTGTGTTTGTGATTAATTTTGAAAAATTCTAAGTGATTAATGCTTCAAATAGTGCTCCTGGTAATTTCTCTCTTCCCCTTCTTGTATTCTCTACACTTACATTACACCTTTTGCAGCAGTCCCACAGTTCTTGGATATTTTGTTTCATTGTTATTTTTTTTCTCTTTCCACTTCAATTTGTGAAGTTTCTATTGACCTGGGTTCAGGTTCACTGATTCCTTGACTGTCTAGTGCTGCGGTTCCCAACCCCTGGGCTGAAGACCGTACCGGTCCGTGACCTGTTAGGAACTGGGCCACACAACAGGAGGTGAGCAGCAGGCAAGCGAGTGAAGCTTCATCTATATTTACAGCCGCTCCCCATCACTTGCATCACCACATAAGCTCCGCCTCCTGTCAGATCAGCGGTGGCATTAGATTCTCATAGGAGCGTGAACCCTACTGTAAACTGCACATGTGAGGGATCTAGGTTGGGTGCTCCTTATGAGAATCTAATGCCTGATGATCTGAGGTGGAGGTGAGGTGGTGATGCTAGTGCTGGGGAGCAGCTGCAAATACAGATTATCATTAGCAGAGAGGATTGACTGCACAATAAATGTAAAGCTCTGAATGATCCCCAAACCAACCCCTCTACTCCCACACCCGTCTGTGGAAAAGTTGTCTTCCATGAAACCGGTCCCAGGCGCCAAAAAGGTTGGGGACCACTGGTAGTGTACTGATAAGCCTATCAAAGGCATTCTTCATGTCTGATACAGTGTTTTTGATTTGTAGCTTTTCCTTTTGATTCTTTCTTAGAATTTCTATATCTCTGCTTATATTACCCATCTGTTGCCAATTTTGTAGCAAGTTGTCCACTTTTTTTTTTTTCTGAGACAAGGTCTCCCTCTTATGCCCATGGCTTGACCATAGCTCACTGTAACCTCAAACTCCTGGGTTCAAATGATCCTCCCGCCTCAGCCTCCAGAGTGGCTGGGACTACAGGCACATGCCACCATGGCTGGCTAATTTTTAAATTTTTTTATAGTGACAGGGTCTTGCTATGTTGCCCCGGCTGGTCTCGAACTCCTGGCCTCAAGTGATCCTCCTGTCTTGGCCTCCCAAAGTGCTAGAATTATAGGCATGAGCCACTGCACCCAGCCAAGTTGTCCACCTTTTACATTAAACCCTTAGCACATTAATCATAGTTATTTAATTAATTAATTTATTTATGTATGTATGTTATTTAATAAAAAAATTTTTTTTCATGAGGTCTTGCTGTTTTGCCCAGGCTGGAGTGCAGTGGCTATTCACAGGAACCATCATAGCATAGGTGGCCTTGAACACCTGGACTCAAGTGATCCTCTTGCCTCAGACTCCCCAGTAGCTGAGACTACAGGCACATGCCACCATGCCCAGCTTAATCATAGTTATTTTAAATTCACAGGTTGATAATTCTACAATCTCTGCCATATCTGGGTCTGGTTTCAATGCTTGCTTTGTCTTTTTGGATTGTGGTTTTTCTTGCCTTTCAGCATGTCTTGTTAATTTTGTTGTTGTTGTTTTGTCATAAAAAGCATGGTGTATCCTGTAATAGGCACTGGGGTAAATATGCCTTTAGTGCAAAGTTTTGGCTTCATTGCAGAGGAGTTAGGCTGTGTTGATTGCTGTAGCTATAGGTGTTCTAGCTTCGGTTTCCTTTAGTGTCCTTATTTATGTCTTCTATGTTGTCTTTGGGTTTCCCTAAAAAGTCTCTTAAACGGAGGCTGTGTCTTGCAGCTCTCTCAGTTGGGATCCACTGTTATGATACTGTAGCTGTGTTGATGTGGAGGTGAGGTGTGGTGGAGGAGAAGCATTCTATAATCTTATAATTAACCTCCACCACCCCACCTCAGGCCAGATGGCTTGGGTTGTGACCTTCACAGGAATTTCTTAATTTCTCAGCCTTTTGTTTTTCTCCTCTTATGTGAGACTGGAAGGCCAGAGTGGGCTTGAGTTGGGGACTCGCCCTTCCCCAAGTCAGATAAGGCTTTTTGTAGTAGTTTCCTTTCAGGGCTGACTTTCTTTCTTTTTTTTCTTTTTTAATTTCAGAATGTTACAGAGGTACAAACGTTTTGGTTACATAAATTGCTTTTGTACCATCTGAGTCAAAGTTATAAGTGTGCCCATCACCCAGATAGTGTGCACTGTACCCGTTAGGTGTGAATTTACTCATCCCCTCCTACCCCCTTCCACCTGCTTGATTTCCAATGAATGTTATTTCCATGTGTCTACATAAGTGTTGTTCGATTAGTTACAATTTAATGATGAGTACATGTAGTGTTTGTTTTTCCATTCTTGTGATACTTCACTTGGAAGAATGGTCTCCAGTTCCATCCAGGTTAATATAAGAGGTATTAGTTCACCATTTCTTTTTTATGGCTGAGTAGTACTCCGTGGTATACATATACCACATTTCATTAATCCACTCATGTATTGATGGGCACTTGTGTTGTTTCCACATCTTTGCAATTGTGAATTGTGCTGCTATAAACATTCGAGTACAGGTGTCTTTTTTATAGAATATATTTTTTTCCTTTGGGTAAATACCCAGTAGTGGGATTGCTGGATCACATGGTAGTTCTACTTTTAGTTCTTTGAGGTATCTCCATACTCCTTTCCACAGAGGTTGTAAAGGGCTGACTTTCTTAAAGAGAACAGAATGAGTGACAGAACAGTCTGGGCTTACTTCAGATTGTTTTCTTTTCCTTTTGCCCTGCCGGATTTTCTTCAATCTTCACAGTGAGAACCTGGGTGGGCTCCTAGAGGTACAATTCACCAAACTGTAGGGAGTCCCTCTAATACTTGGCCACCCCCAGAGTTTTTAACTGTCAAGCTAGTCCACGCTCCCCGTTAGTTTAAGTGTTCCCACTGGTACTGGCCCAGCAGCAGGCTTCTGCCCACTGGCTTCTGGCCCTGGGAAGCTGTGATTCTCTGCATCGCTTACTCATCCAGGTTTGGGGGCAGCTGTTGCCCTGTAACTGCAGTTCTCTGGGTTTAAGAAGAGTTGATTTTTCCACTTTGCTCAGGTTTTTTCTTTTTGTGATGATGGGTATGATGTCTTCCATGCCCATGTTAGAGTGGAAAATGGATGTCTTGCACTTGGTTTTTGCTGAAAGTTTTTACTATGAATGCTGTTCACTTTTGCAAAATGCTTTATATAAATCTACTGAAATGATTATTTTTAAAAAATTAATGTTTAGTAAAATTTACTTTTCTTGGTGTACAGTTCTATGAGGTTTGGAAAATGCATATAGTTGTTTAACTACCACCATATTCAAAATACAGAACAGTTCTGTCACCTCAAAGAATTCTCTCATGGTACTCCTGTATAATCCTATACTTTATTATTAGCAACCACTGATGTTTTCTCTGTGCCTATAGGTTTGCCTTTTCCAGAATGTCATATCAATAGAATCATACAATATATATAATAGCCTTTGAGTCTGGCTTCTTTCAATTAACATAACCTTTGAGGTTCAGCAATGCTGTTGTGTGTATCAATAGTTTGTTTCTTTTTATTGCTAAGTAGTTCTATTGTATGGAATACCACAATTCATTCACCAATTGAAATACATTTGGATCATTTCCAATTTCTGGTGATTATGAATAAAGCTGGTATAAACATTGTATGTAGGTTTATGTGTGAACGTAACCCCTAGGGTTGGGAATGTTGGGTCATCTTATCAGTGAGTTTAGCTTTATAAGATTCTGTCAAACTGTTTTCCAAAGGGCCTGTACCATTTTGCTTTTCTACTAGCAATGTGTGAGAGTTCTAGTTGGTCCCTGCCTTTGTCAGTACTTGCTATTGTCAATTTTTTTTTTTAAGAAACAGTGTCTTGGTCTGTCACCCAGGCTGGAGTGCAGTGGCGTGATCATAGCTGACTGCCACCTCAAATTCCTGGGCTCAAGCGATCCTCCTGCCTCAGCCTCCTGAGTGACTACAAGTGTGTGCCACCATGCCCAGCTAATTTTTAAAATTTTTTGTAAAGACAGGATCTTGCTATGTTGCCCAGGCTGGTCTTGAATTCCTGGCCTCAAGTGATCCTCCTGCCTCAGCCTCTCAAAATGCTAGGATTACAGGCATGAGCCACTGTGCCCAGCCTGTTGTTGTCAATTTTAATTTGTCTTTCCCTGATGGCTATGGATGCTGAGCACTTTTCCTGTGCTTACTTCTGATATGCAGCTCTTTGATGAAATGATTATATGGTTTTATCTTTTATTTTGTTTATATGATTTTATTACTAATGCAATTATTGCTGGATTCAATTTGCTAATATTTTTGTGTCTACATTATTCATGGTGTTGGTATATAATATTCTCATATTATCTTTGTCAGATTTTGGTATTACAGTGATGCTGGCCTCATAAAATGAAGTGGGAATACTTCCCACCTCCTCCTTTTAGTGAAAGAGTTTGTGTAAGACTGGTAATTTTGTTCTTAAAAGTTTGTTAAAATTCTCTAGTGAAGCAATCCAAGCCTCAAGTTTTCTTTGTGGGAAGGTTTTAATTATGAACACAGTTCATTTAATAGACACGAGATTATTGAAATTTTCTATTTGTTTTTGTTCTAATCTCAGCAGTTTGTAACTTTTAAGAAATTTACATTTCATCTGAATTGTCACATTGATTGACAAAGTATTTAATATTTCTTTTCATGATGCCTCACTTGTCATTTCTTGCATTGGTAATTTGATATTTGCATATCCACTGCAGCTTTCTTCTACGTAGTGTTTGCATAGTTTATCGTTTACCACACTTTTACTTTTATCTCTCAATATCTTTATATTTAAAATGGGATTCATTTAGATAGCATATAATTGGGTTTTTCAAAAATTAATCACCTCAGTCTTTATTTTTATTATTATTTTTTTTTTAGAGACAGGGTCAGGTTCTGTTGACCAGACTGAAGTGTGTTGGTGCAATCCTAGCTCACTGTAGCCTCAAACTCCCAGGCTAAAGCAGTCCTTTCACCTCATCCTCCCAAATGGCCAGGACTACAGGTGTTTGCCACCACACCCAGCTAATTTTTTTTTTTTAATGTTTTGTAGAGACAGGATCTCAGTATGTTGCCCAGGCTGGTCTTGAACACCTGGCCTCAAGTGATCCTCCCACCTCAGCCTCCCAAAGTGCTGGGATTACAGGTATGAGCCATAGTGCCTAGCCCATTTTTTCCTTATTTCTTTTTTTCCTACTTCTTTTGGCTCACGTGAGTATTTTTTAAAATTCCATTTTATCTCTAACATTAACTGATAAAATATATTGCTTTGCTGAACAGTTGCCCTGGTCCTTACAATATACATCTTTATTTAACTTACCACACTCTACCTTCAAATAGTATTACATATCAAATAGAAGGCCCTTACAATAGTTTACTTCTATTTCCTTTATCTGTCTTTTGTACTACTTGTCAAATTTTTTTTTTTTTTTGTATCCCACTGCATTGTTGTTACTTTGCACTCTCTGTAAACCTTTGGAAACCCTCCTCTCTCTACATTGCAAAAAGGCACTTCTAGATACTGTTGTGGTGGATTTTTCTTGTGTTAACCTAGCTAAACTAGAATATTTCTCCATACTTCCTTTTCTGTGTAGTTCTGGGTTGTCCTAGGCCACCAGAGACATTTTGGATGAGATTGGCAATGTTAAAATGAAGCAGAAACTGTATTCTACTTATGCTTGCAATGTCAGTGCAGACCATGTTGTATTGCAGCTCGTGCATGTTGTCACTAAACAGCTGGCTAACCGTGTTGGCACGAGTCAGCAGCTGAATCCAGTTTCCCCATTCCTCCCAGACTTCGTCCTTCAGCCTCTCTAACTTTTTGGACAGGTATGTTTGTAGCTCCATGAAGTAAGGTGCCAGCTTTTCCTACAGAATTTCCCCATCATCAAATTGGAGGCTTAGAAGACATAAGATGTCAGTGAAGGTTCCAGTACATGTTCAGGTTCCAGCTCATTTCCTAAGATTTCAGTTTGTCCTTGCTTCCCTCACTTCACAGCCAACATTCTAACTGCCTGCCCCCCAACTTGAAATTCTAGCCCTCAACGGAGAAGCAACAACTTTATATAGACTGTGTAACCAACTCCCAGTATAATTCACTGTTTAACTAGTTTACTGAGTAAATCCCTTACTACGTATCTTTAGCCAGTTGTGTTTCTCTCTTCAAAACCTAACTCATCCAACAGTCAATTATCTTTTAAAGAAGTGACTAGATAACAAAATCTCTTATATGGCCCCACATATTTATAATTTCTTATGTTTTCATTTTGTTAGAAAGATCCACTTTTCCATATGGCACTCCTGGGTAGTATAATTTGTGATGAGAAGTCTGTGGTATTTCTTAGAATACTTGGTCCTCTATATGTAATGTATTATTTTTCCTTTTGTCACTTTTGTTTAATTTTATTGTTGGAGACAGGGTCTTGCTCTTGCCCAGGCTAGATTGCAGTGGTGTGATCATAGCTCACTGCAGCCTCAAACTCCTGGGCTCAAGTGGTCCTCCTGCCTCAGCCTCCCAAGTGGCTGGGACTACAGGTACACACCACTATGCCCAGCTACTTTTTCTATTTTTTATAGAGACGAGGTCTCACTATGTTGCTCTGGCTGGTCTCTAACTCCTGGCCTCAAGTGATCCTCCCACCTCAGCCTTCCAAAGTGCAGGAATTATAGGTGTAAGCCACTGTGCTGGGACCTCCAGTTATATTTTAACTTGTTTATTTTTTCTTGCAGTTCAATCAGTATTTGTTTCATATACTCTTAAATTATGTTATAATATCAGTTGCATAAGTGTTTGGGATTTTTACTTTTTTTGATATGAATCCCTTTGACATTCTGACATGCACCTCTTGCGTCCTCCTATTTTGCTTTCTCCTGAAATCTGTGTTGTCTGATATTAATACAGCTCACCATTTTTGTGTAGCACATCTTTTCTATCCTTTTACTTTTAACCTTTTGTGTCTTCATATTTAAACTGTGTTCCTTGTAGCCATTCTATAGTGCACAAGGGTTCCAGTGTCTACATCCTCATCAGTATCTGTTATTGTCTGTTTTTTTGATAGTAGCTATCCTGATGGGGGTGAAGTAATATCTCATTCACTATGCCTATTAATTGTAGTGTTTTGACCCTAAACATTTAATGTAATTATTGACATGATTGCATTTAGGTCTACCATTTTACTTATTTTCTTTCTCTATTTAGTTTTTCTGTCGCTCTGTTTCTTTTGTAATTTTGATTATTTCAATTTTTTTTTAGTATTCATTTAAATTTACCTATTGGCTTTTGAATTGTATCTCTTTGAATAATTTATTTTAGTGGATGCTATAGGGATTATTAATATACAATATACCTCATTTTTCACAACCTAAATAGACTTTTTCCTTCTCAACAAATGTATAAACCTTGCATTCTTTATTGGTTTTTATCCACCTTATCCTTTATGTAGTAATCGTCGTGTGTTTCACATCTACATACATCATACACCCCACCAGGCAGTGTTGTGAGTTTTGCTTTTAACAGTCATATGTATCTTAAACGACTTCAGAAGCAAAAAATGATCTTATGTATTTATATCATGGGGGTGAAGATTTCTCTTTGATGTTTATTTTGTTCCTTGCATAGCCTCTGAAGTAAAACATTTGTTAAGACTTTTTTTTTGTGAGAGGATAAAAACGTCTTATGGCTTTTAGACAGTATCTTCAATTCTCTTCCTTTTTTGCTTTAATGATTTCTTGATGTTATTTTCCAGAGTTGATAATTTTCACTGTAGTTTATTTCCGAGTGATATTTTCACTGAGTATGGAATTCTGGGTTGATAGTCTGTTTTTTTAAAAATCTTTCTGTGCTTTCTTTTGTCCTTCACAATATCTGATGAGACACCTGCAGTCATTCAATTGTAGTCATTGTTCCCCTTTAGTATGTCATTTTTCTCTGCTTTCAAGATTTTTTCATCTTTGTATTTCAATGTTTAGAAATCTTTTTTATCTATCTTACTTGGCATTCAATGAGCTTCTTAAATCTACAAATTTATTTCTTTCACTAAATTTGGGATGTTTTCAATCATTAGTTCCTCAGACATTTTTTCTGCCCCAATTTCTTTCTTTTTTCCTTTTAAGTTTCCAACCACATCTTTTGATTATTCCCACAGCTCTTTAAATTTTTAAAAAATCTTTTGTCTCTCTCAATTTCACCTTGAATAATTTCTATTGATCCAAGTTTACTAACCCTTACTTGTCATTTCCATTCTGCTGTAAGTTCATTGAGTAATTTTTGTTATTTTAGTATTTATACATTTCAGTTGTATAATTTCTACTTTGCTCTTTTTCTGTTTTTTTCCACCCATGGTAATATTTCCTATATTTTCCATCATTTCCAGTGTGTTTTTCTAAAGTCTTTGTCTTAATATTCTAACATCTCAGTCATCTTGAGCTTAGCAACTGCTGCTTGTCTTTTCCCCCAAGAGTAGAATACGTCTTTTTTATTCTTTGTAGATTGAATAATTTTAAATTGTATTTTAGACATGGTGTTATGTTGCATCACTTCTGGGTTCTGTTCATTCTTTTGGAAAAGGTTGATAGTTTTGTTTTAGCAAGTAATCAAAACAGTACCATTTAAACCATAAGTTCTATCTTGCTATTTTTGGGTGCTAGTAATTCTTAGTTAGGGTCTCTAAGTTTTTGCTGCAGTGTTTTGTGTCCTTCTCACACATGTTTGGTTTGGGTTATGCTGAAAATTGTACTGATCAATATCCAAAATTAGATTTCCTTCTCTGACTGTTTCTCCTCCAAGATTCCCCGTCAGGTAGTGGTCACTGTTATGATTCCTATAGGCAGAAATATGTTGAGGTTTCTGTTGAGTTTTCATAGCCTATACTTGCCCCACTGTAACTGGGACCCATCCTTGAGGCAAGCACATGAGAGAGAGAAAAAAGCAAGAAACTAGGCCCATTGTGGGTGATTTTAAAGTGTTGTCTTCCTTTTCATAATCTCCTGTTTTTACTTACTTTTATTTACCATCTTTAGGTGGTGAGTTTTTTTATGTTCTCAAGCATTTAGTTTTTAAATCAGTCAAAGGGGGGATGGGCTATAGGGGGTTTATGTCACCAAAATAGATTCTTGAATTAAATTAAGCAGTGGTGTAATGGTGGGAAATGATTTTTTTCTTTTCTTTTGTATCATATTTGATTTATTGCTTTTATTCTGCATTGTTATATCTAACCCAATCCTTTTAATTTTACTATTTTCACTGTTTTATTCCGTCACAACTCTGTTAAGTCTTTGAAGACTTCCTTTCATTTTCTCATAAGATTTCAAGGCACTCCTTACCTGTTCCCTTTCTGAGTTTTCCCTTTGTCTGGCCTATCCTATGTGCATAATTTAGATCTAGATATTGAGGAATTACAAGATAGGTGGTAAAACGTGCTCATTATAACTGTCTTTGCTTGCAGCTATGTATGTGTTGTTCATGACAACCGGCTGTTTAGACTTTTCACTTTTATGGTCAACTTCGATGAATATTCCTGGAAAACTATTCTTTTTTTATATTTTCAAAATTATTCATATAGTACTCTTATAATTTAAATAAATTCTTCTGTGTTTCTTATTTTCCCCTTGGCATGTCTTTTTTTTTTTTTTTTTTTACTTTCTTTTTTTGCTTTAGCTATATTTACCTAATTTTTATAAATTACCATATCTTTGGGTATTTTTATTAATGCTGTTCTGTTTCTGGCTCATTATTTTCTGGTTTTATCATTTTTTTCCTTACTTGCCTGTACTTTGCCGTTTATTTCCTAAATTTTGGGTAATGGTCTTTAATTCATTTTCTTTCATTTTTATTGAGATAAGTATTTAAGTCTTTGAATTCCCTGACTGCCAATGTTGAATGCCCAGGATTATGATGTGTCCTTGTTTTCTCAGTTGTGATTTACTGGTATTTTTCCACTTCAGTATTTTACAAGGTCTGTCCAGAAAGTATCCAACCATTGATAATATAATGAGAACGGTTTGTACAACATCAATATAACCTGGCAGCCAAGGCGAGTGGACTATAATGCGCATGTGTGAACAATGACGACTTCACTGTACTAGTCAGCGGGTCGCTAGACGTTGAGTGAGCACGTGTGCTGTGTGGCCCTTGCGTTCAAAATGACTAGAGCAATGAATCTGCATCAAATTTTGCGTGAAGCATGAACATTCCTCCACAGAAACTATTTGGATAATTCAGGAGGCTTTCAGGGACGATGCAATGAGTGCAGCGCAAATAAAAGTGTAGTACAAATGCTTCAAAAATGGTCAAGAATCTGTTGAAAGTGATCCCCATTCTGGAAGGCCTGCAACAAGCAAAACACCCAAGAATGTTGAGCGTGTACAGGTTAGGTTAAGAGACGCTGGGAGAACTGTGTGAGGTCTCAAGGTGCCTACTCTGAAGGGGACTGAGGCGTCATTGTCCTGTGTACAGTGTTTCTTGTATCTTGTATCTTCTTCAGTAAATGTCTCTATTTTTCATATTACGTGACTTGATACTTTCTGGACAGAACTTGTATTTTCATATTGACCCAGCATTTATTGTGCTGAGGACATTTCTGTTTCCACATGAAAGGGTTTTGGTTTCTAATATTAATTTATATTGTTACTCCACTTTAGAAAGGGTTGTTTATATTATTTCTACATTTTGTACACAAACCATACTCTGGTTACAAGGAGATATGTTCTGCTACAAGTCATGTCCCACTAATTGAGCACTTTTTATTTTGCTGAAAGAATTGCTTTATTTAGACTGTAGACTATTATCCTTCATCTCACTTTTGCTAATTTTTTTCACCTAGGTCTTGGCATTATACTTCTTCATATAATTCAGGTCCCCTCTTTGCCCAGAGTTTCAGAATGCACAACATTCCATAGGTCTGGTGTTAAATACTGGTACATGTCTGAAAATTCACTGACATATTCTACTGGGGATTACCAGAATGGTTAGCATTCATTAAAAGAAAAAATTAGGGCAGACCTGAGGAAAGTTATGAAGGAATAAAGCAAATTGAATATCTGTAGAATTGGGAAGTAATAGGAAAATCTCAGGGTAAGATAACTAAATAAAAACACTCAGTATCTTATTTAATATGTGAAGAGAAGCATACGTGGCTGTGTATAGAAGAGAATAAACCACAGTGGTGGGAACATCTGTATTTTTGGTGGGATTTTAATTGAAGAATGATCAGGTATATATATTTGCTTTTTTTGTATTATATTGGTATAAATTTATATTTTATATAGCAAGGGTGTGATACAGCTAGCCAGTTCTCTCTCTCTAGAGCCAATTGTGCATATCTCTTACTAAGTCTGGGTTCACTGCATTAAAGTGATAGCTTGAAATTGCCTTCTGGGGGAGTATTTACTCCATTGATCTTGGCAAACACTACAAAATAGGGCTTGTGTGTCTGTGTTTGTGTGTGTGTAGGGCTGGTTGTTAAACATTCATCAGTACTCCACTGCATAAACTCATCCTTTTCTGAGCTCTCCTTTCATTGTTCATATTTTATAACTATATTTTAGTTCTCTCAACCTTCTCTAGTAGGTGACAATTCCTCTTAATTCTGTAATAGACCTTTACATTTTCCAGTCCAGGAGACAAAATGTTTTTCTTTTATGTCTTTTAGATTTGGATTCAAGGTGTGAAATAATCAGCGATGGAAAAATGCACATTTATAGGAAACACTCATCTGTTACACTACAGCAGAAAATTCATAAAGGAGAGAAATCATATGAATGTAAGGAATGTCAAAAGGTTTTTTGTCATCTTACAGATCTTACCATACATCAGAGAATTCATACTAGTGAGAAACTTGATCATCGTGAAGAGTTTGAGAAGGCATTTAGCCATCTTACAGACTTTAGAGAATATCAGAAAATTTGTACACTTGAGAAACCTTATGAAAGTAAAGAATGTGGAAAGGCCTTTAGTCATGCTGCAAACCTTGCTAAACGTGGAAAAGTTCATGTTGAGAAACCCTACAAATGTAAAGAGCATGGGCAAGCTTTTAGGAGTAGCCGTCAACTTACTGTACATAATAGATTTCATGCTGGTGAGAGACCCTATGAATGTAAGGAATGTGGAAAGGCCTTTAGTGTATCTGGACGACTTAGGCGACATCAGAGTATTCACACTGGAGAGAAGCCCTATGAATGTAAGGAATGTGGGAAGGCCTTTCGTCAGTTTTCACACCTTGTAGGTCATAAAAGAATTCATACTGGAGAAAAACCCTATGAATGTAAGGAATGTGGGAAGGCCTTTAGATGTAGATATCAACTTACCATACACCAGAGAATTTATACTGGGGAGAAATCCCATGAATGTAAGGAGTATGGGGAGGCTTTTAGTAGTAGCCACCAACTTACTACACATCATACATTTGATAATGTTGAAAAACCATATAAATGTAAGGAATGTGGAAAGGCCTTTAGCGTGTATGGACGACTTACTCGACATCAGAGTATTCATAGTGGTAAGAAACCCTTTGAATGTAACAAATGCGGCAAATCCTTTAGGCTCAATTCATACCTTAAACTACATCAGAATATTCATACTGGTGAGAGACCCTATGAATGTAAGGAATGTGGGAAGGCCTTTAGTCAGCGTGCACACCTTGCACATCATAACAGAATTCATACTGGATACAAACCCTTTGAATGCAAAGAATGCGGGAAGTCCTTTCGCAGTGCCTCATATCTTGTTAGACACGAGAGAATTCATACTGGGGAGAAACCCTACATATGTCAAGAGTGTGGGAAAGCTTTTATTTATAGTCATAAACTTACCATACATCATAGGGTTCATACTGGTGAGAAACCTTATGAATGTAAGGAATGTGGGAAGGCCTTTAGTGTGTCTGGACAACTCACCCAGCATCAGCGTATTCATAGTGGTAGGAAACCCTTTGAATGTAACAAATGTGGGAAGTCATTTAGGCTCATTTCAAAACTTAAAGTTCATCAGAGTATTCATAGTGATGAGAAACCTTATGAATGTAAGGAATGTGGGAAGGCCTTTCGTCATGCCACAAGCCTCATTTATCACGACCGAATTCATACTGGTAAAAAGTCATACAAATGTAAAGAATGTGGGGAGACTTTTAGTCATGCCTCACAGCTTGTTATTCATGACAGGATTCATACTGGTGATAAACCCTATGAATGTAAAGAATGTGGGAAGACATTTCATTGTGCCTCATATCTTGTTAGACATGAGAAGATTCATGCTGGTGAAAATCCCTATGTATGTCAAGAGTGCGGGAAAGCTTTTAGTTATAGCCGTGAACTTACTATACATCATAAAGTTCACACTGGTGAGAAACCCTTTGAATGTAATAAATGCAGAAGGTCCTTCAGGCTTAGTTCCATCCTTGAAGTACATCAGAGAATTCATACTGGGTAGAGACATGGTAGCATGTATATTTAAATAAAGTACCTTGCATCAATAGATTTATACCACTGAGAAATCATTTGAATGAAGACAGTGTGGGAAGGCTTTTAGATATGGTTCAGTTCTTACTAGGCGTCAATTTGTAGTAGAGGAAATAAGCCAGGCACAGAAAGACAAATATTATATGATCTCACTTATATGTGTAATGTACAAAAGTCAAACTCACAGAAGTAGAGAGTAGAATGGTGGTTACCAGAGGCTTGAGGGGAGGGGTACCTGGTGAGAGGGGAGATATTGATGGAAGGGTACAAAATTTCAGTTAGATAGGAGGAATAAGCTTTAGTATCTATTGCACAGAGTGGTGAGTATAATAAATAATGCATTGTTTATTTCAAAATTACAAAAAGAATAGATTATAAATGTTGTCACACACACAAAATAAGTATGTGAGTTGATGGATTTGCTAATCAGCTTTATTTAGTCATTCCACAATGAAAACATGTATCAAAATGTTACATTATACCCCATAGATATATAATATATATAATTATTATTTGCCAGTTAAAGATAAATAAAAATTTTAAAAAGTATACAGATAGGCCATGTGCCGTGGCTCATGCCTGTAATCCTAACACTTTGAGAGGCCAAGGTGAGAGGATTGCTTAAGGCCAGGAGTTCAAGACCAGCCTGGGCAATGGAGAGACCCTGTTTCTACAAAAAAATTAAAAAATTAGCCAAGCATGGCAGCACTTGCCAATAGTCCCAGCTACTCGGGAGGCTGACGCAGGAGGATTGCTTGAGCCCAGGAGTTTGAGGTCTCAGTAAGCTGTGATGACACTACTGCACTCTAGCCTGGGCAACAGAGCGAAAACCTGTCTCAAAAAAAAAAAAGTATGCAGATAAACAGCCAGATGAAGACGTACACAGGACAAAGTCTGGAAGGGTCCTGAGAGCAGGATCTTCTGTCCCTGTGGAGTTGGGGTCAGTCACCCTCTTCGCACACCCTTATTAACCAAGAAACTCTGAACCTCACACTTCAGGGTTTTAATGGAGGCTTCCCCATGTAAACATGACCAATTAATAACTCTATTTCTAGCCCCTCTTCTCTCTGTGGAGAATGAGAATTGGGGCTGAACGTTCCAGGCTTCTAATCGTGGCTTGGACTTTCTGGTGACCAGCCCCCATGAAGGAGCCAACGATGACTTGCCTCATTAGAAGAAAACACAAACCTATCACCCAGGAAATCCCAAAGAATTTAGGAGCTTTGTGTCAGACACAACTGTTACTTGGGAAATTACAAAGGTCTTAGGACCTCTGTGATAGTAACTGGAGTCAAAGACCAAATATTAGAACAAAAGATTCTCCAAGTACCCCTATTTACAAGGGTTTTAAGTGCTCTGTGTTTTTGTATCAGTGTTGATAAGGATTATTCATCTGTAGTTTTCTTGTAGTATCTTTGTCTGGCTGTAGTATAAGAATACACATTCTTCTCAAGTGCATGTGGGACCTTTTCCAGGACAGAACATATGTTAGGCCACAAACTAAGTCTCAATAGATTTAAAAATTTATTGTCCAAAGTATCTTCCTCCACCACAACAGGATAATGTTATAAATCAGTAACTAGAAAAATTAGAAAATTGACAGCTTTGTGGAAATTAAACAACACACTCTTAAGCAAGCAGTGGATCAAAGAAGAAATCACAAGGGAAATTAGAAAATACTTAGAGATGAATAGAAATTAAAAGCCAACATATCAAATCCAAGTGACACAGTGAAGACATTTCTATGGGGGACATTTGTAGCTATAAATCCTTACATTAAAAACCAAGATCTCAAATCAACAAGTTAACAACTTAAGGAACTAGCAGAAGAACAAACTAAATCCACAGGTAGCAGAAGGAAGGAAATAGTAAGGATTAGTGCAGATAAAAGCAAAATACTGAATAGAAAAGCAATAGAGAAAATAAACAATACCAAAAGTTGGATCTTTGGAAAGATCTGTGAAATTGACACATCTTTAGCCAGAGAGACAAGAAAAGAAAAAAGAAAGAAGACTGAAATTACTAAAATCAGAAATGAAAGTGGGGACATCACTACCAGTTTTATATAAGTAAAAGGGATTATAAAAGTACTGTAGCAATTGCATGCCAACAAATTTGATAATCTAGATGAAATGGACAAATTCTAAGAAGCAGAAAACCTACCAAGACTAAACCACAAATAAATAGAAAATCTGAATAGACCTAGAAAGGAGATTGGATTAATAATCAGGACAAGGCCAGGCATGGTGGCTCGTGCCTGTAATTCTAGCACTCTGGGAGGGCGAGGCTGGAGAATCACTTGAGGCCAGGAGTTTGAGACCAGCCTGAGCAAGATCTAGACCCCATGTCTGCAAAAAATAGAAAAATTAGCCAGGCGTGGTGGCACATGCCTGTAGTCCCAGCTACTCAGGAGGCTGAGACAGGAGGATCGCTTGAGCCCAGAAGTTTGAGGTTGCAGTGAGCTATAATGATGCCACTGCACTGTAGCCTGGGCGACAGAGTGAGACCCTGTCTCAAAAAAAGAAAAAAAGAATCAGAATAAGCCTGTCAAAGAAAAGCCCTAGACCTGATGGCTCGACCAGTGAATTCTACCAAACATTTAGTGGAGAACTAACACCAATCCTTCTCAAACATTTCTGAAAAATTGAGGAGAGAACACTCCTTAACTCATTCTATAAAACTAGCATGATTTTGGCTTTTTGCAGAGTATAAGAAAGATGTCTCGGAATGCCTCACATTCTGGGTTTTGATTATTTCCTTGTGGAGTTTTTTATTCTTTCTTACCATATTGATCTTATAGTGTCATTACACTTACTGAAATTTACTCATAGTTTCAGTAAATTTGATGTTTAACCTGGAGGTTTTATTGCATTCTGATTTAGAATTTTCAGAAGGATACTTCGTAGGTGATATTGCATACATTAAAAAGCATATAATGTTAGGTTTTTCCAATATTAATTGTTTATAGTGGTGACTGCTATATTTCTCCATTGTAAAGATGTGTTTTATAGTTATTCATCTGTGGTGATATTTTGTCACCTCCCTTTGGAAATTTATAATCTCATGTATAAATTCTGAAATAGAAAATTAAAATTAAAATTAGGGCATATTCATAAAGGAATTATAATGAAATGCCTATTGTATTAGTGTGCTTGAGCTGCCCTAACAAATTATCACAGACTGGGTGGATTAAACAACAGAAATTTATTTTTCTTACACTTCTGTAGGCTGGTAGCCAAACATCAACGTACTGGTAG
Organism: Daubentonia madagascariensis; assembly: GCA_023783475.1. NCBI lineage: Eukaryota > Metazoa > Chordata > Mammalia > Primates > Daubentoniidae > Daubentonia > Daubentonia madagascariensis. The sequence continues at coordinate 2,902,970 of JAKFHU010001449.1, read as the reverse complement.
TGTTAGTTTCTGGTTAGACCTCTTTTCCTGGCTTGCAGGCATCCACCTTCTCCCTGTATCTTCACCTGGCCTTTCCTCTGTGAGCATGCAGTGGGGGAGAGAGAGAGAGAGAAAGAGAGAGAGAGAGAGTTCTTTGGAGTCTCTACTTCTTAAGAGGACACCAGTCCTTTCAGATCTGGGCCCTGCCCTCATGATCTTATTTAACTTTAATTATCTTAAAGGATCTATCTCCAAATACAGTCACATTGGGGATTAGGGGTTCAACACATGAATTTTGGGAGATACAATTCAGTATATAACACCTATATATCAGAACTTTGAGATGTTGCAAATCCTCTATTATTTGTAAATTTAATATTCTTCAGTAGACTCAGGAAACCATGAATAAAGGCCAGAACTTTGTTTCTGTTCGCCATTCTTGTCTGCGGGACCTATATAATGCCTGTTACTTAGTGGGTTGGCATTGATGAAATAATGAATAAATATTTAATATGCCAAGCTAATAGAATAACAAAACAAAACTTAAGCCACTGTAAGGCAACAATTAATAAACTGAATAATTAGAGCTTAATGATTAGTAATCAAAATAGTACTCTTTGAAAGGTGTTTTTTTCCCCTATGCAAAGCCAATGAATACCTTTAGAAGTACATTTTAGTGACTTGAAAGTGAAACAGTAATCTTGAACAAAGATGTGCTGGAGGTCTTGTAGACCACTCTCAGGCTCAATGATTCTCTAAATGGACTGACAGGATTCAGATGTGCTGCTATACTCAAGTTTGAGGTTTACTACCATGAAAGATACAGATTAAAATGAGCAAAGGGAGAGGGCACATGGACAAAGTCCAGAGATACCAGGCACAATCTTCCAGGGGTTCCTCCTTATTGGGAGTTGCTAGTAGCCCTTAATACTTAATACATTTATTCTTATTCTTATTTCCATTCTTATTCTTATTCTCCACTCTTATTCTTTTCTTTCCCATTCTGGGAAAGATGAGGAGGAAATTTTCCCTCCCCCTAAGTAATAGGATATAAACACATTTATCAGTTATAACTTGCTCAAAGAATGCAATGTGGTTAAGTGCCAAATTGAGAACATTAAGAGGCTGAATATTCTTGTGCATTAAGGACATGTGTGTAAATATAATGATTAATTATTCCCTCTTCCTTGATTATATACTGTACCTGGAAATGTTTTTTGGAAATCTGAGATTATTGCAAAGTTTTGTTAAATGAACCACTAATCTCTTGTTAAAAAAATCTAAATCTGAAGGATTTGGAAACATTTTCCTTTTAGTTCATAATTTGGTGCCATAATAGTTAATTTTATGGCATTTCTACTCTTTAAAAGGTATAAATATCTGGAAGATTTTCAAACAAATAGATTCTCATTTCCATCTTCTATTAATGTACACAGATATATAATGAAACTCATGGATTCCTTTTGCAGACCCACAGTGATTCTTTATTCTTTGTCTCCTTACATGTAAAATTAACGTTATTCTACTCTACAATGCCTGGCATGGGAAAGCAGTAAGACTGAAACTATTTGTACCTATATCCTTATCCTTTAGTTAAATCTCCACAGGACAATTAAACACTTTCACTGCTAAGATTCTAGTGAAATAAACATAGTACAAGTGAATTGCATTTTCATATTGATCAGAGAATGTATAAAAAATAAGAGTGTTACACAATGGATGCTCAGTAAAAGTAGCCACACTTCCCTTCTTCAAAAAGATTTAAATACTTTATGTACAGTCCTTTGAAAGGATCTTACAAAACTCATTACTATTAATGGGATGAATAATGAGCAATTAAATGGAATTCAATATTATTTAAAACTTCATACTACTGTTAATATTATAAGTGTATATTTTCTTTATATCTAATTCTGTATAAATATAATATTATTGGCTGCATAATATACAACCATATAGAGCAATCATTTACTTAATTATTTCCATAGTCCCTCCTGGGGATTATGGGACTCCACTGTTTTGTCCCCTGAGGGAGCTCCAGCCTTGTTCTAAGGTGTGGTAGATGTATCTTTTGATACCGCCAGTTTTGGACTGGTTTATTCAATATCCTGTTAGGTGTACTGATTAATAGTGTGTAGGAGTGAAGTTATATTTACTTAATTCTTTCCCTGAAGGTATAGTCAAAGGGACTGAATAATTCAATGTAAAAGTGAAAATCTTGCATATCTTTTGTAATATTGATTTGGGGATAGATTTTACAAGCATACAAGAGGAATGCTAAAGAAGTACTAGGATTTGACTTGATAATTGTCTATAAATATCCAAATCATCTGAATAGAAATTAATTAAACACTAGACAAAAATTTGATTCACTTATTTACTTATTTATTTGGGGGGAAACATGGTCTCACTCGGTTGCCCCAGCTAGAGTACAGTGGCATCATCATAGCTCACTGCAACCTCAAACTTCTGGGCTCTGGTGATCCTCCTACCTCAGCCTCCCGAGTAGCTGGGACTACAGGCATGCACCACCACACCAGCTAATTTTTGTATTTTTTGTAGAGCTGGGGTCATGCTATTGCCCAGGCTGGTCTGGAACTCCTGGCCTCAAGCAATCTTCCTGCTTCATCTCCCAAGACTGTCTTATTTTTAACATATGTAATGAAACCACAAAAAATCTTAATTCAATATTTTTTTGTAAGTCAAGATAATGGTCAATAGTCTAAGATGGGAAGAAACAATGATTATAAATTTGCTATTTATAGCACTAGACATCCAAATTATCAACAAACATACCAGTGTCACAATCATTTCACCTTTTTAGGAATCATCCTGCTCTCCATAACGACTAACCATTGAAAATATTCATCATGCTTCTTTTTTCTCCTTAACTCAGTTCATGTTCCTGAATCTCCTGATGCCTTTTAATACTCCAACTTTTGAAAATTAGTTTCCTCATTCTTTTTAGTAGCTTCATTCTCTCAATTAACACATCCCTTTATCTCATGTAGGAAATCTACATCTAAAGAGTCTAAAAGATTCTATAGGGATGGCTTCCACTTTGTCCAGCAATAATCCATCGAGCACTTTTCTCTCACCATTTAGAAAACTGATAACAAGGTTAGAGGAAACTCAATTATTCCTATAATGAATTTATACAGAAATGTCCGGGAGTGCCAGAAAATGGAAGAGAATGACTTTACCTGCTAAATAAACTAGACTTTTTGAGGGAAAAATAGAGATATTTCATACACTGTGAACAACCTCTTGGTAGCCTCTATGGCTCTGATTGATGCCCAAGGATGTCCATTCTTTCCCTCCAATGCCAAAAGTTGGAAGCAGAAACCTGGTAGATACTCCAGTGTAAAGGCCTGTAACTCATTGCATGAACTCTGTAATCTTGAAGGATATTCAAACTTGGTCAAGTAGAGAAAAAAGATTTTTCTGTTTCATGCATCCTGAGGTCATGATTATCAAAGAAGAATGTCAGAGCCCAAGCTCTCCCACATACACCTAGGATAATTCACACTGCCCTGCTATGGGCAGCTGTAAGACCAAGGCCTGAGTGGATGGCACTCCCCTCAGCATCTTGCCCTTGCTGTTTGCCTGGAACAGGCCCCACCCTCTCTGGTCACAGGCCCAAAGCACCATTTTGGGAGTTTAAAGCTGGGCAGCCCCTCACACTCAGGCTGAGTTCAGGCTGATGCCACTGCTGCCCCACCCAGCTGACAAGGGACAGCAGAGCCCAAGCTCTCTTACACATACCTAGGACAATTCCCACTGCCCTGCTATGGCCTCTTATGACACTGAGACACAAGTGGACCACACTCCCCGCAGTTTCTTGCCCATGCCAATTGCCTGAAAGGGGCCCTGCTCTCTTTGATTGCAAGCCCAAAGCCAGAGCCATTTTGAGAGTTTAATGCTGGGCTGTGCCCTGCTCTTAGGCCGAGTTCAAGGTTACATGGCCTCCACCATCACCTGGCTGGGAAGGGACAGGGGAGACCAAGTTCTCCTAAGCACACTTAACACAATACTCACCATGCTATTACAGGCAGCTGCGAGACTGGGGACTAGCCTCCCAAATCCATTGCAGCTACCAGTAATACCAACACAGAACATGTGGGTCCTAGTGGGTGGCTCCACCCCTGCTACTGCCACCTCCCACACCACACCAGCTGTTCAGGGGCCTGAGAGCCCACATACACACCCAACCCTCTGCTCCAATTACTAGCTTCTGGTCAAGCCACCTACAGGCCCAAGAACTGGCCCCCCAGGACACACTAGTACCACTGCCAATGTAAGCTGCTCTGGGGCCCACAATCAGGCATACTCAGCCCACTACTTTCACCACTGGGGCCCGAAGACTAGTTCAGCTGGCATTCAAGTCCCCAGCAAAACTTCACCATAGCCTCTACTACTAACTGTTCCCTAGGCCACCAAGGAAATCACAGATACCACTAGTCCTATGTACTGCCTAAGAAATCATACATAGATCACACCAGTGCAGGCACCCAAAATCAAACCAAAGTGTCCTACTCAACCAACAACATATATACATCTTCAGGAAAAAATTCTCCCCTTTGAAGGCAATTCCAAAAAATTGGAACAAGCAACTGCTACATCAGATGTGCAGATATCAATGAAAGGACACTGGAAACATGAAAAAGCAAGGAAATATGACATCAATCAAAGGACCATAACAATTGTCCAGCAACCAATCCCAATTAAAAGATTTCCTCCTAATAAAGAATTCCAAATATTGATTGTAAAAAAGCTCAATAAGATACAAGAGAAATCTGAAAACCAATACAAAGAAATCAGAAAATTAATTGAGGATATAAATTAGAAACTTACCAAGGAGATAGCTGTCCTTAAAAACAACCACCAGAAATTCTGGAGCTGAAAAATTCATTGAAGGAAGTACAAAACACATTCAAAAGCATCTAAAACAGACTAGACCAAGCAGAAGACAAAATCTCAGAACTTGAAGAAAGGTCTTTTGAAATAATCCAGTCAGACAAAAATAAGGAAAAAAGAATAAAAAAGAAAGAGCAAGACCTTCAAGAAGTCTGGGACTACATAAAGTGACCAAACTTAAGAATAATCAGTATTCCTGAGGAGGAAGAGAGATCAAAAGCTTTAGAAAACCCATTTAAGGAAATAATAAAAACTTTCCAGGACTAGCAAGAGAGTTAGGCATTCAGATACAGGACGCCCAACGATCCCCAGGGAAATAAGTACATTGTATGTGCTATACTTTTATATGGCTGTCAGCACACCAGGTTTGTTTACACCAGCAACAGTACAAATGTGTGTAATGGATTGTGCTTTTTACAACAGATATGAGGTCACTTGGTGATAGAAGTTTTTCAGCACCATTATAGTCTTAAGGGATCATCATCATACATTTTGTCTGTCATTGACCAAAATGTTGTTATGCAGTGCATAACTATAGTTGGGTGACGTTTTTTGATCACCTCCAACAATCTCGAGCTTTCATTGGTGTATTTAGACCATTGACATTTACAGTGAATATTGATATAGTTGTATTAATTTCTACCATATTTCTTACTTTTTCTATTTGTTGCCGTGTATTTTGTTCCCATTTTTGTCTTTTCTGTCCTTTTGGTTTTAACTGAGCATTTTATATGATTCCATTTTCTCTCCTTTACTAGCATATCAATTATACTTCTAAAAAACTTTATTAGTAGTTGGTCTAGAGTTTGAAATATACATTTACAACTAATCCAAGTCCACTTTTAAATCATGCTATACCAATTTACAGGTAGTGCAAAATAACGCTATGCCAATTTACAGGTAGTGCAAGTACCTTATGATAATATATTTTGAATTCCTCGCTCCCATCCCTTGTATTATTGCTGTCACTTATATCACTTATACAAAAGCATATATATGTATACTTAATCTAGTATATTGTAGCCATTATTATTTTGAACAAGCTGTTATCTGTTACACTAAGAATAAGGAAAATAAAGTTTTTATTTTACTTTGTTTATCCTTTTTGATGCTCTTCATTTCTTTATGTGGATCTGAGTTTCTGACATACATTATTTTCCTTCTCTCTGAAAAACAACTTTTAATATTTCTTGCAATACAGGTCTACTGGAAACAAATTCCTGCAATTTCTGTTTGTCTAAGAGAGTCATTTTTTCTTCTTCATGTTTGAATATAAATTTCCCAGGTACAGAATCATAGGTTGGCAGGTGTTTACTCTCAATGCTTTAAATATTTCATTCCAGTTTCTTTTTTCTTGCAAGGTGTGTGAGGAGAAGTAGAATGTAATTCCTATATTTGCTTCTCTATAGGTAAGGTATTTTTCCTCTCTGGGTTCTTTCAATATTTTTTCTTTTTCTTTGGTTTTCTGCACTTTGAATATGATATGCCTAGGTGTGGGGGTTTGGGGCATTTATTCTACTTGGTGTTTTCTGAGCTTCCTGGATCTGTAGTTTGATATCTAACATTAATACGGGGAAATTCTTAGTCATTATTACTTCAAATATTTCTTTTTTTCCTTTCTCTCTTTTCCTTCTGATATTTGCATTACACATATGTTAAACCTTCTGAAGTTGTCTCATAGTTCTTGGATATTCTGTCCCCTTTTTTTTCCAGTTTTCTTTCTTTTTGCTTTTCAGTTTTAGAGGTTTTTATTACATATCCTCAAACTCAGAGATTCTTTCATCAGCCATGACCATGAGCCATGGGCTCATGAGCCCATAGAAGGCATTTTCACTTCCATTACAGTATTTTTCATCTTAAGCATTTCTATTTGATTCTTAGAATTGGCATTTTTCTGCTTACATTACTCATCTGTTTTTGCATGTTGTCTATTTTTTGCACTAGCGCCTTAGCAAATTAATCATAGTTGTTTTAATTTCACATTCTAATAATTCCAACATTGTGGACATATTACTGGTCTGGTTTTGATACTCGCTCTCTTTAAACTGTGTTTTTTGCCTTTTAGTATGTCTTGTAATTTTTTTATTGGTAGGCAAAATCATATACTGGATAAAAGGAAATACAGTACATAGGCCTTTAATAATGTCGTGGTAAGGTGTGGAGGGAGAGGGAAAGCCTTCTGTAGGTCTCAGTCTTATAGTGGGCCTGTGTCCCCAAGGTATGAACTTCACAGGTGTTCCCCAGTGTTTCTTTTTCATCTCTAGGGTTGTACAGGGTGGCAAGAGGGGGCTGGAGTTGGGTGTTTCCTTTCTCCCATAGGGAAGGCTAGGTGGGGCTATAGTTGGGTATTTGCCTTCCCACAGGTTAGTTAAACTCTGATAAAATCCCAATAGGTTAGGCTATGGTAAAATAGTTTCTGTTGAGGGCAGGCCTTGTTAAGTAGAACAAGATGTTCTCATGTATTTTAAAATGTTTCTTGTTCCCCGTCCCCTGCAGGAAGCCCAAGGAGATTTTTCTTTGATCTTTACTGTGAGAAACTAGAAGACTTCTTGGAGACAAAATTCACAAAACTGTGGGGTTCCCTTGATGACTGGGTACTTCTTGAGTCTTTCTCAGGCTTACTGACACTGAGGCTCCAGCAATTCATCATTGTTTTGCCCCTGTTCTAGTTCCTGCAGAAGTTTCTACTCATGAGTTTCTGCTTTGGTAAGTTGTGACTATCTGTTTTTGCCTATCTGTTTCTCCAATTAGGGGTGCAAAAATTTGACCTGTGACTTAACTTTTCTGATGGATCTAAAAAAGTTGTTGATTTTATAGTTTGTTCAGTTTTTTCGTTATTGTTAGGACTGAATGGAGGTTTCTAATATCCTTAATAGCACACCAGAAACCAGAAGTCTTGCTTCAGTGTTTTTTTGGTGTATTGTGTTTTTATCAGTATGGAACATTGTTTGCCTTGATTCTCATTTAAAATTTTCTTGCCAACACATTCCAATTTTTGATGAGAGAAAACTCCTGTATTTCTACTAGATATGAAAACATTCACAAGAAAATCTGAGTTTCCTGCAGCTCTGAACCTTGTTGTATTCCTTAAGGAGTTCTGGTTAAATGAAGTTTCCCCCAGCAAACCGCACAAAACCTGCATTGTTAACTACTTCTGCTTCCAATGTACAGTTTCACATATCTGACTGTGGCTCCTTAAAAGCAAATAATAGTTTTTCAAAATGATGTAGAATTAATAGGAATTTCTATGCTTGGGATATTATCCCTACTTCCTGAAATAAACTTAATAAAGTTTCTGTGTTTGTTATGTCTTATTCATTCCTCTGCAACTGAGATACAAAACATTCTGGAACTTACCCAATACCCCTTTTGGTCCCAGGTCATTTTTTTCTAGTTATAGTACTTACTGGGGTCCCAGAGTCTGAGATTATTATCTGGTTCTCAGAGATGGAATAAAAAAAAAATAAATCAACTACTTGAACCTGATATCGATGAGATCAAGTCCTCCCAATGCTTAACACAACCTGATGATATATGCCCCTCCCAGAAAAGAGAATCAAGTAGGTGCAGCAATTCTGTGAATATCATTTGGGAGGAAGATGCCTCTTTTATTCAGTATTGGTTTTTTTTTTTTTAATAGTTAAGCTAATAGAAGTGGTAAAAGAAAAACACAGAATTGGTATAAAATAAGAGAAGAATAAGCTTTTCTTTGGCTTTGGGCATAGTTCTTGAAATCTATATAGGAAAGAACCTTAGGCCTGTGATGATTCCCTTTTTGACTACATTTCAAGACTTAGTCACCACAATTATTCTTAAAACAAATACCAATCAGTTGTGGTAACACAGTTGAAGTCAGAAATTTTTTATAGTTCTAGTGGAAATATTAATTAAGAGTCATAAAAATTGATTTTTTCAAGTCATTTTTCTCTTAATAATATATCATAAGAAAATAATGCAAAATATACAGAAGAGTCTTTTGGTATCAATATATATGAGTATCATCATTTATAAAAACACAATATTGGAAACAATTAAATGTCCCAATTATTGATATGATTAAATAAATAATGAAACACCCCTTATATAATAATGCAATCATTAAATGTTTCTGAAGAGTTTGTTTTTTTGTAATGGGAAAATTGTTTTACTATGATACTAAGTCCGACATTGAAATTTCATTTCTGAGCCTACAAACCTAAAAGGAATAATATTATACTGTTTTCCTAATTTGTAAGACAGATGAGGGTAAAATTACAGGTGAGCTTTGACTGAAAAGGAAAAACACTCTTTGAGATTCTTTAGGTTCGGAGAAAGTGGAGTGTTAGCACGAGAACTAGAGTCAAAATTGGAACTGTTGGTTGAGGAAACAGATACACTGGTGTGAAAATGTAAAATAGTACAAGCATGATGAGGAAAAATTTGTCAGTGTCACAAGTTAAAATGCATATAGTGGCTGGGCACGGTGGATCATGCCTGTAGTCCTAGCACTTTGGGAGGCTGAGGAGAGAGAATCACTTGAAGCCAGGAGTTTGAGACCAGCCTGGGCAACATAGCAAGACCCTATCTCTAAAAAAATTTTTAAAAATTAGCTAGGCATGGTGGCATATACCTGTAGTCCCAGCTACTTGGGAGGCTGAGGCAGGAGAATCCCTTGAGCCTAGGAGTTCGAGGCTGCAGTGAGCTCTGATTGTGCAATTGCAGTCTAGTCTGGGTGACAGAGCAAGACCCCATCTCTAAAAAATAAAAATAAAAATAAAAACAAAATACACATAATAAATCTTTTAAGAATTTAACTTACATATCAGCCTATAAATGTGTAAACAGAAGTTTATGCAGGGATATTAATTGAAGTATTGATTGTAAAAAAACATAGGAAAATCCTTAATACATATTTGTAGAGTTTTGTTGATTAAACAAAGGTTTAGCCACAGATAATGTGTTCTACTTTGCAGCCATTGAACATGATGACATTCCTCATGTACTAACCTGTGTGAAGAAAAAGAAATATTTACTTATATATGCACATAACATATATATGTATTTGAATTTGCATATACATATAGTATATATATGTGTGTGTTTGTATGTATAACACCTGTATTGTTTATTTGAAAATAACTTATCTGGAAAGATACACACCAAAATCAAAATGTTGTTGAATCTAAGGTATGACGAAAATAAACAGAAAAAAAGGTTGCTCACAATTTTGTTTAAACTTTTATATACCATTTTAAATTTTATTCTATGCATGATTTACATACTAAAAATATGTAATAATGCTGATAACTAAAATATGAGCATCCTTTAATGAGAACATGACATTTACATGACTCTAAATACATGCAGACACAAACTTGATTACTCTAATAGCCCATTCTTCTTCCCAGATTTTGAGCCTCTGGCCGTAACTCATCTTCACTGTCTTGGGATCTCATGACCAGATATTACCAATGAAAGATGTTTCTCAAATCTATAGGCTTTTAAATTCAGTCAAGCCCACCCATGCATAATATAGCAGAGAGGGATGAAAAAATTTGCTATTATACTCTATTTGTAGTGGTCATAACACTGGGGAATGTGAATAAGCTACAGGCATACTTTGTTTTATTGTGCTTTGCTTTGTTGCGCTTCACAGATAATGTGTTTTTTATAAATTGAATGTTTATGGCAACCCTGAGTCTAGCAACTCTACTGGCATCATTTTTCCAATAGTATGTGTTCCCTTTGTGTCTCTGTATCACATTTTGATAATTCTCACTATATTTCAAATGTTTTTTTTTTTTCTTTTAAGAGACAGGCTCTCTCACTATGCTGCCCAGGCTGTTCACAGGTGTGATCCCACTACTAATCAGCACTGGTGTTTTGACCTATGGACTTTTGAACTGCTCTGTTTTCACCCCTTCTTAGCCAACCTGCTGGTCCTCAACTCCCAGAAGGTCATCATATTGATGCTGAACTTCGTAAGGACACCCAATTGGCATAGCGCACTACAGCCCAGAGCTCCTGGGCTCAAGTGATCCTCCCACCTCAGCCTCCCCAGTAGCTGAGACTACAGGTGTGCACCTCCGTGCCTGGCCTTTTTCATTATGATTATATCTGTTATGGGGATCTGTGATTAGTGATCTTTGACGTTACTATTGTAATTGTTCTGAGGTGCCACAAATCTCACTATATAAGATGGTGAACTTAATCGATAATTGTTGTGTGTGTCCTGACTGCTCCACTGACCAGCCATTCCCTCTCTCTCTCCCTCTTCTTGGGCCTCCCTATTCCTTGATACATAACAATATTAAAATTAGGCCAATTAATAACCTTACAATGGCCTTTAAGTGCTGAATTGAAAAGAAGAGTTGCATGCCTCTCACTTGAATCAAAAGCTAGAAATTATTAAGCTTAGTGAAGAAGGCAATTCCAAGGTGAGACAGGCCAAAAGGTAGGCATCTTGTACCAGGTTAGCCAAGTTGTGAATGCAAAGGAAAAGTTCTTGAAGGAAATTAAAAGTGCTACTCCAGTGAACCATACAAATGATAAAAAGCAAAACAGCCTTTTTGCCAATATGGAGAAACTTTTAGCGTTCTGTATAGAAGATCAAACCAGCCATAACACTGCCTTAAGCCAAAGCCTAATCCAGACAGCAAGGCTCTCTCTTCAATTCTATGAAGGCTGAGAGAGGTGAGGAAGTTGCAGAAGAAAGTTTGAGGTTAGCAGTGGTCAGTTCGAGAGATTTAAGGAAAGAAGCTGTCTCCATAGCATAAAAGTGCAAGGTGAAGCAGCAAGTGCTGATGGAGAAGCTGCAGCATGTGATCCAGAAGATCTAGCTAAGATAACTGATGAAGGTGTCTACACTAAACAACAGATTTTTAACGTAGATAAAACAGCCTTCTATTGGAAGAAGATGCCATCTAGGACTTTCATAGCTAGAGAGAAGAAGTCAATGCCTGGTTTAAAAGCTTCAAAGGACAGACTGACTCTTGTTAGGGACTAATGCAGCTGGTGACTTTAGGTTGAGGCCAGTGCTCATTCATGATTCCAGAAATCCTAGGGCCATTAAGAATTATGCTAAATCTCCTCTGCTTGTGCTTTGTAAATGGAACAACAAAGGCTAGATGACAGCACATCTGTTTACAGTAAGGTTTACTGAATATTTTAAGACCACCTACTACACAGAAAAAAAGATTCCTTTCAAAAATATCATTGCTCATTGACAATGCATCTGGTCACCCAAGAGCTCTGATAGAAATGTATAAGGAGGTTAATGTTGTTTTCATGCCTGCTAACACAACATCCATTCTGCAGCTCATGGATCAAAGGCTAATTTTGATTTTCAATCTTCTTATTTAAGAAATACATTTTGTAAGGCTATAGCTACCATAGATAGTGATTCCTTTGATGGATCTTGGCAAAGTAAATTGAAAACCTTCTGGAAAGGATTCACCATTCTAGATGCCATTAAGAACATGGGAGGAGGTCAAAATATCAACATTAAAAAGGAGTTTGGAAGAAGTTGATTCCAACCCTCATGGATGACTTTGAGGGGTTCAAGACTCCAGTTAAGGAAGTAACTGCAGATGTGATGGAAAGAGCAAGAGAACTAGAATTAGAAGTGGAGCGTGAACATGAATTGCTGCAATCTCATGATCAAATTTTAATGAAGAGTTGCTTTTTATGGATGAGCAAAGAAAGTTGTTTCTTGAGATGGAATCTACTCCTGGTGAAGATTCCGTGAACATTGCTGAAATGACAATAAAGGACTTAGAATATTACATAAACTTAGTGGATAAAGCAGTAGCAGAGAGATACTGAACCTGCACTATCTGCCAGGTATGCCTGTACTGCTTTTTGTTCTAACTTTCAAAGAACTCCCACAATCATTGATCATGAAAAAGGAACTAAAATTCACTCTCCCCTTTTCTGCAATGAGAAGATATTATACAATAGATTCTCACTTTATATACTTTGTCTCGTCTGGAAACATGGCTTTGCCACTCAATAAATAGTATCAATTTGTACGTATTATGTAACTTCTTAGGCTTAAGAAGCATCAACTGTAAAACTGAAAAATAATAGTAAGCACCTATGGCATTCCCCGTGAAATGAGCATTTTAGTGACGGGATACACACCCTCGTACGCACGCGCGCGTACCACACACATTTGGTTAGATAATGAAGTCACCTTCAGCACCTTATAGCTACTGAGGCACGCGATCTCCCTCGAAGAGTGACTTTTCAGGGCGGCTCCTCTCACACAGGCCTAAGGCTTCAGAAAATGAGAGCTCTGAAGTTCCCTTGTAAGATTGCTCCAGTAAGGCTCCACTGAGATTCGTCACCTGCCATCTCTAAGAAAGCACTGAAACCACCCTCGGCCTCGGGTCAGCGGGGCCAGCACGTGGGCGATCTACGCTTGCGCACTCCCAGGAGAGACTGCAATTCCCAGAAGTCTCTGGGACTCCGGCTGTGGGCGCGGTGGGCGGTCCCCATGGTCACGTGCAGCATTTCTCCCAGGCCTTTACGACCCTGGACAGTCTTTCTCGCTAGGGCTGCGGTCCTGGATGTTCTATCTTGGACTACGTTTCCCACAGGCGACGGAGAAAACTTGAGCCTCTTGCTCCGTTTCCGGCATCTCTGGTTGTGCGCTGCGCGTGTCCTGGTCCCACCTGAGGAGGAGTCGCCGTGGGTCGCTGCGGGAAAGACTGCAGAGCAAGACTGCGGCCAGCGAGGGACCCTGCGTGGCGGTGAGAGAGGGATGGGGGGACGCTCGGAGCGCGGAGGCCCGAGCGCGGCAGGGCGTGTCTGCGCGCCGCCTCAAGCCGGTGGGTGCCCGAGCTGCAGGGGGAGGTGGTCGTATCTCTGGGAGACAGGCGGGGACGGGGAGACCGTGCAGCGTGTGACGCGGCCGGGGCGTGCCTTTGTGACGGCGGGTGCAGCTGTGAGACTGTGAAGTGCGTGGTTGTCCTTGTGTGACCAGGACATAGGGTGCGTGTCCTTCAAGCCAGCGTGCGTTGCCGTGGCTCGTGGTGAGTGTGGCTGACCTGTGGCTCCAGGTCCCTGCTGCCTCCTGTGCCCTCCTCTCAGCCAAGTATAATTGCCAAAGAGAAATGGTCGCAAGTGGGAAATCAAATAGTGATCCCAACACGACAGTTTCCAGCAAGAAGGTACAGATCTGCTGTGAGGAAAGGAATTGTAGACCAGGAATTGCTCCGGAGACAGGTTCCTAGGAACTAGTAGATAGACTAGGAATAGGATTCCTTCCTGGGAAGGTTCTCCATGGGAGTTATCTGGGATTCGTTTACATGTTTGAGGATTCTCTGAGTTCTCGCCCCCAGGAACTGCTGTGAACTCTGATACAGATTCCATCCACTCTTTTCTTACTTTACCTGGTTATATGTATGAGGTCACAGCGGGGGTAGCCTTGGAAGGTGTAACATCACGAAGTTCTTGTGATGTGTCCCTTGCTAGTTAAGGGAGTGAGGCAAACGTTCAAGTGTTCCCAGATGGGAGTTCTTAAGCAGGGATTCTTTCTATTTGTGGGCTTACAGGGGACCATAAACCCCATGAGATTGTATAGAAAATTACTGTATATATTTGTAGAAATGCAGTTTTCAAAGGCGTACATAACCGAAAAGATTTAGGGCTGGGTTTTAGATCTGGAATTAAAGGTTATTATATTTTGGGGTGGTTTTTCACAAAATTAGTGATCAAGATTATGGGAATGGTTAAGAAAATTTACAAGACATCCATGGGATAGAATATTATGCAGATAATAAAATTCTGTGTAAAAGAATTAATCACTATAAGGAACAATGGCTATGAGCTTATGTTAAATAGTCTTCATATTTTGGGTAATGGTAGTCATGAAAATTTTAAATTATGTGTGCAGATCATTTTAAGGAATAGAATTTTGTAAGAACTTTTTTGCAAGGTTTGTATCCAAATTTTACTTGCTTATTCAGAGAAGAATGGAGTGTGTAGTTGCATTTATTAAGCATATTTTGTGTATTCAAAACTTCCTATTTGGCATATATTCATTAATCTGCAAAGGCCATTTTCCTTTCTGTTAATGGAAAAGTATAGTGAAATCTGTCTAATTATATCGGACCAGTACAGTTAAAGGATATTAAAAACCAGGTGTTATTTGTTCTAATCAAATTGAGTTTTCATGACAGACCTATTATTTGCAGATTTTTTTTGATGATGAAAATATAGCCTCTCTCTGTAAAGATGTCTATAAATAATTTTAATACTTTGAAATATCTTTATGTTGTATTTATGATGATGGAATTAATGCAGCCTTGTTGCATAAAAAATTAATTTCCTATGAAATTTGTAAAGGCATAAATAAAAATAATCCATAATCCTCTGCATAGATATAATTGCTTTTCATATTTTAGTGTAAATGTTTACACTTTTTAATGGGCTTATATTTTTAACTGGATTTATTTTGGCTTAACATAATTGATCAAATAAAGGAGACAAAGAGTCTAACTCTTAGTTTGAAATAGGAATCTAACCCAATCACAGGTTTCCTTAAACGCTTGTAGGGAAAAGAGAGAAGGGCCAGGAATCTCCTTGTTTGAAAAGTATTTCAAGTATTTATACCTTTTAGATATTAAAATTGTTATTTAAAACTTAATTACTAGATGTCATATTAGTAAGTAAAACACCCTTTAAGAATTAATTTTTTAATTTCAAGTTATTTTCAAAGAAAATGGCCCTAATCTCTGATTTCCATGTTTTGCAAGTACAAATAATATTTCCAAACATAGTTATTAAACCAGAAAATAAAATTGTTATTATAAATATTTACATAAATTTCCATATTGCACAGAAAATAAGATTCTCTTTCTAGTTAATATTCTTTGTTTATTGTATCTCAGGTTTATGATGCTGAACAGAATTCTTCTTGCTCTTTTTAGTTGCTGGGGACTGAGTAAGGGAACATTTTCTTTTTTCCTGTTTGATAATCTCTCTCATTTTACTTTTTTTTTGTACTAATGATTTTATTAAGCATAATTCTATTTTCTCAAAGGTAGGCACTGAAATTTTAAAAATTGGAATTATAAGAAAGAGAAAGCCCCCAAAGCACAAATGAGACTATAGAAACAGGAAGGAAAAAGAGGAAGCAACAGAATTTGGAATTAACATCCTTTTCTTTCTTTCTTTTTTTTTGACAGGGTCTCACTTTGTCACCGAGGCAGTGGTGTGTGCTTAGCTCACTGTAATCTTAAATTCTTGGGCCCAGGTGATTCTCCTGCCTCAGCCTCCCCAGTAGCTAGGACCACAGGCACATGCCACAATACCTGGCTAATTTAAAAAAAATTTTTTTGTAGAGGCATGGTCTCACTATGTTGCCCAGGCTGATCCTAGCCTCAAGTGATCCTCCTGCCTTGGCCTCCCAAAGTTCTGGGATTACAGGCATGAATGTCCTTTTCTAATAACAGATTAACACATGTAATAATTTTCATTTTAGTAATGATAGATAATTTACATTAGCCATCTTGATATACTTTTTAGTGTTTATATGGATTATCTTGCTTAGTCTTCAAAATAGTCATGTTGTGGGTGATATTCTTAGCCCTACCATGCTGATTAGGAAACAGGCACTGAGATAATAACTCTCCAAGAACAAAGCTTGGTATCATTTCCTAAAAGTCTGACAACGGTGGCTGTGTTCTTAAGTTCAACAGGATACCACCTCCTAAATTATGCATACCTTTTAAAACCTGCCTTCTTCACTGAACAATTCTTTTAATATTGTTTTCTGTCAATTATATGGTTTAATATCATTCTTATTAATAATGGAATAGTATGTCACAATATAGCAGAGTGTAATATATTTAACCTATTGCCTCCTCTGAGATACTCTTTGATGAACATCCTTGTGCATATGTATATATACACCTCTCAAATAAGAAATCATACTTGATTTATCAAGTGTCTACAATATGCCAGACCTGGAAATTGTAGTTTGGGGTGATTGAGGGGATGCAATAACTAAATAGATATAATTGCTTCCTGCAAAATACTTATAATCTATGAAGAACTATAAGTGTGACTAGAAATAAGTGTGGGGTAGTGTGTAATAAAGCCGCTGGAGAAATGTAGGTGACCTGCTTTGTGAGTTTACAGCAGGAGATATCAGTGTAACTGTAGTAACAGGATATGAACAAGTTATAATGAGCACATGAGATCTGTATGGAGATATTAATAAATTGACTTTATTTTGTAACTTTTGTACCTTGTAGTTTTCATTCTAATGATATTAGATGCATAGCAAAATTAATAGGAAAAGAAAGTTAAATAGCTGTTTGGAGGATATCATGGCTAAACTGACAGGTTTAGAAACAAAATAAATACTTCTGTCAAAAAGACCTGAAATAAAGTTGTATTGAGACTGTTATCCATTCATAGACGGTACTACTCAAGGACTATTCCCCATTTTTTTTGTAGACAGAATTTCACCATACTTGAGAAGAAGTGATAAAGTGAGGTCAAGTATTGGGATCCAAAGGCAACAAACAAAAGATAATGCTGTTCAGTAAAACATTACAAATGTAGAGAACAAAGAATTTTCATGAAGTCCTCAACTTAATGAATTAAAAAATCACACACAGCTGGGCATGATGGCTCACACCTCTAATCCTAACACTCTGGGAGACCAAGGCAGGAGGATCACTTGAGGGCAGGAGTTTGAGAGACCCGCTCTCTACAAAAAAAAAGAAAAATTAGTCGGGCACTGTGGGTGCACCTGTAGTCCCAGCTACTCCAGAAGCTAAGGCAGGAGCATCACTTGAACCCAGGAGTTTGAGGTTGCAGTGAGCTATGATGACGTCACTACACTCTAACCCAGAGTGAGACCCTGTCTCAAAAAAAAAAAATAAAATAAAAATCACACATTTCGACTTACTGTGTCCATTGTTACAATGATTATGAACTAAACTTTAATAAAGAAAAAATCAAAAGGCAAAAAGACAGGTGATGGTGATGTCAAATTCTGATCATAGCAAAAGTATATTTTACTTCCACTTTAGCCTTATCCAGTTGTTTCATGTATTGAACAAAAGGAACTGAATACACAGTGATTTATTTCTTAAAAAACCCAAAGAAAGAAAAACAAAACTAACATAACCAAAAATATAAGGACTGTTAATATGTGGTTGTATAGTTTTCAGACTTTTTCTGCCTACTGTTATGATTATCTGTCAGTCTTTCTCTTTGTATTGAATTGTATATTCATATATTTTATAAAAATAATGTATTAGTCAACTTGAGTTTTCTCTTGACGTATTGGAATTTTTCCCATGTTCTTAAATATTTTTCTCAACTTCATATTTAATGACTACTTTGTATTCTAGGACAGTGATAGTCTGTCATGTATTTAACTAGTAAGCTTTGCTAGACTTATGTTGAACACTCACTATCCATTTCCAGTATCTTGACCAAGTTCACCCAATTTCAAGACCAAAACAAGGTCCTGATGTGGATGATATACCCTCTTTTCAGTCTTGAAGGTGGGAATGGAAACAGGTAGATCTGCTCAGAGGAGGACAGAGCTGCCCAATCTTATGTCCACATCTGCCTCACCAAAATGGAACATTGGCCAGAAATTTTCCTGCTGAAGTATCTGGGTCTGGCTTCAGTGCAGATATGCCTCTTCTCAATGACTCTGTGTAGCTGAGACCCCTGAGAATTGAGGGAGGAAATGGGATTATCCAAAATGCTTATCTTCCTAAATTGTGTGTGATGGGAGGTAACTTGGAACCTAGAATGTAAAAGCATAATGGTAATATTAACTTAAGTCTTGTGGGGAAAACTAAAGCACAGCTAGTTTTAAGGTCTTTCTCTTTTCCCAGGTCTAAGTTCTCTAGACTCTGCTTTTCTGGTAGAGGAACCCTGAGGATTGACCTAGTCTTGCAGGTCTAAAACCATGGCCCATGTAAGTTGAAGTTCCTCTCCTTCTTGAAATATATGTATGTTTTAGATCCTATAAGTATTTTTAGTAATTTTCCTCAAATTTCCTACCAAGAAAATTCCCTCAAATATTCTACTTCCCACTTCCAGTGAATTGTGGTGCCAAATTACCCAGCATTCTCCCTATGTGGGTCACTCCAACTAGTATTCATAATTACTGACCAAATTATTTAATATATCGTAAATGCCCATTCTTCTGTTAAAGGTAATGATGGAACATTGAAGAAGTTAAGTCCTTTGAAGTAAAGATTTATGCTTTGAGGGTCAGGTCTGTAGTTTGGTGAGATAGAGGCAACAGATCTATTTGATCATCCATCTATTTGAAATTTCCTACAGATCTGAGATTTCTAGGTAGATGAGGTAGAATTTGTCAATGAATGAACTGACTCTTAATGTAGGGTGAAATCTAATGTTTTCCATGGATTAGTATATGATTTGGACTTGTAACATGGAGGTCATAGATTTGGTAGGAAAATAATGAGAAATAAATACCAAGGCTCTTTTGTCATTGAATGGGACATGCTAAGTTTGGGTGACATCTGTATAATTGATCAGCCTTTCTCAGTATTTTAATACTCAGGGTATTATTTATCTGTTTCTGCCTAACAATTACCCTGAAACTTAAGGGCTTAAAACAACAAACATTTATCATGTTACAGTTTCAGAAGTTAGAAATCCAGATGTGCCTCAGCTTGGCTGTTTGGTTCTCTGTCTCTAACAAGACTGCAGTCAAGGTGTTTCTCAGTGCTATAGTCATCTTAAGGCTCAGTCTGCTTCCATGCTCACTCAAGTGATTGTTCACAGGATCAGCCTCATGGACTGTTGGACTGAGGTCCTCAGTTCCTCACTGGCTGGTGACTGGAGGCTGCTCTCTGTTTATTGTCATGTGGACCTCTCCATAGAACAGCTCAAAACATGGTAGCTGGCTTTATCACAGCAAGCAAGCAAGACATCAGGAAAGGGCAAGCAATATGGAAATCATAGCCTTTTACACCCTAGTAATGGAAGTGACATTCCATCATTTTTGCTATATTCTATTTGTTAGAAGCAAGTCACTAGGTTTAGCCCACTTTCAAAGGGAGGATATTATACAAGAGCATAAATTCCAGAAGGTGGAGAACATTGGTAATCATCTTTGAAGTTACCTACCACACTCAAAATAAGGAAAGTGTTCAGTGAAAGATGGTAGATGGCAACAAAAACGAATATCATTATATATAGTACGTGAACAGAGAATCCTGAAACTGGGGAAGACCTTACAAATGTTGTGCATCCTAACTGCCTAAATGATCAACTCTGATATATCCATAAAATATAATCTTATGCACCAAAAAAATACATGGATTTGTTGAAACAACTAAAAATGCTATGGTAATTTCTGACATAACAAAGTCCTTAATGCTTAAAGAAATTCTTAATTTTATTCAAACCCAGTTTTGTAAAAGTTGAAGAAAAACATCCCATGATTTGATTTTTCTCTTCACTTAAAAGCAAAAATGATTGTCAAACTCATATTTATTGAGAATTTATGAGGCAGATATCATTTGGGCATTATGCTTGTATTTACTTTCATTTAGTAGGGAAACATTATTATTTGCCCATTCCCAAAAGGTTCAGCTATTTAGAGGTATCCCAGACCTTGCAGAAAGTTGTGTCTGTGTAAGCAGACTTCTTCAAAAATATGTATACGTTCTGCTATGGTCCCCTCCCATATCATAGATTTCTAGCCTACGTGCTTCCCATATTGCTCTTTTCTTGCAATGTAGTCCTTCAGCTCCTCTGTTTCCACTTTCAAGATATTTTCTTCAATTTCCCTGGTAATACGTGGATTTGCCGTTTCAGAGATCAATGACATTCAGTGATGTGGCCATAGACTTCTCTCAGCAGGAATGGGAATGTCTTGACCCTGTTCAGAAGACCCTGTACCAGGATGTGATGATGGAGAACTATGGTAACTTGGTCTCACTGGGTATGTTTATCAGCCTCAAATAGTTTAGAATAATTTAGAATCTGCTCTCTAGGATATGTGTTTTGTCCACTGTGATATTTAGGGCTGCTTTCCTGAAAACTAGTTAAATTTCTTTCCCCTGTTTCTATCACAGTGGTTCAAGCTTTGTTGGGTTGGAAATGGCAACTCCATTAAACACCTTCATCTTCCCTTCAGTGACATCCACATCTCTCTCTGGTCCTCCTTTTTTTTTAATTTTTAAATTTTTTATTTTATTTTTTTAAATTTTTTTTTGAGACAGGATCTTGCTCTGTCACCCTAGGCTGGAGTACAGTGGTATGATCATAGCTCACTGCAGCCTTGGACTCCTGGGCTCAAGTGGTCTTCCTGCCTCAGCCTCCTGAGTAGCTAGGACTACAGGCATGCACCACCACCCCCAGCTAATTTTTTAAAATTCATTTTATAGAGATGGGCTCTTGCTATGTTGCCCAGGCTGGTCTTGAACTCCTGGCCTCAAGCGATCCTCCCTCTTCAGCCTCCCAAAGTGCTGGGATTACAGGCATGAGCCATCATACCCAGCCTATGGTCCTTCTTGTATTTGCCTCTTTTCCGTAATGACCAAAGAACTAGATTAGAATTCTGTGGCATATAGAGCAAAACTATTGTTAAAGGATCCAGGTTTCATATTTATTTGTGCTCAGAATTGCTGTAAAATTCTGGTTTATTATCTGATCTGCTTGCAGGATATCAGCTTGACACAAGGTCCTGACTTACTCTCATTGTTCAATGATACTCTATGATTAATGTAGTGGTGGATTAGATAAATGAAATTTATTTAAAATTGAAGCAAAAGCAGTCCATTTCCCAAGACAGAGTTAATCTGATTTGTGGTTGAAAGTTGTAATTCATGAAAATCACATTTAAAATGGAACTAATATCTTATAGCTGTATAACTCTTCTTGTGTACTCTAGTAACATAAGAGTAATAACAATATTAATAGCTAACATTGTGATTACTATGTACTAGTTAGTGTTCAAAGCACATATGTGATTTAAGTGATTTAAATAACTGAGAGGATTAACTAACTTAATCTCCCCAACAGTCCTGTTATTATCGACATTTTAAAAGTGGGAATACTGAGGAATAGTGGGTTTAAGTGACTAGCTCAAGGTCACACACAAGTAGAAAGTGGCAAAGGCAGGAATTTATTCCAGGCTCCAGATGCTGTGTTTTCAACTACATTATACTTGCTCTCTAGAGTAAAAGGACATATGAGTTAAATTTTAAATAAACAAGAAATCAAAAACTTTACCTTACCTAACTAATTTCTTGTTCCTTAGTTTTCTCACTTGTCTCGTATCTAAAATTTTATTCAATATTGTTTTGGTCTTTAGTGTATTATAATTTTTATTTTGACTAGTCAAAGTTTATTTCCGTATCGTGTGGCATTTCTTTTCTTTGTAAGCAGGTCATTCCATTTCTAAGCCAGATGTAATTGCCTTACTGGAGCAAGGAAAAGAGCCCTGGGTGGTCATGAGGGAAGAAACCAGAAGATGGTGTACAGGTAAGTAAGAGCAAGTCAGGCAGGGGAAGCTAGCTATGTAAGTCAAAGCCTAAGTGGTCAAGGAGGAGACATCTTTGAAATGTTGGTTGAAATGCTTTCTTCTCAGTGGAGAAAAGACTTGTAATGTGGAGAGGAAATGAATATCTTACTTAGTGTGAGATAACACCCAGTAAACTTAATGTTCTCTTCATTAACCACTTACCATTTATTTTTCTCATATTTCCCTACCAATTCAGAAATAGGCACTCTCCTTCTGTAGTGTAGTCATTTTACCTTGTTAAAATTATTTTGGACCCAAATAACTTTCCAGATTCTCTTTTGCATGTGGATTTATATATGTGGCTCCACTCACTAAAAATACATTCATTTTTGTATCTGGCAAATATTTGAGTAGTTTGAGTCTAGCATTGTGCTTGGCATAATCAATCCAATAATACTGAATTAGACAGATGATGTGCCTTCAGTCATGGAGATTATACTATATTAAGAAAGACATAAACATGAAATACGTGGATAAATAATATCAGGTAGCAAAATATACTATGAAGGACACTAACTAAGGATTTGCCAAGAATAGGGCAAATTTAGGTAAGACAGGGTAGTTAGGAACCCTTTTCTTAGGAGGTAACAGTTTTGCAGAGACATGAAATAGGGGCTGAGGACTTTTGAGTATATGAGCAAGAACATTCCAAGGAGAGTGAACCACACTTACAAAGACTCTTAAATGAAGTGTGTGTGTTTGAGGAGTAGCAGGTAAAACAGAGCAGAGTTAAGTGAGAAGTAATTAACAGGACATAAGGTCAGTATGATAGGAAGGATCAGATCCTTTAAGATTTATGATTCTTTATGAACAATTGGGTTTGTTTTCTAAAAGTAATTAGGAGCCATAATATGATTTAGGCTTTTTATCTTTGTTTTTTTTTTTAAAAAAGTGTATACCTCTTTATTAATTATAAGGCTTATACAGAAGTCTAAATAAAACAAATAAACATTGCAGAGTTATTTACTTTCATATCCTTTTCAAATTTTTTCATTTTTTTTGTCTTAACATTTATCTGTTGGGGGGTTTATTCTCTTATATCTTTCGAGGTTGGTGTTTTGAAATTATTTTTTCTCTTATATCTACTTGTGAGCTCTGTAACTGAATTTCTTAGTTTTTCTATGCTTTTTCATATATCAAACTATTTTCTTTTAGCTTGTTTTTAAATAGTATATCATAGTTTTTCACTGTTCTAAGGGCATTTGTTTTGGATGTCTTTATATTGTCTATAAAACTAACATTAGCTTTCTTCTTTATGTTATGATTTCTTGTAAGGAAATCAGCCTTGGGACTTTTATGGGTCATTTATGAGTGAGATTAGTTTTTTTCAACTTTGAGAAAGGAATCAAGATTCAGGATACCTTTTCTAAATTTATGGTTTTAGAGTTCCCTCTTTTGTTACTTTTCATAAGTGTTCAAATTATCATGGCTGGGGGAAGGAATGGAGCTATTTAGGAGTACAGTTTTGTATACTATTGTAATTAAGTTGGTATTAGTCTGATTTAGATTGTTACAAATTAGGATGTTAATTTTAATCTTCCAGAAAACCACTAAGAAAATATAGAGCAAAAGAAATGATAAGGTAATTAAAATGGTATCCAAGAAAATATCTATTTAACAGTAATGGAAGGCAGTAATGGTGAAATAAAGGGAATAAAAACAGAAGACATATAGTAAATAAGTAGCAAAATTTCAGATGTAAGTTTCATCAGTAATAACATTAAATGTAAATTGAGTACACACTTCAGTTAAAAGACCAAACTTGGCAGAATGGATTAAAAACAAAAGCATGATACAACTGATTGCTGTCTACAAGAAACACATTTTAGAGTCAAAGATACAAACAGACTAAAAGTAAAGGATAGAAAAGATATAGTATGCAAAGAGTAACCAAAAGAGAGGTAGAATGGCTCTAACTAGTATCAGGCAAAAATAGACTGTAAGGTGAAAGGATGGAAAAAGATATAGTAGAAAAACAGTAACCAAAGAGCTTGAGTGGTTCTACAAATACCAGAAAAAAAGACTTCAAAGCAAAAACTGTTACTAGAAACAAATAAGGATATTTTATGATAAAAGTGCCTATCCATCAATAGGACATAAGGCTTATATAACACCTGACAACAGAGCCCCAAAACTCACAGAATTGAAGGAAAAAATAGAAAATTCAGCAGTAATTATTGGAGACTACACTATCTCACTTTCAATGATGGATAGAGCAACTAGACGGAAAATCAAGGAGGAAGTAGAAGACTTGAACAAATTATAAACTAGGCCTAACACAATTCTATGGAATAGTCCATCCAGCAGGATATACATTCTTCTCAATACACATGGAATGTTCTTCAGGATTAATCACATATTATGCCATAAGACAAGTCTCAATAAATTTAAAAGGATTGAAATAATTCACAGTATGTTCTCTGACCACAATAGAATGAAGTGAAAATAACAGAAGGAAATTTGGGAAATTTAATAATATGTGGAAATTAAACAACACCCCCTTAAATAATTGATGGATTAGTAGAAATGAAAAGGGAAATAAGGAAATACTTTGTGATGGATAAAAATGAAAACATAATGTACTGAAATTTATGGGATACAGTGCTAAGAGGAAAATTTATAGGTGTAAACCCCTATATTGAAAAAAGAAGAAAGAGCTCAAATCAGTAAGCTAACCTCTGCCTTAAGAAACAAGAAAAAGAAGAGCAGACTAAATCCAAACCAAGCAGAGGGAAATGATAAAAATTAAAATGGAGATAAATTGAGAATAAAAAATTAATAGAGAAAATTAACAAACTAGAAGTTTGTTCTTTGAAAAGATAAAGAAAGTTCACAAACGTTTAGCTAGAGAGATAAAGAAAAAATGAAGACTCAAATTACTAAAATCAGGAATGAAGGAGGAGGTATTTTTACTAATGTTTAAATAAAAAAGTAATATAGGAGAGAGTTATGAATATTTGAATGCCAACAAACTGGAGAACCTGGGTGAAATAGATTTCAACAAAGACACAAACTATAAAAACTGAATCAAGAAGAAATAGAAAATCTGGGGAAAAATATATATACATATATATAGATTAAATCAGTAAGTCAAAAACTTCCTACAAGAGAAAGGCAGGCCTAGATGGCTTCTTTGGTAAATTCTACCAAATGTTTGAATAAGAATTAACCCCATTCATTTACAAACTCATCCAAAAATAGCAGATGAGGGAATACTTTGAAACTCATTCCTTGAGACCAGTATTACAATTATACCAAAACCAGATAAACACATCACAATGAAAGAAAACTAGGAACAAATACCTTTTATGAACATAGATGGAAAAACTTCAACAATATTAGCAAACAAAACACAGCAATATATAAAAAGAATCATGACCAAGTGGGATTTATACCAGGAATGCAATGTTTCAACAATGGAAAATCACTTAATCTAATACTTCCTGTTACTAGAATAAAGGACAAAAACCACAGCATCATCCCAACAGATGCAGAAAAGGTATTTGATAAATTCAGCACCCTTTTATGATAAAAACTCAACAGGACTAAAAGGGAACTTGTGCACCTGATAAAGACAATATACAAAACACCTCCAGTTAACATTGTACTTAATGATGAAAGACTGAAAGCTTTTCCCCTAAAATCAGGAACAAGAGGGTGACCACTTTTAACATTCTTCAGCATTGTACTAGAGGTGGTAGCCAGAGCAATTAAACAAAAAAATGAAATAAAAGGCATGTAGATCAGAAAGGAAAAAGAAAAACTATCTCTGTTCCCAATGACATGATCTGCTATACCAAAAATCTGAAGTAATCCACAAGAAAAAAAAATATTAGGGCTAATAAATGAGTTTACCAAGGTAGCAGGATACAAGATGAATATTTAAAAATCAGTTGTACTTTTGTATACTTACAATTAATAATCCAAAAATGAAATTAAGAAAACAATTCCATATGTAATAGCATCAAAAACAACAAAACACTTAGAACAAGATTTCACAACAGAAGTGCAGGATTGTTCAGTGAAAGCTATAAAATATGAGGAAATAAAGAATATCTAAATAAATGGCAAGATATTTCATATTAATGAATCAGAACACTTAATATTGTTAAGATGGCAATACTTCCCCAATTGATGTAGAGATGCACTGCAATCCCTATCAAAATACAAGCTGACTTGATTGAAGATACTGACAATTCTAAAATGTATAAGTAAATGCAAGGGATCCAGAATTGTGGGGGGCAGGGGATGGCTTAATATAAGGAAGGCAGGAAGAATCATACTTTCCAATTTCAAAACTTAGTACAAAGCTATCATAATCAAAGCCATGTGGTATTGACATAAGGATGGACATGTGTATATCAATGGAATATAATCAAGAGTCCTGAAATAAACCAATACAGGTATGGCCATTTGATTTTCAATAAGGGTGTCAACATAGTTCAGTGGGGGGTAGCAAGGAGGATCTTTTCAATAAATGGTTCTGGGCCAAATGTATATTCACATGGAAAATAATGAAGTTGGACCTCTTCCTCACACCATACCCAAAAATTAACTCAAAATGGATTAAAAACCTAGATGTAAGAGCTAAAACTGAAAAATCTTAGAAGGAAATATAGGAGTAAATCTTTGTGATCTTGAATTAGGCTGTGGTTTTTTTTAGATTTTATACCAAGAGCACAAGCAACCAAAGATAAAATAGATAATTAGGAGTTCATAAAAATTAAAAACTTTTGTGTTTTACAGAACACAATCAAGAAAGTAAAAAGTCAACACACAGAATGTGAGGAAATACTTGCAAACTGTATATCTACTTGGGGTGTGCTATGTGCTCTTTATAAAGAGTACTTAATACTAAACCATAAAATGACAAATAACCCAATAAAAGGATCAAAGGATTTGCTAGACATTTTTCCAAAGAAAATATACAAATATAGCCAATGAGCACATGAAAAGATGGCTTAACATCATTAGTCATTAGGGAAATGCTAATCAAACCCACAAGTAGATACCACTTCACACTCACAAGGATGGCTGCAATAAGAAAAATAGAATAAAAAGTGCAGGCGAGGATTAAGAGTAATTGGAATCCTTGGAGGTTGCTCTTGCAATTGTAAAATGATCAGCCACATTGGAAAGCAGCCGGCCACTTGTTAAACATGGAGTTACCATATGACCCAGCAGGCACACCTCCCTACTGCCTTTATGTCTTTGGCCAAATAACACCCTTTGGTAAGCTTTGTCAGTGAGCCATTCCCCCAATCCCAGCCCTCCCTAGCCTTCTTCCCAACTACGTTTTCTGCTTCAGCAATTTCCATCTTCAGGCATGTGATTTACTTATTTGTTTTCCAAGTTAGGCAAGGCTAATCTTTTCTTATCTCTTTGATTCATAATTAGATACATACTTGAGAGAATTAGAAATGCACATCTCACAAAAACTTGTACATGAGTATTCATGGCAGCATTATGCATAATAGCAAAAAAGTGGAAACAACTCAAATGTCCCACTATAATCAGGATATATAATATTTACATTACTCAAACGTTTCCATCATGTTCCCAGTCAATTCCCAGCCCTCACCCAACCACCATCCAAACAACCACGGGTCAACTTTTCGTCACTATAGATTATATTTGCCTTTCTACAGTTTTATGAATATGTAATCATACAGTATGTACTGTGTTATGTTTTGCTTCCCTTACTCTGTGTAATGATTTTGAAGTGTGTATTGTATGTATCATTAGTTTGTTCTTCATTTCTTTGCTGTAGTATTCTATTGTATGGATACACTACAATTTGTGTGTCCATTAACCTCTTAATGGACTTTTGGGTTGTTTTGAGCTTGAGGCTATAATGAATTTAGTTATGAACATTTGTGTACAAATTCTTATGTGGACATATATTTTTATTTTTGTAGGGTAAATACTTAAGAGTGGAATTGGTGAGTAGTAAGTATATATTTAACTTTTTAGGAAACTTCCAATGAGTTTTCCAAAGTGATTGTTTAATTTTACATCCTCCATTCCACTGGCTCCATATCCTTTCCAATATGTGGTATTGTCCTTTTAATTCTAGATATTGTAGTTGGATGTAGCGGTATCTTATTGTGGTTTTAATTTGCACTTCCATGGTGAATAATGATCTTGAGCTTTTTTTGTGAGCTTCTTTCACTTATTAGTCATTCTTATTTTTTGGAGTGTTCAAATCTTTCCCAATTTGAAGACATTATTGTTGTATATTTGAGGTGTAATATTTCTTTATTTTGGATACTTGTCCTTTTGTAACACTAAAAATATTAGAGTGGCTTAGCTATTTATTTTATTAACAATGACTTACAAGGAAAAAAAGTTAAATTTTTATAAATTCCAATTTATCAAATTACTCTTTTATGATTTTTTTGGTATCCCAGGAAATCTTTGCCTTCCTCAAAGTGGCATAATTTTGTGCCTGTTTTTTTTTTTGAAGTTTTATAATTTTTGCTTTTCTATTTAGATCTATGTCCATTTTGACGGGGTTTTTATTATTATGGTGTGAGTAGGTGTCAGGGTTCATTTATTCCCATTGCATTGCTTTGGCACCTTTGTCAAAAGTCAAATCATGGTATAAATGTGTCTATTTCTGGTCTCTATTTTGTTTAATTGATCTAGTGATCTATCTTTATGCTATTGGTACTCAAAGTGTGGAACCTGGGCTAACAGCATCATCACTTGGAAACTTTTAGAAATGCAAAATCTCTGACTCTACTCCACACTTATTAATTGAGAAACTCTGAGGGTGGGGCCCAGCCATCTGTGTTTGATAAGACCTCTAGGTGATCATTATTCACATCAAAGTTCACAAGACACTGCCTATGACAATACCACATTATCTTGCTAACTGTAATTCTTATGGTAAGTCCTAATTAACTCAAGTTGTGTAAGTCCTCCAACTTTGTTCTTTTCTAGATTGCTTTGGATATTCTTAAGTCTTTCACAATTTCCTATAAATTTTAGAATCAGCTTGTCAATTTATATTTTAAAAGTCTGCTCTTATTGTGATTGGGATTATGTTAGATAAATTTGGGGATAATTGAAAATTTAACAGTGTTCATCAGATCCACGAATACATTTTATTTATCTGTGTACTTACGTAGGTCTATCCTTCTTTCAGTTGTGTGCCTCAGTTGTCTGTATACAACTTCTTTTGTAAAATTTACTCCTAAATATTTTTATATACTTTTAAGCTATTGTAAATGGAATTGCTTTTGTTTAAATTTCATTTTACAATTGTTTGCTGCTAGTATGAGAAAATATAATTGATTTTTTTATCTTAACCTTTATCTTGTGATCTTGCCAAGTTAATTCATTAGTTCTTGTGGTTGTTTTGTAGATTGCTTAAGATTACTGTGTAAGCAGTTACATTATCTGCTAGTTAGGATTGCTGTGTAAGCAATTACATTATCTACCAGTAGAGACACTTTTAATTCTTCCTATCTGATGTTTATGTCTTGTATTTCTCTTCCTTGGTGGAGGTGGTTAGGACCTCCAGTGCAATGCCGAATAGACATAGTAAAAGCTATTATCCTGGCTTTATTCCTAATTAGTAAGTCAATATTAAGACTGATGTTTATTGTAGGCTTTTGTTCCTTCTCTGATGTTCTTCCATTCTTTAAAAAGATCTGAGTTTCTGACCTATATCATTTTCTTCACTGAATAATTCTCTATCATTTGGCATTCTCACCAGCAATAAATGAAAGTTCTAGTTGGTCATTCACTTTACCAGTACTTGCTATTATCAGTTTTAATTTGCCTTTCTCTGATGACTAATGATGCTGAGCACTTTTCATGTGCTTATTTACCATCTGTATCTTTACTTGGAGGAAATGATCATACTTGATTTTTGAATCTTAGCCAACCATTTGTTCCTGGGATATACCCACTTTTTATATATTGCTGGATTCAATTTGCTAATTTTTTGTGTCTACATTTGTGATGAATATTGGCCTATAATTTCCATGTACTATCTTTGATTGTGGTATCAGGGATATGCTTGCTTCATAAAATTAGTTGGGAAGTATTTCAGCCTTCCTCCTTTTAATGAAAGAGTTTATGTAATACTGGTATTATTCTTCCTTTAAAGTTTAATAAAATTTACTAGTGAAGCAATGCAGACCTCAAGTTTTCTTTGTGGAGAGGTTTTTAATTACAAACACAGTTAACATAATATATACAGGATTATTCAGATTTTCTATTTCTCCTTGAGCCAATTTCAGCAGCTTGTATCTTTTAAGGAATTATATACTTCACCTAGACTGTCAAATTTATTAACATAATGTTTTAAAATTTTTCTTTATTATCCTTTTAATATCATTAAGCATCTTTAGTATTGCCTCATCTTACATTTCTTGTATTGGTAATTTGATATTTGTGCAATCACTCAAACTTTCTTCTACATGCAAAAACTACATAGTGTTTGCATGGCATATCTTTTACCATACTTTTACTTAGTATTTGTAGATTTAAAATGGGCTTATTATACACAATATATATTTGGATTATTTTTTCAAATTTGACCATCTTGGTCCCTTAATTATAGTGCTTAGAATATTTACATTCAGTGATTTTATTATCTATAAGTTAGATACAGTTAGATTGAAATCTACATCTTGCTGTTGTTTCTTAATTCCTCTTTTCTTACTTCTTTTGGCTCCATTGAGTATTTTTTAGAATTCCATTTTATCTCCACTATGCGTTTATTAAAATACTTCTTTATTTAAAGGTTGCTGTATTCCTTATAATATGTATCTTTAATATCACAGTATACATTAAATATTATCGTGTGTTATATATAAGGCCCTTAAATGTCTACTTCATTTCCCTTACCTGCCTTTTGTACTAGGGCTTTCATATTTTTTTGTTTCTATATGTTATAAATCCCATAATACATTGTTGTTCCTTTTGCTGTTCATCTCTCTCTAAGCCTTTAGAAACCTGGCTCTATATTGTAACATGGCACTTCTAGATACTGTTGTGGTGGATTTTTCTTGTGTCACCCTAGCTAAGCTGGAACATTTCTCCATACTTCCTTTTCTATGTGGTTCGGTCCCTAGGCCACCAGGGACATTTTAAATGATATTGGCAAGGTGGAAATGAAGCAGAAACTATATTCTTATGCTTGCAATGTCAGTGCAGGCCAGAACATTGTATTGTAGCTCATGCATGTTGTCACTTAATAGCTGGCTAACCATGTTGGCATGAGTCAGCAGCTGAACCCAGTTTCCCCATTCCTGCCAGACTTCATCCTTCAACTTCTATAACTCTTTGGACAGGTATGTCTGTAGTCCCATGAAGAAAGGTGCCAGCTTTTCCTACAGAATTTCCCCATGATCAAGTTGAAGGCTTGAAGAATACTTCAATGCAGTCAGTGTGAACAGTCATGGAGTCTTGCTTGCCCCACCACAACTGGGGCACACAGTGAGGCAAGGACAAGAGACAGTAAAAAAGCAAGAAACTCAGCCAAGTTTGGATCACTTTCTCAAGTTTTGACTCCTTTCTACAATCCTCCTGCTTTTACTTAATTTTATTTACTATCCTTACATGGTTGAATTTTAAAAATTTGTCAAGTGTTTATAGTTGAAATCAGTTAGAGAGGGGGGTGGGATATAGGGACTTAATACCATCATAATGGAACTAGTACTTCTTCAATTAAGCAGTTATGTAATGGTGAGAAATAATTTTTCTTTAGTAAGTATCATATGGCTTCATTGCTTTTTATTGCATTGTTATATATCCCAATCATTTTTATGCTACTGTTTTCACAACTTTGGCCTGTCACACCTCTGTAATTCTTTGAAGACTTCCTTTATTTTTGACATAAGATTTCTGGACTCACTTTCCTACTCCCTTTCTGAATTGTCCTTTGTTCACCTATCCTATATCCATATATTAGATCTAGATATTTAGAAATGACAATATACAGTAGTCTCTCTGTATCCACAATTTTGCGTTTCACGGTTTCAGTTACCTGTGGTCAATAAGAAGGGTGAATACATTACAATAAGATATTCTGAGAGAGAGGGAGAGGAAGAGAGAGAGACACCAACCATATTCATATAACTTTTATTACAGTGTATTGTTATAATTGTTGTATTTGATTAATCTCTTACTATGCCTAATTTATAAATTATACTTTATCAGAGGTATATATGTATAGGAAAAAACGTAGTACAGTCGTCTCTCAGTATCCGTGGGAGATTGTATCCAGGATAGCCCCTACCCCATGCAGATAACAAAATCTACAGATGCTCAAGTCCCTTAGATAAAATGGCATAGTATGTGTGTATAATCTACATATATCCTCCTGTGTACTTTATTTTGTTTTGGTTTTTTTAGAAACAGGGTCTCACTCTGTCACCCAGGCTGGAATGCAGTGGCGTGATCATAGCTCACTGCAGCCTTGAACTCCTGGGCTCAATGCTCCCACTTCAGCCTCTAAGTAGCTGGGACTACAGGCAAGAGCCAAATACTATGTAAATATTTATACTGTGTTGTTTAGGGAATAATGACAAGGGGGAAAAGTCTGTACATGTTCAATACAGATGAAAGCCAGCCTTTTTTTTTTTCCCGCAAATATTTTCAATCTGCAGTTGTTTGAATTCATAGATGGGGAATCCACAGATGTGGAGGGCCTACTGTATATATAGGGTTTGGTAGTGTCCATGGTTTCAGGCATCCACTGGGGGTCTTGGAACATACCCCCCGTGGGTAAGGAAGGACTACTGTAGTTGTTGTTAAAGTGTGCTTGTGACAAGTGTCTTTTCTGACAGCTTTTTCTGTTTCTTCCATGGCAATTGGTTTGTTGAGGCTTTCTCTTCTGTGTTCAATCTTGATAAATTTTCCTAGCAAATTTTACCTGTCAGTTTTTTAAAGAACCAGCAATTTGTATATTTAATGCTACTCTGTTTTGTAACTCATTACATTCTGCTTTTGTCTTTATTTTTCTGCTTTCCTCTACTTTGTTGTTTAATTTCTACATTTTAGGCTTTGATGCTTAGCTCACTGTCTTTTATTTTTAGTGAGATAATAATTTAAGTTTTGAAATCTCTGATTGCTGAAATTGAATGCCCAAGGTTCTGATATGTGCTTATTTTCTCTATGGTGATTTTAGAATTCTTCCATTTCCATTTTTATTTCAATATTAATCCAGCACTTATTTTGGAGAGGGCATTTACATTTCCACATGGAAAGGCTTTGGTTTTCTATATTATTAATTTCTATTATATTTTATTTTGAAGTGTGGTGGTTCATGCTGTTTCAACTTTTTGTACATGTACCATACTCTCGTTACAAGATAATAATTTTTCCCCCAAGTCACGTCCTACTAATCCATCACTTTTGATTTTACTCAAGATACTGCTTTGTATATGCTTATCCTCCAGCCCACATCTGCCAATTCTTTTTCACATAGTTCTTGGCACTCTTCCTTTAGATTCCTTCATATATTCAGGTCCCTTGTTTTTTCCAAAGTCTCTAAATGTTCAAAATGCCATATGATTGGTATGTAAACCGGGTATATGTTACAAAACTGATTGACATACTCTCATGGGGATTACTAGAATGGTTGGTCTTGGTTAAAAGGGAAAGGTAGAGAGGACCTGAGAAAAGATATAAAAGAATAAAACATTGTAAATAATAAAATCGCAGGTGAAGAAAACTAAATAAAAACTCTCAGTATTCTAATTGTTATGGACATCAGAGAAGAAAGCACATGGCTGTGTACAGATGGGAATGAATCTGTGGTACTATCTATGGTTTCAGGCATCCACTGGGGGTCTTGGAACATATCCTTCATGGATAAGAGAAGACTACTGTAGTTGTTAAAGTGTGCTTGTGACAACTACAGTAAAAATGTGTATATTTACAGGAATTGTAATTGAAGAATGGTCAGGTATAATTATTACTTTCTTTTTTTCATATATGTATATATTTATATGTTATGTGGAAGTGGTGTGTTAGAGCTGGCTAGTATCAGCCCTCTAGAGATAGTTCTTTATATCTTATCCAAAGTTTGGGTTCTGTTATATTTATAACTTGAAATTGCCCATGGTGGGAGTATTTACATCATAGACATTACAAATCAGTGCTGAGTGTTTGTGTGTGTATGTGTGTTTAGAGCTGGTTGTTAAACATTTACTAGCACTCCATTGCTTACAGTCTTATTATTTTCTGAGCTCTCCTTTCATGTTTTCAAATTTTATTTGTTTTATTTTTGTTTTTTAATTTAATAACTTTTTAATTGTGGTAAAGTACACATAAAATTTACAATTTTAACCATTTTTAGTGTATAATTCAGTGGTATTAAGTACATTCATATTGTTGTGCAACCATCACCACCCTCCATCTCCAGAACTCTTTTCATCTTGCAGAACTGAAACTCCGTACCCACTGAACAATAACTCCCCATTCCCATCTTCCTCAAACCCAGGGCATCTACCATTATGCTTTCTGTCACTATAAATTTGAGTGCTTATGTATCCTAAATAAGTGGATCATTCAGTATTTGTCTTTTTGTGACTGCTCTCTTTTGGTTACTATTTGCATGGAATACCTTTTCCATCCTTTCACTCTTAACCCATTTGTGCCCCTAGATCTGAAGTAGACAGCATGTAGTTGGATCATTTTTTAAATCCATTCTGCTAATCTCTGTTATATGATTGGAGAGTTTAATCCATTTATATTTAAAGTAATTACTGATATAGAGGGATTTTCTTGTGTCAGTTTGCTATTTATTTTCTATACACCTTATACCTTTTTTGTCCTTTATTTCCTGTATTACTATCCTCTTTTGTGTTCTGTTGATTTTTTGCAGTGAAATGTTTTAATTACCTTTTGATTTCCTTTTCTGTCTGTTCTGTAGGTATTTTCTTTGCAGTTACCATGGGGATAAATTTACCATCCTAATGTTATAACATTTCAATTTGAATTGACAGCAGCTTAACTTCAATAATATACAAAAACTTTGCTCATTCATAGCGCTGTCTCCACTTCCTTTCAGTTGTTGATGTTGTACAATTACATCTTTGTACATTGTATGTCCAAAACGACAAACTAATAATTCTTTTTTTAGTGCATTAACCTCTTAAATTATGTAGAAAGTAAAATGTAGAGTTACCAACCAAAGTTAAAATAATGCTAGCTTTTATAATTGCCCATGTATTTACCCTTACTGAGATCTTTATTTCTTCATACAACTTCAAGTTACTATCTAGTGTTTTTCATTTCAACCTGAAGGACTTCTTTTACCATTTCTTGAAGGGCAGTTCTAGTAGTAATGAACCCCCTCAGCTTTTCTTTATCTGAGATGTCTTAATTTCTCCCTCATTTTTGAAGAATGGGTTTGCCAGATAGGATTCTTGATTGACATTTTTTTTTCTTTTAGCCCTTTGAATATATTAGCCTACTGCCTTCTGACCTCCAGAATTTCTTGTGAAATATCTGCTGATAATCTTATTGAGGAGACCTTGTATTTGATGAGTTGGTTGCTTTTCTCTCTTGCTGCTTTCAAGATTCTTTCTTTGACTATCTTCACATCTTTCATCAACTTTAGAAAGTTTTTGGCACTATTTCTTCAAATAACCTCTTTGCTCCTTTCTTTCTCTTTTTCTTCTGAAATTTCCACAGTGCATACGTTGGTCTACTTGATGGTGACAACACACAGGTCCCTTAGGCTGTCCTTACATTTCTTCATCTTTTCTTTTTCTGTTCTTTAGACTTGATAATTTTAATTGTCCTATCTTCAAGTTCACTGATTGTTCTGCCTGCTCAAATCTGCCTTTGTATCCCTCTAGTGAATTTTTCATTTCAGTTATTGTACTTTGCAGTTACTGAATTTCTTTTTGGTTTCCTTTGAGGTTTTCTATCTCTTTATTGATATTTCCATTTTGTTCATACATCATTTTCTTGACTTTATCCACATCTTCCTTTACTTCCTTGAATATCTTTAAGAGAGTTGTTATAATATCTTTGTCTAGCAAATCCACCATCTGGTCTTCCTCCTGGACAGTTTCTGTTGGTTTATTTGTTTCCTTTGAATGGGCCATAATGCCCTGTTTCTTTGTATACCTTGTGATTTTTTGGGTTGAAAACTAGACACTTGGGTCTAATAATGTAGTAACTCTGGAAATCAGATTCCCCTCTCTTTCAGGGTTGTAAGCTCTCTGTGTTGTGGATTACCCTGAGGTGTAAGCTTAAGGTCTTCTTAGGTCTTTTTGAAGCCTGTACCTTTCTTTGGGCATATACCATGACTCTCTAAATTCCCCTGTGTATTTGTTTTCTTGCTTGTTTTTTTTTTTTTTTTTTAATCTCCAAATGTTTGGCTCCCAGAAGAAGAAAAGGAGAAAAATGAAGGAGGAGGAAGGGAACTGATCCTTTAAGTCCCCAGGAAGTTGTTTCACCTGGAGGGACAGGGGCTTGCAATACTGGGGCAGAAAGATGTAACAATGACAGAATGCCAAAGTATCAGTACCACTAAGATCAGAAACAGTGATCAGAAGTCAGGTCCCCAAGTTTTGGAGGACAGGGTCCTTATCATCTACCTTGTCTTCCTTTAAGGGGCCTGCAAGCTGCTCCAGGAACACATGCATACCTCTCTAACCCTGGGGCTGGGCGATGGATAACTTCTTTGAGTTGAAATTGACTGAAATTAACCACAGTTTACCATCCATGCCTTTACAAGCCTTAGCATATACTCCAGAGTTCCAAAATATGATTACATCAGACAGAATCTGCCAGTGCAATTGTTGTCTAGGTAGGGTGGCAAATTCCTGGTGCTTCCTCCTCTGTCATCTTTCCTAGAACTGTATTTTAGAGTTCTTTATACCATCTCTAATAGCTGAGACTTTCAGTTTTCTCTTAATTTTACCATAGAACACCTAATTCTTCTGGTCAAGGAAACAGAATGTTTTTCTTTTCTTATTTCTTTTAGATTTGGAGCCAAGCTATGAAATAATCAGCTATGGGAAAATGTACATTTATAGAAAACCTTCATCTCTTACTCTGCATCAGAGAATTCAATATGGAGAGAAACCCTATGAATGTAAGGAATGTAGGAAGACCTTTAGTCGTCATACAGACCTTAGAGTACATCAAATAATTCATACTGGTGAGAAACCCTATGAATGTCAGGAATGTGGTAAGGCCTTTAGTCGTCTTACAGACCTTAGAGTACATCAGAGAATTCATACTGGTGAGAAATCCTATGTGTGTCATGAATGTGGGAAGGCCTTTAGTGAAGTTGGAAGACTTAGAATACATCAGAGGATTCATACTGGTGAAAAACCCTACGAATGTAAAGAATGTGGGAAGGCCTTTAGTCACACTTCACATCTTGTTAGACATGAGAGAATTCATACTGGTGAGAAACCCCATGAATGTAAAGAGTGTGGGAAGGCTTTTAGGAGTAGCCATCAACTTACTATACACCACAGGTTTCATACTGGTGAGAAACCCTATGAATGTAAGGAATGTGGGAAGGCCTTTAGTGTGTATGGACGACTTACTCGGCATGAGAGTATTCACACTGGTGAGAAACCCTTTGAATGTGACAAATGTGGGAAGTCATTTAGGCTTAGTTCAATCCTTAAAGTACATCAGAGAATTCATACCGGTGGGAGACTTTATGGCATATATATATAATAGACAATGTACAATATATCCATGAATTTATACCACTGAGAAACAGTTTGAACAAAGATGATGTGGGAAGGCTTTTACATGTGGATCAGTTTTTATAAGACATCAAATAATTTATAATGGTATTCTTTGGAATATAAATGTTTAAAGTTTTTTAGTTATGACCCAAATGTTCAGATTCAGAGAAGTTATATTTTATATGTAAGAAATATATATGACATTCTTCTATATTTCACTGGTCACTGTGTGGCCAAGGTTAAAAGGCAGATAAGTACCACCCAAGGAAGAGACTGGTACATGATTTGAGGTTGTGGAAAACAGACAACAAGCACACCAAGTAGTACAGCATTTAGTTAAAGCAAGAGAGGAGAGAGTGTATAAGATCTTCTTCCTTGCAATGTCTCAATCCCCCTGGCTGGTGGTTCCACTGTGCAGCTGATGTGGACAATGTAGGTGCACACACTGCACTTCATGCTGCAGTGACAGGACCTCAACCTTTCTTCCATGGGGTCTGAAATACAGAATGCTGGGGATGTGCCTCAGGGCCACTGACATGTGCTTAAGCATAACAAAGGAGTAAACAGTGAATCTGAAACAGGGAAAGATAGTCCCATACAAGTTGATAAGCCCAGCACAAGCTGTGAGGGCTTTTTCTCTTATCGTAAGGAAGTGTTCCAGGCCCAAGGCCCAATCATATGGCCATGTGGGGGCTGAAAGACTGCATGCACAAGACTACCCTTCCCAACACTATAGGTTATCAGAATATTTATACTAAAGGAAAATTAGGAGAATGTATGTAACCCTCACTTCTTTATGTTTCATGTATAAAAGCTTTCCAGCACAAATCAATTATTATTAAACTTAAGTAAATTAATGTCATAGAAAACCTCTGGTAATCTGACAGACATGGGAGAGCCTTTAGCCTTTGCATGTATCTTCACCACCCTGATGGTCTTTCTGCTCCTTATGGCTCATTTGAATATGGTGATAATACCTACCTTATGGTGCTGTTGTTAGAATTAAATCAGTTCATTTATGTGGAAAACTTGAGAAAGTATTTGGCATATAGTTTATGTTAAATAAACACTAGCTACTAGTTATAATATCATTATTTGTGTTATTGTAAGTGGACTGTTATGAGATAAAGGCCCTATGGATTTAATGAATTTAGGAAAGTTTCGTGTAACTCCTTACCCCTTTTTGAATTTGAATTCTTTCTTTCTGAACAACTCTGCTACAATATAAAAAACCTGCAAGCATCTTCATTCACATCTCTTAAGGTGAATTAAACACTTAATCCTTGAATTAAATTTAGGTTTATACCTTTAGAAAGTGTGAAAAATTTTAAATTAGCCAGTAATTTACATTCCATATCCACAATTCAAAACTGATTAGAAGTTAACCAAAGGATATACATTTTGCAGTTTCCCAAACTTATTAAAAATTGGAAACATATAGAAAAATTGAAATAACAGTACAATGAATTTATGTTAATATATTGTCATATGAGCTTTCTGTTTTGTATACATTTTGCTGTATAATTTGACAGTGTTATAAATATTGATGTTTTGGGCTTACATATATCAATGCATCCCCTAAAAAAAGAGACAAATTCCTACTTAACCCACTAATGACACATAAAAAAAATAGTAATAATTTCATATTCTAATCTAATCCATATTAAAATTTAAAAATTTCTCCAAGGAATGTCTTTTATGGCTATATTCAAACTAGTATCTACTCTAGATTTATACATTTGGTTATTATAACACGTTAATCTGTTTTAATTTAGAACAGTGGCTGGGAAACTATGGCCTACATGTTTATTGCCACCCGCCACTAGATTTTGTAAGGTTTTATTGCAACACTGTTAGATTCATTTGTTTACATGCTGTCTACAGCTTCTTTCTTACTACCATGGCAGAGGTAAGTCATGGCAACAGAGACCATATGGCCCACAAAACCTACAATATTTAATATCATGACCTTTCCAACTCTTTGTTTATAACATCTCTGTTTTTTCATGACTTTGGCTATTTGAAGACTATAGGAAAGTTGTCTCATAGAATGCCCCACATTCTGGATTTTTAAAATTGTTTCCTTGTGAAGTCTTTTATTTTTCTTTATCTTAGTCATCATAGCTCTAGTAAATTTAAAGTTAAACCAAGAGGTTTTCTTGGGTTCTGATGGAGAATTTTCAGCAAAAATACTTCATAGGTGATGATATGTACATTAAAAAGCACATTGTGTTTGGTTTTTCCAGTATTAGGGATGCTTAATGTCATTGCTTGGTTATATGCTGATTACTGATGTCTCCAGAATAGCGTTCCATTGTAAAGATCCACTTTACAGTTATTAATCTCAGTGGTGATGTTTTGTCACTCTCTTCTAGAAATTTATAATCTCAAGTGTAAGTCCTTAATTAAATAGGAAATTAAAAATTGAAATTAGGGCCTGTTCAGAAAGGAATGATAATGAAAGGCCTGTGTGTGAGAACACTGGGATACTGTAGTCCTCTAATTTTTGGGAATTTAATAGCCGTCAAGGCATGTAGGAAACCAAGAATGAGAGCCAGAACTTTATGTTCACCACTCTATCCCGAGAACCTATTCAGTGACTGTTAATGAGTTGGCATTGATAAAGTTAATAAAATAATGAGTAAACATTCAATGTACAAAGGTAGAAAGATAACAAAATAAACCCAAAGCCAATATAAAGCAACAATTAATACAACAGAAGAATTTGAGCTTAATGATTAGTAATCAAAATAGTACTGTTTCACATTTTTTTTATTCCACCAGTGAAAAGTAATGAATACACCTAGAAGTACATTTTTACTGATTTGGAAATGAAACAGTTATCTTGAACAAAGGTGTGCCAGTGGTCTCCAAGACCAGTGGGGCTAGATGATTTGCTGGAAGGATTCGTGGGATTCAGAAGAGCTGCCATACTCAAGCTTAAGGTATATCACAGTGAAAGATACAGATTACAATGAGCAAAGGGAGAAGGCACATGGACAAGTCCAGGAGAAACCAGGCACAAGCTTCCAGGTTTCCCATCCCATTAGAATCACATGGGGATAGCACTTAATTCTTCCAACAATGATGTGTGACAACATATGCAGAGTAGTGCCAAACAGGGAATCTCATCTGAACCTTGGTGTCTGTGGTGCCTGTGAAACTGAACTTAACTACTGAACTTAGCTACTCAGCCTCCCAGAAGTCAACCTTTTATAGCATAGTTGAGGGCCTTGGGCACACAAAACAGCCATTCAGCATAAGTCACATTTTTAGCATAAATTTTATGGTCACACTGATACACCATTTGAGGCCAAGGACTCAGGTTATCTCCCAGGGGCCAGTGCAGGGCCAGTCCCCCTAACATAGCCCTTTGGTTGGAATGTATAGGGTTTGAGCGCCATGGGCCTGCTGAGTTAACCCTTTACTGCATAGTCAGGTAGTTTTCAGCATTCTTATTCTAGAAAACCTGATTACTTAAATACATCATAAAGTGTCCATGTAATAGGGTAAAAATATCTAGGACATGGAAAATATATCAGAAATACTACTGGTAGAAAAAAATCAGGTTACAAAACCATGTGTACAATATGATTTTATTTGTATAATATATGCATGTTTCAATATGGAATTACAGACCATTAGACCTAATGAGACTGAAAAAGTCTAGAATATAATATACCTATATATTAACAGTGTTCATGGAGTATGCTGATTATATATATCATATTT
Source organism: Daubentonia madagascariensis (assembly GCA_023783475.1). NCBI lineage: Eukaryota > Metazoa > Chordata > Mammalia > Primates > Daubentoniidae > Daubentonia > Daubentonia madagascariensis. Next base: position 2,861,135 of record JAKFHU010001449.1, on the reverse strand, counting down.
TTGGGTTCAGTTGCCATGCCTTATTTGAAATATATATGTGAATTTTTTTTTTATGTTTTAAGGGGAAGCTATTCTCCAAAACGTAGAAAGTTCATTTTTAAAAACCATCTCTGCTTGGTCTTAGAGAAATACAATACATTTGGATTGTTTTGCTGAATTGCTTGTGTTTCTTTCCATTTCCCTGTACCTGAACCTTCTCTAAGATTTATGCGTATGTTGGATTTCTGTCCAGAAATGTGGATGAAGTCCCTAAGTAGAGTCTAATATGTATTGATCTGGTCTCCCTGCTATATCTTTTCAAGTCTTTACAGAAATATTTCACACCCTGTAAGTCATGATGTACTCTAGACAGCTGCACAATAATCTTATCCCATTAGTGTCACTTTGCATCTAACATCATTAGAATGAAAAATGCAAGGTAAAAATGTATAGCATAACTTCCTTCCTTTCACCATAGGCTCATTAGTTGAGTATGATTTAATCATAATATAACAGTGGTGGCTGTAGCTAGAATGACATCAGTGTCTTATAAAATCCCAAGTCACATCACTTGAATCTCAACAGTGGCTCTTAACACATTTATTCCTATTTGTAGTTTACCTTACTAGATTATAAGATACTTTAAAGTAATAACTGTCATCAGTCTGTCACTTCAAATACTAAGATTGCAGGGTCTCTTATAGTGTAGGCACTTAGTAAAGGTCTCATTGTTTTAAACCCAAATTCTACTTCTAGGAATTACCTTAAGAAAATAGAGTTATGCATCATTTAACAATGGGGATACATTCTGAGAAATGTATCATTAGACAGTTTCATCATTGTGCAAACATCATAGGGTGTACTTACACAAACTTAGATGGGACAGCCTACTACACACCTAGGCTCTATGATATAGCCCATTGCTCCTAGGCTACAGACCTATACAGTGTGATACTACACTGAATACCATAGGTAACTGTAATACAATGGTAAGTGTCTGTGTATCTAAACATATCTAAACATAGAAAAGGTACAGTAAAAATACAGTATAAAAGATAATAAATGGTACACCTGTATAGGGCACTTACCATGAATGGAGCTTGCAGGACTGGAAGTTGCTCTAGGTGATTCAGTGAGTGAATGCTGAGTGAATGTGAAAGCCTAGGACACTTTTGTACACTCCTGTATACTTTATATAAACACCGTTCACTTAGGCTACCCTAAATCTATACAAAAATATTTTTCTTTCTTCATTAATAAATTAACCTTAGCTTTCTGTAACTTTTTTACTTTATAAACTTTAAAATTTTCTAAAACTCTTTGACTCTTTTGTAATAACACTTAGCATAAAACAAGCACATTGTGTCAGTGCCTGTTTTCAGAGCCTCAGCTTGGCTTCAGGCCTGAGCTGAAAACACGCAGTTGGTCGGTTCACAGAGTGGTCAAGGCATTCTGTTTTTGTGGTCAGAGCAAAGAACAAAAGTGGGCACAACTGGGTAACCCTACAAAGTTTTAGTGCCTTGGTTTTTTCATCAATAAAATCAAGAATATGAGTATCACCTACTAAATATGAATATCTTGGAGAAAGATATTCTATAAAACAGTCATTTTATAATAATAATATATAATTTATATTGTAATAAATGACAGAAGGAGACCCTGTCTCAAATAAATAAATAAATGAATAAATTTTTGCAACACCTACATAATTATATCATCAGAAATATCACAAAGACATTTCAACATATATCAAAGACATTTTAAATGTCATGGAAAAGGTTGTTCATTCCAGTAGTTATGAAACAGTTTTATTCCTGGCATGGGAAATCAGTACACCTGAAATAAGTTACACCTATAATCCTTGATATCCTAAATGTTCATAAAACTATCACTTTCACCACCAAGATTGTATTGAAAATAAACACAATACAGGTAAGTAGCATTTCCATGTTGAATAAGAGAATGAATGAAAAGTAGTCAGAACAATGTTTGGTATACAATAAATGCTCAATAAACATAGCCACACTACTCCCCTTCAATAAACAAAATATTAAATTACACACCTTGCAAAATGTCTTATAAAACTCTATGATATGAACCGGGATTCGATATAATTTTTAATTTCATTGAGTATTACTGTTGATAATATTACATAGTGTACATTTCCCTTAAGTCTAACTCTGTATAAATATAATTTTACTTGGTATCATTGTGAAGCAGAATTAAAAATAATATAATTTTATTGGCTGCAGAATATTCAACCATATGGATTAATCATTTAATCATTTCTATAATTTTAAATATATTTTCAAATAATCATAAACAGGAAAGTTGCTGTTCTTGATTCTAGACCAGAGGGTTTAAATCCTTTTGGGTGCAGCTTACAATAAGGAAACATACAAGAGTCTGGATTGGAATGATTTTCTAAATGAATATGAGAATATTAATGAGATTCATCTCAATGACACCCACCATCTGCTGGAAAGTACGAAGGTCACGATTAGGATATTTCAGACACATTTCACACAATTATTTTATGAAACAAAAGACCAACTCACCTAAACGTTGGTGTTTTTTAGACGTGAAACAAGCACGGTCCTGTTTTTGGAGAATGGCAGGACCCGGAGAGGAGGAGGAGTCTTTAGTCGTTAGGCTTTTCTTGGAGCACAGAATGACTGTTACACCACCCCCTGTAAGTCCACAGCCGCTTGGCTCGCTCACAAACAGATGGAAGCAGGACAAAGGCTGGAATCTGTGTATGAGCTTATAGCAGGTTCCTGGGGTCAGAGCTCTGGGAAAGCCCAGCCTCATCACATCTCCCAAAGAAAGAACCTCCCAGAATTTCTCATCCTAAAAGCTGGTCAGTGTTGTCTTGCTGGAAACTTATCTGGGGCTCAATGACCGACTTCCCTCTAGTGGCCATTTGCTGTGGCAGTCACACTTGGCTGGGCGGAGAGAAGGCGGAGGAAGCAGCAGGGAACCTGAAGCCACGGGTCATACTGACTGTAACCACCGAACACAGCCATCCGTGCACCCCACATCCCCATCACACAGAGCCACCTGCCTGGCACACCCTCACAACTACCCTCGCCGTCACTTGCAGTGTCTGACTCACTCCACACTCACTCCAAAGCATCTCGTAGAGATACACAACCATCCTGCTCTGTTCACGCACCCTCAGGCTGAGGTGACCTCGGTGAGGTTCCAGTAACAACGTATCCCTGGGATTGCTCACTTTAGGAGCTGCCCCACCATCCCTGCTGGGTCGGGTCGGGCTCCAGCTCTGGTCTTGGCACCCGGAGAGCTCCCTACCGCACCTACACAGCCTGCGAGGCCGCCGGCCCCGGAGGTGCCTACCCCCAAGCCCTGCCGCCCCGCACTGGGAGCGCGCAGAGGCGAGGGCACCACGCAAGCTGTCGCCGATAACTCCGAGAGGGACGTGCTTGGGTTGTCCTCGGGGTCCAGAGCAGCCAGAGGCCAAGAAAGGCTGAGAAGGAGAATCCGGAACTCTAGGCTGCCGGAAGCCTCAGGTCTGTGCGTGCTGAGCCGGCTCAGTGGGGCCAGTGGTGTGGCCGCGAGGGCGTTTTAGCAGGACTGGGTGTGACCTCCTGGGACTCCGCTCTTGTGTCCCCTGAGGCAGCTCCAGCCTTGTTTTAAGGTGTGGGAGATGCATCTTTTGATACCGCTGGTAACGGACTGGTTTGTTCAATATCCTGTTAGGTACACTGAATAATGGCATGTAGGAGTGAAGTTATATTAACTTAGTTCTTTACATTGAGGTATAGTCAAAACAGATCGAATAATTCAATGTATAAGTGATCTGGAGAAAATCTTGTCTGTGTTTTGTAATACTGATTTGGGGATAGATTTTGTAAGCATAACCAACAAGAGAAATGCTAAAGAAGTGCTGGGATTTGACTTGATAATTATCTGTAAACATCCAAATCATCTGAATGGCAATTAATCAATAAAATAAGATATACTAGACAAAAATTTCATAGACTTATGGCCAATAGTCTAAGAGGAAAGGGAATGTTAAAAGAAAAACTTTAGCCTCGTATTGTGGCTCATGCCTGTAGTCCCAGCTACTCAGGAGGCTGAGGTGGGAGGACTGCTTGAGACCAGGAGTTTGAGGCTGCAGTGAGCTGTGATTACACCACTGCACTCCTGTCTGGACAACAGAGCAAGACCTTGTCTCTTAAAAACAACAACAAAAACACTAGACAAAATAAATTTAACAGAGTTTAGTTGAGCCAAAAACGATTCACGAATCAGGAAGCACTCTCAGACCCAGAAGAGGTTCAGAGGGCTCTGCTTTAGCAGAGTGAGCAGCGAGTGTTAACAGGCTGAATGCACAAGCTAAGTAAATAAATTATTTGACTGGTTACAGCTAGGCATCTGCCTTATTTGGGTATGATCTGATGGAAAGTCCCTAGTTAGAGGTTAGTTGCTGGTTTCTGATTGGTTAAGTTTAAGTTCTGTTTTACTGTTTACATTGGGCTTCAGTTTGCTTGTGTAGGATGCTCAAGCCATTGGAGCCATCTCAGCCTAATAGCCTTCCAATTAGGGAAAAATGACTGTAAATTCTCCATTTACAACACTTAGGAATCATAAATACAAATTATCAACAAACATATCAGAGTGACATTGTGAACTTTTAGGAATTCGTATTTTTCTCTATAGTGAGTAACCTATAAAATGTTGATCGCTCTTCCTTTTTCTGTTTAACTCAGTTTACGCTCCTGAATCTCCTGATGCATTTTAATACTCCACCTTTTTTTTGATAGTTACATTCTATAGCTTCATTCTGAATTGAAATATCTCTTACATTCTCTTTGCATTTTTTATAGGTCACCTCAACCTCTTCATTAGCATCCTTGATGAATTCCATGTATATGATGATAATATAATGATAAATTATCAAAGACGTTTCCCTCCGGTTTTGTCCATTATTAACGTAACTCCCAAATTTAGAATCAGGCCAGGAGGTACCCATGACATTTTGGTTAGGTTAAGCAGAAAGAAGGAAACAAATCTAAACTCTTTTTCAGATTTCAAGTTTAAGATATGGGGAAGCCAACAGGAAGCCAAGAAATAATTCTGAAGAAACTAAATTAGGCAGGGTAAGGATTTTGGGCTCCCTCAAGAGTAACTGAGTTGCTTAATTTTTGAAGGAAATAGCATAGCTCAAAGGGACGCAAAGGGTTAGACTCTGCAGCATCCTTGAGTAGTGGCTCCGTGCCATGCCCACACCGCCTCTCTGTGTGCTTGACATACCAAGTGAATTAGAAGACATCTGTGCCCTACAAACTTTTTTGTGTAGGAAGATGTAGAAATCCAGAGTCCCCCTTCTATCCCTGCCACACACACACAAATCTTGCGGAATTATAGAAGTGAAAAAGATGGGTAAATTAACACCACATCATCACCACACACCCACCAAAAGACTTATAATGTTGACAATATTAAGTGTCTGCAAAGATGTGAAGATACAGAATTATCATACATTTTGGGACTGTCAACTACCAAATTGTTAACTGAGGGGAGTAATGTCAATGTCTAATAAAGGTGAAGATATGATTTACCATATGATTCAACACTTCCACTGCTTCATTATACATTACATAAACGCACGTTAATAGTTACCAGGATACATAAGGAGAATGTTCACAGCAGCATTTTTTTGTAACTTCAAAAAATAGAAACAACCCAAATGTCTGCCCACAAAACAAGGGATAGACAAATGGTATATTAATAGAATGGGATAACTTACAACACCGAACATGAATCTTAAATACTTAATATTGGGTGAAAGAAGCCAGATACAACAGAATACATACTGTATTATTCTCATTATGCAGGGGGGAAAACCAGGCAAAATTGGACTATGTTTTAGGCATGTAAAAAATGTATTACGTGCCTAACGACAAGCAAGGAAGTGATCGCAATAATAACAGGGATGATGATTACCACTAGGGGGAAGGTGTTTAGGATCAGTAGGGGCATGCAGGGGACTTCCGGGACGGGACGTGGTAGTGCTATATTTCTTTGCCTGTTTAGGAGTCAGGTGGTACTGAGTATCAATTTATTTACATTACATCATTTTTTTGCATTTGTATATTTCATAGTAAAAATGGAGGAAAGGAATGAGAAAGGAAAGAAATTTTCAACTCATCAAGTTCTTAAGGTTCTTATTTTTTTCACGTACATGTCTAGCTCAGACTGACCTTCAGCTCCATAACTTACAATCTGATTGCCTCAATGCTTCAAAGTAAGCTTTTTGCATACTCATTCAAGGTTATTTTGATAGAGCTTCAGTTTGCTCACGCATCCCTTTCTGCTGGTGTCAAAATAGAAAACCTACCAAGCAGAACTAATATTTGTCCCACATTATCCTCTGGAGAAAAAAGAAGAAAAAATTCTCAATTTTGTCAGTGTTATTAATAACAGAAATTTGAATGTAAATGCATGTTTTGGTTTGTATTCAGGAGGAAGTCTCCTTTCACAATTATGAAAGAACAGACTGATTAATTAAAGAACTTCCTGTAGTCCAACCTCTGGATCTGTTCTTAGGTCTAGATTGGCTTCCTGTGTTCCCTTTATATTCTTTTCTTCAAATTCCAATTATTCAGTCCATTTTACCCTCCATCATTGCTGGCATATCTGTAACTGGAGTTGTGAGGTCTCTCATATCCCAAGGTGCCTGTATAATCTCTCCAGCCCCCTTGTTCCTCATTGGCATCACAACAATAAGCCAACCATTATAAAACCCCAGGCTTCCCAGATTATATTTCTGCTTATTTCAGAATAGTGTCCTTATTCCACCTAACACTGCTATATATCCTCTTGTTTTCAAGAACAATGTTTAATGAATCATCTCTTCTTTAAAAAATGAAATCCAGTCAGAATAGTATGATTCTCCTTATTTCATGTCGAAAATCTACAAGAGTCTTATAGATGTATAAGAGAGCGCTGGGCACGGTCGCTCATGCCTGTGATCCCTGCTACTAGGGAGGCTGAGGCAGGAGGATCACATAACAAGGCCTGTCTATAAAAAATTTTTAAAAATTTTTTAAAAAGAGAGCTTTCCCCTTGCCCAGCAGTAATTCTATTAAGTACTTTCCTGTCAACATTTAGAAATTTTATAATAAGGACAGAGGAAACTCAATTATTCCTATAATAAATTTATACAGGAATGTCTGTATAAAGTGCCAGAAAATGGAAGAGAATGATTTCATCTGCTAAACAAACTAAACTCTTTGAGGGAAAGAAGAGAGGTGTTATTTCATACATTGTGAACAACCTCTTGGTGTCCTAGATGGCTCTTACTGATGCTCAAAGCTGTCCATTCTTTCCCTCCAATGCCAAAAGTTGGAAGCAAAAACCTTGTAGATACTCTAATGCAGTGACTCACTGCATAAACTCTGTAATCTTGAAGGATATTCAAAATTGGTCAAGCAGAGAAAAAAGATTTTTCTGTCCCGTGCATTCTAAAGTCATGATCATCAAAGAGGAATGTCTGAGCCCTGGTCCCAAATGGCCCATGTTCATCAACTGAGCTTGGTAGTGTTGACTTGGAGAAGTCCCTGTTTACAGCAGTAAACACAGAAAATGTAATAGGCCTACAGACCTGGGCACTCTGTGATGTTAAAGATAGTGTGATGTCTCATTTTCAGAAGAAAGCAGGGAATCCAGCATACCAAGAGGAGATGACACTTGTGTAACTGCTTCAGTGGTTTTGTTTGTTTGGTTGGCTTTTATCAATATGAAGCATTGTTTGCCTTGATTCTCATTTAAATTATTTTTGCAGATACATTCCAACTTTTAGATTGGAGAAAACTCCTATATTTCTACTAGATGTGCATACATTAACAAGAAAATTGAGTTTCCTGGCAGCTCTGAACCTTGTTGTGTTAAGGGTCTCGGAAAACAAAGTTTTCCTCAGCAAATCGCACTAAAGCTCCATTGTTAATTGCCTCTGCTTCCAGTGTACAGTTACACATATCCAATTCTGGCTCTTCAAAAGTAAATAAAAGTTTTTCAAAATGATTAGGGCTGGGCATGGTGGCTCATGCCTGTAATCCCAGCACTTTGGGAGGCTGAGGTAGGAGGATTGCTTGAGTCTAGGAGTTTGAGACCAGCCTGGGCAATAGAGTGAGACTCTGTCTCTTAAAGAAAAAAAAAAGATTTAGGATTTTTTTCTTTTTAAAAAATTTTAATAGATTTAGGGAGTACAAGTTGAATTCCATTACATGTATATACTGTATAGTGGTCACTTGAATAGAGTATATTGTACCCCATAGGTAATATTTCATCCCTCACCCCCTCCCACCCTCCTCCCTGATTTAGGATTAATAGAAATTTCTACACTTGGGACATTATCCCTACGGTGGAATCCTGTGCTGGGAAATCTTGTGAAACAACTTAATGCTTCTTTCTCTTTTCATTGCTCTGCAATTGAGACAGAAAATATTCTGGAACTTACCCAATATCACCTTTTGGTACCAGGTCATTTTTTCTAATTCCAGCAATTACTGGGGCCTCAGAGCCTGTGACTGTCATCTGGTTTTCAAGGAAGGAATAAATAAATCATCTGTTTCTCAAGGAAGGAGTAAATAAATCAACTAGCTGAACATGATACTGATGAGATCAAGTCCTCCTGATGTTTAACATGATCTGACGATATATACCTCTTCCAGAAGAGTCAAATACATGCAGTAATTCTGTGAATATCTTTTGGGAGAAGAATGTCTCTATTATACAATGTTGTTTTTTTTTCTTTTATACTTAAGCCAAAAAAGTGGTAAAAGAAAAAATTAGAATTGGTATAAAATAAGAGAGAAATGAGCTTTTCTTTGGCTTTAGGCATAGTTCTTGAAATCTATATAGGAAAGAACCATAGGTCTCCTTTCCTATGAAAATACTATTTATGATAGCATTTCAAGATTCATTCTCCAAAATTATTCTTAAAAAAATAGTAATCACCCAGCTACTTGGGAGGCTGAGGTAGGAGAATTGTTCAAGTACAGGAGTTGGAGGCTGCAGTGAGCTATAATCTTGCCACTGCACTCCAGCTTGGGCAGGTGACAGAGCGAGATCCCGTCTCAAAAAAAAAAAAAAAAAATGCACATCAAAAAATCCTTAAAAAACACATGCTGAAATATTCACATTAGTTTTTATTGTTCAAGTATATTATGGATGATTGGTCTCTCCTTTATGTTTTTTATTTTCAAATATTCTCGGATAATTTTTATAAGGAAATTACTAAAGAATAATGATTACATGTTGCTTCCTTTTTTTCTCCTATATTGTAAGACTTAAAATTTCATGTGTTGTCTTAATATCTTTGAGCCTCACAGGGTCCCAAAGGCCTAACCATGAGTTCCCCTGCTTTCACCAGATATGCCCCCCACCCAGCAAGAAGAGCTCCCAACCAGTTAGTTCCCTTGTCAACCAGACCAGCTGATCCTCAACCTAATCAGGTTCACCTCCCTGCCAGCCCATGAAACCAATGAAACAAGACAATAACATTCTCCTATGGGAACCAGGGGGCAGCTCATCTTCTTATTACAAAGCCTGCCTCTCACAGCCCCTGCTGATTTACCCAGCTCCCAAGTGCAACTGCCCTGCAGCATGTGATTGATGTCTTTCTCCCTTTGGGATATAAGTAGACATGACTAATAAACTGCCATCCATCTCATCTGTCCAGTGTCTAGATGTCATGTGTTCAGACATCTCTAGAACTGTAGGGCAAGACTCCCTCCACCAGAACCAGGTAAAGAGGAGGTGGGTAAACACTATCCTACTCATTTTTACTGCCATTTCAGAGCTTTCAGTATCTACTGCATGATTTATAAAACTCAAACTTCTAATAGGGGCACTAAATCATGTCAGACTAAGTCTAGTTTTTATGCATTGCCTGAAGTCGAGCTTCTCAAAATAATCTTAGAAATATGCCTGCGATCGAAATTTTATTTTGCTGAGCCTACAAACCTAAAAGGAGTATTATTTTGTGCTGTCCTATTTGTAAGAGAGATCAGGCAAAAATTAAGGTGTGGAATCTCTATTAAGCCTTGATTCAAAGGGAAAAGGACTCTTTGAGATGATTTTTCAGGTTGAGAGAAAATGGACCACTAGAGTAGGAAGAACTGAGTGTCAAAATGATTTCTGATGGTTCCAGAAACAGGCAGTCACACACTGGTGTGAAAATGTAAAATGGTACAATCATGATGAGGAGAAATTTGTCAACATCACAAGTTAAAATGCACATAGCAAACCCACTTTTGAGAATTTAGCTTATAAACAAAAGTACAAATATGCAAACTGATGTCTGTGCAGGGATATTAATTGGAGCATTGCTCTTAAGAAAACATTGGAAATTCCTTAATATACAGTAGCAGAATATATGTTTCTTAAACTAGGGTACAGCCATACTGTGGCCTATTGCCGTTGTTGAAAATGACACTCTTTATGTACTGACTTGGAACCATGCTTGCATGAAGAAAAAGAAACATATACTTATATATGCATGTAACATACATATGTATAAAATTGTATATGGATATACATATAAATGTGTATATAGGTGTGTGTATATATATGTGCACATTTGTATATGAAAATATCTTCTCAGGAAGGATATACACTGAAATCAAAATGTTGACTCCAAGGTGAGCTACTGTATGACTGGGATACATGGAAAGAAAGGTTGCTTATCTTTTTACTTAAACCTTTTTAGACCTTTTCAATTGTTATCCTGTATATTCATTACATGTTTAAAATATGTAATAAAGCCGATAACTAGAACATAGGCATCCTTCGATGAGTAACTCTACGTTTCTCAGTTGCTCAACATCCTCATCAATCCAACTACATATGGACACAACCTTGATTCTTCGGGCAGCACTTTCTTCCCAGATTTTGAGCCTTTGGCCATAATTTATCTTCACTGTCCTGGGATCTCATGACCAGGCATTACCAATTAAAGATGTTTCACAATCCATGGGCTTTTAAATGTAGTAAAGCCCACCCACGCAAAATACAGCAGAAAGGGATGAAAACATTTGCTGTGACAAGTGTATTTCCGGTGGGCATAATATTGTGAAAAGTGAAAAAAAGCTTTCTCATTTTTTTCCAATTTGCAAATAACTCCCACAATCAAGTGATTTTAAAAAGGACCCAAATTCACTCTCCTCTTTTCCACAACGAGAATATATTATACAATAGTCTCACTTTATCTAGCTTGTCTCACTTGGAAACACGGCTTTGTCACCAACAGTATGACTTTGTACACATTATGTAACCTCTTTTGATCTCAGAATTTCAAATCTAAAATGGAAAAGTATTACACACCTGTGGCATTCCAGGTAGAATGAGCATTTCAAGGACGGGACACACACAGCTGCACATACATACACACAAATATACAGAATGGTAGATTATGAACTCACCTTCAGGAGCTTTTACCGACTCAATCACGTATTCTCCCTGAGGGTCACAGCACTGATTCTCCAAGGCGGACCCTCACACACAAGCCTGGGGCCTTGGAAAAGAAGAGCTCAGAAGTTCTCAGACTACCCAAGGCGGGTTCCACCCAGGCTAGCCGCCTCTCTCCCCTGAGTGCACTGACGTCACTCTTGGCCTCGAGTCAGCGGCGCCAGCATGTGGGCGACCTGCGCTTGCGCACTCCCAGGAGAGACTGCAATTCCCAGAAGTCTCTGGGACTCCGGCTGTGGGCGCGGTGGGCGGTCCCCATGGTCACGTGCAGCATTTCTCCCAGGCCTTTACGACCCTGGACAGTCTTTCTCGCTGGGGAGTGTGAGCTAGGCTATTCGAGCTTGGGCTACATTTCACTCAGGCGACGGAGAAAACTTGAGCCTCTTGCTCCGTTTCCGGCATCTCTGGTCGCGCGCTGCGCGTGTCCTGGTCCCACCTGAGGAGGAGTCGCCGTGGGTCGCTGCGGGAAAGACTCTGCAGAGCGAGACTGCGGCCAGCGCGGGACCCTGCGTGGCGGTGAGAGAGGGATGGGGGGACGCTCGGAGCGCGGAGGCCCGAGCGCGGCAGGGCGTGTCTGCGCGCCGCCTCAGGCCGGTGGGTGCCGGAGCTGCAGGGGGAGGTGGTCGTATCTCTGGGAGACAGGCGGGGACGGGGAGACCGTGCAGCGTGTGACGCGGCCGGGGCGTGCCTTTGTGACGGCGGGTGCAGCTGTGAGACTGTGAAGTGCGTGGTTGTCCTTGTGTGACCAGGACATAGGGAGCGTGTCCTCGAAGCGTGCGCTGCTTTGGCTCTGTGGTGTTGCTGATCCGTGACTCCAGGTTCCCTCCGGGCTCCTGTGCCCTCCTCTCAGCCAAGTATGACTGCCACAGAGCAGTGGTCGCTGGTGGGAAATCAAATAGTCCTACATGACAATTTCCAGCAAGAAGGTACAGACCTGCTGTTGATCGCTAATTACTCTGGAGACAGGAGCTAAATAGACTCTAGGAATAGGATTCCTTCCTGGGAAGATCCTACCTTGGAATTCTCTGGGGTTTGTTTACATGTTTGATAACTACAGCATTCCCTGAGCTGTCACTCCTAGGAACTGCTGTGAACTCTGATGCAGATTCCACCCTCTTCTTCCTTCACCTGGTTATATGCATGCTGTCACAGCGGGGTGTAGCCTTGGAGGGTGTAACATCACAAATGCTCAGCGTTGTGATGACTCTGGATCATTCCCTTTCAGGTTTCTATAGATCAGAAGCAACGAAAATATAAAGTATGTTGTATCGTGTACTTGCAGGTTGAGGGAGTGAGGCAGTCGCTCAGGTGTTCCAGAACAGAGGTTCTTAACCAGGGGTCTTTTTACTCTATCTATGGGCTTAGGGGGATCACAACCCCCTTGCAGTTGTATAGAGAATTGCTGTATATATTTGTAAATTTGTATTTTTCAAGGTTGTACATAACCCAAAAGATTTAGGGCTGAGTTTTTGATCTGGTATTAAAGATTGTTATATTTTGGGATAGTTTTGTGCAAAATTAATGATCAAGATTATGAGAATGGTTATGAAAATCACATGACATCTATAGGATAGAATAATATGCAGATAATAAAATGCTGTTTATAAGAATCATTATAAGGAACAATGGTTATGATCTAATGTTAAACGGTTTTTGTATTGTGAATAATTGTAAGAAAATTTAAAATTATATATGCAATTCAATTTAAAAAATAGAATTTTTCAAAAACCTTTTTGCAAGGATTGTATCCAAAATGATATTTTAATTCATTATTCAGGGAAGAATGGAAGAGGTATAGCCATATTTATTGAGCATCTTCTGTGTACACAAAATTTTTCTGCCTATTTGTCACACACATTCTCTTTTCATCTGCAAAGGCCATTTCCCTTTCTATTAATGAAGAATTTTTATAGTGAAATGTGTCTCATTATACCAGTGCTGTACAGTTAAAGGATATTTAAGAATAGGTAAATGTTGTTTGTTTCAGTCACATTGATTTTTTTGTGGCAGGCCTAGTATTTACAGATATTTTATAGATTTTTTTAACAACAAAAATATAGTCTCTTCTCATAATGATGTCTTTAAACAATTGTAATACTTAGAAATATTTTTATGTTGTATTTATGATGATGGAATTAATGCAGCAAACAATTTCATTTCCTAAGGAATTTATGAAGAAGAAAGTAAGGCTAACTCTTAATCCTCCTGCCTAGAGATAATCACTTTTAATGTTTTGTTGTATATGTTTACAGTTTTTAAGGGCTTACATTTCCATGTGGTTTTATTTTGACATAACAGAATTGATCATATAAAGAAGACAAAGAGTCTTCCTCTTAATTTGAAAATAGAAATATAACCAAATCATAGGTTTCCTTATACCTCTGTTCATGTAGGGAGAAGGAAGTGCCAGAGATCTCCTTGTTTGAGAAACATCTTATTTATACTTTTTGGATATTAGAAATGTTATTTACAATTCAATTACTATGAGACATCCTTTCAGAATTAATCGTTTAGAGATTTAAGGTTACTTTCAGACTAAATGACACCAATATCTGATTTCCAGGTGTTTTGCAAATACAAGTAATAATTCCAAAGATTGTGATATTGTATCATGTATATCCCCCTACTGTGCAGAAGAATAAAATTCCTTTCTTAAGATTTTCTATTTTATCAGATCCTGTTCCTTTTACAGGTTTATGATGCTGAATGGTGTTTTTCTTGTTCTCTGTAGTTACTGGGGACTGAGGAAGAGGATATTTTCTCCTTTTTCATCTGATTCTCTCTCTCTCTTAGTGATTTTATTAAGAAGAATTGTATTATATCAAAGATTGACGCTGAAATTTTAAAAATTGAAATTGTAAGAAAGAGTCCCAGAGGCACAAATTTTACTATAAGAAAAACAGGAAGCAGCAGAATTAACCTCATTGTATAATAATGGATTAAGGGACATGTAATGATTTTCATCTTCAATAATGATAATTTACCATTAGCCAGCATAATGTCCTTATTATTGTTTATATGGATTCTCATGTTGAGTCTTCAAAACAACCATATCTAGTGCATGATATTCTTATCTCTTCTTTGCTGATGTAGAAACAGAGGCACTGAGACTTAGAAACTCTCACAACTTAAAGCTCTTTTCTCTTCCTGAGCGTGACAACAGAGGCTGGGTTCTTAATTTCAAGTGGATATCACCTCTTAAATTAAGCATACCTTTTAAACCTGCCTTCTTCATTAAGTTGATGTTGCTTTCCATCATTTAGTATCGACTAATATCATTGTTATTTATAATGGCCTAGTATACCACAATATTGCAGACCATAATATGTTTAATATGTTGCCTGTGAGACATTTATGTTTTTAATATTTGGTTATCAAAAATTTTTCTCTGATGAACATCCTTGTACATATACCTTGGATATTTATATAGTTATTTCCTTTAAAAAATTCCTAGATGTGGAATTTTGTGGTCAAAAATCAGACTTTTCTTAAGTGTCTACAGTATGCTAGACCCAGAATTTGCAGTATTTGTGGCAGTACAGTCACTAAAGAGATATAAGTGCATCCTTGAAAATGCTTATTTATCTATCAATGAAGATAAAATCTGGATTGGAATAAGTGTAAGGTAGCGTGTGATGAAGGCCACTGGAAAGATTTAGGTGACGTACCTTGTGAATTCACTGGAAAGACACATCAGTCTGTCTATAACAACAGTTAGGATATGAACAAAATACCAAGTCTATGGAATCTATGGCAATAAGTGGATTTTGTGCTATAACTTTTGTGCCTTACAGTTTCCTTCTAAAATTAGGTTAGATGCAAAGTGAAACCAGTAGGATGATATAATTCATTAGCTATCTGGGTGACGTCGTGGCATAGCTGACAGGCTTAGAAACAAAATAAACCTTTCTGTCAAGATCTGAAATAAAGCTGTATGGCAACCATCGTCAGTTCATACAAGAGATTACTCAGGGACTGCTTCACATTTTTTCTAGACAGACCTCTGTCATAACCGAGAAGAAATGATTAAGTAAGTTTAGATATCAGGATCCAAAGGAAACAAACAAAAGGTAAGACTTTCCATAAAAGAACCTAAATTTAGAGAACAAAGACTTTTTTCAAACTCCCCTTCTGTTTGGAGAACATCTTCCTTTAATAACTCACCCCCACCCTAAAAAAAAAATCCCACATATATTTCAAGTTAATTTATGGTTATTATTATAATAATTATGAAAAGAAGCTTTAAAGAGAAAAATCAAGATAAAAAAAAGGAAAGAAAAATGCTGTTAATAGATGACCATATAACCTTCCAGACTTTTCTGTCTACTTTCAATGGTCTGTCTGCTTCTCTGTATTGATGGATATATTTGTATGTTTTACAACAGTAATTACATTAGTCAACCTGATTTTTCCATTAATAGTATATATGAAATATTTCTTATGTCTTTAAATATTTTTCACAACTTCATATTTGATATCTACTTTGTATTCTTGTATGATGATGATCTGTCATATATTTAACTAGTAAGCTTTCTCAGAGTCAAAATACTGAACTCTGTCTTTCCATCTCCGGTGTCTTAACTAACCTCACTCAATTCCAAAGCCATAAAAGAGGTTCTGGTTTGGATAATGTGGGCTCTTTGCGTTCTTGGAAGGTGGGAATAGAAGGAAGAGGATCTATTCAGAACAGAACTCTGCTTTCCACTCTCAGGTCTACATCTGCCTCACCGAAATGACACAGTGGCCAGAAAACTTCCTGATAACATATCTCAGTTTGTCTTTGATACAGAAATGCCTCTGTTTTATGACTTTGTTTAGTGGAGATGCCCATGATTTGGGGGAGGAAATGGATTTATCCAGAACCCTAATCTGCCCAAATTGTGTATGATGGGAAATAGTTTGGAACCTAGAATGGAACAGCATAACTGCTATATTAAATAACTTAAGTTCTGTCAGGAACACTAAAGCAAAACTGGTCTCAAGGTCTTTCTCTTCTCTCAGCTCTGGCTTTCTGGATCTGTGCTTTTCTGGTAGAAGAGCCCTGAGGACTGATCTACTCTTGCAGGTCTAAAACCATGGCCCATGTAAGTTGATGTTTCTTTCCTTGTAGAAATATGTGTGTGTGTTTAGGTCATGTGAGTATTTTCATTAATTTTCCTGAAATTTCCTACAAGGAGAGACTCATCAAATAACCTGCTTTCAGCTCTTGTTCTTCCAGTGAGCTGTGATGCCAAATTACCCAGAGTCCTCCCTGTGTGGTCCATCCTAAACTTACTAGTGTTCATGTAATTACTGACCAAATTATTCAGCATGTCTTAAGTGCCTGTTCTTCTCTCAAGGGCAGTGATGGAGTTAAGTCCTTTGAAGTAAAGATTTATGCTTTCTAGGTAAGTCTAGTTTGGTGAGATAGAGACAATGGTGGTATTTGACCATCCGTAACAAAAACTTGAATCTTCACCAACTTGAGATTTCCAGGTAGAGAAGACAGAAATTTGGTATTGAATGAGCAATCTCAGTCATTCAATGGGTGAAATCTCATGCTTTGTGTAGATTGGTAGATGATTGGGACTTGCAAACTTTGAGGTTGTGGATCTTGGCAGGAAATCCCTGAGAGATAAATGTCAAGACTATTCTGTTTTTAAATGGGACATACTAAACTTGGGTGACATGTATATAATTCATCAGCCATCCTTAGTATTCTTTAACTGAGCATATTTATTTATTACTGCATAGCAAATTACCCCAAAACTTAGTGGCTTAAAGCAGCAATCGTTTATCTCACAGTTTCCGTGGGTCAGAAATCCAGACATGACTTAGCTTGTCTCTCTGGCTCTGGGTGTCTTACAAGGAAATCAAGGTGTTGGTCAGGGCTGCAGTCATCTTAAGGCTCAACTTTGGATGGATCTTTTTCCAAGCTCACTCAAGTGGTTGTTAACAGGGTCCAGTTCCTCATGGGCTGTTGGACTGATGGCCTTAGTTCCTCATTGACTGGAGGCTGCTCTTGGTTTATTGTCATGTGGGTCTGTCCATAGAATAGCTTAAAACATGGTAGCTGGCTTTATCTGCAAGCAAGGTATCAAGGGAGGAAGAGCAGTATGGAATTCATAGTCCTTTGTAACCTTATATTAGAAGTAACATTTTATCACTTTAGCTATTCTATTTATTAAGAGTAAGTCACCTGGTTCAGCCCACATGCAAGGAGAAGACATTACACAAGGACAGAATACTGGGAGGTGGAGGGATCATTGGTAACCTACATAGAAACTGCCTACTGCACTCAGTGTAAGCCAGGTGTTCAATGAGAGATGGTAGATAGACACAAAAAAGAATGTCATTGTAAGTAGAAAGTGAACACAGAATTGGGGAAGATCTTATAAATGTGTGTATCCTGACTGCATAAATGATTAAATCTGATATATCCATAGAGTATGATCTTATGTGCCAAAAACATACATGGATTTGTCAAAACAAGAAAAAAATGCTTATGGTGAGATCTAACACAATGAAGTATTTAATGCTTGAGGGAATTCTTAATTTTATGCAAACTCTATTTTCTAAAATTGAGACTTTATACTACATTTTGGAAAAATACTCAAGTAAAATTTTCTCTTATCTTAAAAGCAAAAATTTTCCCCAGCAATTCATATTTAATAACAAATTTATGTGACAGATACCAATCAGACGTTATGCTTGTGTTCACCTTCTAATAGGCAAACATTATTTTACCTAGTCCCAAATTGTTCAGATATTTTAGATATGCCACACAGTTTTGTATATGCCAGCAGTCTTCTTCAAAAATATGTACACATTCTGCTTCAGTCCCCTCCCATATTATAGATTTGTAGCCTACATGCTTGTTATTTTGCTCTCTTCCTGCAATACTGTCCTTATCTCCTCTCCTCCCATCTTCAAAATATTCCTTTTTGATATTGAAATACCAAATTTCTCCAGTAATACATGGGTTTGCCATTTCAGGGATCAATGACATTCGGGGATGTGGCCATAGACTTCTCAAAGCAGGAGTGGGAATATCTCAACCCTATACAGAAAACCTTGTACCGGGATGTGATGATGGAGAACTATGGTAACTTGGTCTCACTGGGTATGTTTTCTGCCTCAGATAATTTGGGATAACTTAGAATTTGCTCTCCAGGAAATGTATTTTTTCCACTGTGATTTTTAGGGCTTCCTTTCAAGCAACTAAATGTCTTTTCCCTTTTTCCCAAAGAAGTGGTTTGAGCTTTGTTGGGTTGGAAATGACAACTTCATTAAACACATTTGTCTTCCCTATTGCTCAGTGATGTTCACACCTTCCTTTGGTCCTACTTGCAGTTGCCTTTCTTCCTTTATGAGGAAGGGCTAGATTAGGATTCTGTGGCGTATGTTGTATAACCATTATGAAAGGATCCAGGTGTTCTTTTTTTTTATACTCAGAATTACTGTAGATACTCCATTATATCATCTGATCCACTTACAGGGAAATCAACTTGACACAGGGTCTTTGAATTGCTCTAATTATCAAAAGAACCTCTATAATTTATATAGTGTTAGACTGGATAAATGGAATTCATTTAAAACTGAAGGAAACACATTTGGTTTCCTAAGACAAATGTTATCTGATTTGTGGTTGAAAGTTGTAATCTATAAACATTACATTTAAAATGGAATGAATATCCTTTAGGTGTCTCTTCTTGTGTACTCTTAGTAAAACAGCAATATCAATAACATTAATAGCTAACATGGTGCTTACTATAGGCAGTGGTCTAAGCACTTTACATATAATATCTCAACCAATTTAATCCTTTTTAAATTTAACAATCTTATTATTATCCCCATTTTCCAAATGAAAATACTGAAGCACAGTGGATTTAAGTGACTTGCCCAAGGTCACAGAGCTGAAAGGTGGCAAAGGCAGGAGTTGATACCAGGCTCCAAAGTCTGTATTTTCAACCACAGTATTATGTGTGCTCTCAAGAAAAAGAGGATATAGGTGTGTAATTGTGTTTAAAAAAAAAAGGAAAAGAAAAAGCCTTACCCGACCTGATTTCTTGTTCTTTAATTTCTTCACCCTCTCTTCTCAAAAACCTTATTCAGTATAATTTTGTCCTTTAATTTATTACATTTATAATTTTGCAGCAAAGTATTTTTCTATATCATGTGGCATTTTTCTTTCTTTGTAAGCAGGATATGCCGTTTCTAAGCCAGATGTAATCACATTACTGGAGCAGGGAAAAGAGCCCTGGATGATTGTGAGGGAAGAAACAAGAACATGGTGTACAGGTAAGTAAGAGTAAGTCAGGCTATGGGAAGCCATCTGTGTAGGTAACAGCCTACGTGGTCAAGGAAGGGGCGTACACTTGGAATGTTGGTTGGAAATCTCTATTTGCAGCAGAGAAAAGGCTTGTGATCTGGAGAGAAGATAAATACCCTGCATGAACTATCCAGTGAACTTCATCTTCACCTTAATTAACCAGTCACTTTTTTTCTTCTCATCTTTCCTCCCAAATTGGTAATGGGTACTATCCTTCCTGGTACACCTGTGTTTTGGACCCAACTGATTTCCAGATCTTCTTGTTCACTTATATTTATATATATGGCTCCAATGCCTAAAAATATATTCATTCTTGTATATAGCACATAAAGTAGGAGTTAATAGTTTATTAGGGAAGACAAAATAAACATGTTAATAAGTAGATAAATATCAGGTGGTGAAATATACTGTGAAGAAAACTAACCAATAACAGGGCAAATTTAAGTTTAAGGTCAAGAACTATTTTCTGAGGAGATATTTGAACAGAGAGGTGAAGTGTAAGTGCTCAGGACTTAGGCCATTTGAGTATACATTGATCCTTGAACAATATGAATTTGATCTGTGAGGGTCCACTTATATGAGAATTTTCTTCCACCCTGCCACCCTTGAGACAGCAAGACCAATCCCTCCTCCTCCTCAGCTTACTCAATGTGAAGACAACAAGGATGAAAACCTTTATGATGGTCCAGTTCCTTATGATTTTCTTAATAACATTTTCTTTTTTCTAGCTTACAAGAATACAGTACATAATACATATAGCATACAGAATATGTGTAAATTGCTTATGTTATCAGTATAGCTTCTGGTCAACAGTAGGCTGTAAGTAGTAAAGTTTTTGGGGAGTCAAAAGCTATACGTGGGGTTGGTCCGAGTGCAGTGGTATTTACAACTAATTGATCACAACCAGTTACAGATTCCTTTGTTCCTTCTCCACTCCCACTGCTTCACTTGACCAGCCTTAAAAAAAAAAAAAAAAGCTATACGTGGGTTTTTGACTGCATGGGATGTTGGCACCCTTAACCCCTGCATTGTTCAAGGGTCAACTGTATTAGGAAGAGCATACCAAGAAGAGTAAACAACACATGCAAAGGCCCTGAAGGAGACATGACTGTTGTGTATTTCAAAAGCAGCAGATAGATCAGAGCAGGGTAATTGAAGGATGAGTAATAAGACATGAAGTCAGTATGTTATGAGGGATCAAATCATATTAGCTGTCATTCCTTAAGAAGAACTATATTTGTTAGCTAATGTTAAATATGATCCATGCTCTGATTAAAGGTTTTTTTTGGAGAAAGCATCTTGCTCTGTTGCCCAG
Organism: Daubentonia madagascariensis; assembly: GCA_023783475.1. Lineage (NCBI taxonomy): Eukaryota > Metazoa > Chordata > Mammalia > Primates > Daubentoniidae > Daubentonia > Daubentonia madagascariensis. Next base: position 2,840,034 of record JAKFHU010001449.1, on the reverse strand, counting down.
GTTGGAGTGCAGTGGCATAGTTATAGCTCACTGCAGCCTTGAACTCCTGGGCTCAGGCAGTCCTCCTGCCTCAGCCTCCTGAGTAGCTAGGACTACAAGTGTGCACCACCATGCCCCAACTAATTTTTAAGTTTTTTGTAGAGACAGGGTCTCACTATGTTGCCCGGACTGGTCTTGAACTCCTGGGCTCAAGTGATCTTCCTGCTTTGCCCTCCCACAGTGCTGGGATTACAAGCATAAGCCACAATGTTTAGCCTAAACTTTTTACATTTTTAATTTTTAAAAAGTTAAAGCTTTTTATTAATTATAAGACATATATAGAACCCTTGATATAATAAATATAGGTTGACGAGTTACTTTTTCTCGTATACTTTCCATATATTTCATTTTTATTTAAAAAATTTTATGTCCTAATATTAACCTGTTGGATTTATTCTTATTTCTTTCTAGGCTAATATTCTGAAATTACTTTTTATTTTTATCCCTACTGTATTCCTGAGCTCTGTCCCTTCCTTTCTTTTTTGTTCTTTCATTTCTTTTAGTGTTTCTTAAAATCTTTTAACTTGTTTTTAAATAGTATGTTATAGCTTTCCTCTTTTTCAGCAAGGGGAAGTTTTGTTTGTTTTCATTGCCTATGACTATTATTACATTTAGTGTTTTTATTCTTATAATTTCTTCTGTGGAATTTGACTTTGGGTCCTTTTTTCAGTCATATCTTGATAAGTTTTTTTTCCTCAACTTTGAGAAAGGAGTCACTGTTTAGGATACCCTTCTAAATTCTTGTTTTATAGCTCCTTCTGTTATTTGTGTTCAAAAGTGTCCCAAATATCATGACATGGGGAAAAGGATGGAGCTATGTAGGAGCAAAGTTTTGGTATACTATCATAATTAAGTTGGTATTAATCTGATCTAGATTTTTACAAATTTAGATGTTAAATTTAACTCCCAGGGAAACCATTAGGAAAGTAACTAAAAAAAAAAAAAAAAGATAAAGTAAAAAGAAAATTAAATTGGTACACTAGGAAATATCTGTTTAACACAAATAAAAGCAATAATGGAGGAATGGGGGTAAAAAGATGTGTAGAAAACTAATAACATGTCACATGTAAATCCTGTTTTCATAGTAATTATATTAAATGCATACTGAGTCGATATTCCAATTACAAGGCAGAGATTGGCAGAATGGATTTAAAAAATGATCCAACTGTGTGCTGTCTGTAGGAGACATGCTTTCAATTAAAAAACACAAATGAGTTGGGAGTAAAAGGTTGGAAGAAGATACACAAAAAGTAACAAAAATATACTAAGATTGGCTCTGCGAAGGTTGGATAAAATAGACTTTCAGACAAAAGCTGTTACTAGAGACAGAGACAAAGAAGTACACTTCATAATAATATATGGTCTCTTCATTAAGAAGATATAACAAGAACATATGTCATCTACTAGGAGCCCCACATACATAGAGCAAAACCTGACAGAACTGAGAAAGACAGATAATTCAACAATATTGGAGCCTTCAATACACCTTTTTAATATAGATAGCACTACACAAAAATGAAAAGGAAATAGAAATCATGAATAACACTATAAATTAACTAGACCTAGCAGACATGAAGCATTCCACCTAACAGCAGAGTAAACATTTATCTCATGTACACAAGGGATATTCTCCAGGGTAGATAATAGGTTAGGCCATAAAACAAGTCTTAATAAATTTAAAAGGATTGAATCATACAAAGTATATTTTCCAGTTGCAATGGAATGAAATGAGATATTAAATTCAAATGAATTTGGGAAATTCACAAATATGTCAAAGTTAAACAACACACTTCCAAATAATCAGTGGATCAAAGAAGTCTCAAGGGAAATTAGAAAATACATTCAGATGAATGAAAATGAGAATATAGCATACCAAAATTTATGAGATGTAGCTGAAGCAGTGTTAAGAGGGAAATCTATAGCTGTAAATGCTTATATTAGAAAAGAAATACCTCAGATCACTAACCTAACATTCCATGTTAAGAAGAAAGAGGCCGGGCATGGTGGCTCACACCTGTAATCCTAGCATTCTGGGAGGCCAAGGTGGGAGGATTGCTTGAGGCCAGGAGTTGGAGACTAGCCTGAACAAGAGTGAGACACTGTCTCTACAAAAAATAGAAAAAAATGAGCCGGGTGTGGTGGTGCATGCTTGTAGTCCCAACTACTCTGGAGGCTGAGGCAGGAGGATCACTTGTGCCCAGGAGTTTGAGGTTACAGTGAGCTATGATGATGCCACTGCACTCTAGCCCGGGCGACAGAGAGAAACTCTGTCTTAAACAAACAAAAAAAAAAAAAAAGAAGAAGAAGAAAGAAAAAAATCAAACTAAACCCAAATCATGCATGATGAAGGAAATAAGGATTAATGCAGAAATAAGCAGAGGATAGAAGAACAATAGAGCAAATGGGCAAAACCAAAAGTTGGTTTCTTGAAAAGATCAACAAAATCAACAAACTTTTTGCTAGACTGGCCAAGAAAAAAGAGAGAAGACACAAATTACTTAAATCAAGAATGAAAGAGAGCTGGGCATGATGATGCACGTCTGTAGTCCCAGCTACTCAGGAAGCTGAGGTGGGATGATCACTTGAGCCCAGGAGTTCAAGGCCAGCCTGGGCAACAGAGTGAGACACTGTCTCTTAAAAAAAAGATTGAGTGAAAGAGACATTAATTTTGGCCTTATAGAAATAAGGATTATTAAGGAGTATCGTGAGTAATAAAATGCCACCAAATTTACCTAGATTGGAAAAATTCCTAGAAAGACATGAACTATCCACTCTGAATCAAGAAGTAATAGAAAATATTGCCAGATGTGGTGGCTCATGCCTGTAATCCTAACACTTTGGGAGGCCAAGGTGGGAGGATCACTTGAGGCTAGGAGTTTGAGACCAGCCTGGCAGCATAGCGAGACCCCATATGTACAAAAAATAGAAAAATTAGCCAGGTGTGTTGGTGCGTGCCTGTAGTCCCAGTTACTCGGGAGGCTGAGGTGGGAGGATTGCTTGAGCCTGGGAATTTGAGGTTGCAGGGGGCTGTGATGATGCCACTGCACTCCGGCCTGGGCAATAGAGTGAGACCATCTTGAAAAGAGAAAAAAGAAAAAAAAATCTGACTAGATCCATAAAAAGATAAAAGAGTGTATATTAGTGGTTAAAAAACTTCTCAGAAAGAAAAATCCAAGCCCAAAGGGCTTCAGTGGTGAATTCTACCAAATGTTAAAAGAATTAATATTAACCCTTTAGAAATTCTTACAAAAATAGAAAAGAGAGGATCACTTCCTAGCTCAATCTGTGAGGCCCATATTACCAAAACCAGACAAAAAAGTCACAATAAGTGAAAACTACGGACCAATATTTCTCATGAATATATTTGTAACAAAATATTAGCAAATCAAATGCAATGACATATAAAATGTAATATACACCATAAACAAGTGGGATTTGTCTGAGGAATGCAAGATTGGTTGAACATATGAAAATCAATTAATGAAATATATCATAAGGCTAGAATAAAGGACACAAATCATATGATCATCTCAATAGATGCAGAAAAAGCATTCCATTAAATGTTACACCTCATGATAATACTCAAACTAGGAATGGAAAGGAACTTCCTCAACCTGACAAAGGACATCTGTGAAACAACCACAGTTAGCATAATGTTGAAAAACTGCAAGTTTTCCACCTAAGATCAGGAATAAAACAAGGATGTCCACTCTCACCACTTCTGTTCAACATTGTACTAGAGGTCCTAGCCAGGACAATTAGTCAAGAAAATAAAATGCAAGCCTTTCAGATTAGAAAGGAGGAAGTAAACCATTTCTGTTGCAGATGACATAATTTTGCATATAGGAAAAACTAAGAAATCCACATACAAAAAATCAGAACTGATAAATGACTTCAGCAGTTGGCAGGATACAAGATCAATATACAAAAATCAATCCTGTTTCTAATATGTAATTAAAAATGTGAAAATTAAGAAAATTCTATTTATAATAACATCAAAAAAGAACTACTTAGGAATAAATTTAACAAAGTGTGGGACTTGTACGCTATAAAGTATAAAATATCATGAAAGAAATTAAATAAGATCTAAATGGAAAGATTTCATGTACATGGATCAGAACAATTGATGCTGTTAAGGTGGCAAAACTACCCAGAATCCCACTGGCTTGTTTACAAAAATTGATGTCCTGATCATGAAATTCATGTGGAAATGCAAAGGATACAAAATAGTTACGAAAAAAAATCTTGAGGATTTTTTCAAATCCTTTTCAATTTCAAAACTATATGTATCAAAAACTTACAGGATGCAGCAAAAGCAAGACTAAGAGGAAAGTTTATGGCTGTAACTGCTTATGTTATAAAGGAAGAGAGATCTCAAATTAGCAACCTAACTTTCTACCTCAAGGAACTGAAAAAAGAACAAACTAAGCCCAAAGCTAGCAAAGAAAATAGACAATAGAAAAATGAAAAAGTTTGTCAATGAAACCAAGAGTTGGCTCTTTGAAAAGATCAACAGAACAGACAAAAATATAGCTAGATTTACTAAGGAAAAAGAAAGATAAATAACTAAAATCAGAAATGGGAAAAGAAACTGTGAACAATTGTGTACCAGCAAATTGGATAATTCAGACCAAATCCTGGAAACACAAACTACCAAGACTGAATCATGAAGAAATACGAAATCTGAATAGATGTATAACTATTAATAGTATAGAAATTTAATCAGTAATCAAAAACCTTCCAAGAAAGAATAACCCAGACCAGATTGCTTCACTGGTGAATTCTACCAAACATTTAAGGAATTAATATCGATTCCCCCTTAAGTTCTTTCAAAAGTTGAAGAGGAGGAAACACCTCCGAATTCATTCTATGAGGCCAGCAGTACCGTGATACCAAAGCTAGATAAAGACACTACAAAAAAAAAACAAAACTATAGACCGACATCCCTAATGTATGTTGATGCAAAGGTCCTCAACAAAACAGTAGCAAGTCAAACTTAACACAGTAAAAGGATCATACACCATTATAAGGATGGTACAACATATGAAAATCAGTCAATGTAATATACCACGTTAACAGAATGAAAAAAATCATCTTAACTGATGCAGGAAAATCATTTAACAAAATTCAATACCCTTTCATGGTAAATATATTTAACAAACTAGGAATAGAAGGAAACTACCTCAATAATAAAGGCCATATATGAAAAGCCCACTGCTAACATTATGCTCAGTGATGAAAGACTGAAAGTGCTGCTTTAGTTGCATCCCATTCTGGTATGTCCTGTTTTTATTTTCATTTACCTCAAGATATTTTAAAATTTTCCTTTGTGATTTCTTCTTTGACCCATTGGTTGTTTGAGAGTTTTGTAAATTTCCACGTATTTGTATATCAGTTTTCTTTCTATTGATTTCTAGTTTTTGTTCCATTGTGATCAGAAAAGATACTTTCTATGGATTTCAATTTTTTAAATGTATTGACTTGTTTTGTGGCCTAACATGTAATCTATCCTGCAGAATGTTCTATGTGCACTTGAGAAGAATGTGTATACTCCTGTTGTTGTGTGGAGTGTTCTGTGTATGTCTGCTAGGACCAATTGGTCTAGAGTGTTGTTCAAGTCCTCTGTTTCCTTATTGATCTGTCTGTTTCTATTAATTATTAAAAGTGGGATATTTATGTCTTCTATTATTTTTTGCTATATATCTCTTCAGTTCTCTCAGTGTTTGCTTCATATATTTAAGAGCTCTGATGTTTGGTGCATAAAATTTTATAATTGCTACATCTTCCTGATGAAATGATCATTTTATCATTATATAATGTCCTCCTTTGTCTCATATGACAGATTTTTACTTAGTCTATTTTGTCTGATATTAGTATAGCCACCTTTACTCTCATTTGGTAACCATTATTTTGTCTGATATTAGTATAGCCACCTTTACTCTCTTTTGGCATGCAATATCTTAATACATCCTTTCACTTTCAGCTTGTGCGTGTCTCTAGAGGTAAAGTGAGTTTCTTGTAGGCAACATATCATTGGGTACTGTTTTTTTTTTAATATCTATTTAGCCAATCTATGTCTTCCAATTAAGGAGTTTAATCCATGTACTTTTTAAAATTTTAAGACACAGGGTCTCGCTCTGTCACCCAGGCTGGAGTGCAGTGGAGCAGTCATAGCTCACTGCAGCCTTCAACTCCTGGGCTCAAGCAATCCTCCTGCCTCATCCTCCCGAGTAGCTGGGACTATAGGCATGTGCCACCATGCCCAGCTAATTTCTTTTTTATATTTATTTTTTAGAGACACAGTCTTCTATGTTGCCCAGACTGTTCAAGAACTTCTGGCCTCAAACAGTCCTCCCCCCTTAGCCTCCCTAGTAGCTGGGATTACAGGCATGTGCCACTGCATCTGGCTACGTTAAAAAAAATTTTTTTTAAATCAATCTAACATTATGAACGTATCTATTATATTTACATTTAAAGTAATTACTGATAGGACAGGATTTACTGTTGCCATTCTGTTATTTGTTTTTTGTATGCTTTGTGGCTTTTTTGTTTCTCATTTCCTCTCTTACTGCCTACCTCTGTATTTTGATTTTTTTATGATGACATACTTCAATTCCCTTCTCATTTCCTTTTGTGTATATTCTGTAGGTATTTTCTTTGTGGTTACCATGTGATTACATAAAACATCTTAAAGTTAAAGCAATCTATGTTATACTGATGAAAACTCAACTTTAATCACATACAAAAACTACTTTACAGCTCCACTCTCCTTGCTTTATGTTACTGATGTCACAAATTGCATCTTTATGTATTGTATACCATTAACATACGTTTAGCCTGTTTCTTTTTCTTAGAGTCTATACATGAATTTGAAGTGGATTTATGTGCCAAAATTATAATAATACAAGATTCCATGTTTGTCCATATTTTTACTTTTACTAGAGAACTTTATGCTTTTATATGGCTTTGTGTTGCCATTTAAAGTCCTTTCATTTCAACTTGAAGGACCACCTTTAGCATTTATTGTAGGGTAGGTCTAGTTGTAATAAATTTAAATTTTTTTTGTCTTTTGTTTATTTGGGAAGGTCTCAATTGTTCTTTCATTTTTGAAGGACACTTTGCCAGATACAGTATTCTTGGTTGACAGGGATTTTTTTCCTCCTATCAGCACTTTTGAGTGTATCATCCCACTCCCTTTGGTCCTATAAATTTTCAGCTGAAAAACCCACTGATAAGCTTATGGAAGCTCATTTTTACATTATGAGTTGCTTTTCTCTTGCTACTTGTAAGGTTTTTCTTATCCTTTGAGTTTTGAGAGTTTGATTTTTATGTGTCTCAGTGTGGGTGTATCCCCAAAATTAGCATTCATTGAGCTTCTTGAGTTTGTATGTTCATTTCTTTACTCAGATTTGGGAAGTTTTTGGCCATTATTTTTTCAAATAAGCTCTCTGCACCCTTCAATCTTCTTTTTCTGGAACTTTGATAATACATATATTGGTCTGCTTGATGGTGTCCCTGAATCCCTTAAGTTCTCTCTTCCTTTTCTTCATTATTATTATTTTTGCTCCCCTGACTTGATATTTCAGTTGGCCTATATTTAAATTCACTGATTCTTCTGCCTGGTCCAATCTGCTATAGAACCCCTCTAGTGAATTTTTCAATTTAGTTGTTGTATTTTTCAGCTCCAGAATTTCTGTCTGGTTCTTTTTCATAGTTTCTCTCTCTTTGTTGATATTGTCATTTTGTTCATGCATTCATTGGTTTCCTTATTTATTTTGTGGTCTATCTGTGATCTCTTTTAGCTCACTGAACATTTAAAAGAACTTTTTTTAAACATTCTTTGAGAGAAAGTTCATTGATCTGTATTTGTCTATGGTCCTTGTTTGGAGTTTTGTTTTTACTGTTTGATTGGGCTTTGTTTCCTTATTTCTTTGTATCCCTTGTGAACTTGTTTTGAATTTGAACGTTTGAAAAAACAGCCACCTCTCCCAGTCTTTATGGATTGGCTTTGTCTGGAGGAAAATCTTCACCAATCAACCCAGGTACAGGTTCTGGGACCTTTTAAACTTTTTCTGGGGGTGCATCTGCTTTGGAATTATGTGTGTGTTTTTATTGTCATATAATAAGCTGCATTTGACTGTCTCAGTTTATGGTTTCTTCTCAGGAGTGGACGATTTCTATTGTACTCCTTCACCCTTAATCTCTTTCTCCCCTGGTGCCTTTCTGTGGAACTCCAGATTCTCTGCTGCTCCAACACACCACAGTGCTTCCCTCCCTTTTTTATGTCTGCCAACCTTATATCCAATCTATGCTGCTGTTTCTTTCACTGCCTCAAGCCATACAGACATAAGCCAGTCTCTCAGGTAACCCCTAGACAAGTTAAAACGCTGGACACAAGTTCCACACTTTTCCTTCTGTCCCAAGGGAGAGGTCAGGAATTGGGAGGAGTCCCTATCGCATCGTGTTATATTGGGTTCAGAAGGGGCTAGGGTGAGCAAACTGTGATCATTTCTTACCTTTCTTGATGGTCTCTTCTCTTGTTTATGCATTCACCTGAATGCTGTGGCTTCTTAACTAATTTCTAGCATTCCCACAAAAGTATTTTGGTCCATATATTACTGTTAATTCAGTGTCTGTGGTTGGGGACTAAGGGCTGGATCTTCTTAGTCCGCTATCTTCCTAACATTCTGTCCCTCTTTGTTTTTACTTCTGCTGTTTCCCCTTTCCTGCTCTGTAGTGAAGTATTTGAATTTTTTTTTGGGGGGGCAGGGTCTTGCTCTGTTGCCCAGGCTAGAGTGCAGTGGCACAATTATAGCTCACTGCAACCTTGAACTCCTGGGTGCAAGTGACGCCCCTGCCCCAGCCTCCCAAGTAGCTGGGACTATAGGGTTGTGCCACTACACCCGGCTAATTTTTTAAAAAAATTTTTGTAGAAATGGGGTCTCACTGTTACCTAGGCTAACCTTGAACCCCTGGCCTCAAGCAATCCTCCTGCTTCAGCCTCCCAAAGTGCTAGGATTACAGATGTGAGTCACCATGCCCAGCCTAAAGATTTTTATTATTCATTTCAATTTATCTTTTGGGCTGCATCTCTCTGAATAATTTATTTTAATGGATGTTATAGGGGTTACAATATACCTAACCTTTTACAAGCTACATAGATTTAATATTATACCACTTCTTATAAAATGAAGAAATCTTGCGTCCTTAGTACCCTTTATACTCACTGGTCCCTTTGCGCATCACATCTGTATACATTGCAAACACCACCAGTGTTATACATTTTGTTTCAATAGTCATACATATCTTAAAGAATTGTAAAGGGGAATACATGTTCATATTTATGTAGACATTTACCTTTTCTGATGCCTTTCCTTCATTCTTGAAGAGATTGAGGTTTTTCTCTGGTATCATTTTCATCAGCTTGAATCAATTCCTTTAGTATTTATTTCTGAACAGTTCTGCTGGCAATAAATCATCTTAATTTTCTTAATCTGAAAATATCTTTCTTTTGCCTTCATTCCTGAGTAACATTTTCACTGAAGATGGAATTGAAGATTGATAGTCTTTTTTTTCTATTTTTCTTTTCAGCACTCTGAATATCTTGTTCACTTTCATCTGTCTTCCACAGTTTCTCGTTTGCAATTTGTAATCATTTGAATCATTGTTCTTCTGAATATATCGTTTTTCTCTGCTTTCAAGGTTTTTTCATTTTTGTTTTTCAGTAGTTTGATTATGATGTGTCTAGGCATGGTTTGCCTTTCATCTATCCTATTTGGCATTCACTGGGCTTCTTAAATATATAAGTTTATGTTTTTCACCAAATTTGGGGTGGTTTCAGCCGTTATTTCCTTAGATATTTTTCCTGCCTCTCTTTCTCTTTTCCTTTTCAGATTCCAGTCATATCTTTTGCTATATTTCCCACAGATCCCTGAAGCTGTCTTTTATAAAAATTTTAAATATATATTATCTATAAATTTAAAATATCTATAGATATTTCAAGTTTACTGACTCTGTCCTCTGTAATTTTCATTGTGCTATAAGCTCATCGAGCAATTTTTAAAAAATGTATTCTTTAGTTCTACAATTTTCATTATATTCTTTATGTGGTTTCTTTTTCTCTGGTTATATTTCCTATCTTTTCAGTCATTTCATATGTGTAGGGTTTAAAAGTTTTTTAATTTCATAGAACATAACTAAAATAGCTGCTTTTAAGTCTGTGTCTGTTAATTCCAACATCTCAGTCATCTCAGAGTTAGCATCTATGGTTGTCTTTTCCCTTAAGAGTGGATCACTTTTTTTTTTTTTTTTTGGTATGGTGAGTCATTTTGAATTGTGTCTTGCACATTATGAGTGCTATGTTGCATCAATTCTGAGTTCCGTTCATTCCTCTGGAGAATGTTGATGTGTTTATATGTTGACATTTTTTATTTTTGCAGGTAATCAAAGGAATAAAACTTAAGAGTGTAATCTCTGTCTTGCTGTTTGTGGGTAGTGATTTAATTCTGTTTCATTCTCTAAAGCTTTGTTACACTGGCTTTTGTCCTTCTCATGTATGTGTGATTTAGCATTAGGCTAAGAGACTTGTTCTAGTTCATACCTAAAATTAGGAAATTTCCTTCTCCAGATGTTCCCCCTTCATGATTTCCCCTCACTTTTCAGTTCAGTAGTGCTCTTTACCTTAATTTCTGTAGTGTAGAGAAAAAAGGCTCTTGCCCCCTAAGGTTCATTGCAAAATCACTGACATGAGGCAGATTGATTAATAGGAGGAAAAAGATACAAATTTATTTTATTTAACATGTATACATGGGAACCCCCAGAATGGAGATTCAACTCTTCAGTGAGGTACAGAGGTTTTTAAAGAATGGGGGATTGGATGCAGTAAAACAGGTTTTTTGGGAGGGAGAAAGGAAAAGGCTTGACAAGCTAGCAAAGGTGGTTTTTGTTTCGTAAATGAAACCTTACTGGTAGCAGCCCTCAGAGTGAATAGATGGTAAATGTTTCTTTTCAGACCTTTAAAGGTGTCACACTCTCAGGTATCCTTACCTAGATCAGGTAAGGATAGACCTGGCTGTATTAATGCAGATTCTGTACAGATGTAAATTCCCCCCAACCCCCTCCCCACCCCCACAGAAAAGACAGCTTTGCATTGTTACCTCTGTCTGTGAGACTTGTGGCAGCCATCTCAAAATATGCCAAAGAAATATATTTTGGGGTAAAGTATTTCTAATTTCCTTCAGTAGCATGAAATATTTTGGGGTTGTCATTGCCCATTCTTACCTTACCATAATTGGCGCCCACCCATGCAACAAGGCTGTGCGTGATGGAGAAAACAGCAAGAAACTCAGACCAGTTTAGGTCATCTTTTAAAGTTTTGACGCCTCTCCACAATACTCTTGTTTTGTTTAGTCTTATTTACTGACTTTGGGTAGTGGATTTTTGTATTTTATCAAGCATTTTTAGTTGATATCAGTCAGAGGAAGATGGACTATGAGAGGGCTTACTCCACCATAATGGAACTGTAACTTCCTCAATTAAGGATTTAATGATTTCTAAATTTCTTTTCTTTTGTAAGTATCATTGTTGATTTATTACTTTTTATTATAGTGTGTGTATGTCACAATAATTTTTATATGCTACCACTTTCACAGGTTTGCCCAGTAACACCTCTGTGAGTCTTTGAAGTCTTAATTTCTTTTTGGCATAAGATTTCTAGAGCCATCATCCTTGCCACCTTTCTGAATTGTTCCTTTCTCCAGCTATCTTGGATACATGTAGTGGAGGTTGATATTTAGAAATTACAGTAGAGTAGTTAAAGAGTGCTTGTTATGACCCTCTTTTCTGACAACTTTTTCTGTTTCTTCTATGGCAATTGGTCTGTTTAGGCTTTCTCTTCTGTGGTTAAATTTTGATGAATTTTTCTAGAAAGTTACCCATTCCATTTATTCTTTTAAAAGTATTCATGCTGTATTCAAATGTATTCATAATATAAATAAGATTCTTTTTATCTCACATTTCCCCTTTGTCGTTTATTTTTACATATTTTTACTCCTTTTCAATTGGTTTACCTGTTTTACTTACTGATTTTTTTAAGCACTAGCTCTTTGTTAATACTACTGTTTTCTAACTAATTACATTTTGCTCTTAATTTTTTTCTGCTTTTCTTGTTTACTTTATAAAGTTTGGGATTGAATCCTTAACTCATTTCTTTCATTTTTATTGAGATAATTATTTAAGTCTTTGAATTCTTGAATGTTGAAATTGAATGCCCAAATTCTGGTGTGTATTCATTTTATCTATTGTGATTTACTATAATTCTTCTTGGATTTTTATTTCCATAGTGACCCAGCAGTTATTCAGGAGAGGACATTTCCATTTCCATATGGAAGATGCTTTGGTTTTCTGATATTGTTATTAATCTCTATTTTTACTGTAAATTTTGGAGAAAGTGTGTTGTTTGTATTATTTCGGCACTTGGACACATAACATCCTGTACTCACAAGAAGATATTTCTTGCCCCCATTCACGTCCCACTCATTTAACACTTTTAAATTTGCTCAAGCTGTTCTTTCTTATAGGTTGTTATCCTCCAGGCTAAATCTTTCAAATCTTCTTCATATACTTCCTGGCACTCTTCCTCTAGACTCCTTCGCTATATAGTTTAGTTTCCCTTCTTATCCCCAAAGTCCCAAATACTCAGAATTCCATTAGACTTTCAGTTGTGTGTAAACCTAGTACATGTCTGAAAGCTTATTGACATCCTCTTCTTGGAATTGCCAGAATGATCAATCTTAGTTAAAAAGGAAAGTGAGAGAGGACCTGAGAAAAAATAAGAAGGAATAAAACAGATGGAACATTGGTTGGATGGATAATTAATATGAAAAATGTCAGCAAAGGTAATAAAAACTCTCAGCATTTTATTTGATAAAGGGAGCAACAAAAAGTACACATGACTGTGCATAGGTGGGAATGAACCACAGTATGTGTATTTTTTTTTTTGAGACAGAGTCTCACTCTGTTGCCCAGGCTAGAGTGCAGTGGTGCAATCATAGCTCACTACAACCTCGAACTCCTGGGTTCAAGCAATTCTCCTGCCTCAACCTCCTAAGTAGCTGGGACTACAGGAGCTCTCCACCACAGCCGGCTAATTTTTGCTATTTTTGGTAGAGATGGGGTGTCACTCTTGCTCAGGCTGGTCTCAAACTCCTGGCCTCAGGCAGTCTTCCCACCTTGGCCTCCCAGAGTGCTAGGATTACAGGTGTTAGCCACTGTGCCCGGCTAAGCATCTGTATTTTTAAGGAGAAATATAGTTGGAGGAAGATCAAGTATAAATAGTTGCTTTTAATATATTTGTTGATATTTTATATGGAAACTAATACAGGAAAGAGTACATTTAATCAATATAGTAAAATGTGATAAATGAGTTATGGAGACATTTTCAGTAACTTTTGTAAATCGTATAGCTGAGTTTAGAGTTCTTTAAAATATTCATCTCTAATTGATGATATTTTTAATTTTAAAAAACATCTATAGAACATTTACCTTTTTTGGTCCAAGAAAACAAAATGTTTTTCTTATTTCTTTTAGATTTGGAGTCAAGGTATGAAATAATCAGCTATGGAAAAGAGCACATTGATAGAAAATGTTCATCTCTTACCCTGCATCACAGAATTCATAGTAGAGAGAAACCCTATAGATGTGATAAATGTGGGAAGGCCTTTAGTCGTCATACAGATCTTACAGTACATCAGAGAATTCATACTGGTGAGAAGCCATACGAATGTAAGCAATGTGGAAAGGCCTTTAATCGTGTATCCAACCTTCTGCAACATCAGAGAATTCATACTGGTGAGAAACCCTATGAATGTGAAGAGTGTGGGAAGGCCTTTAGTCGTACCTCACACCTAACTCAACATGGAAAGGTTCATACTGGTGAGAAATCTTACGTGTGTCATAAATGTGGGAAGTCTTTTAGTCAAGGTGGAAGACTTAGAATACATCAGAGAATTCATACTGGTGAGAAACCCTATGAATGTAAGGAATGTGGGAAAGCCTTTAGTCAAGCTTCTCATCTTGCGCAACATGACAGAATTCATACTGGTGAAAAACCCTATGAATGCGGTGAATGTGGGATGACCTTTAGTCGTGGCATAGATCTTAGGGTGCATCATAGAATTCATACTGGTGAGAAACCCTATAAATGTAAAGAATGTGGGAAGGCCTTTAGTCGAGCCTCAAATCTTGTGCAACATGAGAGGATTCATACCGGAGAGAAGCCCTATGAGTGTAAAGAGTGTGGGATGACCTTTGGTCGTGTCTGTCAACTCATTCCACATCAGAGAGTGCATATTGGTGTGAAACCCTATGGGTGTAACAAATGTAAGAAGGCCTTTAGTCATGCCTCAGCCCTTATTCAACATGAGAGAATACATACTGGTGAGAAACCCTATGAATGTAAAGAATGTGGGAAGGCTTTTAGTCGAGGCTCAAACCTTGTCAGGCATGAGAGAATTCACACTGGTGAGAAACCCTATGAATGTAAGGACTGTTGGAAGTCCTTTAGTCATGTTGAAAGCCTTAGAATGCATCATAGAATTCATACTGGTGAGAAACCTTATAAATGTAAAGATTGTGGGAAGGTTTTTAGAAATGGCCATCAACTTATTGTACATCATAGATTTCATTCTGGTGAGAAACCTTATGAATGTAAGGAATGTGGGAAGGCCTTTAGTGTGTATGGACGACTTACTCGACATCAGAGTATTCACAATGGTGAGAGACCTTTTAAATGTAAGAATTGTGAGAAGTCCTTTAGGCTTAGTTCAAGTCTTAAAGTACATCAGAGGATTCATGATGGAGAGAAACTTTATGACTATGAGGGCTGCAGAAAGGCTTATGTATGCAGTAGACAATGTTCAGTACATCAGGGTATTTATAACACTGAGGAAGAATTTTAATGAAAAGAATATGGGAATGCTTTTAGATATGGCTCAGTTCTTATAAAGCATTAAATAGTTTTTATTGGTGAGAACTCCTCAGAATATAAATAATATTTCAAGATTTTTAGTTATGATCCAAATGTTAATATCCAGAGAATTTATAATATATTTTTATATATCATAAGAAAGCCTTTATTGGTGTTTTTCTGTTTATGGATTGTTAGAATATTCACATTAGAGGAAAATTCAGAGAATGCAGGTATGCCCTTGTTTTATATGCTTTATTTAAAAAGCCTTCCAGCCCTAATGAATAGTTGTTAGACTTGGGAAAACATACCACAGAAAACCCCTGTTGATGTAACAAATGTGGGAAAACCATTGTGGTTGCCATTCCATTCCTTACAGTGTGGATGACATCGGACAAGATACCTATCTTTCTGGGAGTCCTCTGCAAATGATAATAGTAGTACCTACATTATTGTTAATTGCAATGTAGAAAACTGGGAAAGCTATCTTGCACATAGTCTCTGTTCGCTAAGTACTGGATACTATTTTTAATATTATCCTATTTATCTTACTATTAGTGAATTACTGAGATAATGTCCATGAGATGTAATGAACTTAGAAAGGCTTCATGGAATTACTTATGCCTTTTTGAGTTTTAAGTAATTCTTTCTGATTAAAATCTAGTAGAATGTAAATGAGAGGATTTAAAACATGTGTTTTATTGAAGCACTGCCATGTTCTTTTCATGACTTTGGATTTTTGAAGAGTGCATGATAGTTTCTTACTGCATGTTTCAAATTCTGGATTTTTAAAATTGTTTCCATGTGGATCATTTATCTTGTTCTTCTATCACTAATAGTTCCAGTAAATCTGAAGCTAAAGGAAGAAGTTCAACTGAGTAGATGTGTGTACTTTAAAAAACATAATGTTGAGTTTTCCCAGTATTAATGATGCTAGATGTTATCACTTGGTTAGACAGATGACTGCTAGATTTCTCCATTATAGAAATCCATTTTACAGTTACTAATCTGCATGGTAATATTTTGTCACCTTCTTTTTGAAATTTACAATCTCATGTATAAGTCATAAATTAAATAGAAAATTAACATTGAAATTAGGGCCTTTTCAGAAAGGAATGATAATGAATTGCCTATATCAGAACTTGGGGACATTGTTAGTTCTCTACTCATTAGAAATGTAATACTCTTCAAAGTAAAGGCCAGAAATTTATTTCTGTTTACCACTCTATCCCCAGAACCTATTCAATGCCTGTCACTTAGTAGGCATTTAAAATAATGAAAAAGCATTTCACATGCAAACTTAGAAAAATAAAGTAAACCCTAAGCCTATGTAAGAAAACAATATAACTAAAGTTATTGGAGCTTATTGATTAGTAAGTTAAATAGTACTATTTAAAAGTTTTGTTTATTTTCTGTGAAAAGCTATGAATACATCTAGAAGTGTAGGTTAGAGATTTCAAAGTGAAATAGTAATTTTGAGCCAGTGTTTTTTCATCTTTTAAATTTTTCTGTTAAAAGTATACTAACATCAAATAGATATTGGTAAATCTGGTCAAGTAAAAAATAAGGATGATTACATTTTAGCATCTTTAATAAGAGAGGGAACATACCTATAAATATGGATGAAAAATTTTAATTGTAAGGTAATATTTTCAGTTTATTCCAGTATACTTAGAAATCTAGAGAGAATGGATTATTTTCCTGGAGAAAATGGAATTTATCAAAATTGATTTAGAATGAGATTGCACATTTTTTTTAAATTAAAAATTTTTTTTAAAAATCAAAGGAAAAGTACCTCTCCCTTTTAAAAGCAGCACTTACACTAACAAAAATTTTCCAGCTTATTGCTGTATGGATTACATAAGCACAACAAATCTCTATTAGAATAGCCCCTAAAAACCAAAAGGTAAATTAGTTTCCCTTAAGAAAATAGGCATAGAAAATCTAAATACATTATCTACCAACTGAAACTAAGGATCTACCAAAAGGCTGTGAAATTAAAAAGCATTTATCTAGAATATCCAGGACTTAACTATTCTGGTTTAATTATAAATCTTGATAAATTACAAGATTATTGATCTAACTCTGGTACTTTCAAGACTAGAGGTTAGCAGTCAATGGCCCATGGACCAACCACCCATTTTGTAGATGAACTTTTATTGGAACACAGCTATACTCATTTGTTTACATATTGTCTTTGGTTGCTTTCTCACTTCAGCAGCAGAGTTGAGTAGTTACAATGGTATGGCCCACAAGCCTAAATTATTGACATTTTTTTGTGTGTGTGGGGACAGAGTCCTCACTCTGTTGCTGTGGGTAGAGTGCAGTGGCATCATTGCAGCTCACTGCAACCTCCAACTCCTGGGCTCACGCGATCCTCTTGCCTCAGCCTCCCGAGTAGCTGGGACTACAGGAGTGCACCACAATGCCCGGCTGATTTTTTTTTTTTTTTTCCTTTTTTTGGGTAGAGATGAGGTCTCACTCTTGCTCAGGCTGGTCTCAAACTCCTGAGCTCTAGCAACCCACCCGCCTGAGCCTCCCAGAGTGCTAGGATTATAGGCATGAACCACCATGCCTCGCCTCTAAATTATTTACTTTTTAGCCCTTTTCTGTTGGCTCTTTAAGAAAAATTTGTCCACCTGTTGTCTAGATCCATTAGTTTTTCTAATATCTGTTTGACTTTAGGAAGTATTGCATTACAGATAACTAAAAACTACTTTTTGTTTTCTTACATTATGCTATTTTCCAAATCAGGGTGCTATTTACCATTGATAATTTGTTTCAGTTACTTCCAGTTAGATGACTATCATAAATTAGTCATTTGAAATACCATCCACTGTATTTTCTGGCAATCTCAAGAAAGTACCAGCATCAAAGCATATTTGTTTTGATGAAATACTGTGCATTTTTGCACAATTAGAATTCTATCCTATGAAATAATCAAGGCCTTTAAAATAAGAATGACTGAGGAAATTCGCAAATTAAACATTGCCAGCCAACCATCTGTGATGTAAATGTGATTGTCCCTTATAATCTACATTTCCACATTTCTGTGTCCACCTGCTGCTTATAAGGAATCCAATATCCTATTTATTTATTCTCAATTGATAGTTAACACCGTTGTCTCATACAAGGTTAAGTTTTATAATTAAATCCTAATTTGAATTCCATAATCAAATAAGTCATTGCAAGAGGTAATTACTACTACGGGTAACTATGTATGCATGTTAAATGTGGAGACATACCTTTACCCAACACTTTTGAAATTATGTTCCCAGGAACACCATTAGTTTTTTTATCTTTTATTTTTTTTTTTGAGACAGAGTTGCTCTGTTGCCCTGGCTAGAGTGCAGTGGCATCATCATAGCTCACTGCAACCTCAAACTCCTGGGCTCAAGTGATCCTCCTGCCTCAGCCTCCCAAGTAGTTGGGACTACAGGCATAGACACCAGGCTAATTTTTTCTATTTTAGTAGAGACGGGTCTCACTCTTGCTCAGGATGGTCTCGAACTCCTGACCTCAAGCAATCCTCCTGCCTTAGCTTCCCAGAGTGCTAGGATTATAGGCATGAGCCACTGTGCCTGGCCACCATTAGTTCTTGATAGTCCTTCTATAAAGGTTTCTGTGCTTAAACAAGTTTATGAAGTACTGAACTTTAAATGTCTACCTTGGAACAAAGAAAAGTTCACATTCAAACAAATGAATAATAACACCTGGGGTAAAGAACATTTTGTTACCATGGAACCCTCATTCCTAATATCTGTTAACATCTTTGGGAAAGGTTGTGAAATCCAAAGGGAGTGATTTCAGTCATTTTATGTGATTAGCTGCAATTGGATGACAGGCAGCTCACATTGTGACCTGTAATTAGCTTCCTTTTTCTGAATGTAGGGCTGTTTTTCTATAAAATGAAGTATCTTTCAGCCTAATCTTTATAGAAATATAGCTCAGTGTATTTAAATCTTCTTTTTTGATTTTACAGTTGACAATTATGCAGTTGCTTACAGTTTTCACTGTTACAAAAACAGTGACTAGCTTTGTTTCTGTTTTCTAGTTATGTGTGAACAATAGTCTCTCAGGCATACGTTGTGAACATTTTCAGCTTTAGTACATATAGCCAACTTGTTCATTTTTGTAACATCTGACAACTCAGTTAAAATTGAAATGTGTCCTGTATTTCTCCTTCTGGCATGTGTTTTGGTTTTTATTTTTCTAATCACTAGCAAATTGAGTATTTCTCATATGTTTTTATCAGCAAATCATGTTGTTATTTTTCTAGTTGTGTTTTTTGCCCATTTATTCATTTTTTCCTTCTGACTTATAGATGTTTCTAAAAATCATATTTTAAAAAATCAGCATAGATAAATAAAGAAAAAATGAAAAAATCATACTCAAGATCCACATTCTTCGCTTGTTTTATATGATGTCCTTATTTTTTTCCAGACTTTCTATTTTACTGTGTTCAATACCCCTCATGCCAGCATTTAAAATTTTAATATAGTAAGTTTTCAGTCTTGTCAAATATTCTTATTATTTTTATGCATGATTTTATTGTATTCTTTGGTTTTCTAAGTATAAATCAAATTATCAGCAAGTCAAAATGAAAATTCCTTTTCTAATATTTATATAGATTACTTTAACAGAAATAGCTTTAAGTATCTCATGTGTTGGTAGTGGTACCAGGCTTTCAGTCTTTTCCTTAAATTTATGGAAATTACATCAACATTTCACATTAATCTAATGTTTGCTTTTGGCCATGGGTAAATAACCTGTGTTGTATAGAAGTAATTTCCCATGTTAGAAATGCCTCAATTTTTCCAAATGCCATTTCATTATCTGTGGCTATAGTCGTATACTATGTACATATTCCCCTTTAATTTATTCATACTGGTAGATTTCTTGATTTTTAAACATCCCTGGAATAAACCCTGGTTAGCCACAGTATATTACTCTTTAGATACCTATTCTATTCCATTAGTTAATATTTACTTAGAATACTTGCATCTGTGTTTTAAATGTGAGATTGTGTTCTAATTTCCTTTTGTATTTTTCACATTTGATATTTCAATTATCAGTTCTTTAAAAATGAGATAGAACTTGTTTTTAAAACTTATGGAGTTTTGTATATATGTTGATTTGTTCTGTTTTTAGTGTTAGATTTTTAATCACCTTAAAGGAAAAATCTTTTTATGTCAGCCCCTAAGTAAAAGTCAAGTATCCTTTGTTTTTGACAATACTTCTTGGGACACCTGAGCTCCTCTGGAAGGGCATAAAATGCAGTTTTGCTGCTTAAAAAATTTTGATACTTCTCAACAACTATATTAGCATTGATAGAATCTTTCATGTCTGAGTTTTTAGTAGTAAATACTTAGCAATATTCACTAGTTAGACATTCTCACTAATTTAGGAATATTTAGTATCTGGAAATACTGATATTTATCTTTGTTTAAAGACAAGTTTTAATGTTTTAATCTGTCAATTAGTATTTCATTAAACATTCAACAATCAGTATTCCCTATTCTATTTAGACAACTAATAAACCAAATCTTAAAGATTTATCAAACTAAATGTCTCTATTTATAGATCAGTTGCAAACCTAAGCTCTTTGAACATCTGTTGACAATCAGAAATGCGATATATTATTCTTAAAAATCAACTAAAATCTATTATTTTACTCAGCCTCCTGAGTAGCTGGAACTACAGGTATGCACCACCATGCCATGCTAATTTTTAAAAAATTTTTTGTTTTGGTAGAGATGGGGTCTTGCTATGTTGCCTAGGCTGGTCTTGAACTCCTGAGCTCAAGTGATCCTCCTGTCTCAGCCTCCCAAAGTGTTGGGACTACAGGCATGAGCCACTGTGCCCAGCCTATAGTTGATATTTTGCAATGAAATGTTTTAATTTTTTTCTTATTTCCTTTTTTGTGCATTCCATAATTATTTTCTTTGCTGTTATGGGGATTACATTTAACGCTCTAATGTTGTAACACTCCAATTTGAATTTATACCAGCTTAATTTTAGGTCTTTGTTAACAATAAAGTTTGCCAAATTAAGTCTGCACGAAGTATGCACATGGTAAACTTAACTGATGAATGTTGTGTGTGTTCGGACTGCTCCACCGACTGGCTGTTCCCCCATCTCTCTCCCTCTCTCAGGCCTCCCTATCCTCTGAGACACAACAATACTGAAATTAGGACAATTAAACCCTACCATGGCCTCTAAGTATTCAAATGAAAGGAAGAGTTGCACATCTCTCACTTTAAATCAAAAGCTAGAAATGATTAAATTCAGTGAGGAAGGCATGTTGAAAGCCAAGATAAGCCAAAAGCTAGGCCTCTTGTGCCAAACAGTTAACTAAGTTTTAAATGCAAAGGAAACATTCTTGAAGAAAATTAAAAGTGCTACTCCAGTGAACAGACCAATGATAAGAAAGCAAAACAACCTTGTTGCTGATATGGAGAAAGTTTTAGTGGTCTGGACAGATGATCAAAACAGCCACAACATTTTTCCTTAAGCCAAAGCCTAATCCAGAGCAAGGCCCTAACTCTCTTTAATTCTATAAAGGCTGAGAGAGGTGAGAAAGCTGCAGAAGAAAAGTTGGAAGCTAGCAATGTTAACCTCTTTCAAGTTCATGAGGTTTAAGGAAAGAAGCCATCTCCATAGCAGAAAAATGCAAGATGAAGTAGCAAGTGATGGAGAAGCTGCAGCAAATGATCCAGAAGATCTAGCTAAGATCATTGATGAAGGTGGCTACACTTAAACAACAGATTTTCAATGTAGACAAAACAGCCTTCTATTGGAAAAAGATGCCATCTAGGACTTTCAGAGATAGAGAGGAGAAGTGAGTGGCTGGCTTCAAAGCTTCAAAGGACAGGCTGACTCTCTTGTTAGGGGCTAATGCAGCTAGTGGCTTTAAGTTGAAGCCAACACTCATTTACCATTCTGAAAAACCCTATACCCTTAAGAATTATGCTAAGTCTACTCTTCCTGTTCTGTATAAATGGAACAACAAAGCCTGGATGATAGCACATCTATTTACAGCATGGTTTACTAACTATTTTAAGCCCACTTTTGAGACCTACTGCTCAGAAGAAAAGATTCCTTTCAAAATATCACTGCTCATTGACAATGCAACTGGTCACCCAAGAGCTCTGATAGAAATGTACAAGGAAATTAATGTTGTTTTCATGTCTGCTAACACAGCATCCATTCTGCAGTCCATGGATCAAGAACTAATTTCAACTTTCAAGTCCTGTTACTTAAGAAATACCTTTTGTGTGGGTATAGCTTCCATAGGTAGTGATTCTTCTGATGGATCTGGGCAAAGTAAATTGAAAACCTTCTGGAAACGATTCACCATTCTAGATGGCCATAAAGAACATTTGTGATTCATGGGAAGAGGTCAAAATATTGACACTAACAGGAGTTTGGAAGAAGTTGACTCCAACCCTTATGGATGACTTTGAGGGGTTCATGACTTTAGTGGAGGAAGTAACTGCAGATGTAGCAAGAGAACTAGAATTAGAAGTGGAGCCTGAGGTGTTGATGAATTACTACAGTCTCATGATAACTTTAATGGATGAGGAGTTGCTTCTTATGGATGAGCAAAGAAAGTGGTTTCTTGAGATGGAATCTAGTCCTGGTGGAGATGCTATGAACGTTGTTGAAATGACAACAAAGAATTTAAAATATCATAAATGTAGATGATAAAGCAGGGTTTGAGAGGATTGACTCCAATTTTGAAAGAAATTCTGCTGTGGGTAAAATGTTATCAAAGAGTATCATGTGCTCAGAGAAATCTTTCATTAAAGGAAATGTCAGTTGATGTTGCAAACATCATTTTTGTCTTATTTTAAGAAATTGCCACAGTTACCCCAGCCTTCAGCACCCACCACCCTAATCAGTCAGCAGCCATCAACATCAAGGCAAGACCCTCCACCACTAAACAGATTAGGACTCATTGAAGTCTCAGATGATCATTAGCAGTTTTTTTTTAAAGCAACAAAGCATTTTTTTTGTATTTTTAATTTTTTCTTTTGAGATAGGGTCTCTCTCTGTCATCCAGGCTGGAGTGCAGTGGTATGACCATAACTCACTGAATTAGCAATAAAGCTTTAAAATTAAGGTATGGATGTTGTTTTTTAGACATAATACTGTTGTACACTTAATAGACTACATTATAGTGTAACCATAACTTTTATATATTGGGAAACCAAAAAATTTCTGTGACTTGCTTTATTGTGATATTTGCTTTATCGCAGTAATCTGGAACCAAACCTGCAATATCTCCGAGATATGCCTGTAGCTACTTCTGCAATTCCTTTTCACCCTTGCGCCATGCATCCTATGTACCCAGAAGACCTTCTGCCTCTGCTGGTGGCAGGATTCCTGCTATACACTCATACCAACACAACACTGATCTCTTGCTCCACCACCTGAATTGCAGAGGGTTGCCTGGTGTTTGTCCAAGAACTCCAAACAAACTCTAGCCTGACTAACCAGTGAATTTATCAGCTATCCAGTAGGCTGAACCACACTTTCTTTGAGGTCTACACCTCTTTCAGGCTTGTCTTTACTTAGATGTTATTTCTCAGCCCTATGGTACCATGTAGAGTTTCATTATGTCTCATAGTTATTCTTTTATCATAATTAGTGGTTCTTCATACTAAACTTCCCCTTTCTAGCCTAAAATTTGACATCTATCTCATGATTGGACCCAGACTGCTATGTAATTGATTTCTGTAAATCCATTTTCTTTGCCTTTCTGTATTTTAGATGAATCTTATAAACTACATAATTTTTAGCATCTTTATTGAGATATAATTTACATACCATAAAACTGATCCATTTTAAGTGTACAGTTCAATGAGTTTTAATAAATATAAACAGTGTGTGTTCATCATCATAATCCAATTTTAGGATATTCCCAATGTTGGGTCTGCCCCGGAATGCATATGGTAGATAAGTCAGATAAGGACCCCCGCAGGCTGGAGGCTCCAGAGACTCCAGAAGTTGTAAAGATAACTCTGAATTACAAAGGCTGGGATGGAGCCGGCAGAAACTGGCAGAACTCCCCCTCTCCAAACTTTCTATAAAACTCACCACCCTTCCCCTCCTCTGGGTGGATACCTTTTTCAGCCTCCACCCACCTGCACCCAGGTGCTCACAATAAATGGCATTTTACCACGTCCCAGGCTTGAGTGTCTTCCTCTCAGCTCCGACCTAACACCCACTACATCCAAAAGATGCCCATGCCCATTGGCAGTCACTCTCTGTTTCCATCCTCTGCCCTAGGCAACCATAAGTCTATTTTCTGTTTCTACAGATTGGCTTGTTCTGAACATTTCATATAAATGGAATCATACAGTATATGGTCTTTTGTGTCTGGTGTCTTTCATATAGCGTAATGTATTTGACATTCATCCATGTTGTAGCCTTTTTTAGTAATTTGTTCCTTTTTATTGCTTAACAGCTCTATCGTATGGGTTACCACATTTGTTTATCCATTCACAAGTTGATGGACATTTCAGTTGTTTCCACTTTTTGGGTATTATGAATAATGCTGTTATGAATATTCATGCACAAGTTTTTTTGTGGACATGTGTTTCCATTTCATTTCAGGTGTCATTTTTAAAGAA
Organism: Daubentonia madagascariensis; assembly: GCA_023783475.1. Taxonomy (NCBI): domain Eukaryota; kingdom Metazoa; phylum Chordata; class Mammalia; order Primates; family Daubentoniidae; genus Daubentonia; species Daubentonia madagascariensis. Next base: position 2,815,392 of record JAKFHU010001449.1, on the reverse strand, counting down.
ACTGCCAAGCTCTTTTCCAAAGTGGCTGCACCATTTTACATTTCCATCAGCAATGTATGTATCCTTTAATTTTTTTTTGTTTAAGCAATTGTCTTTTAAATCAATTAAGAAAAGAGAAAATGTATACTTAGACTATCTTTTATAATTATGTTTACTAGTGCTCTTTGTTTCCTTATGTATATTGGAATCACTGCCTGGGGTCACTTACTTTCTACCTGAAAAACTTCTTTTAATATTTCTTGTAATGCTGATCTGCTAGCAACAGATTATCTGCCTTTATCTGGGAATGTCTTTATTTCATCTTCATCTTTGAAAGTTATTTTTACTGGATAGACAATTCTTGGTTGACATTTTTGTTCTTTAAGCAATTTGAATATGTAATGTCATTGCTTTCTGGCCTCCATTGTTCTTATAACTCAGCTGTTAATTGTATCGTGGTGCCCTGTACATGGTGAATTGTTTTTCTCTTGCTGCTTTCAAGATTTTCTTTTTGTCTTTCAACCGTTTGTCTATGACGTGTCTAGCTGTGCATGTCTTTGTTTCCTAACTTGGAGTTTTTTGAGGTATTTGAATGTGTAGAATAATGTTTTTCATCAAATTTGGGAGGTTGTCAGCCATTATTTCATATTACTTCTTTCCTCTACTTCTGGGGCTCACAATGTGTGTATGTTAGTATGAGTAACACTGTCTGTATTAGTTTACAAGGGTTGCCATAACAAAGTATTGTATTTAAGCCACAGATTGGGTGGTTTAAATAACAAAAACTTATTTTCTGACAGTTCTGGAGGCTACAAATCTGAGATCAGGGTGTTTGAAAGGCAGGTTTCTTCTGAGGCCTCTCTTTTTGACTTATAGATGGCCATCTTCTCCCTGTATCTTCACATAGTCTTCCTTTTGTATGTATCTATAGAGATATGCGCAAAACCAAAGTATTTTTCCTACTCTCTACTCATATCACTCAACACAGCACTTCTGACAGCATATTCTCCAATGGACACCAGCTGGGTGTTCTATAATTCAATTCTGACAGTATCTCCAAGTAGATCTACTTGGAGATACTGTCAGATCCCACAGGTTGAGGGTTCAGTCCCACAAGACCGCCCCCCCCCCAATTCAGATGCCACTTGCAAGTCCCAGGTTGTGACCTGTAGTTCCTACTGACCAGCTATAAATTAGGGTTCCCATGACCCCTCCTTAGGCTCAATATATTTGCTAGAGTGGCTGTCAGAACTCAGGGAAACACTTTACTTGTGTTTACTCAGTTATTATATTGGATATCACAAAGGGTATAGATGGAAGAGATGCATAGGATGAGCTATGGCAGAAGAGGTACCTGAACCTCCATTCCCTTTCTAGGCACACCACACTCCAGGCACCTGCATATATTTAGCTGTCCAGAAACTCTCTGAACCCAATCCTTTTGGGTTTTCATGGAGGCTTCATTACATAGGCACAATTGATTAAATCACTGGCCATTGGTGATCAGCTCAACCTTCACCCCTTCTCCCCTCCCCAGAGGTTGAGGGGTGGGGCTGGAAGGGCAACCCTTTCATCATGTCTTGGTCTTTCTGGCTACCAGCCCCATCCTGAGACTACCTAGGTGCTGCCAGCCATAGGTCATCTCATTAGCATCATTACAGGGACTCCAAGGGCTTTAGGAGCTCTGTGTCAGGAAATGAGGATGAAAACCAAATATATATGTGTGTGTGTGTGTGTGTGTGTGTGTGTGTGTGTGTGTGTATGTGTATATATATCTTATTATAAGTCACAGTATCACCAATATCTTTGTCCTCTTCTTATAAGAACATCAGACATGTTGGAGCAAGGCTCACTCTAATGACCTAATTTTAACACTATTACCTCTTTAAAGACCTTCTCTCCAAATATAGTCACATTGTGAGGTACTAGAGGTTACTAGAGGTTCACAGAAGCTGGCATAAGACATGAGATTCCTGGGTCAAAAACAAAGAACTTTACTCACAACACAACAAGCATTATGGGCTTCATGTTTGCGTCAGTTCCCCATCCCCCACCAAAGCTCATAGGAGTGAAACAGTTGGGCCTAGACGGGTGCCTGCTGCACAGAGTGGGTTCGTATAGGAGAGGAATACAGAGCCTGGGAAACTCGCCACTGTATAGCAGCCTATAAGCAAGCCTTTTTGTTTAGGGCAAGACATTACCTCATCATCACATTTGCTTGCTGCAAGCACAATCTTGAGAAATGTCCTGTGTAAAGAGTAGTTAGGACCTTGTGTTTTTGGTATGCCCAGTGTATTAGTTTGGTAGCACTGCTACAAAATACCATAGGCTGGGTGGCTTAAACAGAAATTTATTTTCCCACAGTCGTGAAGACTAGAAGTCCAAGATTAAGGTGTTGGCAAATTTAGGTTCTTCTGAGGCCTTTCTCCTTGGCTTGCAGAGAGCCAACTTCTTGCTGTGTGTTCACATGGTTGTGTCTCTGTGTGTCCACATTTTCTCTTATTATAGGACACCAGTCAGATTGGAATAGGGCCCACCTCAACAGCCTCATTTTAACTTAATCATGTCTTTAAAGGCCATATCTCCAAATACAGTCACATTCTGAGTTACTGGTGGTTAGGGCTTCATCATATGAATTTGGGGAAGGACATAATTCAGCCCATAACACTTAGCAAAAATGTGTAGAGGTGCTAAGGGCCCATAGCAGATTGCCTGTTCCAACATGTACATATAAGGCAATAGCACAGTGAATTTTCCTAAGCTAAACACTCCCTTGTAACCAGCATACAGATGAAAAATAAGATCATTACCAGCACTCTCAAAGTCCTATTTTATACTCCCCTCCAAGCCACCACCCATGAAAGTAACCACTATCATGATTCCTTAAAGCATAAATTAGTTTCCTGATCTGTGCTGTCAGAATATATAATTGATACACTTTTGTTCTGTGCCAAATATATATACATATATAAAAAATTGGAATTATAGAGTACACAGTCTTTTGTATCTGGCTTCTGTTGCTCAGTGTTCTTTGGGTGATTCATCCATATTGCTGACTTTAGTTTCAGATGATTCATTCTCATTGCTGTATGTTAGTCTGTTATGTGGATATAGCAAAATTTACCCATTTTACTGTTGACAGGCATTCAGATAGTTTCCAGTCTGTGGTTCTTATGTAGACTGCTACTATAAACATTCTGGTACATGACTTTTGATAAACATTTGTATGCTCTTATGGACTTCTGTACCCCATGTCTGCTTGCCTCAAAGATCTGCCCTATTTCTTACCTCACAAGAAAGGAACCTTAAGGAATGATCAGCTATCATGATTTTAAAAGCCAGATATCAAGTGAGTTAATGATTTTACTTTTGAAAATGAGCTATACTTATAATTTTCAAGGATTAGTGTTATTGACTAAATGTTTGTGTCCCTTCAAAGTTCATGTTGAAGCCCTTACCCCCAATGTGATGGTATTTGGAGATGGGACCTTTAGGAGGTAATTAGGGTTGGTTGGGGTCATGAGGTTGGGACCCTCTTGATGGGATCAGTGTCCTTGTAAGAAGAGACACCAGAGAGCTTTTTCTCTTTCTCTCCATGTGGGGATACAGTGAGAAGGTGGCTATCTGCAACCCAAGGAGAGAGAGCTTTCACCAGAAACTGAATTGGCTAGCACTTTGATTATATACTTTTTCCCTCTAAAACTGTGAGAAAATAAATTTCTGTTGTTTTAAGCCACCTAGTCTATGGTATTTTGTTATGGCAGTCCAAGAAGACTAATATAATTAGGAACATGTATTTTCTTTCATGAGATTTCCTACCTAGCCTTTTTCCACAAAGTAATTAGTAGCTCCAACAAGATAGTAGTATGTTTCCCTATATTATAGAAGTCTGGAGGTACGACATAAATATGTCAAATATATACTTTCCTCAGGGATGTTGCATATATACTCAGGCAATACATGGAAAAAGGGAAGAAAAGCAACAAAGGACCTGATCAAGACGCCTTCCAAAACGGTACCTAAAAATTGACAGCCCATTGATTATAATTTGTTCTATGGCCATACCTAGCAGCAATAAGTGCAATCCTTAATCTGACTGGTCATAACCCCAACTAGTAATTGAAGGATCTGTCACCTTACAAAAGAAGGATGTGGTGGATTTTGCACAGGTTACAAATGAGACTGCTGACTGGATAAGCCAGAGATAATAGTTTAAACCTGACTAAGTGCAACTAAGCACAATGGGACTTAGTGATTTCTTGGAGACCATTACTGGTGCAAAGACTTACCAAACTGAAATCCTGAAAGTTAGGACATGTAGGTTCACTTCCTGAACTCACGACTTCCTGAGTGTTTTAGCATAATCCAGTCATCTTCCATTTCCCTCCCCAATTTCACATGCCATCACAATAGATTCTGTTGATTCCACCTCCTAAAATTCTCCATCAGAACTACCATGACGAAACTCATCAGCTCCAGTCTGGATTATTCTAATAGCATATAAGAGCTTTATACACCTTACACCAGTTTCTCCCTTCCTTCCCCTCTCTATACCCCACACAAAGTATGTTATCCATGCTGACTACCAAAATGAGTTGTGTAAAACCTAAGTCCCTCCTTGATGTTACTCAGAAATACTATGTCAAATCTGGATTAGATAAATATCTCCAAAATAGGTCATACTATACTATTAGAGCCCAGGGTTATACAGACATCCCAGTTGCAGCTGTAGTATCAATGCAAGACCTAGTAGTCAATGAAATCTATACTATAATAAAAGGGTACAGTATGATGATGCATTAAATTGGAAATATGAATACAAACTTAAGACTCTAAAAAGACATTTTTAAGCTCCATCACTATTATTATAAACAGGGTATAGTTACATAATAGATCAAATGAGAAAAATCAATACATATGTAAGACTTTGAAAAGACATTTTCGAGCCCTATCACCATTAAAAGCAACACAAATATAAAACCAACCTCATATGGTCTTCTGATCTTTGACAAATTCCACAAAAACATACACTGGGGAAAAGATTCCCTATTCAATAAATGGTGCTGGGAAAACTGGATGGCCATATGTAGAAGACTGAAACTAGACTCACACCTCTCACCTCTCACAAAAATCATCTCACGATGGATAACAGATTTAAACTTAAGACATGAAACCATAAGAATTCTTGAAGAAAACGTTGGAAAAACTCTTACGGACATTGGCCTAGGCAAAGAATTTATGAAGAAGACCCCCAAAGCAATCACAGCAGCAACAAAAATAAATAAATGGGACCTGATCAAATTAAAAAGCTTCTGCACAGCCAAGGAAACTATCACTAAAGTGAACAGACAACCTACAGAATGGGAGAAAATATTTGCATGCTACACATCAGATAAAGGGCTGATAACCAGAATCTATATAGAACTTAGGAAAATCAACAAGAAAAAAATAAAACAACCCCATTAAAAAATGGGCAAAGGACATGAACAGAAACTTTTCAAAAAACGACAGCATAATGGCCAATAAGCATATAAAAAATTGCTCAACTTCTCTAATCATCAGGGAAATGCAAATCAAAACCACAATGAGATATCACTTAACTCCAGTGAGATTGTCTTATATCAAAAAGTCCCAAAACAACAAACGTTGGCGGGGATGCAGACAGATAGGAACACTCATACACTGTTGGTGGGACTGCAAATTAGTACAACCTCTATGGAAAGTAATATGGAGATACCTCAAAGAATTAAAAGTAGAACTACCATTTGATCCAGCAATCCCACTACTGGGTATTGACCCAAAGGAAAAAAAGACATTCTATGATAAAGACATCTGCACGTGAATGTTTATAGCAGCACAATTCACAATTGCAAAGATGTGGAAACAACCCAAGTGCCCATCAATACACAAGTGGATTAATAAAATGTGGTATATGTATACCATGGAGTATTACTCAGCAATACAAAACAATGGTGAATTAACACATCTGGTATTATCCTGGTTGGAGCTAGAACCCATTCTTCGAAGTGAAGTGTCACAAGAATGGAAAAACAAGCACCACTGGCATTCACCATCAAATTGGTACTAACTGATCAACACTTACATCACACATAGCAATAATATTCATCAGGGGGCAGGCAGGCGGGAGGGGGATGGAGGGGATGGGAAGACTCTCACTGAATGGATGTGGGAAGCACAATTTGGGGGATGTCCACGATTGTAGTTCTGACACGGGCAGTGCATGGGCAATATATATAGCCAAAGTGTTATACACCCATAATATTCTGAAATAATAAAAAAAAAAGCAACACAATAGACACATCAGCACTTTTCCATACCAGCTATTCAAAAGTGCACTCATAATACCCCAATTTGGGTTTATAATATTATTTGTTTTAAGGAGGAAGACTGAGTCCATGTCTCAGGGCAAAATTAAAAGCAGACAATAAGGAGAGGTCGAAAACATTCTTCTATTTTCAGGAAAATATAATGCTTTCAATGAAGATATGAATAGTGCTAAAGAGAAAGGAATCAGTGTCCTGAAACTGCTGCTGGTGAAGTTGTGTCTATTGAAGCATAAAATGACAATGATAGTATTTTAATAATTAAGCATAAAATGATAACATTATGGTTAATTAAAATAAGAAATGGTTATAGAAATGTTAATATAAAATGTACCAAAAAATTATAAATAAGGGTGAATATACAGGCATACCTGGGAGACACTGCAGGTTCACTTCCAGACCACCACAATAAAGTGAATATCAATAAAGTGAGCCATGGCCAGGCGCAGTGGCTCACGCCACTAATCCCAGCACATTTGAGGCCAGGAGTTTGAGACCAGCCTGGACAACACAGCAAGACCACATTGCTACAAAAAATTTTTAAAATTAGCCAGGCATGGTGGTGTGTACCTGCAGTGCAAGTTACTCGAGAGGTTGAGGTGGGAGGATCACTTGAGCCTAAGAGTTCCAGCCTGGGTGACGGTGTGAGCCCGTCTCTAAAAATAAATAAATAAAAATAAAGTGAAGCACATAAATTTGTGGTTTCCCAGAGCATATAAAAGTTTATAATGTAGTCTTTTAAGTGTACAACAGCATTATGTCTTTAAAAAACCCCACACATACCTTAATTTAAAAATACTTTATTGTAACAAAATGCTAGTGATAATCTTGAGTCTTCAGTGAGTCTTTTTGCTAGTGGAGGGTCTTGCTTTGATGTTGATGGCGGCTGACTGATCAGGGTCATGGGTGTTGAAGGTTGGGGTACCTGTGGAAATTTCCTAAAATATGACAAAAATGAAGTTTGCCAGGTATATTGACTCTTCCTTCCATGAAAGATTTCTCTGCAGCACACAATGCTGTTTAATAGCATTTTACCCACAGTAGAACTTCTTTCAAAATTGGAGTCTGTCCTTCAAACCCTGCTGCTGATTTATCAACTGAGTTTATGTAATATTCTAAAATCCTTTGTTGTCATTTCAACAGTGTTCACAGCATCTTTACCAAGAGTAGATTCCGTCTCAAGAAACTACTTTCTTTGCTCATCCATAAAAAACAACTCATCTGCTCAAGTTTGATCATGAGATTGCAGCCATTCAGTCACATCTTCAGGCTCCACTTCTAATTCTAGTTCTCTTGCTGTTTCCACCACATCTGCAGTTACTTCCTCCACTAAAGTCGTGAACCCCTCAAAGTCATCCAAAAGGGTTGGAATCAACTTCTTTCAAACTCCTGTTAGTGTCAATATTTTGACCTCTTTCCATGAATCACAAATGTTCTTAATGGCATCTAGAATGGTGAATCGTTTCCAGAAGGTTTTCAGTTTTCTTTGCCCAGATCCATCAAAGGAATCGCTGTCTGTGGAAGCTATAGGCTTACAGAATGTATTTTTTTAATATATATAATAAGACTTGAAAGTTGAAATTAGTCCTTGATCCATGGGCTGCAGAATGGATGTTGTGTTAGCAGGCATGAAAAAACATTAATCTCCTTGTACACTTCTATCAGAAGTCTTGGGTGATCAGGTGTGTTGGCAAAGAGCAGTGATATTTTGAAAAGAACTTTTTCTGAGCAGTAAGTCTCAACAGTGGGCTTAAATTATTCAATAAACCACACTATAAACAGATGTGTTGTCATCCAGGCTTTGCTGTTCCATTTATAGATCACAAGCAGAGTAGATTTAGCATAATTCTTAAGGGCCATAGGGTTTTTGGAATGATAAATGAGCATTGGCTTCAACTTAAAGTCACCAGCTGCATTAGACCCTAACAAGAGAGTCAGCCTGTCCTTTGAAGCTTTGAAGCCAGCCACTGACTTCTCCTGTCTAGCTATGAAAGGCCTAGATGGCATCCTATTCCAATATAAAGCTGTTTCATCTCCATTAAAAATCTGCTGTTTAGTGTAGCCACCTTCATCAATTTTCTTAGCTAGATCTGGACTATTTGCTGCAGCTTTTCCATCAACACTTGGTGCTTCACCTCACACTTTTATATCGTGGAGATGGTTTCTTTCCTTGAGCCTCGTGAACCATCCCCTGCTAGCTTCCAACGTTTCTTTTGCAGCTTTCTTACCTCTCTCAGCCTTCATAGAATTGAAGACAGTTAGGGCCTTGCTCTGGATTAGGCTTTGGCTTAAGGGAATGTTGTGACTGGTTTGATCTTGTATCCAGCCACTACAACTTTCTCCATATCAGCAAAAAGTCTGTTTCTTATTATTCATGTGTTCACTGGAGTAGCATTCTTGAGCAATTCTCCTCAAGAATGTTTCCTTGCATTCACAATTTGGCTAATTGTTTGGCACAAGAGGCCTAGCTTCCAGCCTCTTGGTTTTTGACATACCTTCCTCACTAAGTTTAATCATTCCTAGCTTTTGATTTAAAGTGAGAGATTTGTATTTCTTTCTTTCACTTGAACACTTACAGGTGACTGTAGGGTGATTAATTGGTCTGATATCAATATTGTTATGTCTCAGGGAATAGGAAGGCCCAAAAAGAGGGAGGGAGATGGGGGAATGGCCAGTGAGTGGAGCGGTCAGCACACAACATTTATCAATTAAGTTTGCCATCTTATATGGGCACAGGTCATGGTGCCCCAACATAATTACAATAGTAACATCAAAGATCAATGATCGTAGATCACCATAAAAGATATAATAATAAAGGAAAAGTTTGAGAAATTATGGGAATTCCCAAGATGTGATACAGAGAAATGAAGTGAGCACATGCTATTGGAAAAACGGCACCGATAGACTTGCTCTACTCCAGAGCTTGCCACAAACCTTCAATTTGTAAAAAACACAATACCTGCAGAGCACAATAAAATGAAGTATGCCTGTACTTGTTGTGACCCTCTGGCCATAGGTGGCTGTGTGCAGGCTGCATGAGGACTTGCAGAAATAGTTAGGGCACTGGTGGCAGCAAAAGGCATTCAGAGTGCACAGACTGTGTGGAGGCACTGGTTTTTGTTGAGAGGGCTGAGGAAAGGTTATCCTCAGAGTAAAGATACAAGGTAACACCCACAGTACCAATCCCTACAAAGCTTAATATATACTCACTTTTAAGGATAAATGCAGAAATGAATTCCGTTGTTTATTGTAGCACATATATTGAACAGAACATTCTGAGCTAACAGGCAATGGATAATATAATGATGAAAAAAAGTCTGCTTAGTCCTATTAAAAGCAAGCAAAATAGAAGTTAAGGCAAGACCTATTCATAATGATGAAAATTTTGATTTATCAGCAAGAGTTTAAAAATATATACTTTTTAGAATGGCCTCAATATCAAAAGCAAAATGTAACAGATTTACAATTATAATTTTGTTTAACTGAATGATATTGAAAACACAACAGATCAAGATTTGTAGTGTGCAGCCACAGCAGTGTTTAATGGGAAAATGATAACTGTAAATGCTTATATTACAAAAGTAGAAAGGTTTAAAATCAATTATCTAATCTTCCATCCTAAGAAGCCAGAATAAAAGAACAAATTACACTAAAGTAAGTAAAAGAAAGGAACAAATAAAAATTAAAGTAGAAATCAATGAAATATAAAACAGACAAGTAATAGAGAAAAGCAAAGTCTAAAGTTGAATTTTTGAAAAGATTAATAAAATTAATAAACCCCCAGCAAGACATTTCAAGAGGAAAAAAATGAAAATACAAATTACTAATCTCAGGAAGAAAAAGGAGACATCATACAGATCCTGTAGACACTGAAACAGTAATTAATGATAGTATAATAAGAATAACCTCTTGTCAATAAATTTGAAAACTCGGTGGGTGTGGTGGCTCATTCCTATCATCCAAGCGACTCAGGAGGCTGAAGCAAGAGGATCACTTGAGCCCAGGAGTTCAAGGTTGCAGTGAGCTATGATTATGCTGCTGCACTCCAGCCTGGGTGACAGAGTGAGACCTTGTCTCTAAAAATAAATAAATAAATAATAAATTTGAAAACTTAAATGGACAAATTCCTCAAAAAACACCAACTACACACATTGAAGTATTTAAAGAGCCATGATGTATGAAACTTTTGTGTGTATGTGTGTGTGTGTGTGTGTGTGTGTACACACATGGATAGAGAGGAGAGAGAATGAGCACAATTAAGCATGCAGATAACAAAAGTGCAATAATTAGGATAAAATGTTAACTGGCAAAACCAGGTAAAGAATAGGTGTTCCTTGTACAGTTTTTATTTTTGCAGCTTTTTTAAAGTTTGAAACTATTTTCAAATCAAAAGGTTTTTTTCAAAAGACATGGACTATCAAAACTAACAGAGGATCTAGAAAATTTAAATAGTACCATATATGTATTAAAGAAATTGAATTTGTAACCAAAAGCCTTTCCTCAAGGATAACTCCAGTCCAGATGGATTCACCAATGAATTCCACCAAACATTGATTACAGACCAGTATTTGTCTACAGAATTCCTAACAAAATGCAAATAGAATTCTGTAACATATATAATAAGAAGGATAACACAGCATAATAAAATGAGATTTATAAAGACTGGTTTGGCAGAGAGGCCAAATCTAGCCGCCACTTGTTTTTGTGAATAACAGTCTACTGGAACACAGCAATGCCCATTTGTTTACATACTGTCTAACTGTTTTCAGGCTACAGTGAAAGAGTTGAGTAGTTGTGACAGAGATAATAAGGCCCACATGGCCAAAGGTGTTTGTTATCTGGCCTTTTACAGAAAATGTATGTCAACTCCTGGTTTAGTATTCAAAATTCAAACAATGTAATACACCAAATTAGCAGAATAAAATAAAAAATATGCTCATCTCAAGAAATACAGAACAAAGTACTTGACAAAATTCAACACCCTTGCAGTGAGAGGTTACAGACAAGCAAGGAAAGAAAGCAAGAATGATCCATGTGGTAATAGACTAAAGTTGGCAACATCAGTGTGAACTTATGTTTGGTTTAACATAGATTCTGATGGATATATATATATATAGAGAGAGAGAAAATATATAGATAAGTATATATACATGGGTTAGTATACACATACTTATTTCCTTGCTCTGTCACCTGAGGTGGTCTAGAAGCAACAACACTCCAGTAGCAATTAGCACATCTAGCACCCACATCTTGGTTTCTAATACCATTCTCCAATAAAAAAAAACAGGGATCCTTGGAGAAATGACTGATTCTAAGACTGGGGCAGGAAATATAAAAGATGAACCTGGTGCATCTTATAGTACCAGAAAGAAATCAAGGAAGTGCTTGAAAAAAGAGAGAGAGAAAGAGAGACAGGGGGACAGAGAGAAAGAGAGAGAGAGAGAGAGAGAGAGAGAACATCCACAATGACGAGGATGACTCAAAAGAATACAGGAGCCAAATGAAAACACTCCCAATAGCTAACACTGGAACAATCTGAGCAACAAAATAAGTAAAGTTGTATTGGATTATAACCCAAAGTATAAATATCCATGAGTACGTGATGTAAATAAATGATTGGATAAATATATGAATGGGAGAGAAATAAGCAAGTCTCCTATGCAGAAGAATTCCAAATAATGTGTGCAGATACCCACCGTGAAGGAGGTGGAACATAACTCCCCTGGGCGTTGCATAATTACTTCTTTACAAAGAGCATAGTATGGAAAGGGGGGAGAAAGAGTAACATTGCAATGGAAAAACAGGACAAGTACTGCCTCAGCCAGTTGATCAAGTTAACATCATCAGTGAAACGTCATGTTGACAGTATGACACTTGACATGATGTCATGAAAATGGTACTTTACTAAAACCAATAATCCTAATCTAATCTTGGGGGAAAAAATCAGACAAATCACTCTCTCATTTGAGAGACTAACTAGTACTACATAATTCCCAACTAGTATACCTCAAAAGTGTCAAGGTCATCAAAAACAAGGAGAATTTCATAAACTGTCACATCCAAAAGAGCCTAAGGAAGCATAATAACTAAATGTATTGTGATACCCTGGATGGGATCCTGGAACAGGACATCAGGCCTAAGGTCATTAGGTAAAAATTAAGGAAATAAAGTATGGACTTCAGTTAATAATAATGTATCAGTATTGGTTCATTAATTGTGGCAAGTATATAATAATAGGGGAAACTGGGTGTGGGGTATACAGGAATGCTCTGCACTATCTTTATAACTTTTCTATTCTAAAATAAAGTTTATTTTAAAAATTTGGCATCCTCATGAAAAAAGATTTCAGAGCACTAGGAATACAGGACAATTTCCTCAGCCTGATAAAAGGAATATAGGGACAACATACAGCTAAAACTGTATGCTGTATTTAATGGTGAAACACTGAACATTTCCCCCCGAGATTGGGAATAATGTAAGGATATCTATTCTCACCACTTCTATTCAACATTGTACTAGAGGTCTTGGCCAGTGAGATATGGTAATAAAAAGAATTAAGAAGGGAAAAGAAGTAAAATATTTTTCATTTACAGATAACAGATAACATATGACAAAAACCCTGTGAAGTATTTTTTTAAAAAACTATAGTAAGTGAATTTATTAGCTTTATAGGATATAAGGTCAATATACAAAATTCAATTGTCTTTCTACATTCTAGCAACAAACAATTGGGAAATGAAATGGAAAATGCCATTTACCATAACATCAAAAATAACAAATTCCTAGGATTAAATCTACTTAAAGATGTACATGATCTCTATACTGTAAACTAAATGACTGTTGTTAAGAGAAATTAAGGGAGTCCTAAGCAAATGGAGAGACATGCCATGTTCACGGACTGGAAGACTTAATATTGTTATGTCTGTTCTCCCTAAATAGATCTATAAAATTAACACAATCCTTATCAAAAATTCCAGCAGTCTTCCTTAAAGAAATAGACAAGCTGATGCTAAAATTTATATGGAAATGAAGAGGATCTATAACAGACAAAATAGTCCTTAAAAGAAAAACAAAAGTTGAAGATACTACCAGATTTCATTAACTGTGGTAATCAAGACTGTGGTATTAGTGTAAGGACAGACAAATATATCAATGGAACAGAATACAGAGTCCAGAAGTAATTACTGTCAATTAATGTGTGACAAAAGAACCAAAGCAATTCCATGGGAAAAGGAAAGTCTTTTAACAAATGTTGCTGGAACAGTTGGATATCTGTATGAAAAAAACCTGAATCTTGGCTGTACTTAACACCATACACAAAAACTAATTTGATATGGATTATAGACCTAAACATTAAACGCAGATGCATATCTTTATGACTTTGGTTGGGCAAGGCAAAGGTCTCTTGAATAGGATACAAAAAGCACTAACCATAAAAGAAAAAGTGATATGTTGAACTTCATGAAAATACAAAATATCAGCTCATCAAAAAACAGAAAGTGAATAGACAAGAACATCTTTCAATCAAAATAAAAAGATGAACAATCCAGTTAAAAAGAGGGGTGGCAAACAATTTGGACACTTCACAAATGATAGTTAAATGGCCAATAAGCATTTGAAAAAGTGCTCAACACCATTCATCGGCATTAAACCACAACAAAATACTTATGCCCACTAGAAATATCTATGGCTGCTAGAATGGGTAAAATAAGAGTATGACAACATGAAATGTTGTCAAGTATGTGGAGCAACTGGAACTCTCATACATAGCTTTTGGGAGTATAAAATGATACAACCTCTTTGAGAAAATATTTCTTATAAACCTAAATTCCATTCTGAAGTATTTACCCAAGAGAAATGAAACTATATATCCACAAAAAGACTTGTCCAAGAATGTTCACAACAGCTTCATTCATGATACCTCCAAACTGGAAATAATACAAATATTCATCAATAGGAGAATATATGAATAGTGGCATGGTCATATAATAAATACAGTAAGGAACAAACTACGGACACACACAACAATGTGGATGAATCTCCATAACTTAAAATATGTTCAGTGAAATAAGCCAGAAATAGAAGTTTACATACTTCATGATTCCATGTATATGAAGTCCAAGAACAGCAAAACTAATCTAAGGGGAATAGTGGTTGCTGAGGGGAGGTGGGCGTGAAGGTGACAGGAAAGGGGCACAAGAGGATTTTATGGGATGATGGAAATATTTTATCTTGGTTTGGGTGGTTGTTACATGGGTGTATACAATTGTAAAACTTACCCCACTGAACACTTTAATATCTGTACCTTTTACTGTGTGTTAATTACACCTCAAAAAAAATTTTAAATACACATAAAGACCCTTGTACCTAACTTTATTTCAAAATTTGTGAAACATGGATTTAGATAATTGCATAAAGTCAGAAAACAGTCACTAAAATGAACAACTCTATTTTTTTAATTGTAACAGCTGGAAGATCCTCAAAAAATTAAAAATAGCAATTCCACTTCTGGGTATATACCCAAAAGAATTTAAAGCAGTCTTGAAAAGATATTGTATGCCCATGTTTATAGCAGCATTATTTACAGTAGCCAAAAGTGTAAGCAAACCAAATGTTCATCAATAGATGACTGGATAAACAACATGTGGTCTACACATACAATGGAATATTATTCAGTCTTAAAAAGGAAGGACATTCTGACACATGCTACAACATGGATGAATCTTAAAGACATGGACACTATGCTAAGTGAAATAAACCAGTCACAAAAGGACAAATACTATATGATTCATCATATAGTAATTAAATACTTAAGAATAGTCAAATTCATAGAGATAAAAAGTAGAATGGTGGTTGTCAAGGGGGAGGATGAAATGCGGGGTTATTATTCAATGGGTACAGAGTTTCAATTTTGCAAGATGAAAATTGTTCTAGAGATGGATGGTGGTGATGGTTGCACAAGAGTATGAATATACTCAGTGCCAATGAACTGGTTAAAATGGCTCGGGAGGCTGAGGCAGGAAGATCACTTGCCAGGAGTTTGAGACCAGACCAGCCTGGACAACACGGCAAGACCCCATCCCTTAAAAAATTTTTTTTAATTAGCTCGGCATGGTGGTATGTGCCTGTAGGCCCAGCTACTTGGGAGGCTGAGGCAAGAGGATCACTTGAGCCTAGGAGTTCGAGCCTGCAATGATCTATGATCATGCCATTGCACTCCAACCTGGGCAACAAAGCAAGACCTCATCTCTTTTAAAAAAAAAAAAAAGGCTAAAATGGTAAATTTTGCTATGTTATTTTACCACAACTTTTCAAAAATAAATATTGATAATTTTAGGGCCAGGCAAAGTGGTTCA
Source organism: Daubentonia madagascariensis (assembly GCA_023783475.1). Taxonomy (NCBI): domain Eukaryota; kingdom Metazoa; phylum Chordata; class Mammalia; order Primates; family Daubentoniidae; genus Daubentonia; species Daubentonia madagascariensis. The sequence goes on along the minus strand of JAKFHU010001449.1, from coordinate 2,799,713 downwards.
TGCCTGTAATTGCAGCACTTAAAAATTTAAAGATTATATCAGCTGATGTAAATTAATCAGCTATAAATTCAGTTTTTTCTTTATAGTTCTGTTTCTGGAACTGTAAAAAGGTTGGCAAAACTCCTGGTGTTTAAGAAAAACAGATTTCCTCATCTTCCGGCTGTATCAGTGCTTATAATAAAGCGATTATAACCGTTTTCCTCAAAATAAACATGATTTAGTACATTTTGTTTTCCCCCCTTCTAGAAACATATGGGATAGCTGAGGAGATACTTGGTAGAGAGGGAATTACCTCATATATGGGTATATGTTTTAAGTCTTTAGACTTATTCAACATATTCTGAGCTTGCAGACCTCTTCTCTGGGCTCTGGCTCCTCCCCTGGAAGCTCACAGGCTTCTCAGTCACCTGAGCTCTGGCTTCTCTTCCCTGGATTTCAAGCCTCTCCTTTGGTCCTAGATGCCTCTTTTCTCCTGAACTCTTCCCCATTGCACTCTGGCTTCTTAAGCTTCCGGGCAACCCTCCTCAGCCCAGGCTTCTCCTCCCAGGGGTCCCTGGCTCCTCCAACCTCAAAATCAGCTGTTTCTACCTGGCTCTCTTATGCTTTCCCTGAGAACTGGATCTGTTCCCAGGACTTTTTAGCTTCTCCATCTTGTCAACTCCAGCTATTCCCTTTGGATTCCCAGACTCTTCCCCTGAGATCTGACTCCTGCTCCAGGTTTCTTAACAATACTCCTAGGCTTCTTATCTCCTGGGCTCCCAAGCCTTTCCTTAGAATCTGTCACCTCCTTCAGGGTTTTCTTATGCCCAAGTCTTTCAAGCCCCTCCTTCATGCTCTAACTCCTCCCTTGCTCTTGCAGGTTCTCTCCCTGAGCTCTGTCTCCTAGGGTACCCACAAACTCCTATGAGATCTCAGGCCCCTCCTCTAGGCTTTACTTCCTCTCCTATGTTCCCAGTACACTAAAGTGGGCATAAACAGAATCTCATTTGAGCCTTACAATAAGCCCCATTTTGCACACAGTAAAACTGAGGCTTAGAAAAGTGCCGTCACTGGCTCAAGATTACACTTTAAATTGTAGAGCAGTTATTCAAATCCTGGTTTAATTCTAGAACCCACACTTTCATCCCCACATTAAATAGATAACAGTTAGAAAGAGAACTATATTCCAGGACTGTGTTAAGCATTTCACTAAGGTAGGCATTATTATCACCATTTTACTTTGAGGAAATCAAAAACTAAGATCAAAGATCTAGTAAATGGCAGAACAAGGACTGGAATGAGAATTCTTGTAGATTCAAAGCTGGCATTCTTAACCACTGTTTCACTCTATTCCCGTTATGTAGATGAGAACACTGAGGTTTAGAGATGTTCAGGAATTTGACAAGATCAAAGTTTGTAAAGTGGCAAAATTAATGGGCTTTCTCTGCTTCTCATATTAATGCTAAATAAATAAAAGCCTACGTGTGCCAGACACTCTTCCTCCAAGACCCTCTAAGCCAAGGAAGGGAAATAGTAGCCAAAAAGAAAAAGAGTGCTAGGACAGACTTTTATACCAAAAGGTGACCAGATACTGTCCCCTGCCCTCCAAAGGATGTACCCCACTGACCAAAAAATTGTCCCCCTGAGGACAAAGGGTATCTGTTTTCTCTGGCCACTTTCCAGGGGATTCTAGGCTTGGGGAGAAAGAGAAACCGGAATATTTGTGGCAAACAAGAAATGTCACTTTATTCAGTACATAGTAGCAGGTTTCTGGAGCTGAACGAAGATGAATCCTTATCTAGCTCCACCTCAAAGTAGGGAACCAGAGGCTTAAAATCTGTGACTCAGGCTCATTTCCCAGTAGGATCCCAAAGTCCTAATATTAGGCCAAATCAGAGAGAGTAGGAGGAGGGATTCTGGGCAGCTTCTCAATATGGTAAGGATTGACTTGTGGTAGGCTTTTCCAGGCAAGTTCTAGGAAGCCATACTGGGCAACGCCCACAGGTTGGATAGTATGCACCCTGTTCTGCCCAGGGAGAGGTACCACATCCTGGAACTTGAGGGGACCTGCAGGGGCACGGGAACTACCACAAAATAGGTGGTAGAACAACCGCTCACCACGTACCAGCTCCTTGGTCTTCAGGGCCTTTTTGTAGATGGTCTCTTGGGGTTGGAGTTTCTCTCGCTGCAGCAACTCTAGTAGAAGCCTCTGGATTCGGGGAGACTTAAGTTGGTACAGGTCCATGAGATGATAGAACTGTTCCATCCAAGCAGCATTGTCTTTTGCGTATCGCTGCTGCAGCATCTGCAAAACATGGTACAGTGCCACAAATGTTTCCCATAGAGGCACCTCTTCCTTTATTTCAGAAATGGGCCGTGTCTTCTTCTCCAACTTGGGCATTTTGGGGGGCCTGCCCTGACCCTTAAAAGCCCTGAGGTCCTTCTGAAACATTAGTGCTAGAGTTTGTTTGTCCACAGAGGCCTGAGCACCTGTGAAAATGTCTCTTGTTACAGGATAAAAATGTCGCATCTCCATTTCTTTGAGAGCGTTGGATAACTGTTGTACCCGCACACTCCTGTAAGGCTCTCCTAAAAGATGCCAATCTGTAGCCTTTGGGACTTGAATCCTCTTAGTGGTTGATGGTAACACTGGGGCAGGGATGAGCAGTGCTTTCTTCTTTGCCTTGGGAAATTTGGGGATCTCACCCCTCCTTCTCAAGGCTGGGAAGTCCTTCTGGAATGTTGAGGCCAGGGATTTTTTATCCACAGAGGCATAGACAGATGTAGGAACATCCCTTCTGACTGGATAAAGGTGCTTTATCTCCTTAACAGCAGTGGGTAACTGTTGTGCCTGCTTCTTCCTGTAAGACTCAGCTAAGAGATGCCAACTAAGAGCCTGCAGGGTTTGAGTCCTCTCAGTGGCTGCGGGTAACACTGGTTCAGGGATAGAGTATGGCTCCAGCCGGCTCTCTTTTTCTTTTCTCCTAATTGGAGGGATCACTTTTAAGTGCACTGGCCTCAAAACATCCTTATAAGGTTGTAATATATCAGTGTGACTTAACTCTAGGTTCTGCCTGAGGTGTTTAGCAATGACCTTAAGATTGGTCAGATGCATCCAATTCAAGTATCCCTTTGAAGTAAAGTCTCGGAGGAGCTGGCTCAGTCGATGGAAACTGTCCCTGGAAAGTTGTTCTCCTGCTTCCAGCCTTATTAAAGCATTGTTAATCCAATCCTCATCTGAGACGCTTGCTTCTGAGTAGGCTGGCCTTTGGTATCTCTTAGCTGGCATTTTGGGTGAAGAGGCAAGGGATGGGCCAGGGGCTGGGGCTGGGGCTGGAGCCTGGCCCTTAGTTTTCTCCGTCAGAGAATCCCGATGCTGCAAGAACCACTGCCACTTGTCATCTTTAAGTCTATATTTAGGTTTCTGTGGTTCCATGATATCAGATAATTGGAACTCTGGCCTGTAGAGACCTTCTGGGATCTGGGTCTCTAAGCCTGTTTCCATGGCTTGTAAAAATATATCCCTGGCTTTCTCCAAGAGTACATTCTGTTGTCTTCCCAATGAACTTGTCATGGGGTGTACTCCAAGAAGTTGACTGCCCTGTTTTTCTTCTAAATCTAAATGATCCTCTAAGACTTTCAAGGGCATTTCCTCTTTTCCCGGGGCCTCCTGGGATGGTATTTTGGAGGGGCTCTTCATAACTGTTGGCCACATAATCTTGTCCCTAAGTCTGGAGTCTCTCTTTCCATCAAGCAAGTTCTCTTTCTTAAAAGGCATTTCCCTTCTAGCTGTACCCTTCCTTTCTTTAGCAAGATCCTCACCTTCTATCACTAGCTTGGACAGGCCTACTTCTTCCTTTGAGAGCTCTACTTTCAATACTCTCTCCTCTTCTAAGAACATCGCCTCCATAAGTCTGCCCTCCTTTTCCTTACTGAGGCGCTCCACATCCTTCTGCCCTTCCTCCTTCTCCTTCTCTTTTTTCTCCATCTTCTCTATTTCCTCCTCCTCCTCCTCCTCCTCACTGAGGAGCTCCTCCTCCTCCTCGCTCAGGCTCCCCTCCTCCTCCTCGCTCAGGCTCCCCTCCTCCTCCTCGCTCAGGCTCCCCTCCTCCTCCTCACTAAGGAGCTCCTTCTCTTCCTCACTTGCTCCCTCTTTTTTCTTCTTAATCAGACTCTCTTTCTCCTTAATCAATGTCTTTTCCTTTTTCCTTTTTTGGGTCCTTTTTGGGAGTGATCTCTCTTCCTCAGCTATTTCTGTCTCTTCCAAAGGCACTGTGCTCACTTCTGTAATTACTCCAGCCAGGATCCTAAGCAGTTGATTCTCTCTCATCCTGATCTCTTTTTCGCCGGAACTGTCCTCTTTCTCTTCGGAACTAATCTGTTTTTCCATATCCAGTCTCCTCAGTGCCTGTATTCTTTCCTCTTTGGTTATTTTTTTCTTGGCAACATCACTCTCCTTGGTCCTAATGTCATGGGCCAATTTCCTCTCTTCCTGGGACAATTTATCCTCTTCTTTCATAATTTCTTTCTCTTCTTGGGTTATTATTTTCTTTCTCTTAGGTATGCCAACTCCTTCCTTGGCTATTGCCTTTTCTTTCTCAGCAACATGACTCTCTTTCTCGGCCAGTTTCCTGTCTTTTGAGGTCAGTCTCTTTTCCAGTGCCCCCTCCTCTTGCTCCTTGGCCTCTTCCTCTTTTTCCGGCAAGTGTTTCTCCATTTCACCAGCCTGTTCCTCCTCTTCTAGGGACAATTCCTCTTCTGCCCAGGCCTGTTGTGGTTTTTGCTCAACCGCTTTCTCCTCTTTCTGGGACAATTTCTCTTTTTTTTGACTCCATATTCCCTCTTCCTGGGCTACTTTCTCTCTCTCCCGGGTCCATTGTTTTCTTTCCTCAGTTGCTTTTTCATCTTTCCCAATCTGTTTCTTCTCTTTCTTATCGCGTTTCTCTTTTTCCGTGGCCTGTTTCTCTTCTTTTTTGGGGGGTCCTTTCTCAATTTCTTCCATTATTTCCTCCTTTTCTGGGACCAGTTTCATTTTTCCTCTGGGCCTTTGTTCTTTTTCCTCAGCTTCTTGTCCCACTTTTGGAGCCAACTCCTCCTCTTTCTGATCCTGTCTCTTTTCTTTCTGGGCCCTTTTTTTTTCTTCCCAGGACTGTTTCTCCTTCTGTGGCCATTTCTGTATTTCCCTAGCCTGTGCCTCCTTTTCGAGGTCCATTTCCTCTTTTTCCCAGGCTTTTTGTCTCTTTTTCTTAGTTGCTTTCTCCTCTTTCTGGGCCTTTCTCTCCTTTTTCCAAGCTGTTCTTGCCTTTCCCCGGGCCTGTTCATCTTCTTGTGACAATTTCTCCAGTTCTCCAAACTTTTCATCCTCTTCTAGGTCCAGTTTCTTTCTTTTCCAGGTTACCTGTTTATTCTCCTTGGCCTCCTTCTCCTCTTTCTGAGCCTGCCTCTCTTTCTGGTCTTGTTTCTCCTGTTCATCCTGTTCCCCAACTTGTTTTTTCTTTTCTTGGATTTGTTTCTTTTTATGGGCCTCTTTTCCCTCTTTTCTAAATGATTTCTTCCTTTTTGGGGCCAGTATATCCTCTTGCTCTGCCAAGCTCTTCCTTTCTAATACCTGTTTTCTCTCTTCCCCAGACAGTCCTTCCTCTTCTCTAGATAAATGATCCTGGGCCAATTTCCCCAGTTTCCAGGCCTCTTCCTCCTCTTCCTCAACATGTTTCTCCTTTCCCTGGATGTGTTTCTTCTTTCTGTGAGACTGTTTCTTCCTTTTTCCAACTGGTTTCTCTCTGTCCAGGATTCGTTCTGCCTCTTCCCAGGCCAGTTCCTCCTCTTCCTCACTCAGCTCCTTCTCTTCCTGGGCCCTTATGCCTTCCTCCTGGGCCTGCATAATCTTTTCCCAATCCAACCTTCCTCTTTCCAGGGTTGGCTTCCTCATTTTCCAGATCAATTTCTTTCCTTTCCCTAGTAGTTTCCTCTCTTTTCCAGTCAGTCTCTTTTCTTCTAGGACTAACATCTGCTCTTCAGTAGTCAATTTCTTTTGTGGGAAAGCAAGTATTTCTTCTTCCCTAGCCGATTTTTCTTCTGAATGGGTCAGTTTCTTCTTCTCTTTAGTAAGTTTCTCCTTTCCTTGCATTAATTTTTTCTCTGGTGTTGTCAGTTTCTTTTCTTCCTCAGCTATTTTCACTTCTTGCTTGGCCAGTTTTGTCCCTTTTTTTTTTAATTCCCTTTTCTCTAAGACTAGGTGATCTAAGAAAGCAACTTTCTTTTTCTTGACTTCTCGAGAAAATTCCTCGTCATCCTTTAACCCTTTTCTATCCTCTTGTTCTCTCGATATTACTGTCCCTTTCTCCTTATTTCCTTTTATGATGGATTGTTCATCTAGTTCTGACGAGAATGAACTTGACTCCTTTAAAAGGGGGCATATCTCTTGGAAGAGATCCCAGCTGGGCTGTCGGTCAGCAAGCATCACCCGAGCGAGGTCCACCAATTCTTTACCCAGATCCCTTAACATTCCTGGATGGGAACTTGCTATCCTTGAGGTGACAAGACAGCAAATGTCATCCCTCCAAGACCTGGTGTCTGATCTACCTATGCGTCCAGGGGTCCCAGCCAAACCACGGCTCCTCTTCGTATCAGGTTTCTTCTTTGTATCTTCGTCTTTCTCAGAAACCTGTATGTCTTCTTCCTTGGACTCTTCTATAGTCATCTCTGAAATATCCTTCAAATCTTGTTTCTCTTTCCCCTGCACATCTGCTCTTCTACGACTTGGTTTCACTGCCTTTTTCAAAAGCCTTTTTACGCGTTTGTGTCTTTCCAGCTTAGGGATCACCGGTCCATAATCTTTTGTGCTATGTTGATCTATGGCTTCTATGTCTTCTGTGGCTCCCAGGGCTTCTGGGACATCCATGGCCTCTATAGCTTCCAACATGACCTCCTTTGTTTCAGCATCATCCTGGGATTTGACTGGGCTGAAAGTGCTTAGTGGTAGCTCTGGCTCTAAGACAATATCCTGGGTTTCAAATTGCCCTGATTTCCTGGCCTCTCTTTGTTCACCTGCATCCTCTGAAGGCACCAACACAGAACTAAACTTTCCCAATTTTGTGTTTCTGTGCTTCCTGGCAACTCTCAGGTTCTTTTTAACTGCAGAAAAAGTGGGAGAAAAATAGTTAAGAAAAACACAGAGGTCCTGAATGAGTGTGAATTAGAGTGTAATATCTAACTCAGTGAACTGCCGTAAGAGATACAAAGGCAAAGGGGACTGAGGCGTTATAATACAGAAATGCTTGCTGTTTCATCCCAGCTTCCATATTCTAAAGAAATAAGACTTTGTGTTTGTTGTGGGGTAGATCTTTCTCAGGAAAGATACTTTCTTTGAATAAGATTCTCCCACTTAACTCTGTTCCCAACAGTATCTTTTTATATACCTTGGCCTTATTAGCCCTGCCTTTTGGGGCTCTGAATTTGGCCCCAAACATGCCCTATACATCACCCCATACATACGAAGTTTTCTTCCCTTTGCTTGAAAATGTCTCTTTCTTTTCTTCAGTTTGGTGATCTTTACAGGTTCTGACAAAGATATGAGTATTTCTTCAGAAGGGACCTCAAGTTCATCATCCCATGACATATCAAAAGAAAAAGTAAGTGGTTTGTCTTTATGTGACAAGGTCAGGTTTTCATTTAGCATCTGTTCCACATGAGTAAGCAGGCACTGGATATCTGTAGCCTGAATGCCCAGCAGCTGGCCCAGAGAGACTTCCCCAATAATTTCCTGCCTACAAAAGTCAAGGGAAAAGAAGGACAATACTGAGCTAGTGATAGAACAAAATTCAAGAAAATAAAAAGAAGTTACAATGGAAGAGGCAGGAATAAAGTAGTAATTTAGAACAGAATAGGCTGAAGTAAAATATGGATAAAGAAGAAGGAATGAGGGATAGCAAGGAATGGAAGACAGGCATACCTCATTTTATCATGCTTTGCTTTATTGTGCTTTGGATACTGCATTTTTTATAAATTGAAGGTTTGTAGCAACTCTGCATAGAGCAATTCTATCGGCATCATTTTTCCAAACAGCATGTGCTCACTTCCTGTCTCTGTGTCACCTTTTGGTAATCTCACAATATTTCAAATTCTTTCATTATTATTATATCAATTATGATGATATGTGATCTTTGATGTTACTATTATAACTGTTCTGAGGTGCCACCAACTGCACCCATATAAAACAATGAACTTAATAAATGTGTGTGTTCCGACTGCTCTACCAACCGGCCATTCCCCCATCTCTCTCTCCTCAGGCCTCCCTATTCTCTGAGATGCAAAAGTATTAAGTTTAGGCCAATTAACAACCCTACAATGGTCTCTAAGTGTTCAAGTGAAAGGAGGAAGTGAACATCTCTCACTTTATTTTTTTTTCTTTATATTTTTTTTAGCAGAATGTCAAGCAATGTCTCTCACTTTCTATCAAAAGCTAGAAATGATTAAACCTAGTGAGGAAGTCATGTCCAAAGCTGAGATAGGCTGAAAGCTAGGCCTCTTGTGCCAAACAGTTAGCCACGTTGTGAATGCAAAGGAAACATTCTTGAATAAAATTAAAAGTGCTACTCCAGTGAACACATGATGATAAGAAAGCAAAACAGCCTTATTGTTGATATGGAGAAACTTTCAATTGTCTGGATAGGTCAAGCCAGCCACAACATTCCCTTAAGCCAAAGCCTAATCCAGAGCAAGGCCATAACTCTCCTCAATTCTATGAAGGCTGAGAGAGGTGAAGCTGCTGCAGAGGAAAAGCTAGGAGAGGGTGGTTCATGAGGTTTAAGGAAAGACGCCATTCCCATAATATAAAAGTGCAAGGTGAAGCAGCAAGTGCTGGTGGAGAAGCTGCAGCAAGTGATCCAAAAGATCTAGCTAAAATAATTGATGAAGGTGCCTACAAAAACAACGGATTTTCTTTTTTGTTGTTGAAAAAGGGTGTCACTCTGTCACCCAGGCTGGAGTGCAGTGACACCATCCTAGCTCACTGTATCCTCCAAATCCTGGGCTCAAGTGATCCTCCTGCCTCAGCCTCCCAAGTAGCTAGGATTATAGGCACGTGCCACTAAGCCCAGCTAATTCTTTTTACTTTTTGTAGAGACAGGGTCTCACTATGTTGCTCAGGCTGGTTTCAAACTCCTTGCCTCAAGCAATCCTCCAACCTTGGCCTCCCAAAGTGCTGGGATTACAGGCGTGAGCCACTGTGCCCAGCCTAAAAAACAGATTTTCAATGGAGATGAAACTGCCTTCTATTGGAAGAAGATGCCATCTAGGACTTTCGTAGCTAGGCAGGGTAAATCAATGGCTGGCTTCAAAGCTTCAAAGGACAGGCTGACTCTCTTGTTAGAGGCTAATGCAGCTAGTGACTTTAAGTTGAAGCCAATGCTCATTTACCATTCTGAAAATCCTAGGGCCCTTGATAAGGGTAAATCTACTCTGCTTGTGCTCTATAAATGAAACAACAAAGCTTGAATGACAGCACATCTGTTTACAGTATGATTTACTGAATATTTTAAGACCACCTACTGCACAGAAAAAAAGATTGCTTTCAAAATATCACTGCTTATTGACAATGCATCTGGTCACCCAAGAGCTCTGATAGAGATGTATAGGGAGATTAATGTTGTTTTCATGCCTGCTAACACAGCATCCATTCTGCAGCCCATGGATCAAGGTGTCATTTCAACTTTCAAGTCTTATTACTTAAAAAATACATTTCATGTGGGTATAGCTTCCACAGATAGTGATTCCTCTGATGGATCTGGGCAAAGAAAATTGAAAACTTTCTGGAAAGGATTCACCATTCTAGATGCCATTAAGAACATTCATGATTCATGGGAGGAGGTCAAAATATCAACATTAACAGGAGTTTGGAAGGAGTTTATTCTAACCCTCATGGATGAATTTGAGGGGTTTGAGAATTCAGTGGAGGAAGTAACTGCAGATGTGGTGGAAAGAGCAAGAGAACCAGAAGTGGAGCCTGAGGATGTGACTGAATTGCTACAATCTCATGATCAAAATTGAATGGATGAATAGTTGCTTTTTATGGATGAGCAAAGAAAGTGGTTTCTTGAAATGGAATCTACCCCTGGTGAAGATACTGTGAACATTGTTGAAATGTCAACAAAGGGTTTGGAATATTACATAAACTTAGTTGATAAAGCAGAGGCAGGGTTTGAGAGGATTGACTCCAATTTTAAAAGAAATTCTGTGCAATGCTATCAAACAGCATTGCTTGCTACAGAGAGACCTTTCAATAAAGGAAGAGTCAATTGATGTGGCAAACTTCAATGTTTTCTTATTTTAAGAAATTGCCACAGCCACTCCAACCTTCAGTAACCACCCTGATCAGTCAGCACCTATCAACATTGAGGCAAGACCCTTCACCAGCAAAAAGATTAGGACTGGCTGAAGGCTTAGATGATCATTAGCATTTTTTAGCAATAAAGTAGTTTTAATTAAGGTATGTGCATTGGTTTTTTAGACATAATGCTATTGCACACTTAATAGACTACTGTATAGAGTCAATATAACTTTTATTTGTACTGGAAAACCAAAAATTTCATGACTTACTTTACTGAAATATTTGCTTTATTGCAATGTTCTGGAAACAGCCATACAACATCTCCAGAGTATACCTGTAGTCAGGGTGACACATGATGCTTCTTTGGTTGGGGGATTTATGAACTTGTGTCTTGAGGAATCTTAATGAAGTGAGGATATGATGGGAAGACAGGCTTGTCAGTAGTCAGAAAAAAAGGGGTAGGTGCTGGGGAAAAGAGCAAAAAGAAACACAGAACAAAGAGCAAGAAAAAGAATTTTTAAAAGGTTGTGGAAAAGGGGAAGAAGCAATCAGATTCTGGAGACTAGGATACAGAAGGAACCAGAAGAGGGGAAGTTCACCATCCAACTTACTGCATTTCCTGGAGAATTTCTTGTTTCTTCAGTAGGCTTACCAGCATGGTCTTGGTTTGGATGCCTGTGACTCTTACCATAAGGTATAAGACCTTAGTCCGTACATTCTTATCACTGTCCATCAATCCCATAGCCAGTGGAATAGCAAAATGATGGCTCATGAGGCCTAGCCTGTCCAGCATCTCCCAGGCTAGCTCACGGATACGTGGATTGGAATGGGTTGTATCATCCAGGAGGCGACGGGCTGTCTCAGAGCGTAACTCTGGAGATACTTGGTAAGAGGCAAAAATTTGTGCCAGGACACTAAAATATTTCTTGTATTCCTCTACAGAGCAGTAAATTGTGAGGTTGAAGATGGCCTCTATTAAATGATTCATAAGCCTTTCACTATATTTTCTTCCCATCCAATTTTGGTTTGTCATGCTTTCAAGAATATCAAGAGAAGTTCTTTTCTGCTCCTTGGATTTATCCTTCCGTTTACTCATTGAGATTTTCTCTTCCACTAGAGCCATAGGTGACAGTGCCTGGGGTCTTAAGAATTCAGTCATACCCCAGTCCTTATCTCGGTAGGGTGTATACAAATCACAGTGTAGGAAGATTGGGGTACCCTCAGGCCAAAGGCGGGCACGGATCACTGAATTGGGGATATAGCCATCAGGAGCCAAGGGCCACTGTTGCCCTTGACCAAAGAAACCCTGTAACATACGGTAGGCATTTAATCCATCCCAGCCGGCCAGCCTTAACTGAGCAGGAACCACATGGGGGAGATGATCATGCTTAGAGTCAAGAGTAGACAAATCAATATCCTTATCCTCCAAAAACTGCAATTTGGTTCTCTCTTGAGTCACAGGGGACATATGTCTCTCTTCCTCTACAACATGGGGCACAGTATTATCAAAGGCAATGACCCGTTTGTTGACAAGGGTCTCTAGCCCCCCTAATTCTTGCAGTCCTTGTCCAAGGTAGACAAATTTGGGTACAAATACTATTTCAAACATAAAGAAGAAGCTAGGCAGGAAGGGTTTAGGAACTTCTTGTATTTCATCTGTATTGTTTAGAATACGTAGGTGAATCAGCTGAACTGGAGGGAGCAATTTTAAGCAGGACACCACGTAGATACTCTGGTTGAAAGTCAACAGTAGGTCACCCCGATTATTGGCAAAGCAGAGTGGGCCAAAATGCAATGCTGAGTCCAACTCACTTACAAGTCTGCCATGGAAGTCCCAGATGCGGACTGCACCATCAACACCCCCTGTGACAAAAAGTTTCAGGGAAAGGCAGACATCAAATGATGCAATAGCACACTCATGCAGACGTTTTGTCTCTCTAAACATAGAGCCTTGTTTTGAATTTGAAGACGTCAGAAAGTCTTCAAAGTGCCAGAGACGCCAGCAGTAGTTCTCAGTGATGGCACCCACAGAACCTGGCAAAAGTATCACATGTTTTAGAGGGCAACTACAGAGAATTTTGCTGACAGGTTGTAGGACTACCTTGTTCCCTTGAAGCACAGCCTCTGTCAGGTGTACAATGTTATCGATGCCATAGGAACAGAGCAGGGAGTTTTCCTGGGGACCCTCCAGGGTAGACAGTGCCAATACTGCCCCAGAGTGAATAGTCTTCTCTATTCGGGCACAACCATAGTGGGAGAGGATTCTCACAATGCCACTCTCATGCCCACAGAACATCAATCCTTCTAGGCCCACACGCAAATGGGACTTTGCATAGGCCAAGCATCTTACTGTATCCATAGGGTTTGCTGAAGTGCACACAAGATACTTGGCTGTGCAAGGAGAACGTGTTGCATCAAACACCAGCACCTCTGAACTGCCTGTTGCCACAAAGAGCTCTTCTCTGTCTGAATCATAGGCCCAAGCCACAGCCTTATCCATGATAAGAAGAGGCCAGGTGATAACCAGGAGATCCCCTGTTACTGGAGACAGGAAGCGCAATAAACCATCCTCAGTGGCACACAGGATCCGAGTCCAATTATGGCCGCAGTAGACCCGCTGGACCTGCTGGGGAGTAGAACCACAGACATGGAAGAGGCTATAAAAGTAGGGCAGGTGGTGCAATGAGAAAGTATAGGTAGTCTGGCAGAAAAAAGTAGCGTTATCAATAAACTGCAGTTTCTGCAGATCCTCATCAATATACACCTGTCGCAGCAAGTTCCCAGAAGTGAGATTCCACTCCCTCACTACACCTTCACTGCCTGCTGTTAGTAAGGTGTGGATCTCTGGCCGGCTATGGATACATATCACGGATGAGGAATGAGCCTGGAAGCTGTGCAGGAAGTTACCTTGATCTAAACCCCAAGCATGGATCTCTCCAGCCCTGTTTCCAGCATAGAAACTGCCCTGAGACACACAAGTAAAGGTGCAAGTGATGGAAGAGCCACTGGCTATGGGAGTGAACTTCTTTACTTCTTCCAGCTGGCCCTGACTCTCATGGGTGAAGATCCTCACCGTATTCTCACACAGAGCCAACAGGGAGCCCTGGGGGCCATTCAGGGAAAAGCCCTGTACAAGCTCATGACCAGCCATTGGCACTGTTTGAGCCACCTGGAGGCCCCTACCATTTGGTAAGATAAACCAGGTAACCACAGCCCCCAAGGTACCAGATAGCAGCATGTCAGTTTCTGAGTCATAGCAGAGGCAGCTGATGGAGAAATGACAGGGCACTGTACCCAGAGATGTGAATGCTTGATGGTGATCTCCAAAGAGCCACAGACGCATGTCACCACAGTAAGCAATTAACATGTGGTAGGACCCTGTGTGGACCATTGCTTGAATGGGTGGCACTTGATTTAGCATGTGAAACTTCATCTTCTCTATCATTCCTTTCCTCTTTTTATCTTTTTTCTGTATCCAAAGTACTCCCTAGAAGAAGATGAGAAAGAAGATGAGAGATGAAACCCTGATCATGGAGGCAGATCATCTTCCAAAAGTGTGGGGTAGGGTGGGGCTGAATATTTAGATCCCTGTTCCCTCTTATGGGACTAGAGAAAGACTAGATAGCTTGATTTTAGGAGTTTCCTAGTACAGTAGTCTCCCCTTATCACATGGTTTTACTTTCTGCAGTTTCAGTTACCCACATGGTCAACCACAGTCCAAAAATATTAAATGGGAAAATTCCAGAAATAAACAATTCATAAGTTCTAAATTGCATGCTATTCTGAGGAGCATGATGAAATCTCATGCAGTCCCATTCTGTCCTGCCTGGGACTTGAATCATCCCTTTGTCCAGCATATCCACACTGTATACGCTATCCATCTGTTAGTCACTTAAGCCATCTCAGTTATCAGTTTAACTATCACAGTATCTGTGCTTGTGTTCAAGTGACCCTTATTTTACTTAATAATAGCCCCAAAGCGCAAGACTAGTGATGCTAGCAATTCAGGTATGCCAAAGAGAAGCCATAAAGCACTTCCTTTAAGTGAAAAGGGGAAAACTCTCAACTTAGTAAGGAAAAGAAAAAAATAGTATGCTGAGGTTGCTTAGATCTATGGTAAGAACAGATCTTCTATCTATGAAATTGTGAAGAAGGAAAAAGACATCTGTGCTAGTTTTGCTATCGTACCTCAAACTGCAAAAGTTAATGGCCACAGTGCATGATAAGTGCTTAGTTAAGATGGAAAAAGCATTAAATTTGTGGGTGGAAGACATGAACAGAAACTGTTCTGACTGATGACAATCAAGTTTGGTACTATCTGCAGTTTCAGGCATCCACTGTGGGTCTTGAAACATATCCCCTGTGGCTACGGGGGAATTGTACCAGGAGTTGGGTATGTGATCAAGGCCCTTTTCTTGGCTTTCAGCCTGCTTTGTGGGGAAAATGAACTCTGTGGGGCTGATAACTAGAGGTGAAGGAGGATCACTGCATTCAGGCCAAATTAGGATTGGGAGATGGATACTAAAATGATCTAATACAGAGTCATCCCCATCATTCTAAAATGCAGACATTTTAGGTATGATGCATGTAAATTAGATTACAGGGGTGGGGAAATGAAGTAGCTTTACCTGCGTTTGTTCTCCATCTGGTTCCATCCAGTTTAGGGAGACAAAATAGTTGACGCTGGTGGAGTAAAAGCAAATAAAAGGCTTGTTCTGGGGATGGTGAGATTCCTCGTATAGATTCTCAGGCCAGTCACTCAGTACAACCACATCATTCTTTGGTTCTGCATCAGTCTGAGGAAGAAGAGTGACCTGAGCTAAGAGGCCTGAGTCCCATTCATACATTCATTTAGTAAATATTTATGGAGGAATTAGTGGACATTTTTTTTTTAGCTAATCAATACTCATTCACCCTCTGGAAAGTATTATTTGGGGAGTCATCCCTCTCTCACCCTCAGTTTGCAACAGAATACATCCTTATTTACCAAAGTATCTTCTAGGCTTTGTCAACCAAGTTTCCATAGGAAAAGTAAGCCCTACTGTCCTAAAGTATCCATTCTACATAATGAATTAATTTCTCTCTTAGTCATCTAAAATGCTATTAGTTATATAAAACTGAAAGAAATGAGAAAATAGCCCCTTGAATCATTTTCTGTGTTCCATGGTTCGGATGAGGGACTACAGTTGAGAAAGGCTGACAGGTTCTATGAAACACACTGAGGCTACACTGCTGAGCAAAACAGACATGGCCTTGACCCTTAATAAGATGAGTCCAGTGGAAAAAACAGACATTAAACAAATAACTGAGTATACAAAGCAAATAAGTACTCAGAAAGAAAGGAATACAATTCTATATGAGTATGACAAAGGAACCCAACCTTGGAAAATATCTATACCTGGCACAGTTGGAACAATTCTTCAAAGTTCCTGCCTATGTCCAAAGGACCACTTCTGTTACACATGTGAGATATACTGCCTATGGGAAACTCATACTTCATAGACATATAATAGAATACCTACCATGTGTGACAGTTAGACTCTGTGGCAGGCACTTCCATCACTATTCTTACGTGTATCCAAGGTCAGTGTGTGCTATTCACACATTTACAGTTAGCTGTGTGTGAGCTCTAACATTCCATATCCTTCGTGTGTGTGTGTGTGTGTGTGTGTATGTTTGTGTATCTATCAAGGGAGATAAATACCTTTTGAAACGTTACACAGTTGAACATATACAATACACACTACCTTCCAGTGATGTAGCATATGTCTGTAATGTATGTACATGAACTCCTTATACTAGTCAGCCAAAACTAAGACTCGTGAAGTTTACTTTTTGGGTCCCCATTCTCAGCAGATACTTGTGCTATACCTGCCTCCTGAACAATGCTCCATGAATCTAACTCTCCAAGTTTATCTGCATCAGAATTTGTACTATGACCACCTAAGTTGGAAAGTAAAATACTAAATTAAACGGAAGTATGAAAACTTGTTTACTTACAATACCCATCATGCCTGCTTCCTGCATACATGAAGGATTTGAGACTATAATGAAGCCAATATCTGCAATTCAGAATCTCTCTTCTCATTTCTGTATTTCTCATTTTTGGATCTCAAGAGCTTGCTTCCAGCACCCTCTGTCACTGCTGATTCAGTGGCAGTAATAGAGTTGAGAAAAAGGACCCTGGTGTCTGAGTTCCCAATCCCTCATCCCTCTTAATTGAATCACAAAGCTAATTTATAGATCCATTATTTCATTAATCACTATTCCTTTTCTCCTTTCCAGTCTTCATGTACAAGCAGTTTATCCACTCATTCAATAATACCAATGCTTTTCTACAGAAGACTCTAAATGCCTAAGAATGTCTTAAACTCACATAATGTATCTGTGCCTGATACTACTGCTGCCTGCTCTATATCAATCCTTCTCCTTCCTCTTCCTTCTCTTTCCATCCCAATAAAACTCTGATTTTGTTTAGGGGATCATGGACCTAGAAATTAGGGGTACCCAGAGTACTACTATGGTATTCCAAGGCTGGCACAGCCCTGTGGCTCTCTGACCTTCACTCTTCTATCTACTTGCAATTTGAAGCTGATACCTGGAAGTACAGCAATTATCCTATAACCTTAAGGTAATAAGCTAACATATTAAGAATGGTGGAAAAGAAAGAAAAATAATGTGGGTCTTTGACAACACATAAGACCTACTTGTTTAATCCATATAATCCATGTAAGTCCATTTTTCTGTTGCTTGCAACAGAAAGTGTTCTAATGGTATCCAATGCATCTTAATCTGGAAGGGGAAGTTGTCTGGGGATATGAGAGGGCCTTTCCAAAGGTGCTTGCATCTTGCCCATGCCACAGCCTGCCTTGGCAGGGACAGATAATCAGTCCAAGCCCACCATGTGCATAGTGCATAGCTTTCATCCACATCACCTTTATGTCCTTCAGGATCTTATTTATAAGGAGTTTCAAGTCCTCCCACTCAGGAATAAATCTGGGCGAAGATGATTTCCTAGTGATATTCCAGCTCTTTATAGACATCTTGGATTACAGAACCTGCGGAAGGTAAAAGTGACATAATCACAACATCTGATGTTAGACTGGAAACTAAGGGAATTGAGAACAAGGGAAGAGCAACAGGACAAGTTAGAGAAGGGGCAGGAGCAGAAGTACTCCTTTTTCTTTTGTTTTGTTTTTTTTTTTTTTAGAGACGAGGTCTCACTTTGTTGCCCAGGCTGGAGTGCAGTGGCGTGATCATAGCTCACTACAACCTCGAACTCCTGGGCTCAAGGGATCTTCCCTCCTCAGCCTCCCAAGTAGCTGGGACTACAGGCATGCACCATCACATCTGGCTAATTTAGAAGTACTCCTTTAGAAACAAGAGAAACTCCTTTGTTTTAAAAAGATAGGAATGAGAATGAGCTAGTGATACTTGCAACAACGTGGATGAAACCCAAAAAACATTATCCTGAGTACAAGAAGGCAGACACAAAAGAACAAATACTATATGATTCCATTTACATGAAATTCTAGAAAAAAGTCATCTAACCTATAGGGACAGAGAGCATATCAGTGGTTACCTGGGGCCAAGATTTGGGAAGACTGTCTGGAAAGGGATAAAAGGGAATTTTCTATAGTGTTGGTAATGTTCTGTGTTCTAACTGTGGTAGTGTTTACATGGGTATATAAATTGGTATAAAATGTACACTTAAACTTGGTACACTTTATTACATGTAAATTATACCTAAATAAATTTGATTTTTAAAAGAGAATAGAGTGATGTAGGAGTTTTATATAGAATAGAAACAGGGAAAAATGCAGCAAGCAAAATCTGTTAGGTGAGCTTAGATGAGCCAGTTATAGCATAGCTGAAATAATATAGGGGCCCGGCTTCCCAGCCCTCTGTGAGCTTACTTCATTGGAAAGCTCAGTTTTGTAGACATAATTATATTTATTAGCCATCATCTTTCTTCCCTACTGAAGCCTTCATCTGTGTAAAAGTCACTCACTTGTTCAACAAATATTTCCTCATTATGTGCCAGGCTCTGTGCTGAGAGCTGGAGATAAAGCCAGGAACAACAATAATTATCTGCCTCAATGGAGTTTACTATCTAGTATAAAAGGCAAACACTGAACAAGTTAATATAGACATCCAGTTCTGAAAAGATGCCAGACCAAAATAACCTGAAAGCCTCACATTACAAACTCCTAGAAATTCTCGATAAAATAACAAGTAGCTGAGTTCTAGGAGCGAGAAATTAAGGGGTTTGGGGCCGGGGGAGGGGTGGTTAACCCACAGTAATAAGTGTAAACTGCTGTTGTGCTGGTCCTGAGAGAGTGTAGTTATCAGAGCCCAAAACTGGCCATAATGGCTAGTGGCTTGGGTGGTATTGCCCTGCCAAAGAGAAGATCTAGGACTTGGGCCCATAAGAGATAGGGAATTGGAACTAGAACCCTTCCATAAAGCCCTGAACACTTGACAAAAACAAACACAAATCTACCTTGGAGAGAGATACATCCATAGACAGAGCTGGCCCATGAAGAGCTTCCTAAAAATTTATACACCTTTGAACATTTTTCCAGGCATGAGTCAGGAACCTGCATACCCCCAAATTCAAGGGGATACCCATCAAGTTCTCCAAATATTTCTCTGACACATCCCTCACTTGGACTGACAAGGGAGAAAAGCAAGAGGGAAGGAGAAACACCACAGAGCAAATCAACAATTCTCTCTAAATAAATCATCATTTTAAATCTACACCCAAGAGGGTGATGAGCTATTGGTCACAAAAAATCCCCTTCACAATCTCTTAGCATGCTCTGCATGTGTTATCTGACACCTATTGTTCTCAAACTCCCAGAACACTGAAAATCACATATAATATCCTGTTATATGTGTATATTAAAAATGCTAAGGAAACAACCAAAAAGAAGAAAAATAAATAGAATGTATGCTTTAGCCAGTTGGGGAAATGGGATAGGAAATAAATAAAACAAATGAATCCAATAGAAGAAATAAAAGAAGAAAAATAAGAAGGAAAAAGAGGTATGATAAATAGAACTAAAGTGCTAAAAACAAATCTGTGATTATCACAATAAATATAAACTCATCACATAAAAAACAGATCATCAGATTGGATTTTTTTTTTAAGAGATAGGGAGGGAGGGTCTTGCTCTGTTGCCCAGGCTGCTGGACTGCAGTAGCACAATCATTGCTCACTGTAACCTCGAACTCCTAGACGCAAGCGATCCTCCTGCCTCAGCTTCCTGAGTACCTGGGACTACAGGTATGTTCCACCACGCTGGCTAATTTTTTAGAAATCTTAAGTAGAGACGGGGGTCTCACTATGTTTCCCAGGCTGGTCTCCAACTCCTGGCCTCAAGCGATCCTCCTGCCTCGGCCTTCCAAAGTGCTGGGACAGATTGTATATTTAAATGAATAAAGTACATGTTAGTTATAAGAAAAATCTAAAATGTAAAACATAAAAACTTTAAAGTGTCATGGCCACCTGTTCCTGAAAACCATCTAAAAGGAATAAGGAGAATGAAAAAAATCTTTGGAAACTCAACATTTAGTAAAACCAGAATAAGTATAATCTGTAGACAACAAATTACTGGTAACAGCTGGGAAAAGCAGCTCAAATCAGGAACAACTGTAGAGAAGAGGTGGAGACAAGAAACTATGGAGAGAAATTTGAGCAGAAAGAGGGACAAATAGAGGTAGATCTAAGAAAATGCCAGGAAAATTAAATTTCCTAAAGGTGAGGGGCCCACCATCAGGTAAAGATCTATACCTCTTATTTGTAACCACAATTGCAAGAAACTGGGAAGCAGAAACAGAGGAAGTAGAGTTGATCAATCCCTTAGAAAAGCCATATATGTGGCAGAATACAAGAAGTAAGCTTTAATGTTGTGAAAACCAGCTAGCCTGGAACTCCACCCTGACCCCTTCAACATACCCAGGAACCTCTTACAAAAAACTAGTCCAGGAAAATCCAACTCAGGCAATGATGTGCAAGGAAAAAAGAACTAGCACTACATTAATCCAAAGAACTGTCAAGGAAAAGAGTAACAAAATAACATATGAAGGGCATTCACTAGAAAACTGTTGCAATGGACCAGATGAAAATTATAACTAAATATTTTGCCATGAGTAAAAAAAAAAAAAACTTGATCCAATTGCCTCTATGATGGAAGACCACAAAGCAAAAGTGCAATAATTCAGCGAAGAGATGGTGAAAGAACAGGGTAAGAAAAAATGGAGAACAGGCAGAAATAGAAGAAAATATACAAACATAAGGACAAAAATTGAAGGAACACAAGGGAGAAACACTCATAGTAAAGAACATAGAGGATAAATATGGGAAAAGCTAACAAAAAGAAACATAATTAGGAAGAATTACTTAAAAAATACTATGTAATTTCTACAAATGGTGCTGGGACAACTGTATATCCACATTCAATGTAATGAATTTGGATGCCTACCTCACACCATATACCAAAAAAAGAACTCAAAATGGATCAAATATCTAAATGTAAGAACTAAAACTAGAAAACCTTTTAGAAGAAAACATAGGTGTAAATCTTTGTGACCATGGACCAGGCAACAGTTTCATAGACATGACATGTAAACCACAAGCAACCAAAGAAAAAAAATAAATTGGACTTTATCAAAATTAAAAACTTTTGTGCATCAAAGGGCACTGTCAAAAAAGTGAGGCTGGGTGCAATGTCTCACGCCTATAATCCTAGCATTTTGGGAGGCCAAGGCGGGAGCATTGCTTGAGACCAGGAGTTCAAGACCAGCCTGGGCAACATAGTGGGACTCTGTCTCTTCAAAAAACAGAAAAATTAGACGGGCATGGTGGCACATGCCTGTAGTCCCAGCTACTCAGGAGGCTGAGGCAGGAGGATCACCTGAGTCCAGGTGTTTGAGGTTGCAGTGAGCTATGATGCCACTGTACTCTAGCCTGGGCAATAGAGTGAGACCCTGTCTCAAAGAAAAAGAAAAAGGAAAAGAAAAGCATACAGGGTCAAAGAAAGGGTTTTTTTAAGTCCAAATTTTTTTATGATTAAGTTCAACAGACACAAGATTACTCTGCAAAGCTGCTATAAAAATTCCTAAATGCTTACTCTGAATTTCTGTACTTATCTTGTTGGGGACCAGGGCAAACAGCTCCTGGCAGGCACCAGTGTGCTTTTGAGGAACTCCTTTGGGATTCCTATCCCTGGCTGAACAATTCCAAGCATTTCTCTTCGACCTAGCAAGAGTCACTACCTCAAGTCAATTTCTACCATAAGTAAAGTTTAAATTCTCCAAAATCCTGCATATGACTCTCAAGGACATCCATGGGAAGACCAAATGAGTGGCCCCTGCAAAGGAGGATTTTTTTAATGATAAAATTAAACATGTTTAAATGTCAAGAAGCATCAGCCATACTAAGGGGTCCAATTTTTAATCAGTGAAGTTTTTCTGAGTGAAAGTACAGAAAAGAGAATGGGCTGCTACAGCAAGCTAATGTGAAGAGAAATAAGGGTTAGATTCCCACAATCTCAGAGACTCCCTAAAGTTTCCTGTGTTAATTTAAGACTAGAAGCTCTAAGAGGGAAAATGGGGGCTGCCTGACACATCCTAAATCCTGGACTAAGACTCCATTCCATCAAGTTTACGAGAGTCAGGTGTTCGAGTTTAACCCCTCTTGACCTCAGGGAGAAATGCCCCTTTCTTTTTCCCTACTAAAGCATTTAGAAAAATAAAGTGAGATAATGAAATTCAAAAGGCTTTATTAAAAAAAATGCAATATAAATTCAGGTGCTATTACTGTGAGAGAAGTGAAGGGGCTTGCTGAGATTGAGGGAGGATAAGAGAGATGAAACAAACTTTACAGTCAAACAGACTTATATTTATAATCCTAGGTTCTGCCACTTCAGTGGTTTTTCCCCCTTTAGACTTACCAGACTGAAGAAAGTTTTATCTCATATATGGCAGATGTCTTCATGAGCTCAGTGGGACGCCACTCAATACACATTCTTCTGGCTGGGAAAACCTGCTATGATCATACAACATCATAGGCTTCCCCATTCCCTCCTGGCTCACACACCTTTATCCTCCACAGAGGGTTGCATGCCCCTAATTCTAGAAGAGACTGACTCTAGTTACACATCCCATAGAAAGAGCGTCACTGGCTCCAACATCATAATGCATCAGACTCCCCCATCCCCCTCCCCCAACACACACACCTGTGTCCACTGACACAGCACCAACATTGTTAAGAACATGAAAATCCTCACATGAATGTGCCAAGAGCTGGGAGGCAGGGGAACTCTGGCACTTTGTGATAGTGGAAAGGGGTCACTATACCGCATGGGATGGTGGGGGGATTTAAACTGACCTTTTATGATAGAGTGACTTTCTAAGACTGGCCATTTGAGATAGTAAGCCAGATGACTAGAAACCCTAATATGTTGGCTGGGGGGGGCGGGGGGTAGTTTGGCCAAGGCACTGTTCTAAGGACTGTTCATGCATTCCCTCCAAACAATGCCTTAAAACAGGGTTGCTGGATAAAATAGTTAAGTTTGAATTTCAAATAAACAATATTTGGTACATACTTACACTAAAAAATTATGTTTTTTAACTGATATCCAAACGTAATTGGGTGTCCAGCATTTTTATTTGCTAAATAAAATGTGGCAACCCTACTTAAAGCTACAATCATCCCCCTTTCTCCAGGGGAGGAAAACTCCAGTCACACACAGCTAGAACGTGGCAGAACCAAGAGTCAGTCTCCAGGAATGTTCTTAGCTATTAAGCCATTGTCACTGGACATGTGGGGATGTGCGTGTGAGGCTTTGGCCTTTATGACAGAGGCACTGCATCAGCGCCCTACGTGCACAGCTGGCTTTTTATGGTTATAAGGGGTGTGTCCAAGCGGCCCTTTAGGGAGGCAGCGCCCAAGCCCCACCAAGCCCGAAAAAGCCACAAAGCAAAACCTATTATAACCTATATGGCACATTCATGTGAGGATTTTCATGTATTATAAAAACAAGTGATAGAAAACAGAGCACACAGTACCCAAGTGTTTCTCTGGCTTCTTTCTGCACCACCTCCCACAAATAGGTGGGGTGGAGAGGCCACCGGAAGGCACACACCTGAGAGTATGCCTGGGCTCGCCCTGCCGCTCTCCCTCCTCATCTGGCCTGGGTGTGGAGGACCTGAGTAAACAGGTGTCTCAGGAGGTTGGGTGGAAGCAGGGACGGACGTCTGGGCCAGACCCATCGCTCGCGTCTGCGCCAGCCCCGCGCTCTGCGAGAGCCTCATTCTGCCTCGCTCGGGCTGGGAAACGCCGCCACCGCATTTTGGCGCGAAAGCATGCAACACCCACCCATGACGCGTGCGTGTAGGCACAGGGGGTGGGACTAGCACGCTCGGGGCGACCGGGGCGAGGGACTCACAGATGCGCGTGCGCGCGCTGGCGCGGGCGGTGCCCTCCGCAACGCCCCGGCCCGCAGCCCGGGAGTTTCCGCGAGGCTCGTCCAGCTCGCTCCCGCTCGCCTGCGACCTGCCCTTGCCTCTCGCGTGCTCTTCAGCCTTCTTTTTCTCTGGGTCTCGCCGTTCTCCCCCTCTCCAGTTCCGAGCGGTGTCTAGACGGACCCAAGGGGAAGGGACAGGGAGAGCGGCGTAAAAGGCTGGTTAGGCGGGAATAGGCAGAAGCCCCACGACTGCCACGGCGCGGGATTTCCCTCGAGGCGGAGACTTAGTCCCTCCGGGCTCGGAGTTGGAACCACGTGCGGCGGCGGCACGTGGGCTACGCGTAGCTTCCACCGCGAGGCGGGACTCGATTTCCGACCTTGTAAGGCGCGGCGCTCCCGAGGTGGTGCCTTTTTCCGTCTCTCCAGGCAGCGTGATGGCAAGGGGACTGGATGTTCCCCGGTGCAACTATGTTCCGTCTTGGAAAAACTGCGGTCTCAGGTACGATCCCTTCCCAAGTTCGGTGGGTTTTGCCTTTCCGTTTAGTCAAACCTGTTTCCAGCGTCCCCTGGTGATAGTAGATAAGGATGACAGAGCGGCTAAAGTTCCCAATCTGCCACGCGTTGGGGGTTACGGTTCCCATTATGCTCGCGGGAAAGCTTCCCATCAAGCCAACCACCTTCCCTATTGTTGCCTGAGACAAATAGAGAGGAGTAGAGCTGGTATTTGGGGAAGTGTCAGGGACTACAGCTCCTAACATGCATGGCGTTGGAAGACTACAGTTCCCACTATGCCCCTTCCGTAGCTCCCTGTGTTTCGTCTCCCCCTCCTCCTCAAAGTTCCTGAGGTGAAAAGGTGGAGGCGACAGGTGGATTGCAGTCCCAGGAAGTCCTGTGGAGAGAGGGAGTCTTTCCAGCAAGCGCCAGGCGGTCGCTTCTTCTCCCTAAGTAGCCAAGCTGCACCCCGGCCCGAATGTGGCTGGAGAAGTGCACTGCCACACTGCTCTGCTTTCAAGTTATAACCCTGAACCTCAAATCATTCTTAATGCTCCCCGGCAAACGGGCTATCTTTTTTGGATTTAGTCCAGTCACCGCAAATGCAACTTTTCAAACTGACGATATACTCCCATTGCCTTTCTTTGAACTAATAACCCTGCTTCTTTCTTCACTGAGAAAATCAAAGCTATTAGAAGAGAATCTCTATAGACTGCCATCATCAAACGTACCTATCTGCATCCGTGCCCATGTATGCTGCCTTTCCTCTTCCCACAAATGAGCTAGCCCTGTTCTCATCTAAGCTGGTTGCTCCTCTTACACTCTAGGTTCCACCCCGTTTCATCTGTCAAGTTCTTGACTCCAGCAATTCTTCCACCTTAAAAACAAACCACACACACACACACACACACACACACACAGAGTACACTTTTCTTTATTTCCCTTCTCCCGTCAACTGCTGCCTCATTTATAGCAGAACTCCTAGAAAGTACTATGTTTTTCCTGCCTCTCATTTCTCTTGTCTTGTTCTCTGTTGAACCTGCTCCAATCAGACTGAGTACCCATCACTCTACCAGAACTGCTCTTGTCAAGGTCACCCTCTTGCTAAATTTAATGGTTGATTTTCAGTTGTTATTCTACTTGACCTGTTGGAAGTACTTGACACAATGATTACTCCCTCCTCCTTAATGCACTTTCTTCACTTCGTTTCCATGACACATGCATGGTTTTCTTTCTACCCCATTAGTCACTCCTTCTTAGTCTCCTCTTCTGGTTCTTCCACTTCTGTCTGACTTCTTAAAGTTACAGCTCCTCAGCGTTCAGTCCTTGTTCTTCTTCCTTATCCACACTCACTTCCTGTTCATCTCACCCGGTCTCATGGCTTTAAGTATCTTCTATATACCAATGATTGCCACATTTATAACTCCAGTCCACACTGGTCCCCT
This sequence comes from Daubentonia madagascariensis, assembly GCA_023783475.1. Taxonomy (NCBI): domain Eukaryota; kingdom Metazoa; phylum Chordata; class Mammalia; order Primates; family Daubentoniidae; genus Daubentonia; species Daubentonia madagascariensis. Next base: position 2,773,998 of record JAKFHU010001449.1, on the reverse strand, counting down.
GAACTCCAGTCATATATCCAATTGCCCAGTAAACATCTTCACTTAAATGTCTTAGTCGCAATTTGTCCAAAACTGAACTCATGAGCTCCTAATCTTCCTTCCAGTATCCACTCCCCCATTAATTTTCTCCCAACTCATTTGATTGCACCTCCATCCTTTCAGCTGGTCAAGCTAAAAACCTTGGAGTCATCCTTTATTCCTCCCTTTCTCTCACACTCACATCCAATCTGTCAGCAAATCCGGATGGCTCAACCTCCAAATAGATCCAGATCTACCCAGTACTTCTCACTTCCACTGCTTCTTTCTCCTCAGTTCAAACCCACCATCCTCTTTCCCCTGGCTTATTATAGCAGCCCCTTCATTCATGAATGCTTTCACTCCCCTCCTCCTCTCCTCTGGGAGACAGTGGGATCAGGGTGACTCCCTCACTGCTGTCCCTCTCCACATAGCAATCAGTGTGCTTTTTAAAAACGGAAGTTAGATTGTAACACTCTGCTCAGAACCCTCTCGTGGTTTCCATCTCATGCAGAGTAAAAGCCAAGGCCTTAAAATGCCCAAAAGTCCCAACATAATCTGGCTGCCTGTTACTTTCTTTCCTCATTTTCTGTTACTCTCCCCTTCACTCAGTTTGCTCCAGCCACGCTGACCTTCTTGCTATTATTCAAACCTGCTAGGTACCCTGTTGTCACTGTTTTGCCATTGTGGATAAGCTTTTGATTTGATTGTAACCACTAAAAAGTGTTAAAAATGACCAAAGTTAGATCAGAAAATGGGATGTGGCTTTCACCTTATCCTGTAGGATTCACACTTTAGATCTGAGCTACCATGTAAGAAGTATGTCTACTCTAAGGCCACCATACTGTAAGGAAGCCAGGCCTTATGGAGGGGCCATGTGCACACATTCCAGTTGGCAGTTCCAGCCTTCAAGTCACCCCAGCCTAGGCACCAAAACATGAGTGATTGACCCTTCAAATGATTTCAGACCCCTAACCATTCAGATCTCCCCAGATGGCACCCCAGCTATCATGAAGCAGAGACAAGCCATTCCTGCTGCACCCTGTCTGAATTCCTGACCAATAGAACTCATGAGTATGATAAATGGTTATTTTACTAAATTGGGGAATATTTTGTTACATAGCAATAGTAACTTAAACATATGGCTTCAGCCCAGACTACTCCTCTGAACATTGTGCTCACATATTCAACTACCTACTTGATATTTCCTCTTAGATGCTTTATGGAATCCTCAAACTTAACATGTTCAAGTCCTAACATTTTATTTCCCCCTACTCTTCCAAAATTATTCTTATTCCCCTAATCTCCTCTCAGTGAGAAGTCTATCATCAACCAATAACCTAAGCCAAAGACCCGGAATTATCCTAGACTCTTCTCTTTCCCTTATCCCCAAAGTCCTAGCCATTCTGCTTGACAGATTTCTCTCAAATAATCCCCTTCTCATCCAGCAATTCCCCTCCTAGGTATATACCAAAAAAAAATGTAAACATCCACATAATAATTTATACACGACTGTTCATAGTAGCATTCATTGTTCATAATTGCCAAAGAGTAGAAACAACCCAAATGTCCATCAACTGATGAATGGGTAAATATAATGTGGTATATCCATACAATGGAATATTATTTGACAATTTAAAAAAATGAATATATATATATATATATATATATATGTATATGTTGATGATTGATTGATGACTTCCTAACTTTTCTCTCCAGCCCAGACTTTTCTCCTGGGCTATTTTGTATTTGAGACACAAATTTCCAGCCATCCACTGAACATTCCTATTTCCTTATCCCACAGGCACCTCAAACTCAACATGTCCTATACTGACCACTTTTTCTCTGCCCTGCCCCCACCTCCACACAAACATTTATACCTTTCCAGGAAAAATAACAACAATATGTGCTCAAGTAACATGGGAAGAAAACTTGGCTGTCATATGTGACCTGCTGATTTTACCTTTTTTTTTTTTTTTTTTAGACTGGGTCTTGCTCTGTCACCCAGACTAGAGTGCAGTGGCCCAATCATAGCTCACTGCAGCCTTGAACTCCTTGGCTCAAGCAATCCTCCTGCCTCAGCCTCCCGAGTAGCTGGGACTACAGGTATGTGCCACCACGCCCAGCTAATTTGTCTTATTTTTTTAGAGATGGGGTCTCACTATGTTGCCCAGGCTGGCATTGAACTCCTGGCCTCAAGTGATCCTTCCTCCTCAGCCTACCAAAGTTCTAGGATTACAGGTGTAAGCCACTGCGCTCAGCCTGTTTTTTGTTTTTTAGAGACAGGGTCTTGCTCTGTCATCTGGGCTAGAGTGCAGTGGTGCCATCACAGCTCACTGCAACCTCCAACTCCAAGGCTCAAGTGATCCTCCCGCCTCAGCCTCCTGGGTAGCTGGGACTACATGCGTGTGCCACCATGCCTGGCTAATTCCTATTTTTTTGTAGAGACAGGGTTTCACTATGTTGCACAGGCTGGTCTCGAACTCCTGGCCTCAAATGATCCTCCCACATTGGCTCCCCAAAGTGCTGGGATTACAGGCATGAGCCATTGTGCCCAAGCCCAACAACTACTCCTTTTCCTTTAACTCTTGTCTCTTTAATTACCATAGGGAAGGATCATAAGTCCCTGGACAACTGGGAGAACCTAATTGATCCTACACCTAGTTTTCCAAATCCCTCATTCTATCACCCTCTCCAAACCCCACATGTCCAGGTGGTGGTAAGGGAAGTGAAAGACATAGGTTTCCCTCCTTTTTTTCTTTCTTTTTTTTTTTTTTCTGCTTTAACCTCAGATGGCCTCACCCTTTAGTGTCCATCCAGTAATGGAGTCACCAGGTAATACTGGCTAAAACTTGTTAAAGATTTTTCCTTTACTCTGCGGGTCTCCTCAACACCCAGTATACCTGCCATTTGGAACTCAAGTCATCAGCATGCAGAGCTATGATCAGAGAAATAGAGTCATCCCTTACTATAGGCCCCCAAATACTAAGGGGCAAAATGCTGGGTCTTCTGATTCTAAAACCCATTCTCTTTCCACTATATCAATACCTCATATTAATGCCAAATATACATTTTTTTGGGCCAGGTGCTTTTCTTCCTATAGTTTTTGGGGGAAGATGGTAGGAAGCAAGAAAGGAAGAGGACAAGGACAGACTCTCTGCCTCAATGACTCCCAGCACCACTGGCTTTTGGGAAGTTTTCCCACTCTCAGGAGTATGTGAATATCTGGCTTCCCTGGCTACCTTCCTGGAGGAAGAAAGTTTTGAGAAAAGGGACACATCAAAGTGCTTGTTACAAACAAGAACCTCCTCTTTATTCTACGTATGGAATCTGGTTTCTAGAGCTGGGTAAGGAGAGGGCTTTGACCTGGCCCTGCCTCTGAGTGGGCCTAGAGATGAAGGTCTAGATTTTGGTGACCAGGCCTTTCTCCAGTTGAGAATGAAAAGTCTTGACCTCTAGTCAGTCCCAAATTAGGGAGTGGGAGCAACAATGTGGGGGAATTCCTTGGTGAGATGAAGATCAGCTTGAGGCAGGCTTTTCCAGGCAAGTTCTAAGATCCCATACTGGGCAATGCCCGTGGGAAGGATGGTGCGCACATTGTTTTTCCCAGCGATGGGTACCACATCCTGGAACACCTGAGGGCTTCTAGGGGTATGACAGCCACCACAAAGCAGGCAGGAGAATAACCGCTCCCCAGGAACTAGCTCTGTGGCCTTTAGAGCCTCTTTGTAGATAATCTCTTGGGGTTGAGGTTCCTCTCTCATTAGCAGCTCCTGTAGCAGCCTCTGGATTCGGGGGGACTTAAGTTGGTACAGGTCCATGAGCTGGTAGAACTGTTCCATCCAAGCAGCACTGTCTTTTGCATATTGCTGCTGCAGCATCCGTAAAACATGGTACAGTGCCACAAATGTCTCCCATAGAGGCACTTCTTCTTTTTTTTTAGAGATGGGCTGTGTCTTCTTCTCTAACTTGGGCAATTTGGGAAATCTGCCCTTATCCTTAAAATCCCAGAAGTCCTTTTGAAACATCAGTGCTAGGGTTTGTTTTTCCACAGAGGCATGGGTGCCTGGAAAAATGTCTCTTGTGGCAGGATAAAAGTATTGCATTTCCATCTCTTTGAGAGCAGTGGATATCTGCTGTGCCCGCTCACTTCTGTAAGGCTCTCCTAGAAGATGCCAGTTTATAGCTTTTGGGTCTGGAATCCTCTTGGTAGCTAACAGGGACTTGGGTGTGGGGACAGCCAAAGATTTTAGCCAACTCTCCTTTTCCTTTCCTTTTATAGGAGGAATCACTTTCAGGTGTTTTGGACTCATGGCCTCCTTCCTGGGTTTTGAGATACTTGTACTTTGTGATTCCAGGGCCTGCCTGTGACGGTACACAATGGCTTCCAGTTTGGCCAAATGCAGCCAATCTAAGTTTCCCTTTGAGGTCAGGTCTTTGAGGAGCTGGCACAATCTGTGGAAACTATCCCTGGAAAGCTGTTCTCCTGCTTCCATCCGCTCTAGGACATGGTGGATCCACGTTACATCTGAGAGGCTTACGTCTGGATGTTGTTCCTCAGCCAGGGTTTGGGGGAGAGGTAATTGTACCTCAGTCTTTCCCATCAGAGATGGATGATGCTGCAAAAACCACTTCCACTGGGCACGTGGTGGTTTGTGTTGGGATTTCTGAGCTTCCATGGTCTTTCTAAATATGTGGGACATGAATGGGGTCTTTAAGTCCTGTTCCTGGGACTCCAAAGCTGTATCTGAAACATGTAGAGGTATGGACTTATATTTCTCCAACAGTTCTCTTTCTTTATTCATAAACCTTGCCCTTGACAATTTCCTGGACATCTCAAGTACTATGGCCTTGTCATCTTCCAAGGATATTTCTTTCACTGGCGCCAGCATTGACACTGGCACTGGTATCTTCCTTTCTGTCTCCAGAGACACTGAGATCAGTTTCTTAAAAGGGCTTTTTGTAACTCCCAGTGTCATGGTACTGCCTTTGATACGAGGGACTCCTTTTCCAATGGAAGGGACTGTTTCCCTTCCTCTTGGTCTCTTTATTCTTTCTTCTTGTAACTTAAATTGTTTTTCTCTTTTTAGGGTCTCTTTTTCCTTGTCCACCTCTTCTTCCAATGAGCTTCTCTCCTCTTCCTCCTCCTCTTCCTTCTCACTCACACTTTCCATGTCTTCCTCACTCATGCTTTCTTCCTTCTCCTTGAACACGTCCTCCTTCTCCTGCTCTGCCTTCTTCTTCTTCTTCTTCTTTGCCTTCTTCTTCATCTTTTCCTCCTTCTGTTCTTGCTCCTTTTGCTTCTCCACCTCCTTCCCCTCCTCCTTTCCCTCCTCCCGCTCCCCCTCCTCCTCCTCCTCTTCCTCTTCCTCCTCCTCCTCCTCCTCCTCTTCCTCTTCCTCAGACAAACTGTCTTGCTCTAGTTCCTGTAACAGGCTTTCCATTTCTTCAGAAAAGTGTGTGTCACTTTCCACCTCATCCAATTGACCAGGAAACTTTTCCTTTGACGGATCAACTGTCTTTTCCTCTTTTCTCTTTCTCCCCCTTCGTTTAAGGAAAGGGATTACCTCTTCCTCCTCTTGTACCCTTTCCTCTTCTTCATCCTGTATGATGACCTCATTATTCCTGGCCAGTCTGCTTTCTTCCTCAGTCATTTTTTCCTCTTTGCTTATCATCCTTCTCATTTCCTTGGCCAGTTTTCTCTGCTTCCGAGCCAGTTTCTTCTCATTTTTCGTCATTTCTGATTGTTCCTCAGAAACATCCCACTCTCTGATATCAAGCCTACTTTGTTCCTGGTACAATCTGTTCTCCTTAACAAAGAGGGACCTCTTTATCTTTGTCATCTTTATTTCTTCCTGGGTTAATTTCCTTTCATCACTGATTAGTTTTTGGAGTGCCTTTAAGACTTTGTTCATTTTTGTTGGTTCCTTGGAAATGCCTTCCTTTTTTTTAGCCAACTTCCTTATTGCTATGATTAACTTCCTTTCTTCCTGGGCATATATTCTCTGTCCTCTAGTACGTTCCAGTTTTCCTTTGGCAATGTTCCTTTCCTCTGTGGCCAATACTCTATCTTCATATATCAGTATCTTCTCCAGTAGTGACAATTTCCTCTTACTTAGTTCCATTTCTTCCTTAGTCAGTTTTGTCTGTCTTGAAGTTTCTTTAGTCTCTCCCTTGGGAAGAGTTTTCTTTCCCTCAACCAATCTCATCTTCTCTTGGGCCAATTTCTTCATTTCCAGGTTCAATGCCTTTTCTTCCTTAGCAACATCCAACTCTCCTCTGAGAAGTTTCCTTTCGTGGAACAATGCCTTCTTTTCCATAGCTAATTTCATTTTTTCCTGGGCCAGTTTCTTCTGTTGCTCAGCCAGACTTTCCTCTGCTTGGACCAGTTCTTTCTCTGCATCAGCCAGTTTCTTCTTTTTCTGGATCACTGTCTCCTTGTCCTGTATCAGCTTCTCCTCTATCTGAACCAGTTTCTCCCTGTATGTCTCCAATTTCTCCTTTACTTGTACTAATTGGCCTCTCTTCTGGGTGATTATTTCTTTGCTAAAGAGGAGGTTCGCTTTCCTATGAGTCAATTTTTCCTTAGCCCGAGCCAGATTCTTCTCTTCCTGAGCCAGATTCTTCTCCTTCTGGGCCAGTCTCTTCTTGTTCTTTTTGAGTTCTTCCTTGTTCTGGGCCCATATTTCCCTTTTCTGGGCCAGTTTCTCCTTGTTCTCAATCAATCGCTCCCTTTTCTGGGCCAGTCTTTTCTCTTCGTCAGGCATTTTTTCCTTGCCCTGGGCCAGTCTCTCCTCTTCCTGGATCAGCAGCTCTTCTTCCTGGGCCAGTTTTTTCTCTTCCTCAGCCAGTTTTTCCTCTTGCCAGGCCAGTGTCTTCTCTTCCTGAGCCAGCATCTCCTTTTCCTCAACCAGTGTCTCCTTTTCCTGATCCAGTTCCTCTTCTTTCCAAGCCAGTTCCTCCATGTCCCATGCCAGTTCCTCCAGTTCCTGGGCCAGCTCCTTTTCTTGCCAGTCCAGATTTTGTTCCTTCTGGGCCAGATTTTCCACTTTCTGGACCAATATTGTTCTTATTTCAGCCAGTTTCCCTCCTTTATTTGCTAACTTCTCTCCTTCTCCAGCCACTTTCTCCAATTTCCTGGCCAGGTTCTTACTTTTCTGGGCCAATTTCTCTGCTTCCCGGCTGAGCTTCTCCTCTCTTTGGGCCAGTTTTTCCTCTTTCTGGGCAAACTTCCTCTCTGCCTGGGCCATTTTCCCATCTCCCTGGGCCATTTTCACATATTCACGGGCCAGTTTTCTCTCTTCATGGGCCAGTTGTCTCTCTTCTTGTGCAAGTTTCTCTTCTTCTTGTGCTAGTTTCCTTTCTTCTTTGGCTCGTTTTCTTTCAGCTCGGGCTCGTTTCCTCTGTATTCTGGCTTGTTTCTGATCTTCCTGGATCTGTCTCTGCTCTTCTGTGACCAGCTTTTTTTCTTCTTCCCACTCCTGAGTGACTTCCTCCTCCTGAGTCACTTCCTCCTCCTGAGACACTTCCTCCTCCTGAGTCACTTCTTCCTTCTGAGACACTTCTTCCTCCAGAGTCAGTTCTTCCTCATCCTTGTACAGCTGCTCCTTGGACTTTGATGACAGCATATTTTCCCAGGCCTGTTTCCACTCCTCCCATTCCAGCTTCCTTTTGTCCCCCTCCAGCATATCCCCATCTGGGAATAGCTTCTCTTCAGCCTGGGGTAGTTTCTCCAATTCCTGAAGATGCTTACTCTCCCAAGTTTGCTTCCATCCATTCCAGGATATCCTCGTCTCACCGTGGACCTGTTTCCACTGATCCCAGGACTTTTTCCAGTCCTGCCAAGACAGCTTCCTCTCAACCATAACTGGTTTTACTTCTTGCTCAACCACTTCCCCCTCTGGTTTGGCCATTTCCTTCTCTTTCTTGCCCATATCCCTCTCTTCTTTGATAATTCCCTTCTCTTTCTTGCCCATATCCCTCTCTTCTTTGATAATTTCCTTCTCTTTTGTATCCACTCTTCTTTCCTGCTGGACTGCTTTCCTCTCTTGCTTAGATGGCTTCTTAAAGGATTTCTTCTCTTCTTTCTTTGATATTTGTTTTCCCTTGGTTAGGTCACCTGGTTCTAAGAAAATGACTTTCTTTTTCTTGCCTTTTTTCAAAATCACTTTGGTTTCCTCCAAGTCCTGCATGCCTCTTTCTTCTTTTTGCACTTGTCCTTGTCCCTCTCGTAACTCTTCCTTGTCTCTGATCACCATGTCCTCTCTAATTGCTTCTTCATGGATAAAAATTGGTCTTTCCTCTGGCCAGACTACATCCCAATCAAGGTCCTCAAGTGAAACTTCGCTTTCTTTCTTCAGCAGGGGACAGATCTCCTGAAAGAGTTCCCAGCTGGGGTGCCGATCTGCCAGCATCTCCTGAGCCACAGTCACTAACTCATTGTTTAAATCTTCTGACATTTTTGTTTGGGAACCAGATATCCTCAGGGTCATAAGACGACATAGATCATCCCGCCATGATGAGCCACCTCCAGGGACAGACCTGTGGCCAGGCATACCAGAGGCACCTCGCCCTTCGGTCTTAACCTTTTTAATAACTGGTTCTTCCTGTACAGGAGGCGGAGTTTCCTCAGTTACAACTTGGGCTTCTATTCTCTTCTTCTTGTGCCTCTTTCGGGGTTTCTGAGCTTTTGCTTTCTTGCCTCCTTTGTCCCGTATTCTCCTCAGCATCTTCAGGGTCAATGCAAAGTGATCCTTTGAGACATCTTTCTCTTGAGCCTCACCCTCTTTTGAGACCTTTGTTATACTGGCGACTGAAGAACTGGAATGGATGGATGTTTCCTCCACGTCAGTTGGTACAGCTTCACTCTCATCACTTTTGCCCTCTAAGGGACCTGTCTCTGTGACTTCCTCTTTCATCTTCTTGAGAACCCGCAACAATTTTCGGGCTGCAGGGAAAATCGGGAGATGGAGGTAAGGAAAGCATGGGAAGCTAAATGAAACCCTTCCCAGTGTCTGGTGTGGGCTACGAGGAACTACCATAAAAGACGTAGCAATAGAGAGGGCTGAGGCCTTAATTAAAAAAAAAAAAAAGCATTCTCCTTGCTTTATTCCCAGCCTCCCCTCCCCCACCAAATCCTAGAAAGATAGGCCTTGGAATCTTCCTGAGTTTGGGTGGATCCTTCCTAGGAGAGTTCCTTTCTATGACAAGATCTTTCCACATATCTCTCTTCCTACCTGGTATCTCTTGACCACTTTAACCCTAACTACCCTGCCTCTTGGGGACCCTGAGGCATGGACCAGATCACCCCTTACATACTATGCTTTTTGCCCCCTGCTCGGCCCCGTCTGTGGCCTTTGCTGTGCTTGATGGCCACTTCAGATTCTTCAGAAACTAGGGGAGGTCGTATGGAAAAGGACGAAGGTTCAGGAGCCCTTGAGACATCTAAAGAAAAAGCAGGCTTTTCATCTCTATGCGACAAGGTCAGGTCCTCGTTCAGTCGCTGCTCCACTTGAGTTTGAAGGATCTGGAGATCTGTGGGCCGCATCCCCAGCAGATGGTCCAGGGTTTCCTCCCCGATCATCTCCTGCCTATGAAAGTCAAAGGAGAAGAAGGTCTATGTTGAATCAGGGACAAAAGAGAGAATAGGAAGGAAAGAACTGCTGTGGAACAGGCAGGGGGTGTGGCAAAGTAGCCAAGAGGGACAGCATATGTAGAGATAAATGATGGCCAAGAAGAAAAAGTCTAGGAAGCAGGGGTAGGAGAAAAGGATGAAAAGTGGAACTTGAAGTGGTAGGGGACAGACAGGAATAGGAACAGAAATGGAGAAAGGAATGAGCAGTGAGGATTGTCAAGGATAGTCATCCAGGAGTGCACAAAGGCTATGAAAGAGAAGAACGGTCGGGGAGAGCTAATGAACAGGGATGAAGAGATAGCAAAGGAAGGGGAAGGGGAAAAGAAAATTAGAAGCTGGTAAAGAATTGAGGAAGGCACAAACAACTTACTGCATCTCTCGGAAAATCTCTCGTTTCTGGATCAACTGTAAGAGTGAGGTCCTAGAGTGGATTCCTATATCAGCCATGAGGCTCAGGGTCTTAATCCTCACTCTTTGGTCCTTATCCATTAATCCTTGGGCCAGAGGCATGGCAAAAAGATGAGTAATCATTCCTAGACGCTTCAGCCCTTCCCAGGCTAGTTCTCGGATCAGTGGGTTAGAATTGGTTGTCTCATCCAGCAAACGATGGGCTGTCTCAGAACGCAGGGATGGAGACACCTCGTAAGAGGCAAAGATTTGCCCTAGTGCACCAACACAGCATTGGAACTTCAATGGGGAAGCATGAATCATGATATTGAGGATTGTCTCAATCAGGCTATTAACAGCTAGTTCACTCATCTTTCTTCCCAGCCAACTTCGGTTTGCTCCATCTGTAAGGACGCTGTAGGTCACGTCCTTGGATAGTCTCATTTCTAGGAAGCCTTGCATCCTCCTTCTCCTTTGAGGGTTCTTCTATATCACTCATAGTTTTTACCCTGCTGTGCCAGAAGAAAAATTGAGACTTGTCCCATTCCAGTTCCCGCTGGGGTGAGTGCAGGTTGCACTGTAGGTATATCGGGCTGCCCTCTGGCCAAAGACGGGCACGAATCACTGAGTTGGGGATGTAGCAATCAGGGGCAAAGAGCCATTCCCGCCCCTGACCAAAGTAGCATCGCAATATCTGATAGGGGTTGAGTCCATCCCAGCTAGTTAGCTCTAGTTGGGGAGGAATCACATAATGGGGATGGTGAGGTTTGCTCATCTGCATCCAATCACCTTCTGCCTCCTGCAAAGAATAACGTAGGGAGGTACACAGTAACACTGGGCTCCCTTCCTCATCTTCTTCTATGACATGTGGCACAGAATGGTCAAAGGCAATGGCCCGGTTATTGACAAGATTCACCAGACCCGCTAATTCCTGTTGCCCATGCCCTGGGTAAATATACTTGGGCACAAACATGGTCTCAAAGGAGAAGAAGAAGCTTGGTATGAAGGGCTTAGGGACTTCTAGTACTTCATCTGTTATAGTCACAAAGGAAAGGCGAGCCAACAGGTTTGGGGGAAACAGTTTTAAAGAGGAAACCAGATAAAGACTCTGGTTGAAAGTCACAAGCAGATCACCCCGGTCATTTGCAAAACAGAGTGGGCCAAAGTGCAATGATGAGTCCAGCATGGCTATGAGTCTACCATGGAAGTCCCAGACCCTGACAGTGCCATCAATAGCACCTGTGACAAAAAGATTCAAGGACAGACAGACATCAAAGGATGTAATGGCACACTGGTGCAGAGGCAATGTTTCTATGAACTTCAAGCCATTCTCTGGCCCAGAGGACATAAAATCATGGAACTTCCAGAGACGCAGGCAGTTAGTCTCTGTGATGGCACTCACAGACTTGGGCAAAAGCATCAGGTGGTTTAGGTGACAGCTGCTGAGAATGCTGGCGAGGGGCCGTAGATGTACTCTAATCCCATCGAGCACAGCTTCTGACAGGTGTACATAGTCATCCATTCCATAGGAACAGAGGAAAGAGTTTTCTCGGCCACGAAAAATCCCTCCAGGCAGTGTAGAGAGTGCCAGTACAGCCCCAAAGTGCATGAGTTTCTCTATTCGGGCACAGCTGTGCTGGGAAAGCACTCTTATTATACCACTCTGGTGCCCAGAGAACATCAGTCCTTCTAGACCCCGCCCCAGGTTGTAATGCCCATAAGCCAGGCATTGTACAAAGTCCTGAGAATTTGGTGAGGTGCATAAGAGATATTTGGCTGGGCAAGGGCAGCGGGTTGTGTCAAATACCAGTACCTCTGAGCTGCCTGTTGCTACAAAGAGCTCTTCTTTACCTGGATCATAGGCCCAATCCACAGCGTGGTCCAGGATTGAGAAGGGCCAGGTAAGAATCAGAAGATCCCCTGTTAATGGGGACAAAAAGCGCAACAAGCCATCCTCAGTAGTGCACAGGATCCGGAACCAGTTATCTCCACAGCGGACCCGACGCACCTGCTGGGGAGCAGAACCACAGACATTGAAGAGGCTATAGAAGCAGGGCAGACGGCGCAAGGAAAAACTATGGGTAGTTTGGCAGAAGAAAGTAGTGCTGTCAATAAACTGGAGTCGGTATAGGTCCTCGCCAAGTTCCAGCTGCCGAAGCAGGTTCCCTGAAGTAAGGTTCCACTCCTTGATTAGGCCTTCGCTGCCAGCAGTTAGCAGGGTGTGGGCCTCTGGCCGGCTGCGGATACATATCACTGATAAGTGATGGGCCTTGAAACTGTGGAGAGACTGGCCCTGAACGAGGCTCCACACTTGGATTTCCCCAGCCTGGTTTCCAGCATAGAGGAAGCCCTGATTAGAACAGGTGAAGCAGCAGGTGATGGAGGAGCCACTGCTGGTGGAAGTGAACCTCTTCGCCTCTCCCAGCCGGCCCTGGCCCTGGCGCTCAAGGACCCTCACCACAGTCTCACACAGGGCCAGGAGGGAGCCATTGGGGCCATTCAGCACGATGTCCTGGATAAGCTCCTCACCAGGCATGGAAACCATGTAGGCTATTTGGAGACCCTTGCCACTTCGCTCAATGACCCAGGTGACTACCGCCCCCAGGATGCCAGACAAAAGCATCTTCATTTCCGGGTCATAGCAGAGGCAACTGATGTTGAAGCGGCACGGCACTATGCCTAGGGGTTTGAATGCCCGAAAGTGGTCCCCAAAGAGCCGCAGAATCATGTCACCACAATAAGCCACAATGATATGAAAGGAACCTGTGTGGACCATGGACTGAATGGGTGACAATCGTTCAGTCATGGAGAATGTTCTCTTCTCGACCATGTCGTCAGTTTTGTTCATCACCCATACTACAGCCTAGAAGAGAATAAGATAGAAACTGCCTAGAAAAGGTAGTAGAGGAGGAAAGGGCAGAACATTCAGTTACTTTTCCCTGTTTTGTGCTAAGGAGGAATTGGAAGACGCTAGAATTATTTTACCCCTTGGTGATGAGAATTGGAAATACGGTAGAGGCAGGAAGCCTAGGACCCTTTCCGTAACCTTGGCCTACTTTAGGGGAATCATAAAGTCTACTCAACATGGAGACTGTAACTGGAGAAAGGATGCGGGGGGAATACTGGATCTAGATCTCATTCATTCAAGGAGTATCTATTTTTTTGTCTATCTGGGTTAAGAGCTATATGGGAATGGCCCTTGGAGAATGGGCTAAGAAGGGGAAGAAAGGCAGTTTTACCTGTATTTCTTTTGTGCTTGATGTCACCCAAGAGAGGGAGGCAAAGAAGTAGGCATCACTGAAGTAATGGCATATAAGTGGCATATTTTGAGGATAGCGAGACTCTTTGAACAATATCTGGGACCGGTCACTCAGCACAACTAGGTTATTCTTTGGGTCATCTAAAGATTGCTGGAGAGAGGCATGGCATAAACTAAGAGGTCAGAGCACATATGCACTAAATATAGTCTCACACAAGTCACAATTGGAGCAGTTCCCAAAGTCATGCCTCCCATCCCAAGGACTGTTACACCCATGTGTGCACAACTTATCACCCATGGGACATCTATACTTCACAAGTATGTAACAAATCACCCAATACATAAGGGAACCAAACCCCTATAGGGCCTATATGGGCAAGTTTTACGGTGTGAACACAGGAAAACGTTCTTCCCAACATGAAGTTAGCCACACCTGTCCTCTAACATTCTCCCTTTGTCTAAAAGGTACATGTACCATAAGAGAAACAACATTTAACAGATTACCCAGGCAAGTACATCACCTTATACCCACATGCAATATAACAGGGTGTCCCAAAAGTCAGTGCAGCTCTAAGTTATTAAAGCTTAAAACTGCACTACGACTCTTAGGACACCCTATCTGGCCTTTACATTTGACAGAGGACCAGTATGTATACAATATATATTATCCCACAGTGATAATATTACGTGCTCATGAAACATGCACCTGGGATCATTTTATTCAGAGCCAGCCATAGCGAAACTGAGGTTGGCAAATATTCTCTCTGGTGACTTCTCTGTTCTCTTTTAGAAAACCTCTCCAGAAGGTTGGTTCCTCTGACAATGCACCAGTGTTCACTTCCCACTATCAAAATGTCCTTGTAAGAGGTTTATAGACTCATTTGGAAATTGATAGCCTACTTCCTATAGGGTGACAATTGTCTTTATGGTCTATCCTGCTTGCTTCCTGCTCTCAAAGACAATCTGTGGCTCTTCTGAAGTGCTTATTACTATAAGACAGATAGAGGTGAACCAATAACATGTTTATGTCTTACATATACATTACCTTGCTATTGTGTACAATGTCATTTACGAGGAATTTAAAATCTTTCCACAGGGGAATGAGTCTGGGGGAAGACATCACCTTGATTATCTCTTGGTCCTCAGGACTGATTGGTGCCTAAAAACCTGTGGGAATCCAAAAGAGGCTGGCTTAGGCACTGCTACTTTTTGAGGAGCTAGGAATCAGAAGGCAAGAACCATGAACTTATGTTTATTGAACACCTTCTAAATGTCAGGAATTATGAACAAGACATACCTTCTCATTTAATCCTCACTATAGCCCAGTAAGGTAGGTATTACCTCATTTTATAGATGAGAAAACAGGCTTGGAGAGGGTAAATAAAGGAGTTGGGGCTTGAATCTTAGCATTTTTCTATTATAACCCAGTAGGATATTATGGGTGAGGGAAGCAGAGAAAGCTAGAGAGGGGCTTGAAAAGAATACGCTTATAGGCAAATAATAGCTGTTCGCTTTTTGTGGTATGTCAGGAGAGCATTTTGTGAGGACTAGGGGTTCTCAAAATGTTGTCCCTGGACCTCCTGCACCAGGATTCCTGGGGGTGGGGGAGGTCTTAAAATGCAGATTCCTGAGCCCCTACCTTAGCCCTATTGAATTAGAACCATGGAAGTGGGACCCAGGAACCTTCACTTACAACAAACTCCCTAGGTGATTCTATTGGCATTCAAGCCTGAGTGCTGAATTAGGAAGTAGAGATACGGGGCACCCAGGACTGAGAGTCAGCCCTACCTAGCACAGATGGAGAAAGGATCCAACCATCTGGCCTTGCAGGCTTCCGCAGGCTCGTGGAATCAGGCAGCTCTTACAGGAGGTGGTCGTTCTCTTTCCCATTCCCTTCTCTTTGGCCTTCATGAGGACAAATCTACTTTTCCTGGTTGGATTGTGAATAAACCTTACTTTTAATAATTCCCCTCTTTGGGGAGTCTGTCCTTACTAGTGTGACAATGGGCTTGTTTTTCCTCATTTGTAAAATGAAAATGTCTGGCTGGGCGCAGCGGCTCACGCTTGTAATCCCAACACTTTGGGAGGCCAAGGCAGGAGGATCGCTTGAGGCCAGGAGTTCAAGACCAGCCTGGGCAACATTGCCAGACCATATCTCTACCAAAAAAAAAAAAAAAGAAAGAAAAGAAAATGCTAATCTTGCCTACTTCACAGGGTTGTTGCTAAGACCAAATAGGATCATTCATGTCAAAACTCTTTTAAGTGTACTCTGAAGCAACAGACAATTATGATAGCTGATTTTAGGCTGGCCTGGTTCTCAGGCAGGTGACAACTCTATTTCCTTCCAACCCATACTTTGTAACTTTTCAGTTGCTCTGGAAACATGACAGCTGAATTTACAGTCCGGCCACCAGAGGGCAATGGAGGCCAACCTTGCCTGCCAGATGAAGGAAAACTTCATCAATTTAGAGAAATGATTCCCAAAGTGTGATCCCCAGGCCAGCACCATCAGCATCATCTGGGAACTTGTTAGAAATGCAAATTATTGGGCCCCACCCCAGACTACTGAATTGGAAACTCTGAGGTTAAGGTCCAACAATCTGAGTTGTAACGAGCTCTCCACCTGATCTTATTCACACTGAAGTGTGAGGACTGGTTTAGAGAGCTGTTGGAGTCCTGAGCTTCCTGAAGCAAGATCAACATAACCCACCTTCTAGTACAGCTAAGCCAAGGCCCCTGTGTTGCCACAGAGACTTGATGCCTGGATTTGGGGAGGGAAGCAGCAGGCAAAACTCATCATCATCTCATATGTGTAGAGTGGGTTCGAGCCCACAACAAAGCTTTCACATCAATTACTTAGTTCTTGAAAGAACCCAGAGAGGCAGATATCATCATCTCCATCGTGCAAAAAAGGAACATGATCTCAGCAAGGAAAGGGGACATGTTTGAGTCTTCATAGGGCAGATTCAAGACTAAGATCTAATCCACAGTTCAGCATTCTTCTACAATATCAGAGGAGGAGGAAGTTCTGCCAGCTGATGCTAAGAAAGCTGTCTGACAGATCCACTCACAATGGGCACTGGGGACTGGCTGTCAGACAGCAGCATCCCTTCTGTCTCTTTCCATTCTCCCTGGCTGTACGCTACCCTCCCGCGATATCTTTTTCCATTCTGCACCCCTTCAACCCTGCACTTGCAGCTTATTTTCATTACCTTTCAAGAGCCAGTGTGATCTGCTTCAGATCCTGCACATCAGTGGATGGCCCTGCGAGCCAGGCTCCACGGCTCAGATTCACTGCACTGGCTCCTTCTTGAGGCCCCAGAGCTGCTGAGAGAGTAGTCATTTGTGGCAAATTTGCAGTCGCTGCCATCAGTTCCCATTGTTCCAAATATCTCCTGTGGGTCCCACTTCTCTTGACGAGTGGTTGGGACCCTTTGGGGAAACATTTTTAGGGGTGAGAAAGAGGGCCTTCAAACCCCAAACATTTATGTTTATTTTTACTTTTTTTTGCCACTCTGTCCCACCCCATAAACCAGTTTCCTCAAGTTACTCTCAGAGGAAGCCTCTTTCCTAAAATCCCCCACATTTGACTCCCTAATCCCAGTACTGGTCCTTGATAGCAAGTTTGGAGTGAGCTCCAGATGCTTTAATCCCAATGGTCTTGACTGTTCATTATCGTGAAAACCCAAAGATAATTTAATGGGAGAATTCAAGCCCTGTGGCCAACTTAAGGGAGAGAGTGTTTGGGGCCAACATATGGTTTGTCCTGCTGACTGTGGAGACAAACCAGGTCCATGACTGGGCATTGACAGTGGAACTATATGCTTTTGCTTGGCAATAGTCCACTCCAACGTATAGTGTTAATATTGATCTGAGAGAAGGCCTGCCAGCCCTGCCTTGTTAAAGAGAGTTGGCTCTACGGGGTGCTGCACTCCACAACACTGTTATGACCCTGGGCTCCCTTTGGGTCACTCATTGGCCCCATGTTCTCTGTTACAGGCATGTGAGGAGATACAGGCAGGGTTCTTGCTCCATAGAACTTACAGATCAGCAGGGAAGGCAGACATCAAAGAATAGTCATAAAATTGATTACAATGGCAAATTCTGGGTGATATATTTTTCTTTGAACTTTTCTGCAACTTTTAATTTTCTCAAATTTAAAACAAATTACATTAGTGATTCAGTTTTAAGAAGGAAAAGTACAAAGTGCTATGAGTATATATAACAAGGTGACCTGACACCCAAAAGGAGGGTGATGTGTTGTAGGCACATGGGGCCTTGGCTTAACCATACCAGAGGGTGAGTTCTGCTGATCCTGCTGCAGGAAGCCCAGGACAAAGTGATTTGGGACTCCCAACATACTGTGGGGTAGGCCCCTCCATGGATTATATAGCCTTGCAGGTGGGTCTCACATTTGGGGAAGGGGGTACAGAAAGTTAAGCTGGTATCAGAAGGGCCTAATCAGTTGACTGTAAAGACAGAGGGGCAACCTTGGCTTACTTGGTTCTTTGAATGACATTACTGATAAGGAGCCCAAGTTTGTCCCCAGGGCCTGGGAGGGCTGCTCTTTGGCCTTCGGGTGGCTGCACAGCTAGGGCTGGGGATGGAATGCACTTAACTTTCTTTACGGAAAGAAACAATTTTCCAGGCAGACAAAATTCATCAACAGGGTGAGCTAGTTTCTGTTAGGTGGAAGAGTTATCCTAGATCCCTGAGAGTAACGATAGACTCCAGGATTGATTAGGTTGTAAAGTGGCAACAGCATTTTGCATATATTGTTTTAATTCTTGCAATGATTCTATGACTTAGCTATTATCCCTTTAATTAAACATTTTTTAATGGACATGGTAAAAATATTCAAAATGTACTAAAGGGCATATAAGGAAAAAAAGGTCACTTTTTCACATCTGACCACCTGTCCTTCTGTTTCCCCTTCAGAGAGGTAATCCTAGTTGTGTTTCTTGTGTCTAACAGTGTTCTGTACATATGCACAAGCATATATGTAAAAAATATTTTTCTTATAGAAAGGAGAGTATATTATATACACTGTTATGTACCTTTTTCTCTCTTAATGTGTCTTAATGGTTCATATTAATAAATATAGCTCTGCCTCATTTCTCAACAGTTCCCAGCTGCAAGGTATTGCACTGTGTGGCTGTACTATCACTTATTTATCCAAATTTCTATTAATGGACATTGGGCAGTTTCCAACCTTCTGTTATTACAACCGTGGCACAAATGAGTACCTTTGTTAGTGCCTCATAAACCTTTAATTTAATTTTAATTAACTTAAATTGTAGAACTGAAGCAATGAAAATATTTTTCCATTAAACATAACTTGGAATAATGTTTTCAATATATTTGGGTTAAACTATTAATATTAAAATTTCACCTGTTTATGTAAAATTTAAAATTGCATATGTGGCTTGCATTAAGTGGTTGCCTGATATACCTACGGCCTGAGAGCTCCCTAAAGTTAGGACCCCAGTCTGTCTGGATTTCTCCTGTGTCCCCGTAATTACCCAACTGGGCATGGAGTAGGTGCTTAATACATTTTTGATGGATGAGTGGGCAAATGAATGACCCTCTACCCTCTCCCAGGAAGAAGAAATATACCCTTCCCAGCTTCAAGTTTTGCTGAGCATCTTCCTGGAAGGCAAGCTGAGGTTGGGAAGAAGATTGACTAGGGCTTCTTGACCACAGGACCTTGCAATTCCAGTCAATTCCCTCGGTAACCCTTATGGAGTGGCGATATACATTAAAAAGGGGGGTGGTGGTCAGATCCTTGACTATGTCCGCAGGTGTACTAAATTTGGACAAAATTTCTCAGGCTGTAGGTACTCAACACTAGTTATCCTCAGAATGTGTGATTAACGAAAGAATGGAAGATAACAAGGTCTTCAGGGCAGCCCCCTGCGTCGCAGTCCCGAGGTTCCAGTCGAAGGCAGAGCTCTGGAGCCGCTTAGGCCGTGGGGAGACGACCAGACCCGGGTCCCCTCACACTCGGGCGTCCCGGCCCTCCACGTGGGCCGGAGGAAGGGCGTGTCCGCCTTTATAAGGCAGGGGCCGCGCCTGTTACCTGCGACGGGACTCCCGACAGGGGACGGGTACGGCGTGGGTGACGGCACTCAGAAGCTCCTATGTGGAGTACCAGACCAAAAGGGAGCGAGCGCCTGAGAAGCTACCTTTCGGATGCTGCGGGAGGCTTCAGCCAATAGAGCGGTTAGCCCCCCGAGCCCGCGCCGGGTAGACCGACCGACGCCGGGGAGTGAGCGCGCGCGCGCGCGCGTTCGAAAGAAATAAAAAAATCCTCCTCGCTGGGGCCCGCGGCAATTTAGACCGTAGTCGGTCGGCGATCGCGCCTGCGTGAGCGCGCATCGACGCCCTTCTCCACCGCGCCCGTCCGCTGGGGGTCTAGCGCACTGCTCTGCTTCCCCCGCCTCTCCCGAGACTCGCGCCTTCAGGGTAAGTGACTCGCGCCTGGCCGAGAATGAGGGAGAGGTTCTGCCGAATGAAGGGAGGAGGCGGACAGGGCTAGGACAAACTGTCCTAGCTGGGCGACGAGCGCGGCTCCCGGGCTGGAGTCTGCAGAAGACACGCCTCCATCCCTCACGCCCCCCGGGCCTGCGGAAGTACTCTGGAGACTGGAGCGGCACGGAGGCCACAAGTGGACTACCGTCCCCAGCAGGCGGCGCGGTGGTCCGCCTACGGCTCCCGGCAGCACCTGCGCGCCAGGCTCTTTTCTGTTCGCTGCTGCCGAGGGCGAAACTACAGTTCCCAGGAGGCCTCGCGCGAAGCGGCTTGGAAGTGGGCAGCCTGGAAGTCACTCGGGCCACTGGAGCTGGCTGCGTCTCCAGCGAGCGGCGCGGGGCCGAACGCAGCGGCCGTGGGGCCCGCGGGACGGGCAGCCGGGACCCCTAGGTATGTGGCTACGGGTGCAAGAGCGGCCTCGCGCGAGGGTGGCGGGGAATCTGTGGCTGCTGGGACCCGGAGGGTCAGCGCGGGCGGGCGACCGGGCGGACGGCCGGGTGTGGGCACCGACCGTGGGGGGCGGCGGCGCCGGGACTCGCGCCCTCCGGACCCGGCTGGACTCGTGCCCGCATGGTTCAACTTTCCAGACGTGCAACCCGGCGCTGTGGGGAAGAGCTTGGAGTCCGGGATCGGTGGGTTCGCGTCCTGGCTCTGCCACTTGGGAGCTGCGATCTGGGGAAACCTCGCGGAACCTCAATTTCCCCTGCAGTAAAGCGGGGTATGAGAGTGTCTTTTGCTGGGGATTCTGTTGAAATAAGCGAAAACATTTGGCACATAGAAGACAGTTACTACGTGTTTGCGTTATTGTTAGCTCTTGGAAAAATGAGGTGAAGATACGGATGCATAGGATGACGGTTAGTTGAGTGTGTACGTGCAAAGAAGAGCCGAGACCATAGTTTGCACCCAGTGAAGGCTAGCTGCTGTTAACTGAGATTGTTTTGTTAAGAGCTTTGGTTTGGAAGGCAGAGAGACCCAGGTTCAAATTTAGGATCTGCCGTTTACCAGCTGTGTGACTTTGGGTAACTGACTTCATCTCTCTGCGCTTTGATTTCCCTATCTATAAAATGGGGATTTAAATAGCAGCCACTTTATAGAGTTGTTTTGAGGATGCAATGAGAATATCATGTGTAAAGTGCTTAGCACAGCAGCTGGCACATAGCGCTTAGTAAATTATACCATTTATTCAGCGTTTTCTCAGTAGCCCAGAGACCCTCTGAGGGAGGGGCTCTGGCGGTAGTCTTGGCCAGCCGGCCAGAGTCAAAACCGGTTTAGTTGACATCCCCTCCTACAGCCTCAGTATCCTCATTTATAAAATGATACAATCACAGTATCAATCTCAAAGGATTGTAAGGATTTGCTGAGATTGTATTCCTAGTCCAGAGCCATCTCTCACTGAGTAGCAACTCTTATGTATTATAATTGTTCTTCAGTATTCTCCATCTGGCCCAGAGACTGCCTAACTGTGGGCTGTGTGACATGACAGCCCTGAGCTCCCCCACGTGTTTGCTCCCAGCCTCAGTGTCCCATCTGTGAAATGGTAGTCATAGGACTTTTGTGCCAGAATTGTTTTGATGTTTCCGGGAGATAATTCATATTTAGTGTTTAGTACAGGGCCTGGCACATAGTAAGTTCTCAATAAATGTATCTTGCTTTTTTTTTTTAATAGGCCCTTTCTGCTTCTGTTTGTACCTATAAGGCAGAGTGGGGACAAGATTAGTGTTTCTCTCCCCACCCCCAAGTTTTACTCACCAAAGATTAAATTGGGGAACATACTGCAGTATAAGGGCCTAGGAAGAGATGTGGACTGACCTGGCATCAGCAGCCCCCTGCTCACACACTCCTGCCCCACAGCCAGTATATTTACTACAGTGTTTTAATTACTGTCCGAGTGCTGCCAGCTCTTGATCTCTCCTGATGGCTGTTCCCTGGGCACCATAAACTCAACGTGTCCAAACTGAACTCTTCTTCCTCCCAGTCCCAGTAGTCACCATCTTGGCAAATGGACCAACATTGACCCGGTTGCCCAAGCCAAAGACTTGGGAGTTGCTCTTCTTTCCTAGCCTTCCCATGTCCAGATGATTGGCAAGAAGGATGGAGCTGCCATTTCATAGAAATGCCATTTCATTGGCCCACATTGGTGTCTCATCTGATGGGCGCTGACAATTCCCCTAAGCTCCTGGAGGTGGCCTATTCTGAAGAGGTTGTTTCTTTTAAGTGACCAAGGATTAACATATGTAAACATATGTAGCATGTATTAATAAGGGGCAGAGAAGACACGAACTTGGCTAGACTGCAGTGGCTGTGGATGTGGCATGAAACTGGCTTTCAGAGGACCCATTTCTATGGTTTTAGCCTGGCAAAGATCGGCTGAGTTGTTAATTTCTTTCTGAAAAGTTATACCGTGTCAGCGGGTTAGAATATCCTGTATGGGAAGGTGGCTGTCCTGGGCATTTTGGGAGGCAGCACACATACCACACACCTGAGAAGAGCCTGGGAAGGGCATTTATTAGATCTCCCTTTGGGTTGAGTCTTTTGTCAGAAACGTGATTTCATTTGGTGATGGAAACCCATGGTCTCAGTCACATTTGTGATGGCCACCAAGTTTACCTAAGTGTTTTGTTAATCTGAGGAAATAAAGTAGTGACTTTAAAAAAATCTTAGTTGTTCTCAATTACTAGTGACAATAGCACATGGTTTTTTAGTAGTCTGTGTCGAATGATCTAAGAGTTAAATGTGAGCCTGTTTTTCAGACATTGCAGTTGTTAGGTGGTAAATCAGAAGTGGAGTTTAGAATGTGCAGTGATTGGCACCCAGGGTTTTTTTGCTGTAAAACATATTTTACTATATATTTCAAACTTAGGCTTAATAACTTACAGAATCTAAATTAAAAGTATTTATGTTTTAATAAAAGAATTCACAGGTGTTTCCTTTGAAGTAGTGTTTGTTTTTAGCTGTTAGAATGAGAGGCTATTGGACCAGTTTGTGCATTTGTGTTTTCTTTAAGACTTGATACTCCTCCCATTTTTTAGGACTATTCTGGTCATGACCTTTTTGTGTATGTATGATTAGACTGAATTTGGCTTTTAAAAAAGTTATGCAAGAAATACATGCCCATTGTAACATGCCAAACGATACAGAAAGATAGAAGGAAAATATGACAAAGTGCCGCCTTCCACTCCAAAATCCCATGTCCCCAGAGATAACCATTCATTCAGACAGTGAGTATCTATTAACACATTGACTGCCACACTAGAAAAAAAATTGTTCCTTGGTGCCATGGTGTTTTATTACGAAAACAGAATTAAAACTTTGAAAATAAAATCCTTTCTAATTTAATGAAAAATTTGTTATTTTTTTATTGTTGTCTGTGCATGAGTTATATGCAGTTAAATTGTCAATATTAATTGTAACAATAAGAACATCAATAAGATTTTCACGAACCAACTGCAGGGTTTTGCCCAGGGGGCCACACATCGTGTAACATGTATGCTACAGCATGGCAGCGTGAGTTACCTGTGCACCACATGGCTCCTAAGTAAAGAGACATGTGAGTTACATATGCTTCTCGAGGCCCCGGGCTCAAAACTAACATGAGTTAAATACAACTCACATGGCAGTTAATGTGTTAAGTATCAACGCTCAGATTTTGGAGCTGTCATGGTAAGCAAAGTGGATGTGTTCATTTAACTTTTTCTGTGCTTCTATTGATTATAAATGTGTGTGTATATATACAAATATCAATTGTTTTCTTCCTCCTCCCCTACCACTCCCCAAAAAAGAAGGGGTAGTGATCAAGCTACACATTTGTGACTTGTTTTTTCAGTTAATGATTGGGTATATTTTTTTAAGTCATTACATATAGATCTGACTCATTCTTTTTAACAGCCGTACCCACATTCTTCAGTGTGGAGAGACCATCTTTATTCCGCCATTCCCCCATAGCTGGACGTTTAGGTGGATTCTGAGATTTATTTTACCTCAGCAAACACATCTAAATAAGCATCCTTTCACATAGGCAGTATGGCATAGTAGCTAAAAACACACTCTGGGGCCTCGTGGCCTGGGTGCACAATCCGTCTCTGCCCTGTACTAGTTGTGACACCTTACGCAAGTCACTTGTCCTCCTGGGCCTTAGTTTCCTGATCTGAAAATGGGGATACCAGTACCTTCCTCAGATGGTGGTTGTTGAGAGAGGGTTCAATGAGATCATCTATATCAAGCTTTTAGGGCAGGGCCAGCTGTTACGTGTGATCTTTCAAACCCAAAGAAACTCAAAGCCCTGTGGGGCAGGGCTCACAAGAAGAGCCAACTCAATCATTGGAAATACCAGGTAGAAATAAGAAAAAGTTGTATAGCAGGGCTCTTGCTTGGAGATGTTGGGAATCTAAGGTGAGGGACCCAGCTGCCATGGAATGAAGGGAGGGGATTTGCCCAGAAAAGGAAGATAGGAGCCAACAAGGTGGCCTGACCACAGTGAGCAGTGGGGGTTAAGGGGCTGGTGGTGGTGCATCAGTGGAAAATATCATCCTTCATATTTTCAAGAAGCATGTAATGGTTGGAAGGTGGCTTAGGTGGTAGACAGATACGGGTTCAAATCCCAGTATAGCCACTAAGTTTTGCAAGATGTGCATTAAACTTTTTTTTATTATTATTATTGGCAAAATGGGTATTATAGTCTTTATTTTAGTGGTTTTTGGAGACAATGAAATCTCTGCAAGACTTTCAGTGCATTGGGCTGTCATTAGCCCTATGTGATTAGCTACTATTCTTATTGTATGGAGTTGACAGATTTATTGAGCACCTACCATGTGCCACGTCCTGTTTTAGGCATTGGGGATTCAGCAGTGAACAAGACAGGCAAGATCCTTGCTCTCCTAGGGTTTACATTCTAGCTAGGGGAGACACACAATAAACAAGGTAATTTCAGATATTTTTCTCTTTTAGTTAAAAAAAAAAAAAAATCCTGATCCTGCCACTGTCAGATGGTTTTAAGTATGGTGGAGAAAATAACAGGGTAAGGGGATAGAAAGTGGCTGATGGGGCAGGATGGTGGTGGGGAAGAGGTGCTAGTTCAGTGCAGATGGCCAGGGAAGGCCTCCCAGGCCTCTCTGAGGTGGAGTCATGTGAGCCGAAACCTTATAATGAGCAACAGGCACTGGCTGTGCCAAGAGTTGGGGGAGGAACATTCCAGGCAGAGGGAATAGCAAGTGTAAAGGCCCAGAGGTAGGAATGAGTTTGCTACAAAAAGAATGTCATTGTGACTGGAGAAGGGTGAATTCCTATTTTACAAGTTTACACTACTTTAATTTTTGTGAAATAACAATAATGATAGCAGCTAACAGTTACCTAGTGCTTACTGTGTGCTAAATGCTCTTCTAAGTATTTCACACATTTCCTCAGTTAATCCTGACAGTAATCCAATGAAGTAATTAACTTTATTGAACTCATTTTACAGATGAGGAAACTGACTCCACACTCCGTGCTCTTCACTTACATGCCAAACTGTTTTCCTAGGCTCTCTTTGCTAGGCAGAGGCAAATTTAGGAAGCGGACACAGCATTTCCTTTCCATGCTGTTTGACATGCAAAGCACTGCAGACTATATTTAGTACCTCATTCATGTGGCAGCAGGAGCAGTCTGGGATGTTATGGCATCATTTCCACTGGCAATAAGACATGATAGGGCCAATTTTTGTTGGGATGGTTTGTTGGTTGTCTCAAAACTAAAGGCCCTTCAGCAGAGCCTATCAAATAAAACAAGGTTGACTATTTGGCTGCCATACCAGACACATGCTGACCTGAAACAAGGTGTGGTGTCTAAGGAGATTGTACAGGGTGAATGTCTCATTTGGGTGAGCTCTGCTCAAGCCTGGGGACTTGGCCTGGCAGGGGAGAGGATGTTTTTCTAAGCACCAGGCCAGCCTTCCAGGCTGCTAAAGTATCACGCTACAACCCAGCAACTCAAATGATGATGCCTGGCCCTGCCAGGGCCCCAGGACCCTGCTCTAGCACCATGACCCATGTCCATTTTGGTTTGGTACAGCTGGGGCTGTAGAAGTTGTTAAATATTTTGAATGAAGGGCAGCCCTGGTTATATGTGAGGACAGTAGTAGGTGCTTTTAAGACTAGAAGTATGGAAAGCATCTTTGATCCGTCCATCTACGAAACATTTCTTCTGTCAACCCTGTGTGCCAGGCACCATGCTAGACCCTGACACGGGTATAAAGTTGAATATGACACTGGTTCTCAAGGGTCTATGGCAATGCTGTCCGTTAGAAATATAATGTGAGCCACTGATGAGGACCACGTATGTAATTTAAAATTTTCTAGTGGCCATATTTTAAAAAGTAAAAAGAAACAGAGGAAATTAGTTTTAATAATATATTTTATTTAATCCAAAATATCATTTCAACATGTGATCAATATAAAAATTATTAATGAAGTATTTTACATTCTTTTTTTCACATTAAGTCTTTAAAATATAGGCCGCGGCCGGGTGCAGTGGCTCACGCCTGTAACCCTAGCACTTTGGGAGGCCAAGGCAGGAGGATCACTTGAGCTCAGGAGTTCGAGACCAGCCTGGACAAGAGTGAGACTCCGTCTCTACAAAAAATAGAAAAATCAGCCAGGTGTGGTGGCATGTTCCTGTAGCTCCAGCTACTCGGGAGGCTGAGGCGGGAGGATCGCTTGAGTCCAGGAGTTTGAGGTTGCAGTGACCTATGATTGTGCCTCTGCACTCTAGCCTAGGTAACAGAGCAGGACCCTGTCTCTTAAAAAACACTTCAGAATACAATGTGTATATTACACTTTCAGCACATCTCAGTTTGCACTAGCCACAAATTGCATGTGCTCAGTCGCTACATGTGGCTGGTGGCTGCTACCATATTGGACAGCCTAGGCCTAGGGTATGAGACTCACATGTAAATCAAGGGTAGTAGTTCACAGTTATAGATCAAACATGCCGTCCCTATTTTATATTGTGGAGAAGGGCAGATGAGTGATGTGAAGCATATATATCAGAAGCAGCTTCTTGGATCATTTAGGCTCTTTAAAAAAAAAAAAGTAGCAAGTTTAGTTAACTTAAGAGCTGTTGTTCAGCAAGGTGCCTTATGTACCTGGCGCTTAGTGTTGGTGTGTGTTGCCTGTGTTCTGACATGGCAGGGACTATGGTTATTCCCATTTTGCAGATGAGGAAGCTGAGGTACGGCGACGAGAGGCCACTGCTCAGGGTTGGAAAGCAGTGGAGGCAGAATTTGAGCTTAGGTCCAGAGTCCATTTCTGGACTGTCTTTTAAGTCTCTGTTGTATATGCTGCATTAAAGGGCATGTGAGGGGGGTGGGGTCTGAGTTCGAGCAGTGACAACCGTTGGAAGACTTGTTGCACAAAATGGATTCCCAGAGTTTGTCAGCATTAGTCCCTGGGATTATGCTGGTGCTGGTTTGAGACCTGAGTGACTGACACATCCACTTCTTAAGTTGAGCTCCAGGTTTGCTGGAAACAGGGACCTTACCTCCCAGGAAAGAGAGAGGTATTTGGGGACTTGGGAGGAGGGTGGGTAGGGAGAGTGAGGGAGGCAGGGGAAGGGCCCAGCCTGTTTGAAAGCTTATTTCTAAACTGCTTCTTTGGGCGTGAAGCCTCTTTTCTCTTGTGTCTGCTGACTCTGGCCCTCATGGCTGTGGGCCCCTGTGGGTGCTGTGTCTTCTTGTGCACTCAGCAACTGCAGAGCTGAGTGTATGAGTCTTGCCCTTGCTCTGCTCCAAAGACATTGCTGGTGGGTGGGGTATGGGGAGGGGATGTCATGGTGGTTTCCTGTCAACTCTATGAGGGTCATTGCTCTAGACTTTTAGGTGCTCTCCTGGTTTGGGGTTCTCCATCTCAGGGGCAGGATGAATCTGGGCCTCCTTTCCAAACAAGACAGGTGCTGGAGATTCTGAGTTTGTTCCTGTCCGCAGGTGGTGATTCACCACTCTTATCTCCTACTGCTGGGCAGTGCCTGGCATGTAAAAGATGTTCAATAAGTATCTGTCAACTGAATTAATGATACTAGCCAGCATTCACTCTCATTATGTACTAGGCACTGTTCTGAATGCTTTTCATGCAATATCTCATTTAATCCTTATAACTAAATGGGGTAGGTACTGTTGTTATTCCCATCTTTGTATGAGGAAACTGAGGTCCAAAGAAGTTGGAGTCACAAAGCTGGTGAGTCTTCAAAGCCAGGATTCAAACCCAAACAACTGGCTCCAGAATCAAGGCTCTTAAACACTCACTGTATGATCTCTCCCTGAATGGACAGACAGATGGGAGGGGGTTGGGCAAACAGGACCATCCTTGCTAGTTCCAGCCTTTCCACTCCACGTGTGGTCTCTGCTCTCCTGTTCTGGGCTAGCCCTGCAACAGGTCCCGGGCCCCTTTGGGCCTGAGGCTTGAACACCACTCTGGGCATGGGGTTTTTCTGTGATTCTGGAACCTGCTTTCACCTCTCTTTAAAATAACAAAAACTAACCAGATATTTGATATTATTAAGGAATTCTTGCTAATTTTTCAGATGTGATAGTGATATTTTGGTTCTGCTAAAGAAAAAAGTCCTTATCTTTAAGATGTACATTCTAAAATACCTATGAATGAACAGTTAAGATGTCTGGGATTTGCTTCAAAATAATATGGATGGGTGGAGAATGCCGGGGGACAAGTGTGTCGGGGTGAATAAGGGATGAAATAAGATAGGCTGTGAGTTCATAACTTTTGAAGCTGGGCAGTAAGGGCTTATGATACTCTTCTTTTTACCTTTGTGTGTTTCAAATGTCTCATGAAAAGTTAAAAACAAGTACAACAAATTTTACTCAGCATTTGTGTATTTCAAGCTCAAGTGTACGTGTGGGGGAATTCCCTGCCCCTGCCCAGTCCATTTACATAATAAAAATGTTTGCTTTTATCTTTTCTTTCTTTATTATATGAGTCAATACTTAGCCTCAAGCTTTAGAAACCCCTTTGGTAAAGCAGGCATCCGGCAGCAGTAACAGTCACCTTGGCTTCTCTGAGTACAGACTACAGTGGTGCTGGCCTCTGAGTCAGTTTGCCGAGGTCCCTCTTCCCTGAGATCTGTTTCCCTCCAGCACCTGACTGTGGGGCCCCTCCCACATTTTTTCCAAAGACTTGTTTCAACAGGAGGCCTCAGATCCTCCCAGATCCTCCCCTCAGGACAGACATACTCAGATCCTCTGACACCGGGGCCTTCCTCTGATGGGTCTTTGTAAGGGCCCACACCAACCAGAATCCAGCATTTGGTTTGCCTGCAGCACTGCAGCAGGAGGCAGGAAACGTGTCCCTTTCAGTTCTGACTTTGGACAAAAGAAGGGAGGGGCAAGATGCAGCTTGTGGCAGTGCCTCCAACCTGCCTATAGGCAGTGCCTATACAACCATGATGTATATTTCTAATCAAGCCAGCAGTTAAAACTCCTTTATGGCCAGCGTGCACTCCCTATTCACGTCAAGTTGCATTTGTTATTTGGGGGTCTGTAAGTTAACAGCAAATGAGTGTGTGGTGAAATCCTTCTGTGCAAGTGGCAGGAAAAGAGGGGAACATTTGGGGTTTCTGCTGATCGTTTGCTTCCCAGTAGGTGGAGAGGGTTGATGTAAACAGGAGCACTGGCTGGTAGGATCCTGCCAGAGTGTTGGCGCCATTTGTTCCATCTGGTGATTAGCTGCTTTCTCCAGTGCAACTCTCTTGGTTTGCAGGGAGGAAAACAAGGGAAGTCTTGTGGCCCCTCTGGCTTCCTCCAACTTCTGCCCCCACCACCATCATCATTTCTGTCATTTCTTTTTCTTTCAAAGGCACTTTTTGCAGTTCTTTAAGGAAAGAGCCTTTAGGTTGAGTTTAGTATGGAGAGAATGTTGGGAGCGCTGTCTTCAGTGTAGGCGACTTGATTTTTGTGTTTCCCAGTGTTGGATCTGAGGGCAGCAAACCCCAAATGCTGACACAGTGCCCCTGATTTTTAAACTTATTCAGTGAGTACTCCCCGAGCTGAGCACTGTTCTAGATACTAGGGATACAGCAGTGAGCAAGACAAATAATGCTTCTCGCTCTTCTGGGGCTCACATTCAAATGGGGGATTTGGTCAGTAAAGAAGTAAAATGCGTCCTGTGTTAGATGGTAATAAGTACTAAGAGGAAGAAATTAAGCAGGGAAAGGGGGTATGGAGTACAGTCATAAAGATGGAGATATGTTCTGAGAAATGTGTCCTTAGGCTATTTTATTGTGCAAACATAGAACATACTTACACAAACCTACATGGCACATGGTCTACTACATACCTGGGCTCTGTGGCATAGCCTGTTGCTCCTCCGCTACAGACCTACATAGCATGTTACTAAATACAGTAACACAATGGTAAGTATTTGTGAATCTAAACATAGAAAAGGTACAGTAAAAATATCGTATAAAAGATAACAAATAGTACACCTGTGCAGGGTACTTACCAGGAATGGAACTTGGTAATTTCATGAATGTGAAGGCCTAGGACATTAAGGTACACTATTGTAGACTTTATAAACACTGTACACTTAGGCTACACTAAATTTATAAAAAATATTTTTCTTCAATAATAAATTAACCGTAGCTTACTATAACTTGTTTGCTTTATAAACTTTTTAACTTTTTAACTTTTTTTAACTTTTTGATTTTTGAAATTAATACTTAGCTTTAAACACACACTGCATAGCTGTACAAAAATATTTTCTTTATATTCTTATTCTGTAAGTATTTTTCTTTTTTTAAAACTTTTTACTTTTTTTTTTGAAACAGGGTCTTGCTCTGTTGCCCAGACTGGAGTGCAGTGGCATCATCATAGCTTATTGCAACTGCAAACTCCTGGGCTCAAGTGGTCCTCCTGCCTCAGCCTCCCAAGTAGCCGGGACTACAGGCATGCGCTGCCACATCTGGCTAATTTTTTTCTATTTTTTGTAGAGACGGGGTCTTGCTCAGGCTGGTCTAAAACTCCTGGTCTCAAGCGATCCTTCTGCCTCAGCCTCCCAAAGTGCTAGGATTACGGGCGTGAGCCACTGCACCCGGCTTTTTTTTTTACTTTTTAAACTTTTTTGTTAAAAACTAAGACAAAAACACACACATTAGCCCAGGTCTCCACAGGGTCAGGATCATCAATCAATATCACTGTCTTCCCCCTTCATATTTTTGTCCCACTGGAAGGTCTTGAGGAGCAATAACATACATGGAGCTGTCATCTCCTATGGTAACAATGCTTTCTTCTGGAATACTTCCTGGAGGATCTACCTACGGCTGTTTTGCAGTTAACTTTTTTTTTTTTAATAAACAGAAGGAGTATAGTCTAAAATAACGATAAAGAGTGTATATATAGTAAATACATAAACCAATAACACAGTTGTTTATTATTATCAAATATAATGTACTATACATAATCTTATATGCTATACTGTATTTTATATGGCTGGCGGCACAGAAGGTTTGTTTACACTTGAGTCACCACAGACAGGTGAGAAATACTTTGCTCTAAAACCTTATGATGATGGCAACAGCCTCACTAGGCAGTGGGAATTTTGGGCTCTAGTATAGTCTTATGGGACCACCATTGTAATGCAGTCCATTGTTGACTGAAACGTTGTTATGTGGTAAATGACTGTATTAGGGTAGAAGGTGTTGAAATTTTAAGCAAGGTGGCCAGGGATGGCCTCCCTAGGAAGGTGGCTTGAGGACAGACCTGAAGGAGGTAGGGAGTGTGAACAGTGAGGATGCTGGGCGGAAGGAGCAGCCAGTGCAAAGGCCCTGAGGTAAGGGGCCTGGTGAGATTGAGGAGCTCACAAGGAGGCCCATGTGGCTGGAGCAGAGTGAGCCAGGGGAGAGTGGGAGGGGTGAGGTTAGAGAGGTGACAAGTTTGCAGATCTCTTAGCATCCTGCATAGGTTTGTCTTTTCTCAGATTGAGATGGGAAGATATTGCAGGGTTCATTGATTTATTGAATTTTTAACAGCAACAAAAATAAGGCACCCTTTTCCCTTCCCTAGAGACCACTACCATTCCAGTTTCTTGCTGGTGACCAGTTCTTTCCCATTGCATTATTCGAGTGAGTTTCCTGGCTTATATTAGGTTGAATCACCTGAAATTTCCTTTTTGTGGGTCAAGAATGGCTGAACATTGGCAATTTTATGAGGTTCAGCCTAACAGCTTCCTTTCAGGAGCATGAGGAATTTGGTCAATTCTTTCTTGGCATAAGGGTTGGTGGTCAGAGGTGAGGGCCTCCAACCCTCTACTGCGTTCTACCCTTCTTTTTCAGTGACAGGGCCAACAGTGTCTGTGACACCAGTGTGGAACCCTCCTGCCCTACTTCTAGCCCCAAACTCAGGCTTGCTGTTAAGCCAGACAAGAGGCTGCCTCTTCCTACTGGGACCTTACCTGGGGGATGGTGTTGGTCATTCTTTGGCTTCCTGCATCTTGGTGCCACCAGTTTTGAAATCACAGTAGCTCTCAGAGGGGAGGGCACCCCTAGACTCTTGCTGGATGTTTGGCATGATTCACATGTTGGGGGTGCTCTCTGGGTGGGCAGAACTTGTGGGCATTCTGGATCAGTAACTGAGCGGAGTAGCTGGCAGAGCACCCAGCTTGGACTGTCTGTGGGAGTATCTGCTGGGACTCAGGCTGTGGGAGGAGGCCTGAGGAGCCACAGTCTGGATGTGGGAGAAAGCCTTCAGCCCCTCCAGTTAGTCACATCCCTGTGCTGACCAGAGAGTTGCAAGTCCTTGTGGAAGGAACCCCAGGACATTAAGCTGGGTCCTGGGGTGGGGTGTGGAGGCGGTGCAGTGAAATAAAGGAGATACAGATCCAGTTTTGGGAGAGCTCAGTCAGGAAGGTATGTCATTGGTTTGCCTTTGGCTGCAAACAAGAATAATAATAGCAGCAGCAGCAGCAAATAGGTAATTTATTACCTACTGTAAAGAGGTAATTTACATCTATGGTATGCTAGACACTGTGCTAGGCGCTTCGCATGAAGTGACTCGTTCAAGCCTCCCAACAACCCTGTAAGATAACTACTCTTATTATTCCCCTTTTACAGATGAGGGGGAGGGGGATCTCACTCCTCTCTCTGCTTCTGATCCCCCTCCCGCCACCATCCCCCTCGCAGAGGCTCAGTTTCCCCCTCCAAGGGTGGTTGTGTGGATGAAAAGAAAGGATATAGGTAAAATGCTCACACCCAGTGGCTAGCATGTGGTAAGGGCTTAAGAATGTGTCCTCTGCTATTCACATATTAAATGTGACTTATTAATTGTATAATTAAATATCATTTAATAATCCTGCACTCTCCCCCCGACAGTGTACAAAAGTGACATCCCTTTTGCAGACCGAAATTGCCAGTGGATACCTGATGCTACTGCTCAAGGCCACAGTATAAAGCTATTGCCCTGCGAGTCCGTAGAGGGCTGAGGAATGCCGCGCAGGCTCTGGAGCCAGACTGCCTGAGTCCTGGATCCCTCTTGGTCTCTCTGTGTGACCTTGTGCATGCCACTTAGCCTCGTGATGTCTCAGTTTCCATATCTATAAGGTGCGGCTGGTAATGGTACTGTCCTCCTAGGTTGTTGGGAGGTCTCAAATGTATTAAAGCACATGAAGCACTTAGAACACTGCAGCACCTGACCCATAGCGAGCTCAATACATGATATATCTGCTATTCTTTGAATTTATTTTGTGCCAGTTTATTCCCAGGGACTGTAAGCTCCCTGTGGGCAGGGTCTGTGTGGTTCCTGTTACCACTGTGTCGCAGTGCCTGACTCAGAATTGTCTATATTTTTTGTGGATGAAAAAAGGGTGGTAAGAACCTTTCTTGATTCCCCCACCGTGAGCTGTCCAGAATTTCAACTCTGTGACCATGAGCTGATTACTTCCTATTTGGAAGGTACAAGCGTGGGCCTGATTGACTCTGAGGGCAGCGTGTGATGACTGATAGTTATTGAGCACCTTTGTGGGCCAGAGCTCAGTGCTCATCATAAAGGTCTCACTGACTCCTCACCCTCATCCCATTTTACAGATGAGGAAACTGAGGCCCAGTGGGGGCACCTGCCTCTCCTCACAAGAGGAGATCTAGTGTAGTGGTTAAAAGCTGGAACCCTGGAGCTGCTCTGTTTGGGTTGAATCCCCAACACACCACTTTCTTCCTGTGCAACCTCCAGCCTGTGACTTCTCTGTTCAACTTCTCATCTATAAAATAGGAATAATAGTTCCTACTGAGAGAGTGGCTGTGAGGGTTAGGAGAGAGAATTCCTATAAAAGTACCTTGTGCATAGTGAGCATTCTGTTGTTATTATTAGCAAAAGCCATTCAGTCGTGCTTCCAAAGCTGGCTGGAGGAGTCCAGTGACAATGTTTAATTATTAAGCTACATTGCCTCTTTGAGCTAGCGCCCCATCTGCACAAGCAAAGGAGCCCACCTGTGGATTGTGAGGTTGTGAATGAAGCAGCCCAGGTGCACGCTCAGGGCAGGCGCTGCTGTGGGCACAGATCCAGCCCTGGCTGGGTTAGTGAACAGGTGGTCCGTTCCTGAAACCGAGGTAACAGGCGAGCGGCCTTTGTTACCTTTGAGCTTTCTCTTTAGCCCATTCAGGTTCCTCAGACCACGTGTCTGATGAGTAAGGACTCCTTTTCTTTCCCTCCCCCAAAGGGACTGTTGGCAAAGTAGCCCTCTTTGGGAATGTGCCTTTTCACGAAGACCAGCCATCTCTTGGGGAACTCCGGTGGCTAGCGTGTTCTTGCAGCTGTTGAATAAGTCGCTGTTAGAAGCTGGCACGGCAGGTTCCCGTTTCCGCATTCCAGACACCCACGGTGCGCTGGGGGGAGGCACCACCCCGAGGTCGGCGTGGAGAGCTGAGGCAGGTGGCCTTGGGAAGACCTGGGACAGGAACCCACCTGGGGCTAAGCTGACAGTCACCTGCCTGCTTTGTGATCAGGGCTGTGTTCAGGGCATCTTTTAGGTGAGTGATGTTTATTCACTTTGGTAGTGACTTGTAGAGAAAGTTAATAATGTGTTTCTTCTTTGCGGGAATTAGACTGCTGGCTTCCTTTTTTTTCCCCTCTTCTCCCATGAAATGTTTACCTGTCTGCTCCTAACTGTGAAGAAAGAGTGGGCGGAGTGTTGAGGGAGTGAGAAGAAATGGAGGACATTTCTCCCAAGAGAAGGGATCGGTGACTCTTTAGTTGAGCTCCTCCTGGATGCAAACTTCTGTGCCAGGGGCTGTGGGGCATCCCAGCCTGGTATAGAAGAGCTGTGTGGTCTCTGTCGGCTGAGTCCTATTTCCTCTTTGGGCCTCGGTTTCCTCTTCTTGTGAAATGGGAAATAGCAGCAGTACCCAATGAGTCATACATGCAAAGTGGGCATGGAGTGGTGCTCGGATGCCCCCAGCCCAACCCTCAGCCCCCCAAATTCCCTGTGTCATCTTACCTCTGACTTCTCAGTCACCTGCTTGCTGTACTCCGGTCACACTGGCCTCTTCTGTTTCTCCCTCAGAGCCTATTCCCTGGCTGTTCCCTCTGCCTGGAACACTTCCCCGGTACCCCTAAAGCTGCCTCTGTCCCTCCTTCAGGTCTGCTCAGATGTCACTTACTCAGTGAGGTGTCTCTCCTTATGAAGTAGCAGCACTTTCTCCATCTCTCTTGCCCTTTACTCTGCTTTATTTTACTTCATAGCATTTATTACCACTTGACATATTTGTTTATTATCTGCTCCCCAACTGTAGGCTGCACAGAAGCACAGGCACTTTTTCGTCCAGCCTTTAGAACAGTTCCTGGCAAGTGGCAGGTACAGGCTAAATTATTTTATTAATGAATTTGTGATATTTGGTGCAACATTGTCTGAGGATGGGTGGCCAGCCCCATTTGGGGTTTGAGTAGAATGTCAGCATATCCAGGAACTTGTGGCAGTGGGTGAGGTGGCGAGCACACATGCTTCCCCTTGGTCACCCAGCAGTTCTCTGGGGCCCACCTACAGCATCAGTGCTCTGGCTTCCTGTTCCTCAGCCCCTTCAGTCTGTGGAGCCCGGGCCCTAGCAGTGACTGATCTGAGCAGCCTGGGTACATGTGGCATGGGACAGAAGGCCTTGGCCCTAGTAAGCATAGAGGATGTCAGGTTAATTCAGGTGGGGAAGGCTTTGTGGAAGACACCACCCATATACACACATCCCACATGTATCTCAAGGCCCTGCTTGGCATTCCTGCAGAGGGTGGCCAGGGAATGCTAGGGAAATAGGAATTAACTAGCCAGGCATACTTTATCCTTCTCCCCTGCTTTAATAGGCAATAATTCTTGCTCCAGGGCTGAGCAAGTTTTAATTAAATGGGGAGCTCAAAGAGTCTGACTGTGTAATAGCTGACACGTCCTTATGTGTTTTCTAGCTCCTGGTGTCAGCAATTGATTCTGTAAAAATATCCTGGGTAGGGCTTCCCCAAGCTCTATGGAGTGAGGTCGTGGGCCCTCTTGGATTTCTCCCCGCAGCATGAGGCACTGAGGACTGAGGCCCTGATGCTTGATGCTGCCATAGCACACATCATTGCACGTCAGGGCCTGCTGCTATTTTAAGAATATGCAAAGTATTGAAGGAACTGTTCCTACAACACTTTTTTTTTCTTTTTTTTTTTTTTTTTTTTGAGACAGGGTCTCGCTCTATTGCCCAGGCTAGAGTGCAGTAGTGCAATCATAGCTCACGGCAGCCTTGAACTCCTGGGCTCAAGCGATCTTCCTGCCTCAGCCTCCCATGTAGCACCACCAAACCTGGCTCATTTTTCTTATTTTTTGTAGAGACAGGGGTCTCTCTGTGTTGCCCAGGCTGGTCTTAAACTCCTGGCCTCAAGCAATCCTCCCACCTCAGCCTCCCAAAGTGCTGGGATTACAGGCCACTATGCCCGGCCTGTTCCTACAGCATTTAACTGTGTCCTTTGATCTCCAAGTACAGTACTTTTGGGGTTGAATTGAGGACCCTCCTGGGAGGCCATTTTGTATAATGCTCCAGCCCCAGCACTGCCTAAGCTCTGGGCACAATACTTATATTTTCTGGGCCTCAGTTTCCTTATCTGGAAAATAGGGATAATTAATAGTACCAGCATTAATTGGGAAGTTAAAGTGAGATCAGGTGACTCAGTGCTGTGTCTAGTGCATAGAAAGCACTAGATTATTTTTATGATTTGATTTCAAGCCCCCTTTTAGTATTTTCAGTCTGTCCCTTTTTTGTGGGGTCCTTCTCTCTTCCCTCTCCTCTCTGTTCCACCCCTGTGTCAGCATCCTCCCACAATCCTTCACGTGTGGTAACAATCAAGTACTGTATGTTTCTTTCCACATTTTTCTCCATGGTTATATAATTCTATAGGGGGAAATATTATCCTATAAGGGATAATATTACCATCATTTTTCTGCATTTCGCTTTTCTCACATAGAAATGCTGTGTAGAAATGCCTCTCTGAGTCCTTGGGTAGTGCTCAAGTTTACTCTTTTAAATGGCTGAATAACACGTAGTGGTGTGGGTGTACCATAATTTGTTTGGCCAGGGCATCACTGATGTGTATTCCCTTTGTTTTTCTTGATTTTTTCCCTAAATTATTATTTTTATTGATAGCCTTCTTTAATTAGATTATAGGTGTCCAACCTGCTCAGCCACCTTGTTATCTTAAGCTCTAGGCCATTGAGAATGAATATGAAGTGGTATTAGTGTAATGATGCCTCTTGTCTAGATAGGAAGATGTATTTTCTGAGAGTTCTTACCAGGTCCAGCACAGTGTTGAACCATCTACTTTAAATGCTTACTAATTATTAAAATGATTAGTAGACTCATCACCCTTGTACAGCTTAGTTATGTTTAATGGGTACTTATTACAAAGTAGAGAAAGGAAAGGTTCGTGTTTTTTCATATTAACAATCTTTGTTGGAAATCTGAATGTGCAAGAGACTTTTGTTGGGATTTGTGCTTGATTTATTTTTTAGGTGACACTTTAGTTAGGAAGTGTGTTTGTCTTCATGAAACTTGTACAGTGTTTTACCCACATAGGGGTTTGTTCTAGTTGTCTGTTGCTGCACAGCAGGCCACCCCCAAACTTAAGGCCTTAAAATGACAACAGCTTACTAATATTTCTCATGAATCTGTGGTTGACTGAGGCTCAGCTGGATGGCTCTTCTGCTGGTCTTGCTCGGGGTCTCTTATATGGCTGCAGTCAGGGGGTGGATGGGCTGGACCATTCAAGATGGCTTTACTCAAATGGCACCTTGAGGATGGCTGGGGCCCTGTCTTTCCATAGTTTCAGGATGTCTCCCTCCATGTGGCCTTGCTAGCCAGTAGCTAGACTTAAAATATGGCAGCCCAGGGATTTTTGAGCCTTCTTAAGGCATAGGTCTAGAACTGGCCCTGTATCGCTTCAACCTCATTCTGTTAGTTAAAGTGAGTCATAGAGTCAGCCCAGATTCAGTGTGGGAGGGATGATGTAAGCCTTGAGTTCCAGGAGATGTAGTCCACTGGGGCCATCTTTGGCTACTGGCTACCACAGCGTTCATTTTCTCACGTGAGGAGAAGTGCAGAGCTCAGCAGGTTGAGGTGGTGTGCAGCTCACTATTTCTTCAGTGCCCTGGGCTCCTCTTCATTTGCCTTGCCAACCTTAGCCTCATAATCATAAGATGGCTGTTCCACCTCCAGCCTAACATTCTTGTAATAGGCAGGAAGAAGCAAAGCTCTAAGGAAAAGAGACAGCACCTCTGTCGGGAAACCAAAGCCTTCCCTGAAATCCTTAGTGGACTTCTGCCTGTGTCTCTTTGGCTAGAACTTTGTGACATGACCACCCTTGCTGCGAGGAAGTCTGGGAAAAAGTAGTTCTGTTGGTCTGGCTTGGGAGGCCATGTACTAAACCGTTTGGCTATACTGCTTTAGTTTTATTTATTTCAGGAAACATTTCTTGTTGAATTGAATATGTAAATGACAGTCTTTCAGCTGTGTGCATTGCCACCCTGAGCAAAGGGCCAATAGGGAAGAGGGAGAATGGACATGTGGGGTAGGCACCTACAAATGGTCTGTTCAGACAGCCACAGAAGTGGCAGGTAAACGGAGGCAGTGTGCGTTCATTTATCAGCTATTTATTAAGTTCTTAGGCTGGGCAGGGCACTGGGCTTCTCAAAAAGGCTGCAAGGGTCAGGGAAGCGAACACTTCTGGGGGTTAAACTGACCAGGAACATTTGTAGGCCTTGACTAGATAATTGCTCAGCTCATATCTCTTGTGTTGATGTTTGAAGTTAGACTAATGATAAAAAGAGTAGCCAGTCTCATTAAGGGCTTAACTTGTGTAGAGGAACTGTCATGAATACCTTTCCTGAGCCAACTTGTTGACTCCTCACAATGGCCCTATGAAGTAGGCACTTTTATCATCCCCTTTTCTCAGATGCAGAAACAGAGGCACTGAGAGGTTAAATAACTTGCCACGTGTCCTCCAGCAAGGGCTCAGTGGAGATGAGATGCAGTCTCTGCTGGCCTGGCTCTGGAAGCCACGTGCTGAACCATCAGCTGTACTAGTTTTATTTATTTCAGGAAACATTTCTTGTTGGAATGAATGTATAAATGACAGCAGAACAAAACATGACAGAGAAACCACTTACTGCTCTATCCCCTCCACTCCCGCTTCCTGCCTTCTCATTGGTCCCATATGCCAGGATACTTGGTATATGTTCTTCCTTACCTACTTCGAAGTGTATTAAGTTTTTAAAGGGTGGCCTTTGGGCACACAGAATCAGATTAATTGTAATCCTTGGTGCATGATACACTGGTGTTTTTGGTCCATGCAAAAATGTCTGTCACAATGAGCAGACATTAGCCTACTGTTTACCCAAGAACTGGAATAGTACCAATAACTTATGTGTACCTATGTGGTACTCTCATTCACTCTCCTGTCTGCACTCCCAGAGGTGACCATCATCTTGAATTTTTTGTGTATCATTCTTTGTCTTAAAAAGAATGATTTTTGAACTCTGTAAAAATGACATACTACATATAATCTTCTGAGACTTGCATTTTTCACTTATTATGACTCTAAGATGGATCCAGACTGGTATAGCCATAGTTCGTTTTTTTTCACTGCCATGTAATATTCCACTGGTTGACTATACCACATTTTTGTTTTAGTCATTTCCATGCCAATGGACATTTTGTTTTTAGATTTTTTTGCTATTCACGGGCTACTGTGAATGTTGTTACACATATTTCCTGGCATACACAGACAGGAATGTTTTTGGGGTATATACTAGACATGAGATTTTTGGGTTGTAGGATGTGATCATCTTTAACTTTGCCAAATATTGCCAAACTATTCTCTAGAAACATTCTCACCAAGGATGTATAAGAGTTCCTATTATCCTATATCCTGTCACACTGGTTTTGTAAAGCTTTTATTTTTGCCTGATGGATATGAAATGAAATCTTGTTGTGGTTAATTTACATTCCTCTGAAGACTAGTAAGGCAGAATATCTTCTCGTTCATGTTTCTTCTTCTGGATATTGCTTGTTCATCACTTTTGCTTCTTTTTCTTATTGATTTGTAGGTGTTCTTTATATACTGTGGTTACTAATCCTGGGGTAGCAGCCTGTTTAACCTAATGAAAGTTTTATGATTTCATGTCATCCTTTCCTTGGTTGTCTACTCTTCCCCCAACTTCATGATACCTCTTTGTGTACCTCCAGCTCAAAGTGATTCTCTCTTCTTTGGAACAGTCTTCAGTTTGAGGGTATTTGTATACATTTGTAGATATATGACTATACCTGTTCTACCCACTCTGCCATAGCTTTTTGATCTCATGTGTATCAGTTAGGATTAGTTTCAACTGCATTTAATAGAAAACCGCATGTAAAACAAAATGACAGTGGCCTGAACAGGATAGGAGTTTATTTCTCGCTCGTATGAAGGAGCCTAGTGATAAACAGGCCAGGATTGTACTCTTATCAGGGACCCAGGCTGCTTCTACCTTCTTGCTTCCCCATCCTTATCCTGCCACCTCATGGTTTGAGATGGTTGCTCCAGCCATGTGTACCAGTAAGCAGGAAAGAAGAAGGGATGAAGATGGGCACTCCTGTCTCTTTAAAGTGACTTAATGGAAGTTGTACATAATAATTGTGTTTACACTCTTGCCCAGAATTTAGTCTCAGTACCTATATAGCACAAGGGAATCTGGGAAATGTAGTTTTATCTCACATGGCATTTGTAGCTAAAATTAGATTCTATTACTCAGTTAAAAGGGGAGACTAAATATTGAAGTAGGCAGCCAGGAACTTTACTAGTTCTGAGGTGTACCTCAAAAATGGATCTTAAAAGAGGTGCCAGACACCAGGACAGTACCTCTGGAGGTTCCCTTTTTGATTTTTTGATTTCTTACACAAATATTTATCGAGCACCTGTTTTGTACAGGCACTATTCTGGGAGCTATGGAGATAATAATGGACAAAACAAAGTCCCTACCATTGCAGAGCTTATATTATAAAAGGGGAGATATATAGTAAACAAACAAGTTTATAGCAAGTCAGAAAGCAGTAAGAGGTGTGAAGAAAAATAACAGAGGATGCATGGAATGAGCGTACGTAGCACACAGTGACATTTTGGACGCCGTGCTCAGGGAAGGCCATTTTGATGAAGGGACATTTGAGCAGAAGTGAAGGAGGGGAGTGGGGGAGCCATGCAGGTATCTGGGGGAGAGCATTTGGGGCAGAGGGAAGGGCCAGCACAAGGGCCTTGAGGTGAGAGGGTGCCTGGTGTGCTTGGGCGGGGATTGAGCTGGGCGAAGGTGGTGGGAGAGGAAAGCAGGGGGCTGGGGCGGGTTGTGGGGGCCTAGCAGCCGGCCCAGGGAGGGCTTTGGCTTCACCAGAGAGAGATGGAGCCACGGGCGGGTTCTGAGCAGGAGGAGGGCATTTTCTGACCATTAGCACTTGGTAGTGAAGGTAATCACAGCCTGTCTTCTCGGAGTCACCCTATGTTTATAATCACCTCTAGACACCTTTTTTAAAAAGTTAATTGCTTTAACTCTTATTAACTCAATGACCACTGTGGTTTTATCTTTATCTGCCACTACCCACTTCCACCCCCGTCACTGGATAATTTTAAAGCTAAATAGTTGAGTATCTGTAAAATATAAGGATTCTTTAAAGCTACAGTAAGACTATTGTCATGATTAAAGTAATTATTTATATCATCCAGTCAGTGTTAACATTTTAGATCTTCTCGTAAATGTCTTTCCAGAATTGGTTTATGCCAGTCAGGACCCAGCAGGGGCCATCGCTGGACTTGGTTCGTATGCCTGTTAAGTCTCATTTGGTCTATGCTCTCCCCTTCCCTCTTTTGTTTTTTTCCCTTACAGTTTATTTGTTGAGAAACGCCATGTCATTTGTCCTGAGTATGATTATGTCTAGATCTGACTGTATCCATGTTGCAGTGTTTAACTTGTTCCTCTATCCCCGTTTTTCCTGTAAATGGGTAATTGGATTTAGAGACTAGGTGAGGTTCAGGTTTGAGATGTATACACACATACATACACACATTTTTATTTTTTTAATTTTTTGGCAGGGACGGCAAGACATTCTCCTAGGTGTTACTGTATGTCCCTTAAGAGGTATGTAAAGCCTGTGGTCCCTCGTTGTGTTCTGTAACATATAGTGGCCATGGATGACTATTGCTTAGATCCATTATTTCATTTGGGGTTTGCAAAAACTGATATTGTAATTCTGTCCACCTCTTTGTTTATTAGCTGGAATATTCCTCTAGAGAGAAACTTCCCCTCATCTATTATTCAGTTATCCCGAGGGTACTGACTCTTTTGAACTTTCGTTTACATTAGAAATGAGTATTAAACAATTGGGCTGGTGGTTTCTAATCTGCTGATTTTTCCTTCGGTGATTCAAATCTTCCGTCTTTGTTTTTGTGCTCATTCATTCAACATTTACTGGTGTCTGCTACTACACCCTGTCCTGGGCCTGGGAATAAACAGATGAACTGGTCCCAGTCATCTCATTGTGTAGGCACGGCTGCTTCAGGCCTTACCTTTGACCAGGCGGGGCCTTGTACGTGTTTGTCAGTCAGAGTAACCAGGGAGAGACCACTCTAGACTGTTGACATTTCCATTTTTTTCTCTCTCTCTTTTTCTTGGCCATGTATTTTCAGACCTTACAGCCTTTGGAGAGTTCCTGCTTTGTGCCAGGGGATTAATCCTTTTATGCTTGGGGCAAGAGTTTTTTGAGCGTTTGGATTTCTTCTGATCTGAAGCTCCATTCCTAGACAAAAGAACAATAAAGGGCTCTGCTCCATTGGAGAGGCAAGTCCTTCTAGTAGCCTGGCCAGGGGCAAGCTCTCACTCCAGCCTCTGTTGTCTGGGTCATAAATCCTTTAGAGCAGTAGCACGCTTGAAATCATTTAGATGCTTTGGAATCAGTCACAAATTATGTTGCACAATATCTAAGGGCCTTCTTTGCTCTTGGAGATTACAACACATTTATTCCTTCTGGGGGGAGAAGATTTATTGTGTAATGATGTGCAGTTCATTAATTCATTTAATCGTTGACTGATTCAGCAAATATTTATCAAACATCACATATGTTTCAAGTGCTAGGGACAGAGCACGTCCTCCTGGAGTTTATTGTTCAGGTTGAGGGACACAG
This sequence comes from Daubentonia madagascariensis, assembly GCA_023783475.1. Classification (NCBI taxonomy): domain Eukaryota; kingdom Metazoa; phylum Chordata; class Mammalia; order Primates; family Daubentoniidae; genus Daubentonia; species Daubentonia madagascariensis. The sequence goes on along the minus strand of JAKFHU010001449.1, from coordinate 2,730,496 downwards.
ACCATAAAGAGGTAAACAAATTAATAAGATAATTCCAGATGGGGATGAATAATGCTATGAAGTCATTAAAGCAGAATGGTAAGAGAGACACACCTGGAAGGTAGCGGGGGTTTGTGGGAGGTTGGACAACTGAGGGGGTTGGGGGAGAGCTACCCTGAGGTGGTGACACATCAGCTGAGACTGAAATGGTACAAAGGTGCCAGCCTTGTGACAGATCTGGGGAACAGCTTTCCTGGCAGAAGGAACAGCAAGTGCTGAGGTGCTGAGGCAGGAATGAGTTTGGTGTGTCAAGGAACAGAAAGGAGCCAGTGCAGTGGGAGTGTTGTAGGATGAGGTTGAAGGATGGGCAAGGGGGGGAGCCCGGTAGAGAGTTTCGGGTTGATTCTGAGCATCATCTCTCTTGTTCACTCTGGCTTCTGTGAGGAGCATAGCTTGAAAAGGCGGGAGTGGAAGTGGGCCGTGAGGGAGGCAGCCTGTGCCAGAGTGAGGAGAGAGATGAAGTGCCTGGTGAGAGTGGTGGCATTGGTGCTTCAGAGGAGTGCGTGACCCAACAGAACTTGCCAAGGGATTGATCAGAGTGGGTGGTGAGCAGGGTGAAAGATTCTCCAGGGGGTTTAGACTTTGGACTCCAGGTTGTTGTGGTAGAAATATTATAATAACCCCAGTCCCCTCTTACATGGGCTGAGGTGTTCTATTACATACATGTCTTATTTAGCCCTCATTGCAGTAGACTTTTATTTCCCATTTCACAGATGAGGAAACTGAGACCCAGAGAAGCGAGGCCCTTGATCACATGGTTGGTTGGGGCTGTGGTTAGAACCTGGATAGCCCGACCCACAGTCTGAGCCTGCTCCCTTTTTCTCCCTCATTCTAACCATGGCTGTTAATTCATGATGTTGACACAGCCTGTGCCCAGGAGGAGCCGAATGTCAGTGTCCTACATTTATGAAGTCAGGAGGGGATCAGGTCCACATTGGTGGCCTACCCACCATCCCCACTAACCTAGATCCTGGCACACCTTTTATTACAGGGCAGAAAACAGGGACTTTTCGATTGCTGACACATAAGTAACTTTACACGTGGCCCAGATAAGGGTATACAGTCCCTGGACTTTGAGCTCCTGAGTCAGCTTAACTGATTGGGCCAAAAGTCTTCTCACCCATCAAATCCTCCTTATCACCTTCTCCAGCACTCCACACGTAAAGGGAGCTCACCCCCCACGGGGTGTGTGTCCTATGTGATACCTTGGCCAGCCAAATGGCTTTGTTTGTGACCCTCTCTTTGCCAGCATGTGGCTCCTGTGAGTTTGGTCCTGCCTCTGCTCACCATTCAGCCCTCAGTGGTACCGATAGACACCGATCATCTCCTGTTCCTGCTTGCATTTAGGCCTCATGACGAGCATTTTATATTGACCAATTTTTAAAAATTCTGTTTTCAAAAATATTTATTGATTTAAAACTTATAGAAGCCACATGCTGGTTGTGAACAGTTCAAACGGTAGAGCAGTATGTGAAGCATAGCATCAAAGTCCCACTTCACCATCCTGACCTGTGGCATGGCCTTCCCCACTTCCCGCCCAGAGGGACGTTAAGTGTACACTTCCAGGTCTCGGTCTGTGCAATGGATTGTGTTTGTTAAGAGCCAGAGTGCCTGGGTTCAAATCCCAATTTTGCTCTGTACTGACTGTGTGAACTTGGGCCTTTATTTAATCTCTCTCTGCCTTGGTTTCCTTGCCTATAAAAATGGTTCCCCATCCTCATAGGCTTGTAAGGATTTACTGTGTTAATGTATGAAAAGTTAGAGTACTGCCTGGCATGTGATAAATACAGGTGCTCCTTGACCTATGATGGGGTTATGTCCCAAAAAACCCACTGTAAGTTGAAATTATTGGATGTCAAAAATGCATTAATACACCTAACCTATCAAACGTCATAACTTAGCCTAGCCTACCTTAAATGTTCTCAGAACACTTACATTAGCCTATAGTTGGGCAAAATCATGTAACACAAACCTTATTTTATAATCAAGTGTTGAATATCTCATGTACCGTATATCAATAGCCCAGGAAAAGATCAAAATTCAAAGTACAAGTTGAACCATCTCTAAGTCAGGGACCATCTATACTCATGTTAGCTTTTTTTTTTTTTTTTTTTTTTTTAAAAGAAATGGGCCTCTGTTGCCCCAGTTGGAGTGCAGTGGCACGATCATAGCTTATTGCAGCCTCGAATTCCTGGGCTCAAGCCATCCTGCCTCAGCCTCTCGAATAGGTGGGACTATAGACACACATACCCCCTCCCCCCAGGGCCAGGCCCTGCTATGTGTTAGCAATTTTTGTTAACATCTGTATGTGTACAGCTGTTTATTTTACAGACATACTCTCTAGGTATATTATCCTGCAGATTGCACTTTCTTTTAATAGTCTATCTTGGAGATCCTCCCTCAAAAGTTGGTCAAGGTCTGCTAGACCTTGGGGCCACACGTGGACTTCTGGATTCTTGAGTGTGGCCTTTTGACCAAATCCAAATTTTATAGAACAAATCCTTTTAATAAAGGGATTTGTTCTGTGAAGTTTGGATTCGGTCAAGGGGGGCCACACTTGGGGATCTGGAGGGCCACATGTGGCCTTAAGGCAGCAGGTTCCCCACCTCTGGATGGCATTCTTTTTAATGACTGTATTCTTTTTCTGTCAGTTCCCTGCTTTAGAACATATTGGTTGTTCCCACTGTCCATTATCGTAACTCTGAACATCTCATACACAAAAACCTTTGTTTGCTTCTTAGGTTTTTCTTAGGACAAAGTCCTAGAGTTGCAGTTACTGAAATAGTGTATTTTTTAAGGACTTGTGATATTTATTGCTAACTTGTATTCTGGAAAGATCCTGTCAGTACCGAGTCCTGTTAGCCTGAGCAGGAGTCCTGATTTTTCTAGATCCTCACCAACACTGGGCTCAGAGTGCTGCTTAATCTTTGCTACTTTGGTAACCAAAAAGCAACTAATAATTTTCATTTTTTTGATTTCTGGTGAAGTTTATTGCATTTTTATGTTTATTAATCATATGTATTTCCTTGTTAATTATTTTTCTGGGGGTATTTTTATTATTGATTTGTAGAAGATTTTTACATATTGGAGATATGAATCATTTTTTTGTATGTTGCAAATTTCTATTGTTAAGTTGTTTACCTTTTTAAATTTTTTTGTTATTAAACATACTGAGGCTTTTAAATTTTTATGCAGTTAGAGCTATTAATTTTTCCTTTGTGGGTTTTTGTTTTGTTTATTTTATTTATGCTTTGGTCTTTAATTTAGGATGAGATAAATATTATATTTTTTCCTAGTTATTTAATAGCTTTATTTTTTACCTCCAGCATCTGAAATTTATTTTGGTGTTAGATGTGAGAAAAAGATATAACTCCCCCCACCCTAGTGTCCCTGTACTATGGACTGAATAATTCATTCTTCCCCACTAATATGAAAAGCTTAGTATGATCCAGGCCCTGGTCTAAGTGTTTTGATGTTTACCTTTCAGTGCACTACCATAGATCAGTGAAGCAGACTGATAATATTCCCATTCACGGTGAGGAAACTGAAGCACAAAGAGGTGACTTTGCTAGCTTTACATGATGCAACTTGGATGAGGTATAGCCTGGCTTAGAATATTGTGGATTTATTTAATAACCAGCTTCCTTATCTGTAATATATCTTCAGCTTTTCCTGCAGTTTCTTGGCAAATCTTCCTTTTGTCCACTAGTAATAGTCATTTTTATTGTTCCTATGCTGAAGTTCTATGTTTTAGGCCTGTCCCCTGCCTCTTTGCCCTGGCCAGGACTTCCATGACAATGTTAAATGCCAGTGGAGGTTGTTGGCAGGCATGGATGTCTCAGATGTTTTATCCTACAGGGCCCCCCTCCATGACCTGGTTAGGCAGGGACCAGGATTGTTCTGAATCCCTTAAGAAATCCATAGTGGCAATGTCATGAATAACTCATCTGTCCCCATGGCTGGGCCAAACCAGGGAAGAAGCTGGCATCAAGCATGACGACTTGAGTACAAGCAGCAGTGGGCACCGTTCTGGAGCCATTAATTAATATGGGGGGGAAAGCCCTGTGACAGGGCTAAGGGAAACCTGGCAAAGAGCTAGTACAGTGAGCCAAAACATGTAGAAGGCAGCCTCAGGGCCAGCTGCTGGATCTGTGGAACTGGTTGCCTGCCTGCCTGCCTATCTTGGTGCCTGGAGTCAGACTGCGTACTTCACATCCCAGCTTTGAGTCTTCCTGGCTGGGTGGCCTTGGGCAAGTAACTTAATCTGTCTCTGCCTAGGTTTCATCTTCTGTAAAATGGGGTAATAATAGCACTTACCCTAGGTTTTTGTGAGGATTAAATTAGTGGATTCATGTAAAGTGCTTAGAAGAGTGGTTGGTACATAGTAAACACTCAAATAAATGTTAGTCATTGTTCCTTTCTCTGTTTGTGAGGGCAAGGATAAGGGTCCCAGGAGGTGAGCTTAGACTTTGTGTGGGCAGATATCACTCAGGTATTCCCTGAGTACCTACAACATGGCATGTAAGTGCTAGGGCTACAGCGGGGCCCAGGACAGACATGGTCCCCGTGCTCTTGGAGCTGACATTCTAGAAGGGAGGGGGACACTAAACAAACAGATAAATAAGGTAATGTTAAGTAGTGAGTTGTGCTGTGAAAGGCTAGAGAGTGACCAAAGCTACTGTTGTAGCAGAGGTAATCAGGGCAGGCTTCCGAAGAGGTGACCTTTGAGTCGATGCCTGAAAGATATAGAGCCAGCTACAGAAAGGTCAGGGAGTGCATATTCCAGACAGAATCGCAAATGCAAAGGCTCTGAGGCTGGAGCTTGCAAAGCATGTTCTAAGAAGTACAAGGAGGCCAGTGTGGCAGGAGGGCAGTGAGGAAGGGGGAGAATGGCAGGAGATGGTGCCAGAGAGGGAGCCAGGTGGGAGGTTCTTAGCCTAGGTTCTTTTGGGTGAAAATAACAGAAACCCATGTCAGACCCACCCAAGCCTAAAAGCATTTTGAGATGCCTCCTGAAACCTGGGACAGGCATTGTCTCCTGATGTCAGCATCAGCAGGCCCAGGGCCACATGATTTTCTCTCTCCATCGTCTGTATCTGTCTTTTCTTTCTCTCTGCTTCCTTCCCTCCCTGGCTTTCTCCAGGCATTTGGCTGTCCCATAGCTCCTTCCTTTGTGGGATCTTCAGTTCCCAGCCACAGGCAAAGACTTGAGACTTGACTGACTGTCTGCTTCCCAGGATGGGGGATCTGATTGGCCCAGCCTGGGCCAGGTGGCCACCTCTCATCCAGTGAGCTGTGGCTAGACAGTAAGCATGGCCATCTCACCTGGGCCTGCGTACATGCACAGCTCTCATAAAAGGGGGACTCTGGGAAGCCTGGCAGACCCACTTCCCTGCTCTCCTGGCCTGGGGTATCATTCCTGTTATATATTTAGCAACATCATGTTGTAGTTAAGAACACAGGCCACATGGCCTAGATCCAAAGCTCTGCCACTTGCTACCTGTGTAAACTTGGGTTCATCACGTCACCTCTCAGGGCATCAATTTCCTTACCTATGAAATGAGGATGCTAAAAGTTCCTACTTCGGGAGGTGGTTAAGAGCATTAAATAAAGTTATGGAAAGGACTTACTCTGAACGTAATGCATAGTATGCACTCAGAAAGTGTTAGTTACCATCATCATCATCATCATCGTTGTCATTCTTCTTTTTCCTTCCTGAGGCCAGATAGTGCTCTACAGTTCAAGATAGGACTTGGGAATAAAAAGCCTGGGATTGATCCCAGCTCCACTACCAACTAGCTCTGTGCCCTTGGCCAAGTGAGTAACTTCTCTCAGAGCTTTGATTTCATCTGCATGGTAGGGAGAATAACAAGTTGACAGGACTTGATCATTGGATGTGTGTTTGTTTGAGATTTGGGGTAACTTTGGAAATTCACAAGATCCCAGGTGCCCAGGCTCAGTGCAGCCTTGGCTCTTGATCACACCCCGCAAGTGTGAGCTGATGGCGTGGTACCAAGGCTTGTGAGGTCTCTTCTGTACATAACACTTAACTTGTTCCCTGTAAGCATGTCTGCTGTCCCCTAGACTGTGAGCTCTGCCAGAGCACGACCCAGGTGTGATTCATCTGTCCCCAGTCCCCTGGCAAGCAGTGCTTTTCCCTCTTCTCTTGTGAAAGACAGATCTGGAAAACTGCTTTTGAGGAAATGTTGTGTTTGTGTCTGGTCATATCTATTCCCCAGATAGTGATTCTTAAACCTGGCTGTGAATCTGCATCACCTGGGAATCTTGTTAACAGTTGGGATTCTCTGGCTTAACTCCTGGAGCGTCTGTTTCTGCAGGTGTAGCGGATGAGCATCTGCTGATTTGGCTGCCCCAAACCCATTCACGATTCTTTTGGATTTTCCTTTTGGGAACAGTTTTCCCACCATCCGTCCATTCATTTACTGAGAGACTGCTGTGTGCAAGATATTACTTATTCTGACCACTGGGGAGATGGCAGGGAATTAGACAAACAGAAAGCCCTTGAAATTGGAATAAGGTCTGTACGTTAGATAACAGTATTGCATGACTCTCACTTTTTGATTTTTAATAATTGTACTGTGATTGACAGAATATCATTATTCTTAGGAAATACCCACTGACATCTTTAGAGGTTAAAAACAAGAACAAATTAATGGGAAAAAGGAAGCAAACCAGTGTTGGCTGAACAAACATGAAAATGACTAAAATACTTATCTCTTTTTTTCAGTTTTGGGGGAATTGTCATGAAGACTCAACCACAATGTAATGCGTTGTTGTACAGAATAAGGTTCTATTTAAGAAATGAATGCTTGTGTGCACAGCTTTGAGTGTAAAGATTCTAAAAATTTTAGTTGGTATGATGATTATACATTATTTTCAATTTCTTCTTTATACTTTATATATTTTTCACCTTTTCTATAAAAAGCCTTTAGAAACAGAAGGGAAAAAAACAACTAAAAAAAAGCCCTACCATTTTGTAATGTTCTACTCCATGTGTTTTGGATGTAGAACCACCTTAGGAGCAGGTGTGGGCTGTTCAGGTCATTCCTCCCCTTCCTGCCGCAGTGATTGGTTCTGGGTAGGGTTCACGAGTCAAGTCAGTCCCAAAAAACCACTGCTTTCCTGCCTGTTACCCAGCCTCGCACGCTGGCCTCTAAACATAAACCTGGCACACTACATCGTGTTTTGGGAGCGATTTGGTTAGATATGTGAGCTTTATTAGTATGGTTTAACCTGTATGTAACTCTGCAAGTAACTTTGAAATGAGCTGGATATAGTTTGCCCTGAAACATTGCTGCAGATTCAGAGCAAAGTCTGCTCTTGAAGAGGAATTTTGCTAATACTGGAAAATGTTCGAGACTTAGTCTTGGAAATGATCAGTGACTTAGTCCAAGGTAACTTATGGTGACTGCTTTTCCTCCTGTGTGTATGTATGTATGTGTCCGGCCCATACTTACGTGGAGGTGAAGGAGGGGTGACAACCCTTTTACTTGAATGAAAGAAGATCTTTTGAGTTGACCCGTCGGTTCAGAAAATCCGTCTTTAGATACTCTCGTAGCAGCATTGCCTTTTGCTTTTGAGGCCTGTGAGAGACCTGACTGACCCCACCCTGTTGGCTCTAACCCCAGGCACGTGTGATATTGCCATTGTCTGAAGTCTCTTTCTGTCTCCTAGAAGTTGTACCCCGTTCTGAGTTCCTGCAGCTCAGCCACCAGGAGTTAGGGTTTGGGTTGACCAGGATTATTCAAATTTAAATTATCATCTTTAAACATTTCTATGTCCCCTCCCCCCCAAAAAAAATTTTGACAAGCCCCATACCTCCTTGAACACTGGAAAGCTAATATATAAAATAATTTTATGGTAACTTTAAAATTTTCCAATTTGTGGGAAAAAGAAAATAGTACATATTTTGTAAGATAAGATGAAGATTAAATATACTTGAAATAAATATTTTATGATATGGTTAGATAAAAAAGGTTTTCACTACCTTATTGAATGAAGTACATAGAATCTGAAAGAAATCACATAAATTTTTCCCTGGGGATTTTTTCTGGTGGATTTTGAAAAATTTGGTGGTCCTGGAAAACATTCCCTTTGAATGAGTCATAGCTACTAACCTATACTGCTTTGGCTATTCATGATCCCAACATCAGCCAGAATATCCTGGTTTTAAAGCCAAGTTTCATATTTAACAGAAAGATATATAAGTCAAGGAAGGACAGGCAAGTCTGGGGGCTTAGGGAGCTTTATTATTCATTAAAGACTACTTCCCTGAAACTGATATGTTGATGTTTTCTGTTTAGAGTCCTAGAGGCTTACACACCGCCTGGGTAGTGCTCCTTGGGAAGATGTGGGAGGTTGTACAGCAGGGGATGGACAGTTGAGAAGGAGGCAGGCTGGTTCACAGCTGGATCAGTTTTAGGAAGGGGAACTTGTAGAAGTTGAGAATCTGAACATTGCTTCTCTTAAAAACATTTGTGCTCTTGGATCCATTTAAAGTTTCCATAAACCCCTAGGGATAAACACATCCAAACCTGAAGGCTGTCAGCTTAAAAAATCCAGAGGCTTCTTATGGAGCAGGAAGTGCAGAGGTAGGTAGGTTACAGAAACTGTGGTGGTCACCACCATATATATACACACATATACCATAAAAGTCACCCATTTTAAATATGCAGCTCAACAATTTTTTGTAAATTTATAAAGTTGTGCAACTATCACCACAATCCAGTTTTAGAATATTACCATCACCCCAAAAGATACCTAGTGCCTGTTTGCCAATTGTTGTTGTTTCCACACCCAGGCCCAGGCCACCACTAACCTGCTTTTTATCTCTATAGATCTGCCTTTCTAAACATTCAAATAAATGTAGTCATAAAATATGTAGTCTTTTTGCACCAGGCTGCTATCACTTAGCATAATGTTTTTGAGGTTCTTCCATGTGGTAGCATGTATCAGTAGTTCATTCATTTTTATTGCTGAATAAATAAATATTCTATTATATGGGTCTACCACATTTTGTTTATTCATTAATCAGTTGATGAATATTTGGATTGTTTCCAGTTTGGGACTATTATGAATAATGTTGTTATGAACATTTATGTACAAATCTTTGTGTGGACATGTGTTTTCATTTCTACCCACAAGTGGAATTGCTAGATCATTTGGTAACTCTGTTTAACTTGTTAAGAAACTGCCAGATTATTTTCCAAAGTCACTGTACTATTTTACAGTCCTACCAGCGGTATATTGAGAGTTCCAGTATTTCTGTGTCCTCACCAACACTTGTTAGTATGGCCATCGTAGTGGGTATGCAGTGGTATCTCATTGTAGTTTTGGTTTGCATTTCCCTGATGTTGATCATCGTTTTAGGTGCTTATTGGCGAATGATTCAGGGGTGGGGTACCTGAGGCCTTGGGGCCACATGTGGCCTTCCGGATCCTTGAGTGTGGCCTTTTGACTGAATCCAAATTTTACAGAACAAATCCTTTTAATAAAGGGATTTGTTCCTTCACTCAGGGATCTGGAGGGCCACATGTTGGCCCCAAGGCCACAGGTTCCCCACTATTTGATTTCGTTTGCTCATTTCTTAGTCTTGTTGTCTTATTAAGTTGTAAGAGTTCTTTATATGTCCTGGATAAGACTCATAAGATATGATTTGCAAATATTTTTTCCCAGGAAATATTTTCATTTTCTTAATCATGTCTTTTGAAGTATGAAAGTTTTTAATTTTGGAAATCCAGTTTATCAATTGATCTTTTATGGATTGTGCTTTTGGTGTCATATTTAAGAACTCTTTGCTTAACTCAGTGTCATAAAGATCTTCTCTTATGTTTTCTCCAGGAGTTTCATACTTTTAACTTTTACCTTTAGATCTGTAATTTGTTTTGAGATCATTTTAGTGTATTACATGAGGTAAGAACCTAAATTTATTTTTTTTACACGTGAATATTCAAGTGTCCCAGCACCATTTGTTGAAAAAAGACCATTTTCCTCTATTGAATTATTTTAGCACTTTTGTTGAAAATCATTTGACCATTAATGTAAGGATTTATTTCTTCTGATCGATTCATCTAAATGTCTATCCTGTTGCCAGTACCACAGTTTTCATTACTGTATCTTTGTAGTTACTTTAGAGATCAGGAAGTGTAAGTTCTTACTTTGTTCTTCTTTTTCAAAATTGTTTTGGCTCGTATGGGTCCTTTGCATTTATTATTAAGGTTTTAGGTCATCTTGGCAATATCTGCACTAAAACCTACTGGGATTTGATAGACTTTATGTTGACTCTATATAATCAATTCTGTGAGAATAGCCGTATTAATATTTAGCCTTCTAAATACAAGAAAGAATGCTTCTCCATTTATTTAGATTTTCTTTAATTTCTCTCAGTGGGTTTGCTTTATCTTGCACCTCTTTGTTAAATTTATTCCTATGTATTTTATTCTTTTTGATGCTATTGTGAGTGAAATTGTTTTCTTCATTTTTTGGTTGTCATTGCTAGTATATAGAAATATCATTGATTTTTATATATTGATTTTATATTCTATAACTTTGCAGAACTCATATATAATTCTGGTAATGTGTGTGCATTCCTTAAGATTTTTTACATACAGGATCCTATTTTCTGCAAATAGAGACAGTTTTACTTATTTCTTTACAATCTGACTACCTTTAATTAAAGTTTTTTTCCCTTATTGATTGGTGAGAACCTATAGTACAGTGCTGAATAGGAATGGTGAGAGTGGGCACCCTTGCCCTGTTCCTTATCTTAGAGGGAAAGCATTTAGTCTTTCCCCATTAAGTAGCATGTTAGATGTAGATGTTTTTGAAATACATGTGTTTGATCAGGTCAAAGAAATTTCCTTCTAGTCCTAGTTTGAGAGGTTTTTTTGGTTTTATTGTTTTTAATAAACAGGTGTTGGATTTTGTCAAATGCTTTTGCTCTGTATATTATCACATACTTTTTTTTTCTGTTAATATAGTATATTATTGATTTACAGATGTTAAACCAAGCTTAAGCTATTGGTTTGAAATTATATTTTCTAATATAGGTATTTAAAGCTTAAACACTGCTTTACCTTTAAATGCTGTCCTAACTACCCACCATAAATGTTGCTATGTTATGTTTTTGTTTTCATTCTGTTCAAAATATTTTCTAATTTCTCTTGTGATTTCTTTTTGTATTCATGAATTGTTTAAAACTATTTTGTTTAATCCAAATATTTGGAGGTTTACCAAATTTCTTTCCGATGATTTTTTAAATTTAATTCCATAATGGTTAGATAACATACTTTGTATGATTTCAATCATTAAAAAAATTTTTTTTACCTTTTATTTTGAAATAATTTCAGTCTCACAAGAAGTTGCAAAAATACTACAGATGGGACAAATGGATATCTACATGCAAAAGAATGAAGTTGGACCCTTACCTCACACCATATATGAAAATTAACTCAAAGTGGATCATAGAACTAAATGTAAGGGCTAAAACTATAAAACTCTTCGGAAAAAAATAGGAGTATATCTTTGTGACCTTAGGTTAGGCAGTGGTTTCTTAGATATGCTACCAAAAGCACAAACAGCAAAATAAAAAATAGGTATTTGGACTTCATCAAAATGTAAAACTTATGTGATACAAAGGTGCTGTCAAGAATATAAGAAGACAGCCCATAGAATGGGAGAAGATATTTGCAAATCATATCTTATAAAGGACTTGTATACAGAATATACAGAGAACTCTTACAACTTGACAGTATAAAAACAAATAACCCAACTTAGAAAGTAGGCAAAGTATTTGAATGAATATTGCTCCAAAAGGATATTCAAATAGCCTTATTATAAGTACATGAAAATAGGCTCAATATCATTAGTCATTAGGGTAATGCTAATCAAAACCACAAAATTCCATTTCACACCAACTAGGAAGGCTGTAACTAAAAAGATGAGCAGTAACAAGTGTTGGCAAGGATGTGGAGAAACTAGAACCCTCATACATGGCTGGTGGGATTGTAAAATGGTGTAGCCATTTGGTAAACAGTTTGGTAGTTCCTCAAAAAGTTACATGTAGAGCTAACGTATGATCCGGCAATTCCAGTCCTTGGTATATACCTAAGAGAAATATTAACATATGTCCACACAATAATTTGTACATGAATGTTCATAGCAGCGTTATTTATAATACCTCAAAAGTTAAAACAACCCAATGGCTATCAATTGATGATTGGCTAAGCTAATGCGGTACATACACACAGTGATACGCTATTCTGCCGTAGAAAGGAATGAAGTACTGATATATATACTACAACATGGATGAACCTCGAAAACACATGAATGAAAGACACAGACACAAAAGACCACATGTTTATGATTCCACTTATATGACATGTTCAGAGTAAGCAAATCTGTGGAGACAGAAAGTAGATTAGTGTTTGCCTGGGGCTGGGGATGCTGTGAGCGGGGGATGGAAAGTGATTGCTAAGGGTACAGAATTTATCTTGGGGGTGATGACAATTTTCTAAGCTTAGGTTGTGATAACTCTGTGAATATACTAAAACCCACTGAATTGTACACTTTTAAAGGGTGAATTTCATTCATTCACATTTGACGTGATCGCCAGTATGTTTGGATTAACATCTACCATTTTGCTGTTTGGTTTCTGTATGTCTCATATCTTTTCCCTCCTCTATTCCTCCTTCATTCCTTCGTTCTGGTAAGTATTTTCTAGTCTTTCATTTTTATTCTTTTTTTGGGTTTTTAAAAACTTTTTTTCTTGTTATTTTCTTTGTGCGTGTCTAGGGATTATAGCATGCATCTTAATTTATCACAATGTACTTCAGATTAATACTAAACTTACTTCCAGGTAAATATAGAAATTTTAACATAGCTCCATTTTTTCCCTCTCTTTGTGTTATAATTGTCGTATATATTTTTATATGTTACAGGCCCCATAGTACAGTTTTATAATTATTTTATGAAATCTTGCATCTTTTATATCAGTCAAGAGAAGAAACAAAAATAATGTATTTATATAGTCTTTTATATTTGCTTGAGTATTTACCTTTTCTGGTGTTCTTTATCTCGTACTGTCAATTGGAATTATCATATGGTATCTTTTCCTTTCAGCCTAAAGGACTTCCATAGTATTTCTTTTAGATAAAATCTTATAGCAGTGAATTTCCTTAGTCTTTGTCTGGGAATGCCTTTATTTTGCCTTGATTTTTGAAGGATAGTTTTGCTGGATATAGCATTCTCATTTGATAGGTTTTTTTTGTTTGTTTTAGCATTTTGAATTATGTTGTCCTGATGCCGTCTGGCCTCCATTGTTTCTGGTGGAAATGAGCTGTTGATTGTACTGATGCTCCCTGTGTGTGAACTTTTTCTTTTCCTTCTTTAAAGATTTTCTCTGTGTCTTTGTCTTTCAACAATTTGACTATATTGTGTCTAGTGTGGATCTCTTTTTATTTATCCTATGTGGACTTTGTTGGACTTCTTGGATATGTAAATTAATGTTTTTCATCAAATTTGGGATGTTTCTGGCCATAATTCAGATTTTTTTTTTCCTGGCCTTCTCTCCTCTCTTGGGACTCCCATTGTGTGTATGTCGATGCCCTCAATGGTGTCCCACATGTCTCTTGAGGGTCTGTTTATTTTTATTCAATTGTTTTTCTTCCTTTTTTGCTGTATCAGGTTATGTAAATTCTGTTTATCTATCTTTAAGCTTACTGGTTCTTTCTTCCGCTGTCTCAAATCTACTTTTGAAGGCTACGGTGAGCTATAATCAAGCCAGGTGCCACAGTGAGACCCTGTCTCAAAAAAAAAAAATCTGCTATTGCACCCCTCTAGTGAATTTTTTATTTCAGTTATTGTAATTTTCAACTTCAGAATTTACATTCTTTTTTCTCTAATTTCTATTTATTGTTTCTACTTTCCTGGTTTTTTTTTTTTTTTTTTTTTACATTTTTTAAACTTTTTTTTCCTGTAACCTGCTTCAGAGAAAGATCCTTTAATTCTTTAAACATGGTTTTTGAGCATACTTATAATAGCTGTTGGAAGTCTTTGCTACATCTAACTTCTAAGCCCTGTCAAAGGCAATTTCTTTAAAAGAAAGAAATTGCTTTAAAAGAAAGAAATTGCTGCTTATATTCCTGAGTATGGGTCACATTTTACTATTTCTTTGTGTGCTCACAATTTTTTTGTTAAAAACTGGACATTTTACATCATATAGTGTAGCACCTCTGGATTCTGCTCTCTCCCTCCCCAGGCCGTTGTCATTGTTGCTATTTTTCTAGTTTTGTTTGTTTTCGAAACAGGGTCTCACTCTGTTGCCTGCATTAGAGTGCAGTGGCGACGTCACCATCCCTCACTGCAACCTCAAACTCCAGGGCTCAAGCAGTCTTCCTGCCTCAGCCTCCCAAGTAGCTGGGACTACAGGCGCATACTACCATGCTCGCCTAATTTTTTTTTGTAGACACAGGGTCCTGCTATTGCCCAGGCTAGTCTCAAACTCCTGGCCTCAAGCGATCCTCTGGCCTAGGCCTCCCAAAGTGCTAGGATTATAGCCATGAGCCACCTGGCCCAGCCTGTTTTGTGTTTTGTTTGTTTACTGAGTTACCTGGACTCATTCTTTAGAGTCTGTCTCCTTGTGGTATGGAAACTGTTTCTGCTCTTTTCTTTTATCTTTTTAAAAAATTCTTCTTTTAATTTTAGGTATAATTTACTAGGAGTTGCCCTTGGTTCGGCATGATTTAGTGGTCAGCTAATGCTTGATTAGAGGTTTTGCTGAAACACCTTGAGCCAGTAAGGCTTCCACCTTTTGCCAATTGTTCTGTGTGTGGGTTGGGAAATATTTTCAAAGTTCAAGCAGTTTGTGTGTCTGCCCCAGCTATTACTTTCTGCCTGGCCATCTGGGTGTCTCTCTTGCACACTCTCAAGGCCTCATGTTCAGCCAGGGATGTGTGGATAGCTAGGGTCCTCTCTAGTCTCTATGGAGCTTGTGTGCAACCTTGTCTGTATGTACATTTTTTCAGACCAGCATGGATACATGGGAGTTTACCAGGGCTTAGTATGGCTGTCTCATTCCCTGGATCTTTCTGTTAATTTCTGGCTAGTCTGCAGATCTCTTAATTACTCCAACCAGATTGTAGCCACAGTCTAGCTGTGAAGATGGTCTTCCCCATTTGTTTGCCACTAAGATTGCTGCTCTTTCAACGTGGGGTTGAATGTGGGGTTTTTCTTTCTGAGCAATGCGGAGTTTTTCCTTGCCCTACCCCAAGTCAAGTCAGCCCCATTCAGCAGCAAAGTTTCCGTGGCTTGCTCCGCTTTGGTCTAACGGATGGAGCTGGTGCATGTGATGGGATCAACCCCAAGTTAAACACCATACATTCCCACTGTTGTTACTTGAAGTTCAACAATTTTTCTTTAATAAATGCTTCTCAAGTAGTTATATGCCTTTGGTTGTTTTCTAGAATCCTCAAATGGTTGTGTTTGACAATTTTGTGTAGTTTTATTGTTGATTGTGGGGGGAAAAGAATTTTCTGAACTCCTCACCTTCCCCGTTCCAGAGGTTTGGTTGGCAGTTTTGACTCTTGATTTTCTCTTTAACTTAATACATACCCAGAAGTCTTTCCAAATTTCCAAATTTCAAATATGTAACCCTGGCTGCATATTCCAGTCCATGGAAACTTTTAAGTTTATTGGGTTTTTTTTTCTTTTATATTTTACTTTTTATTATGACCAATTGCAAATATATAGAAGTAGAGTGTATATTACCCAGTCATGACCAATCTTGTTTCATTTATATTCTGACTTTGCCTGCTCCTCTGCCCATTATTTTGAGGCAAGTACCATAGGTCATATCCTTTTGCCCATAAATGTTTCAGTATGTGGTTCTAAAAGGAGAAAGTCTCTTTTTAAAAACATAACCACAATACAATGATCACAGCTAAAGGATTTAATAGTAATTCTTTAATATCATCAAATGGACTTGAGGAACCTTGAAAAATTCAGTGCTCAGTCAAGTGAAGTCAGACTCTCTGGGTGTGAGGCCTGGGCATCAACATATATTAAACTCCTTAGGTAATTGTGACATGCAATCAAGGTTGAGAACCATTAAGTTAGACTTCTCTTTGTCCTTTTCCAAAATTATTGTTCATTTCTCATTTAAATGCATTAGGGACAGTTGATCTCATGGACACAGAGAGTAGAATGATGGTTACCAGAGGCTGGGAAAGGGTAGCAGGGAGGAAGGGTATAAAGTAGGGATGGTTAATGGGTGCAAAAATATAATTAGATAGTTAGATAGAATGAACAAAATTTGATAGCACAACAAAGTGACTTTAATCAATAGTAAGTTAGGATATACTTTAAAATAACTAAAAGAGTGGAATTGGAATGTTCCTAACTCAAAGAAATAAATGCCTGAGGTGATGGATACCCCAACTACCCTGATTTGATTAATTCACATTGTATGCCTGTATCAAAAATCACATGTACCCTATAAAGATATACAACTACAATGTACCCATAATAATTAAAAATTTAAGAATTTAAAAAAATAAATGCATTAGGGTCAGAGTATTGTCACAGGAAAAATTCTCTTTTGGGGAATTCAAGAAATTTTTTTTTCCTAACATAGGATCAGTTTTTATGGATATTCCATGGATATTTTATAAAGAATGAATCTCATCTGTTTTCTGGAAGAGAGTTTTATATAAACTTTTACAACCAAGTTGCTAGTTTGTGTTATTCAGATTCTCCCTATCCTTATTTTTGGTCAACTATCTGTTACTCTCCTAAAAAGAAATATATTTGCTCCCCACAGTGATTATGAGTTTGTCAGTTTTCCTTGTTTTTCTAATGGTTTTTGTTTTAAACATTTAGATTCCTATTTTCTTTGTAACTTTTTGTCATGAAATGTTGAGGAAAAGGACAGCAGACTGTCTTCTACCCACCTCTCCAAACCCCACCCCCAGTTCCTGCATTTCTGAATCTTTAATTGTATTCGGAATGTTTTCTGATGTCAGTGTCATCAAATGTGCTGGGTGACATTAAATGCCTTCTCAGTCCTTCTGTAATAGGCCTTGTCTCTCCAAAGTTCATGTCAGGGGCCTAGCCTTTAGTATCTCTGGACATTGCTAGCTCCTATCCACCTCAAAAGCACCTGCCACATTTCTGATCTTTGTGTGTGGTGGGTACTTTGGGGGAATGTGTGCGTTGGAATCAGCAGTCTGCAGTTTAACACGTTATTTCGCATATGGCCCAAGTGTGTGTTGGGCTCAGTTCTCCACCCCCTCTGTTAGTACCATTTGGTCTAGACACACACAGAATCCCCCACTACCCTGCTGTGTGATCCATGGCTTACCGTTTTTTTCTGAAATAAGTGCTAATTGGTTTTTAATTCTACTTGGATTTTAATGCTGCCCACTGTAGCCTTGGTCCAGAAACACTGATCTGTTTGAAGAAGTGTTCCTTAGGAAGTGGAATCAGCATTGCAGGGAGCTGGCAGGCTATGTCCTTCTCAGCTTGCCGCAGTGGCCTCAGGCCACTGCCAGCCACATGTGCCCCCTGCCTCGGGCTCAGCAAGGGGTGCTTTGCAGCAACTTGCTCACGATGGCAAGGACAGGTTTGGACAGAGCCCCCTTTCCTCCATGTGTGGAGAGCTACCAGGCCTTGGTTCGTGGAAGCTGGAAGAATGTCATTTGACCAGGTTGGAATGGTGGGTCTCAGAATCCTGATCTCGGATCCAGGAGTGTTCCTGTGTCTTCTGGATGACTCCTGCCAGTGGCCCACCTCCCTCTGCATCGTCCATCTGGGGTTGGCTCTGTTCTCTAGTCTGTTATGGGAGAGGCTGGATCGTGTTCTGCCGGCCATCTGGGGTGGGGAGGTGATTTTGATCTGCCTCCACCCTCCTCCCCAGTGTTTTCTTCTGCTCAGGACACTGTTCAGAACTGTCCCATTCCAGTGCTGCCTCCAGGGGCCCACACTCATTCATGCTCATTTATTTTCCTCACCTGCCCAGGCGGTGGGGGAGGGAGGAAGGCAGATGTCAGTCCTGCAGGTGGAGACAGGAGCACATAGAGGGTATGGGCACGGGGCAGCTCCCACAGGCCAGAACAACAGTACAGTGGTTGGGAACACAGACTCCCAGGGTAGACAGACCCAGCACCTCCACTGCCGGCTGGGGAATTTGGTATAGGTGATCACACCCCTCTGGGCCTGTTTCCTCTTCACAGTATTAGTTTGCTAGGGCTGCCATAACAAAGTACCACAAACTGGATGGCTTAAACAACAAAAATCTATTGTTTCAGAGTTCTGGAGGCTAGGAGTCTAAGATGAAGTTGTCAGCAGGGTTGGTTCCTTCTGAAGTCTATATGGAAGACTCTCTCCCATGTGTCTCCCCTAGCTTCTCGTGGTTTGCTGGCATTGTTGGCTTTCCTTGGCTTCTGCTGTATCATCTGATCTCTGCCCTCTTCTTCACGTAGTGTTCTTCCTGTGTGCATATCTGTGTAGAAATTTCTCCTTCTTATAAGGACACCAGTCATATTGGATTAGTGGCCCACCCTACTCCAGTATGACCTCATCCTGTTATAACTTCACTGATTACATCTGCAACAATTCTATCTCCAAATGAGGTCACATTCTGAGGAATTGAAGGTGTTAGGACTTTAATACATGAATTTTAGGGGGACACAACTTAGAAAAAATAGCAATGGTAATATTACCTATGTTCTAGGGTTGTTATGTTATCCATGCAAGTAAAGCACTTAGTTCAGTTCTTGTCATGTAGCAAGTGCTCAGTAAATGTTAGTCATTAGACTAATGTTAGATGAGGATTCTGATGCCCTCATCTCTCATTGAACTACCATGGTTCTAACTGGCTCACTGCTGCTTTTGTTACCTCCTCTATTCTATTCTCCAAAAAAGAACTGAAGTCATATTGTATACCCCATGTGTAAACCCTTCAGTGGTTTCCCATTCTAGTAGTCAGGATCTTTGGGTTTCAGGTAACAGAAAACCCAACCCAAACTGGCTTAAGGAAATTGAGAAGTTATTGGCTTAACATAGTCGAAGTCTAGGGATAGTCTGCTTTAGATGAAGCTTGATCCAGATTTCAAATAATGTTATTACCAACACCGAGTTTTTCTTCTTCACTTCTTAGTTGGTTCCAGTCTCAAATTGGTTGTTCTTCGATAGTTACAAGATGATTGCAACAACTCTAGCCTCAAATTATAAGGCTCAGGTCCAGTAGAAAAAGAGGGAGAGACTCCTTTTTGTGGGAACTTCCGCAAAAGTCCTGAAACTCTCTGTGAGCCAGCCAGCTTGGGTCATGTGTCCAGCTGTTATCATCACAATGACCAGGGGAGGGTGGGATGCATCAATTGGCTTAGTTAGGTGTCATTTAGGCGTGGAGCCCCATTGATATCTCATGCCAAGAAGGTGGGTGCCATCTGGGTAGCAAGTGAAAATAGGGTGCTTTTTGGGAAAAAAGACATCGGATGCCAGTGGGGAACAAATTAGTTATCTACTAATATACTCCAGTACTGAAAGTAACCTTCAAAAGTCCTTGCAATGGCTGTGGCCTCTTAGGTCCCCCATGACACAGCCTCTGCCAACCTTGCTCACTGCACGCCTGCCAGTCTTGCATTTAGTTTCTCAAAACAAGCCACACTTTCTTCCTGCCTTTGTGTGTGCTCTTCCCTGTGCTTGAAATGCTTTTCCTGATTGCTTTTCTCCTAGCCTTTTCTTTTGCATCCCTCACATCTCAGCTGAAATGTCAAGTCGTCTAAGAGGCCCACTGAGACTGCCCTGAATCTAAAGTAGGCCCCTTGTTATTCTTGCCTGGCAAAGCTTCATAGTAGTTATCATAATATTTAATTACACGTTATGTTTGTCTTCACATGTTTAATGCCTGTCTTCCCCACTAGGCTGTAAGTCCCAGGGGGTCAAGCCCAAGCCTGTTTTTTTTTCTTCACATCACATCCCCAGAACATACTAGGTGCTCAAAAAAAAAAAAAAAAAAAAGAAAGACTTTATTAAGTGAATGTGGTTGAGATGGAATGGTTTATGCGTTTAAAATTATGGTTATTGTGTTACTGAACTGGAGCAGCGAATAAAATCTGGCCAGAAGTTTAAAAAACTTTGGCAGTGAAATTTCAAAATGAAAGTTTTGCTATTGGATTAAATGAATACATGCTTTAGCCATATTTTTATAGGCTTGTTGGAATTAATGATGCCCAAAGTGACCTTCCTTTTGGAATCTTGGGGCCAGTTGAGATGGTATATCTCCCAACAATAAAAACTTTACCACATTAACTAGAGTACGACAATTAAACACACGTTTTTAATTAGCCTCTTAGTCATCATGTATCTAAGGAGGCCAGGGCAAGCATTTTAACTCTTGGTTATCCGAATACCTGTAAGGAACTCTGCCTTGCTGCTCACTCTGTTCTGAATCTGTGCAGTTTGTCAAGGAACCTGCAGCCAGAAGCCATTTTCCAGGTCACTCTCTTCTCTCTAAAGCCACAGTTCTCTCTTCTCACTAAAGCCATCTGTTCAGCCTCTCAGTGCAGAGTGAAGAGGTCACCAAACTGGCATAACAGCAAAGGTAGCTGAACCCTCTTCTCCTGCAGGAGGAGAGGGTTGGGACACTTGAAGTTGTGCATTGGGTGGGCAGTGTATCTCATAGAAGAGTTCACTTTGGCAGTCATCAGGTAAAGCAAAAATATAGAGAGTCAAGGTCACCTTTAACATTCTTAAGATGTTGGGTATAGGTTTAGCTGCTGTCAGAATAGCAGTGGCTTAAATAACAGAGCAGCTTATTTCTCTGTCGTGAAACAGTTTGAGAGCGAGCAGCCCAGGGCTGATGAGGCAGTGCCGCAGTACTGGATGGACCTGGGCTCCTGCCATCCTGTGGCTCCCTGTTCCTGGTACATTGCTCTCATCTGCGTGGTCCAAAATGATTCTTCACCATCACCATGTGTGTATCCTGGCCCATGGGAAGGGAGGATGTGTGAGAAGAGGGCATACCCTCTCTTTTTAAATCGGGAGGGTTTTTTTTTTCTTGAGATATAATTCATATACCATAATATTTAGCCTTATAAAGTGTACCATTTGGTGTTTTTTAGTGTATTCATAAGCTTACACAACCATCATCACAATCTAATTACAGAACATTTTCATCACCCTAAAAAGAAACCCTGAACCCATCCTCCTCCAGCCCACCCCCAACGTCCCCTTCCCGTCAGGCCTTGGCAACTAGTAATCTACTTTCTGTCTCTGTGGATTTGCCTATCCTGGACATTTCATGTAAATGGAATAATGCAATATGTGTCCATTTGTGTCTGGCTCCTTTCACTTAGTGTAGTGTTTTTAGGTTCATCTGTATTATACATGAATCAGTACTTCATTCCTTTTTATGGCTGAATAGTATTCTGTAATACAAATATACCGCATTTTGTTTATCCAGTCATCAGCTGATGGACCTTTGGGTTGTTACCACTTTTTAGCTATTATGAATAGGGCTACTGTGACTTACTTGTGTACAAGTTTTTGTGTGAACATATTTTTCAATTCTCTTGGATATATACCTAGGAGTGGAATTGCTGGGTCATGTGGTAACTATGTTTAACTTATTGAGGAATAAGGCAGAGGTTCATAACATGTGCACACTGTGGACCCTTTGATATCTGTTTCTCACAGTCATGTTTTTAAAATTCATAAAGCATATAGGATTACAAGGGAAACCAATTGTATTGAAATATGTGAAATATGAAATGTATTTCAAAATATGAAGATAAATTGTGACATAGTATGGCAAAATCCAATGGTAAGTCTAATAATTACCGTAATTTCCAAGTAATAAAGGACATAAATGCTATTTTGAGATTTTTTAAGAACTGTAATGTGATGATAATACCTGTAATTTTTATTGGTGACAAATTCACACGTGTTGTAAAAACTCCTGCAGTTTGCCTACTTTCTTTCAGTTAGAGATTAGTGAAAATAAAGAAGAGGTAATTCCACCCCTTTCCTTTAAATTAACAGAGTTCCTAAATTCTATCATGCTTCAAAGGTTATGACCCAGAAGTTGCACAAACCTCTTCTGCTCCTGTCCTGTTGGTCTGAACTTAGTCATATGGCCACATCTAGCTGCAAGGGAGGCTGGGAACTGTGGTCCTCATTCAAGTCATTTGTGTACCTGGCTAAAATATAGGGGTTCAGTTATTAAAGGAAAAGGGGGCAAATGGGCATGGGGGGACAAGAAGAAGTCAACACTGTACTACACCACACCCTGTGCAGCCAATCTCCCCCAGGTTCGGAACACATGTTCTTCCTTCTGATAAGCACCTGCAAAGGAGTTGATTTGCCTTTGGGGGTCGTGTCATATGGAAAAAAGTGTATCTTGCAACACTAGAATGTTACTCAGCATCCATTGTGAGCTGCTGTTGTGACGAAGAACTGAGCCTGCCTGAGGGAGTGGTGTGTGCTCGCCTGCCATCTCACATTCACACCAGAGCAAGTGCTCATGGGGTGGAATGCTGGACATCTGTTCTATTGAAATTATTTGTCCTTTAATAAGGGATGAGGGGGTCATAGTTAAATTTACATGAGGTAAACATTTGATACAACCTCTTTGTACCTATTTATTGTGCAATTAGATGTGTGGTTGGCTTCTCAGATGAGTGGATGGTGATGTTATGTGGAACTCTTGATTCTGAGTATCAGAACCCACCTTCAGTCACCCACAGCAGAGGAGGAACTGACTGTTGGCTCAGAGTCCTAGGAACATCAGCAATAAAGACAGCAGGCAGCTTAGTCCTGGAGTAGCAAATAGCAGGGCATATACGGACAGCCCTTTGGCAAAGTGACCTCCCCATTGTCTTGGTTGTGGGGGCTGAAGAGTGATGATGCTGATCATAATAATGGTGGCAGCTAGACTTTAATGAGCACTTGCTGTGTGCCTGGCAGTGTTCATTTTACAACAACCTTACGAGATGGATCCTGCTATCTCTCCATTTTCCTGATGCGCAAGGGTTAATTGACCTGCCCACGATCGTATAGTTACTTATTCATGGCAAAGGTGGGATTTGGACAGAGGGTCTGGTTCTGGCTTGTGGTCTTAATTAACCTTACTGTCGTGAGAGTAGAAGGTGAGATGCAGGTGCAGAAGGCTTGAAATTCTGGACAGAGGAGTTTGGGTTTACCTTCATGCTTTGTTTCGCTATCTTTATTGTTCATGATGACTTTTGAGCTTACATGATTGTGCCATCCCAGCCTCTCCTCCCTGGAGGAGGGTACATCCCCCTTCTCCATTTAAACAGCCAGGTGGCTCTCGCCAATGTTCTTCATTCCCTTTGATTCTAGGCCAACCCTTCACCCTGGTTTCAGTTTTTAAGAGCCAATATTTTGCTGTCCTAGTTTTAAACATAAATTTTAAAAAAAGCAGTTGATTTGTTACTCAGCAGATATATACAGCGCCTACCAGGTGCCAGATCTGGGCTACCAGACACAGGTACATCATTAAGCAAGTCCCTGTCCTCATGGAACTGACAGTCTGGAGGGGAGGCAAGAGGCTCACACATTCAACAAATAACTTCAAAGCCCCAATTACAGCTGTGATAAATTCCATAAGATACATGGAGCTAGAAGTTATGGAACCCAGTGCCTGAGTCGGGGATTGGGGGAGGTTGGCAAGGAGGGCTTTCTAGGAGGCACTGTCTAGGCTGAGGTGTAGAGCCAAATGGCGGCAGAAAGGGAGCAGAGCACCTCCAGGTGAACTGGAAAGCCCTATGCATCTGCCTTAGTCCCCCCTCCCACTGGACTCTGAGGAGACTGCCTCAAATCAAGGATGCCCCACCTACTAGCAAGTCATAGCCTGTCCAGGCTCAGTGTCCTAATCTGTAAGATGGGAGTGGTATTGGTGTTGGTACCCATTTCCTTGGTGGATATGAGGATTAAATGAGTTACTATATGTAAAACCTTTAGAACAGCTCCTGGCATGTGGCAAGGGTTCTGTGGGTTTAATAAGTAATTAAAATTTGTATGTTGTGGGACTGAAAACAGCTGATAAAAAACAAGTTCAGCCTAGGGCCAGAATCCAAGTTAGGTGAGTGCTTGAATAGGGGTTGCCAGTCATGGGGACTTGATGTGGGGGTCAGGGATGCAGCCACTGGGTACCAACCACCCCCAGGAGGTATTCAGAAATGGGGGATTGGTCTCATAATGAATGGGGAGGGGACATTACCAAAGTTTAGGACCTGGGGGCCAAGGATGCTAAATGACCTGCAATGCACAGGATCGGTCCAGTAACAAATTACTGTTCCACGCAAAGTACCAGCAGCAGCCCTGTGGGGAGGGCTGTCCCTTAAGGCATCTCCTTGGTTCTTCTTCCTGCTCTCTGTGTCCCATTGGGTTTCTGTCCTCAGGGTGGAAGATGGCTGCTCTTAGAGATGCAGGCTGCCCCCAAATGCCCTGACCACGACTCTGCCTTCTAAAATATTTATAAGGTGCCCCTGCACCTTGGAAGCAGTGCCAGCCAGTCTGGCAGAAAGTGTGAAACTAAGTAAGTGATCCTGGTTTATCAATCAGAGTTCTTAGGTTGCAAGCAACAGAAACCAGCTCAGGCCACCTGTTACCCTAAAAGGAACTCAGGTCAAGTAGCTCTAGGGAATCTCACGGTGGATGTTCAGGGGCATGTTTTTAGGGTCCTGCTGTCCCAGGGATGGAGGAGGCATTGGAGGGTAGCAGTGAAGAGTATAGACTCTGCAGCTGGCCACCTGGGCAAGAACCCCAGTGTCACCACTTATTCATAAGCATCCCAACATTTCTGTGCCTAATTTGTCGGATGTAAGATGGAACTAAGAACAGGAGGGTTGCTGTGAGGATTCTGTAAGTTGATATTTGAGACGTGTTCAGAACAGTGCCTAATACAGAGTATGTGGCTATATAAATACTAGCTGCTATTACTTTTATTGCTGCTGTTATTATCATTATTATTTTTATTGGTAGTTTGAAATTCAAATTCCTGAGCAAGAGGAGGTGACTGGCCCATTTTGGATCACGTGGGTGGGCAGGTCTCATCAGCATCCCCCCCACAGAGTGAGGAGGAATGGGGGAGAAGCAGTTGTCCCCAGGAAAAGTGGGATGCTGTCACCAGAAGTTGGGGAAGAGTTCAGGCAGGCCCAGACCTCAGATATCCTCCATGCTCAATAATTTGACCCAACAAATGTTGGTTACTTACCTGCTTTGTGCCATGGCCTGTGCTGAGCACAGAAGACACAGAAGGGACAATGATTTGCAAGGTCCCTTCCTCATAGGTCTCATAGTCCAAAGGGAAACAGCTGGAAAATGAGTGTTCTGTTTAAGACCAAGTGGCTAGAACAGTGCCCAGCCCTTAGGAGGTCCTCTGCAAATATTTGTTGCATGACTAAACACACAGGGAATTGAAAGAGCTTTATGGAAACATACAACCAAAGCATCCGCTAATTATTTTAAAGAAACCCATGTTTGTGCCTGCAGCCTCTGGGGTGAGGTTCAGAGGGGTGTCTACCTGCATGTCCTTGCACACAGTAGGTGCTTAAATGGAGACTGAATGGTCTCATGGGTGCACGGTCCTGCAGTCTGCCCGTTGTGACAGTTGGGGGCAGACCCAAAATTGGGGAGCTGGCTGCCTTCTCTGTTGAACAGGATGTGCAGACGTGGCTCCAGGATGCATCTCTGTGGAATGTAGTTGCTAATACAAATGAGCTTCCTCATGTCACAAGGCATCTATTATGTGGACAGTTGGATGACTGGCCGTGGGGCTGGGCGGACTCTCAAGGGGAATTTCATACCCACAGTTACGTTTAGGGCTTTCCTTTGGAGAAGGGCTTTTCCCCAGGAATGACTCTTAATAGTAAAGATAGTAACAGCCACCACTTTCCAGGTGCCTGGTACTGTGCAAAGGGATTAACCTGTGGCATCCTCACAATAGCCCATGAGGCCAGTATGTTCCCCCATTGTGCTGAAGCTCAGAGAGCTAAAATACCTTGTCTGTTGGGTGCACAGCAAATGAGGGATGGAGTTGGGATTCTGGCCAAGGTCTCTTACTCCAAAGCTTGGGCTCTTCACTCTATACTACACACAGTCTCTTTTCTCTCTTTAGTACTCACCTTAAAACACTATTATTTTTATCAGTTTGCACCTAGTACAATATTTAAAGATCAAAAGTCAATTTCCCTTCCATACTGAAACTTTCCACGGAAATAGCCACTGTGACCTGTTTCTTACATCTCCTTACAGAAATTCTCTATGTGTAAACAAGTATTAACATATAAACGTAGCAGTCATACTCTACAAGGGCGGCAAACTATAGCCAATGGGCCACATCTTGCCCACTGCCTGTTTTTGTATGGCCTGGGAGCTAAGAATGGGTTTTATATTTTTAAAAGATTGAAAAAAATCAAAAGAATATATCATGACATGTAGAATTGATTTCATTTCAGGTTTCAGTGTTAGTAAATAAAGTTTTATGGGAACACAGCCGTGCTTATTTGGTTGTATACTGTCTGTGGCTGCTTTCACGCTAGAATGGCAGATGTGAGCAGTTGCAACAAAGACAGTGTGGCTCCCAACCTACAATGTTTACTGTTTGACCTTTTACAGAAAAAGTTTGCTGATCCCTGCACTACATACTTTCCTTCAGGAATATATGTTGGAGACGTTGGCTCTTAGCGCTTTTCTTACGTGCTGAATGTGTCCATCCCTCTACACCACCTTGCTTCCTAGGCAGAGCCCAGCTGCGAGCTGTGGGCCAAGCCCAGGTGTGTGGCTGGAGGTGGGTCTGTTGGTGCCTCCACTTACACACTCACTCTAAGCTTTTCTCCAGCTCCAGCTGCGTGGCCAGCCCCTGGCTGGCAGCCAGAGCAGGTCCAGGCCTGCCCTCAGGAATCCACAGGCCAGTGGGGGAGTGAGGCATTATCAGACAGTCCCACAGATGGATGTGAATCAGGTCTGCTCTCATAGGCCTCCTCTGACCCTCACCCCATCATTCCTGCTTTGTTTTTATTTGTGGCACTTAAAAACAAAAATAGGTCATGCATTTATATGCTTCCAAAATCAATTCTGTTTGTGCATTTGTGCATGTATAGACATACACGGTGAGAGGTCTCTCTCTCCTACCCCCCTCCCTACCTACCTTGTTCCTCTACCCTTTAAGTAATTATGTGTATTTTTTTCTTGGGTATTCTTTTAAGGTTTCATTATGTAAATAGGAGCAAGTATGAATATGTATTTTTATCTTCCCCTCCTTTCTTATACAAAAGGTAGCCCACTCAACACTCTCTTCCACACTTTGCTTTTTTTATTTAACAGCACACTCTGGAGATCTCTCTTTAATTGCGTTCTGGCTAAAAACTGAAGGATGGGTAGGAGTTAATAAAGTGAAGAGAAAGGTGTGTGTTGGGGGAGCATGAGGAAGAGCATTGGAGGCAGAGGGAACACCATGTGTTGAGGTCTGGAGGAGCATGGCCTCCTCCAAAGCGGAGGGAAGGCCTGTGAGGCTAAAGCAAGGGTGGAGAGGCCAGTCGAGACATGAAGGGTCCAGCAAGGGCCTGATGGTCAAGGAAGGGACCGTGGCTGCTCAGGAGGCCGAGGTGGGAGGATGGCTTAAGGTCCAGAGTTTGAGACCAGCCTGGGCAACAGAGCAAGATCCTGTCTTTAAAAGAGAAGAAAAAAAAAAATTAGCTGGGCATGGTAGCTTGCACCTGTAGTCCCAGCCACTCAGGAGGCTGAGACAGGAGGATTGCTTGAGCTCAGGAATTCGAGGCTACGGTGAGCTGTGAGCTATGATTGTGCCACTGCACTCCAACCTGGGCAACATAGTGAGACCCTATCTCTGTAAAAAAATTTTTAACAATTAGCTGGGCATGGTGGCATGTGCTTGTAGTCCCAGCTACTCAGGAGGCTGAGATGGGAGGATCACTTGAGCCCTGGAGTCTGAGGCTGTAGTGAGCTATGATAGCGTCACTGCATTCCAGCCTGGGCAACAGAGCAAGACCCCGTCTGTTTAAAAAAAAAGGAAAGGAAAGGACCATGGCCTTCATTCTGGAAGCACCTGGGTGTGTAGTTCTGCTCTGTTTCCTTCCATGTCCTATTTTTCTCTGTGGCCAGGTACATGTAGCCTTCATCAAATGCGACCAGGGAGAGGCCAAGAATGTCCTTGAGAGTGTGTTATTGACTGGTCAATAATGAAAGAATGTCTCCTGTGAGTTGTTCCCAAGAGGTGTGACCTGGTGTCTAAGGGTTTGCAGGCCTGTACCTCCTGCCTCCACGGTCCTTTCCAGGCATGTGACACTGGCCACGTCCCATCACCTCTCATCTTTTTAACAGACACAGTCACAGTGCCGAGCACTGGGGTTGTTTGGAGGGTAACACACATACTGTGCTCAGTTCCAAGTTGGCCACGTAGTGAGTTCTTACGACGTGATAGTGGTGGCTTTGGTTCTTTTGACAGGGCTGGCTCAGGCTCATACTTTGTTAGTGTAGCTCATGAGTAAGAGTGTTGATTAAGGAGCCTGATCACCTGGGGTCTAATACCCCCTCTGACACTTACTGTCTATGTTGAGCAAGTTACTTAACTTCTCTGTATTTGACTTTTGTCATCTGTAAATGAAGGGAATAATACCTGCCTCTTGGTCCTGTGCTGAGGATGAAATAAGTTAACATTTGTAATGCTCTTAAAACAGTGCACAACATGAGGTGACATCAGTGGAGGCCAGCAGTTATTATTCCTATTATTTCATACCCTCTGCTTTCCATCTGCAGGCCCACTGTACAGTAAGTACACTCAGGGGACTCAATGCCAGTGCTGGCAGTGCAGTGTCACCACCATTTCAGGGGAGCAGTGCCCTTCGCAGCAGCAAATTCTTTACTGTCAGAGGGGTTAGGGTGGAGTTATCACTTGGGTACTTTGGAAAGGAGGGCCTGGAGCAAGTGATTGTCTATTCAGTCACCCCCACCAGACTTCCTGTTATGAGTCATTGGCCACATAAAGTCATATGACCACCCTTAACTGCAAGGAAGGCTGGGGAGTGGAGAATTTTCCTAATTGTCTCCTCCCACAGAATATAAATATCATCATCACAGGTGTGCACAGTAAATATTTGTAAGCACATGAATCTGTTTGCCAATCTAGCCATCATGCTCCTCCCAGCATCTTACAGGAGTCCACACCGTTGTGATCAATTTGCAAAAAGTCACCCATGGAATGTGACAAACCAGCTGGACCCCAACCTGAAGTGCTGGGAGGAAGCTCGTGAGGGACACAGTTCTAAAGCCTCTTGAGTTGTATCTATCTAATCAGGGAAGCAATTAAATCTAGATCAAAGTCGAGAGGCAGGCTCTGGGAACTGGGCCTTGTGCAGACAGAGAAAGGCTGCAGAACCGGTTTCTTTAGGACAGGTCTGTTTACCTGCTTGTCTGTTTGCCCAGTGGACAACCCCATTGGCTCCCAGAGGCCTTCCTGGCCATCCCTCCCTCAGACTGGGCCCCTGGGGCCAGGGAGTGACTACTGTGTGTCTAGTCCTGACTGAGATGCTAGAGTGCTCACCATGTGCTGGCATTGCGGGTGCTTAGATTAACTCATTTAATTCTTACAGTAGGTCTATGAGGCGGGACTCTGTTAGGCCCATTATAGATATGGAGACACGCCCAGGGCTGCTAAGTCACGTGCCGAAGGTCACATAGCTAGTTAGGGGCAGTCTCTTCAGTCTGCCTCTAAGCCCTGCTCTTCAAGGCTTAGCAGCCACATGCACTGCTTTGGGGCTTTCTCCATAATGGACTCTCTCAGAAGACCCTGGCCTCCATGGGCTTTATGGCTCTCCTAGTTAATGGCGCTTGTAAATGTGGCTGTGGAGGGGGGCACATTACGGGGGAAAGGTTCGGGCCAGGGAGCCTGGGCTTTGCCACCATGACCCATGGCAGCCAAAAGGAGAGATGGATGTCGGGCAGGCACGGGCATTGGATGCCCACCCTTAGCTCCTCCTGGCTATTCAAGACCCACTTTACAGGTTTACGTGGCCTCCCAGGGGTGCCTTCCTGGGATCGATGCTTCTCCATTAGGAATACCATGGTGCCCTTGCCTCCTCTGCCCATGACAGCCCCAGCCATGCCATGTCAAAATGGCCTTTTCATTTGTTAATCCTCCTAAGCAAAATGTTTGGAGGGCGGGGGCCTTGCATCTACTTCCCTTAGCCCAAACCTGGCTGTGCAGTAGAGTTTAAAAACACGCCTGAATGAGTGAGTAGATAAATGACTCATGTGGCACAATTAACAGCTGAACGGAGCTCACTTGCAATATATTTTGGGCAAATGCCACATCGGGGTTAGAGAGGCAATGGAGGGTAGTGATTGAAAGCAGACCTGGAGCTATGCTCTGGGGTTCAAATCTGGCTCTGTCACTTACTTGCTGGGTGACCTCAGGCCAGGAGCTGCACCTTTCAGGACCTCAGTTTTCTCATCTGTGAAGTGGGGATAATAATAAAACCTACCCCAAGGAGTGATTGTGAAGGTTACCTGAGTTGGCACATGTTTAAGAGTTAGTTGTTGCTGTCAGGTATTATGTGATCGTATTGACTGTGAAGAGTAATCAAGTCTTAGCTTCAAGTATGTTGAGAGACAAACTCAGTTCCAGGGGAGATGAGGTGGTTTCAGCAAAAAAAGTCTGCTCAGCCCTGATGTGGAATTGTAAATCTAACCCTGATCAATAAGCTTGCTTAAGACAGACATGATTAGAGTGGAAATTTTTGGAGTTGTGAGGAACTATGTGTGCTTTGTGGGAGAAGTTGGGAGAAAGACACAGCCTGGCTGAGTCTCCTGAGAACAGTGAGTCACTTTCACAGATGCCCTCTCATCCCAGTGTCAGGGCGCACTGCACGAGCCCTACACAGGGTGGGGCAGGGTAGTGGTTAAAGGCTGGATTTGATCCTTACTAAAGTGTGACCTTGGGCAAGTGATGTATCCTCTTCAAGCTTCGGTGTCCATCTCCACAAAATGAGGGAAAGAACAAGTTACCATATCATGGCCTTAGTAATGAGCTTTGAACTAGTAAAGCTCTTTGCACAGGCTCTGGCACAGAGCAAGTGTGCATTAAATGTTAGCTGTGTTACTATTATCGTCATAATTGCTGTTACTATTGTTCTTTAGGTTGCCATGGAACATGGCTGGTCTGGTACTCCACAAATGTCTCTAATGCAGGCAGCTCTATAGCAAACTAGAGCATATCATTGTGGTGAACCCTCAGGAAGAAAATAGTCATTTCATTAACCTGACTAGAAATAGAGATTCGTGTATTCCTTCAGCAAATATTTATGGGGTCTTTACTCTGTGCCAAGTGCGGTTCTACGTCCCAAGTACACAGCAGACAAGACAGGCCTAGTCCCTGTCATCCTGGAGTGCACGGTTTGGTGGGGGAGACAGACAAGAAATAAACAGTATTTATCAGAAGTGATTTGTAGTGCTACTAAGAAACTAAGCCAGGATAAGGTGATGTGAGTGGTGGGGGTTGGGGGTGCCTTAGAGGGGTCAAGAAGGGCCTGTATAAGGAGGTGACATTTGATCTGAGACTTGAAGGATGAAAAGGAACCAGCCATGCAAAGAGTTGAAGCAAGAAGGTGATTGTCAGAGAGAATACCAAGTGCAAAGGGCCTGAGGTAGGAACGAGCTTGGCAAGTTGGAGGAACAAAAAGAAGGCTGACGTGGCTTGAGTTGGGTGAACAAGGGTGAGAGTGCGGTGGGTAGTCCCTGAGTTTGCCCCCTGAAGCCTCTCCTTTCTTCCACCCTGGGGGTGTTTGGAGAGAAGGGCTGTCGGGAGCTGACTTTGCATCTAGAAGGAGAGGTGGGCGAGACCAGAGGCCTGGCCCCTGCCTCCCTCTCACCAGCCTTCTCAAGGCCCAGATCCAGGGATCCCAGGCCACAGGGAAGAGACCCTTCACCCCTTGGGTGGGCTCTCTGACTTTCCAGCACAAATGTGGTTCTCCTTTTTGTCCCAAAGGTGGTACAGCTGTCATACCTAAGCAAAGCCGTGGTGCTCTGTGCCTGAAGCCCACTTTCTCCCTCCCCAAAGTAGATCAGCTGGAAGCTCTCTGCCCTGGAGAAGCCCCAGAAAACAGCTAACCAAACTGAGCGGCTGCATGGGGAGAATTAATGATCTCTTTTCTTTGTGTCAAAGGTGAAGAAGGTAGTAAAGCAACAGGGTTTAGTGGAACAGTGCTGCAGTTAGGAGCCCAGACTCTGGGTTTCAGCTCTGGCTTCACCACTTACCACCTGTGTGACCCTGGGCAGATGACTTACCTGTGCCTACAACAGCTGTCACAGCCACTTTAGTTTGGGGCAGGGCCCCAGTGGTGAACACAAGCTCTTGGTACACCCTTGTTCACTGCAGTTTCGTAACCACTGTCCTGATGCCTTTACTGCCCAGTAAATGGTGGGTGAGGCTGCACAAGCAAGTGGGGAAAGGATCTTTGTGCTGGGTGTTTGTGTTAGGAGAGTGGAAATCAGAATGAAGTCACCACAGGTTCCCCTTTTAATAACAGCAGAAAAAGTTCTAGGCTTGGTGGTACCCTCTCTTTTGGAAATCATCCCAAATTCACTCATCCTCCCTTCCTACCGCCCCCATGCTGGTCCTGTCTGTCCTCCTCTTCCACTGGCCTATGGCAGCAGCCTCTCATCCTCCTGTCCCTGCCCCACCCCTCATGATCTGTCCCCTACACACAGCCAGGTGGAGCCTGTGAACACCTGAGTCAGGTCATGTCCCTCCCTGCTCAGAGCTCACACGGCCCCACATAATCTGCCCCTATCACCTCTCTTGTCATCTTCCACTTCTTGCCCCCTTACTCAGTGACCTCTTCACTGCTCCTGGAATGTACCAGGCACATTTGCTCTTCAGGGTCTCTGCACTGGCTGTCCTCTCTTTCCCCCTCTCCAGACAGCCTTATGGCTGTTCCTTCACTTCCAGAAGTCCTGCTCCCAGTGAAGCCTTCTTTACCCTGTGCCCCTCAAATAAACCTGTTCTCCATTTGTTTGCCATTGCCATCTCCGTTCTCCATAGAATATAAGTCCCATTAGAGCAGGACTTTATCTTCACTGCCATTTCCCTTAGAACAATGCTTGCCATGTAGCAGGTGCTCCCTTTGTGTTTGTAGAGTGAGTGAGTGAACTTCTGTTTGTTAAGTGCTTCTTTGTGCCTGGCCTTGTGGGTCCTCCCACTGAAGTCTCCTAACTCTGTGGGGCAGCTCCTATCTTGAGCTCCATTTTACAAATGAGGAAGTGAAGTTCTGATTAAGTCCTTGCCCAAGGTCTCCCTCTGAATGGGGACAGCCCCGGGATACATAATCAGGCTTCCCTACTCAGCATGAATTCTTTAACTCTGTACGTCATTGTACTGCTTTTTGGGGTGTCACATCCAGACTGGGCCTTGGGTCCCCACCCAGGGGGTGCTGAGGCCTTTGAGCCATTAGAGAAGAGAGGATTTGGGGTTCCCTGCTGTGCTTGTTGAGTCGCTTGGAAAGATAACTGGGTGGGCCACCCACCTGGCCCATTGTTTGGCCTGATGTTGTCTGTTTGCATGAGTGGAGCCCACATGTTTATTTAGGGTTCCATGTGGCAGGCCAGGGAGGCACCTTCTCTGGTGTTTCCTCTGCAAAATTCTGTGGTAGTGTCAGTTCCTGTTTCTGTCCTCCTGCCCCTCCCCTCTTCTGGTTGCTGAACCACCCTGGAAGTGTTCCCAAGTCATTTTATACCCACATCTTGACCTCTGTGACTAGGTGAACTAGATCACCAGCTACCCGGAGATGGGGACGAAGGCATCTTTTTAGGTCTCTTTCAGGCCTGCCAGGTGGTAGGTATTCTTGTTAAACAGATCCCCAAACCTTTATTCATTGATTCATTCATTCCTAAATATCTATTTGGGAACCTCTCGTGTGTTGGGCACTGCCGTGGCCATATAAATGGAAAGCAGCAAATGAGACAGTCGGGGTCATTGGGTGAACTTTTATGGAACTCTGGCTGGTTCCAGATCCGGAACACCAGCCTCACCTTCATGGCTGTGAGTGGAGATGAGGAATAAACACACAGAAGCCAAATAATTGCAAGTGGACTGTGATTAGAGCTCTCACAGCTAGTCAGCAAAGAACTGAGAACCTTGCCCCGGCGTTAGGCTAATGTGCCCTTTGCTGCCCGCAGGCCAGTGGGGTTCTTTAAGAGAGTTGCTTTTCCTTGACTTGTAGCTGGTGTGTGGGTGGGCTTTCAGAGGCCCAATGGATGTCTCTGTCTACTCAAGGGGTATGGGTGTGTTTAATTGGGCCACTGGTACTAATAATAGCAAACACTCTTAAGTGTCAGGCCCTATTCTAAGTGCTTTTTGTTCCCTATAACAACCCTATAACATTGGTGCTATTATTAGCCCCCTTTTCCAGATGAGGAAACTGAGGCACAGAGAGGGAAGGTAACTTGTCCAATGTCCCACAGCTAGTAAATGGCACAGCTGGAATTTGAACCAAAGCTATCTGGCTTCGATGTCCATGCTCTTAAGCACTCTGTGGACACACCAGACAGTTGAGCAGGGACAAGCTGGCTGATCTGTCTGGGGATAGGAAAAAGGCCCTGCCAGAATGGAAAGGAACAGACATTCCAATTCCAGGCATTCAGAGAAAAACTACCTCCCCACAACCCCAGAGCAAAGGCCATGGGCAGGGAGAAAGCTGTGTCACTGCTCACTCACGCTCACCCTGGAAAGCCCTGGCCTGGCTTCTAGACCCCATCTGCACACGCGTTCAGCAGGCCAGTTGTACAGATAGCTTTGCAGGGACCCTGAAGAGTAGCAGCTCCCAGGAGAAGGGCAGTTGCTGAGCTCTCTTCTGCCCTGTGGAACTGGCGAGGTCCTCCTGTCACTCGAGGCATGTCTGTTGCACAGGTGACCCTCAACCCTGATTTCTTGGAGCTGGAGACCGATTTCTCTTAGGGGCTTGCTGGAAACAGGGTGGAGATTTGGGATGTGTGCAGTTTGGGTGTGAGGAGTATGGTACCTTGTAGCTAATGGCTTTGGATTTACACAGTAAGCAGCTGTGTCCTGGCTCCACCCTGTACCAGCCGTGTGACCAAGGGCAGGTGACTTCACTTCTTTCCTCGGGCTCTTCATTTTTAAAATACTTCCCTCGGTGAGTTCAGGCTGGGGTTGGGAGGAGCGGGTGGTAATTCACTGAGGTCATCTTATGTAAAGTCTTTTGTCCAGAGCCTGGCATCCCATGAGTGCTCAGTCCACAGGAGGGATTATGTCACACGTGAGGCAGTGTCACCAACTGATTACAAGCAGGGCCTCTGGAACCACCACTTCAAGCTCCGTGACCTTGGGCAAGTGGCTTTAGCCTCTATGTGGCTGCATTTTCTCATCCTAAAACAAGGATAATAGTCCCTACGTCATAAGGATGCTGTGTGCATCCAGTGAGTCAGTACCTGTGAGGCACTTAGCACAGGGCCTGGCACTCATGGTAAGCCACATACACATGAGCTGTCAAGATCGTAATGATCAGTTAAGAATGTGGGCCTGAGGCCTAGCAACTGGGTGAGGAGAAACCTTGCTCAGAATAATGTTATGAATGGGTTGGGTCTAGAAAACTCCAGTTTGGTCAGCCAGCTCCCCTTTAGACATGAGAGATGGTGACATGAGGCTTCATTTGGTTTTGTCAGGGACTCTTCCTCCTTTCCAAGGAGAGTTGGCCTTTCAGGACTGAATAACTCAAGCTAAAAGAGGACAGGGAGGAAGCTGGGAAATGGAGGTACACCAGAGCTTCGGGGAATGAAGGAAGGTTCCATTTAGGTTCCCTTCCATGCTGGCTCCGTGGTTGGTTGTGCAGGGTGAGAGTGAGCACAGGAAGTTGGCAGACCTAGGTCCTGGGTGCTCCCAGCTATGGTACCTTGGGCAAGATCCTCAGACTCGCTCACTCTCAGTGTCAGGCACAGTACTCAGCACAGAGGTCGTGCTTGGTCAGTGTTGGTTATTCTGGGGGCAGCAGAATAGTGAGGGGATTGGAGGGTGGGCCCTGCGGTCAGTGATCTGGGTTCCAACCCTGGCTGTGTCAGGTGTGAGTTATGAGACCTTGAACAAGTGACTTAACCCTCTCTGACCCTCAGTTTCCTCATCTGTGAAGTGGGATGATACCACCACTTCACACGGGGCTGTGTGAGGATCATGAGGTAATCTATATGAAACCCTTAAAGCAGCACCTGGCACGGAGGAAGTCCTCAATGCACGTTGGCTATTTATTAACCCATCCTAGAAAGTTTAAGTGGAATATATCAATCACAGACACATTCCAGGGGAACAGAGCCCTAACGGGGGAGTTGGGGGAGAGCTCAGCTTCTAGAGGGCTTGTTCAGAGTTAGCATTGGAGTCTTTGCATTTCTAGAATGTAAGAGAAAGAGAGGGTGTGAGGATTGGGGAGGGAGCATGTTGACCAGGTGTGGTGTCTTATTGCCACAGGGACTGGTTTCCCAAGGTCAGATCATTTCACTAGACAATTCAAGGCGGTGCACAAATAAACACCTTAAACATTTTAATAGTTGTACTTTTATTTCAATGTGTAACAGGAAGAGAATTTAAACAGCGCATCAAACCTAGTGTTCTATGGCTGTTTCTGCTTTGGGTGAGGCTAAAGTTGGGATTTAAGCCAAAAATAAAAATGAGTATAATTAAAGAAAAGTGTAAAGTAAGTAATAGTACAGGTGGTCTGATGCTATGGTAAGAATGGTGCCAGTGCATGTAGATCCTGGCAGTTGGAGACATGGTGCTAGGAGAAAGGGGTCAGGGCTGGCCTTAATCTTGTGTTTTTCAGCCACGGAAAGGCTGCATCTGCCTCAGGAGGTTGCTGAACTGTCAGGCCCCTTTTGCTTCTCTCCTCCTTGGCTCTTGAATGCCATTGAAGATGTGATCACTGCCACCCTGGCTGCTGTAGTTTCCTACATCAGAGGTGGTGGGGTGGATGGTGAAATGTACCACGTGTCTGCTGCTGGCCCCTTTTTTCCCTATAGTGGGACGTGGAGGCTGTGGTATGCTTTGAGCAGCTGTGTTAGTGGTAATAATCTTCAGCCAGCATTGAGTGAGTGCCATTAACATGCTAAGCGCTTTCCATGCTTGATGCCATTGAATCCTCGAGCTGTGAGGCGGTCTGTTGGTTGGGACGCGTTGGGCTTCAGGAAACAAGATGCCTGGTGCATCTTGGCTGAGCAGTGGAGACAATTACTTAATCTTAGTGCAGACAGCATGAGAGCAGACAAGCTGTCTGGTGCAGAGGTGCTCACCTTCCAGCACCAGGCACTTTCTCTCTGTTTCACAGCCCTCCACGTGCAGACGTCTCATTTGTTCTGATGTTGGTCATTGCATGGTCAGGGAATGGCTGCCCCAGCCTCAGGATCACATCCTTATACACAGCATCCCAGGCTTGGGGAAGGGGTAGGGGTAAGGCTTTCTCTTTACATGCTTTTCCTTTCAGAAGGGAATATGTTCCCGTAAATACCCCTATCCCCAGCAGACCTCTCTTTATGTCGCATTGGCCATAAAGGAGCCAGTGGCCACCCCTAGCTGCTAGGGAGGCTGGGAAAGTGCATGTCTGTACGGTGAGAGACTCGAGAGACGGGGGTTGGGAGTGGCCATAATCTACACAACCAAGTGTCAGCTGCAGGTTGGTACTATTACTACTCTCTCTATAGAGGAGAAAAATCAAGGATCAGAAAGATGAGAAAATGGCTTGCCCAGGACCCGATAGAGCTTATAGCGGCAGAGCAGGGATTTGTAGCCATGTCTTTCTTCCTGTAGAGCCTGCAGTCTGAACCCCTGTGCAGTACCACCTTCCCAGCTGGGGACACCCGGACAGGGTGATGAGTGGTGAGTAGCAGGTGCTGTAGGAACACAGAGGAAAGAGAAATGCTACTTGGGCACGGTCAGGGAGAGCTGTGGGGAAGAGGAGTGACTGGGCTGGCCTTTGAAAGGTGAGTAGGAGTTCTGCCAGGTATGCTGGGAAACGGCATGAGGAGGAGGGCACAGAATGAACAACAGTGGGTTTGTATAGTGTGTGCTGGATGGGTTAATTAAGGCTCTTTGGGTTGTAAGGTGAATTTGCCTGATGTCCCTGGGAAGTCTATAGGAGGGGAGCTTCAGACATAGCCTGAGTAGGGGGCTCACACACATCACTAGGGCTCTGTCTCCCTCTCTCTGCCTGTGCCAGCAGGCTGGATCCAGGTGGAAATTGTCCTGGTTTGTCAACTCAGTGAAAAGAGGATTTATAGTCCTTAATATTTTTAATTGATAAGGAAAAATTATATATTAATATATTTATGGTATACCACCTGATGTTTTGATATAAGTATGCATTGTGGAATGGCTATCATGCTGTTTAATATATTACCTCACATACCTATTATTGAGAGCAAATGAAATCTCTCTCAGCTATTTTGAAGTATGCAATATATTGTTATTAACTGTTGTCATCATAATGTACAATATCTCTCTTGAGCTTATTCCTCCTGTCCAACTGAAATTTTGTGTCCTTTGACCAAATCTCCCCAATCCCCCGACCCCTCTGTCCTTAGTATTTTTATGCCAGCCCCAGGGAAGACTCTAATGGGGTCATATGCCTATCCAAGAAGGTGGTGTTTGGCAGTGGGTAGGGAGGATGAGACAGAGGTGCTGGGCATACAACATATATCCACTAGTATATGTGTAGCCTTTATTAGATGCCTTCATGTTCTGGACTTTAGTTTCCTTGTCTGAAAAGTGGGGCTAATGTAATCTTCCCTGCCTTATACATAGGGTTTGGGGAAAATTCACTTAGTGAGCGTTCACTGGTACAGTCAAGGAGTGTTCTGTGGAACCTAGAGCAATGGTCTCCCCACTGGAAGGCCCCAAATTGTATCTTGCCGGGACCTTGCGTTGCGATTTAAAC
This sequence comes from Daubentonia madagascariensis, assembly GCA_023783475.1. Classification (NCBI taxonomy): domain Eukaryota; kingdom Metazoa; phylum Chordata; class Mammalia; order Primates; family Daubentoniidae; genus Daubentonia; species Daubentonia madagascariensis. Next base: position 2,691,470 of record JAKFHU010001449.1, on the reverse strand, counting down.
CTAGACTGCTTGGGTTCAAATCCCAGCCCTGACATGTGAGAGTTGTATAACCTTAGGCAAGTGCATTTACCGTTCTGTGCCTCAGTTTCTACCGCTGTACCAGGGAGAAAAATGCTTAGGGCAATACCAGGCACATGGTAGACATCAGTAAATGTGTTTTTGAAGAGAGCATGAATGGAAAAGCTGAGTCAGAAGTTACTCACGGCTTGTTAAGCCTTTTTGGATCTGTGTTGCCAAGAGGTCCTCCAGAAAGGCTTTACTCTATTTCTAGAAGCTGAGATGACCCATTTCCCTACTCCTTAATCAGTCCTGGGTCTTATCTTCTAGGAAAAAATTTGTAGTAATTTTTATCAGTAATGGAACCAGCCTAATATGGAAGAAAATGTCCATAATTTTCAGAGCTGCAAACTGAAATGCATAAAGTTGAAATGACATGATGTCCCAGATTTGCTTTAAAATACTTCAGCAAGAGAGCAAATGGGGAGGAAGGAATAAATGAGGAATAGATGAAGCTAATATGGCAGAATCTTGACAGTTGTCAAATACAGGTTTGGGTATGTGGGAGTTCACTGTACCTTTCTCCCTAATTTTTTAAAATGTTAACAAAACAAAAATACAGGCCTTCCCACTCCCCAACACACACACAAGAAGACTAAAAATGGTATAGGGGTGAAAAGTTCCTGAGATCCTGCTGTACACAGGATGTGAGCCAGGGGTGTGGTGGATAAATGACAACCTTGCAGCCCTCCGTCCCCCAGTCCTTCTCTCCATGGATCCCCTTTATGCCAAGACCTTTTTGGCTCAGCAGCTGGAAGGATAGTGGGTTTCAGGCCAAAGCGGCAATTTCTCATCTCTTTCCTGCCCTGGAGGTGGGACCAAACTCCCTAGTGATTAATTTCTGGGATTCTTCTTGCTTGTGGGTCTGGTTTTACCCTGGGGTGGAGGGAGCCACAAGCTGCTTTTCTCCAGGGATCTATGTGATGATGGTAAAAACATAATTGGTGGCTGATCCTCTACAGTGACTAAATATTGACTCCAGCCCTGCTAATCCTCTCAACACACAGGAGCAGTCCTTGCCCATCCTTGTTAAATAGGCGACCACCCCCAGCCTTTTCTCTGGTTTCACATGTAAGTAGGTGGTGGACTGTGTTTTCCAGCCCTGGATGTGTTCTCCATTCCTTGTGGAAGTTAGGGAGGGGCCTTCACAGCCCATCTGGTGCTGGGTGGGTCTCAGTCAGCAGAGGGCTATCCACCCAGGAACTGACCCTTGGTTGCTCCAGAAAGGTCATCGTTTAAGAATGTTTCTCGGGCAGCCCAGCAGGAGACCCATGTGTGCATGTGGTCAGCTGTAGCTTCCGGGTGTCTCACTTTTGCTGAATTCCAGCGATTTCTCATTTCCTTTAGGCAACAGAATGAGTCTGGAGAGAAGTATGGATAATCATAACAAACCTGGCAATAGGGACACTGGGAACCTGGCCCTGAATGCAGCTCATGGTTGGTATCATTATTGCCACGGTTTTGAGCAGTGTGGACCGGGGGAAAGAGGGCACCTGGGGCCAGATGTTCTAATCCCAGCACCACCGCTTAACAGCCATGTGACCTTGGGAAAGTTGCTTAACCTCTCCGTGCCTCAGTTTCCTCATCTATAAAATGATGATTGTACCTACCACATAGGATTGCAAGGATTAAATTAGATACTATTTGTACAGTCTTTAAAACTTCTTCTTCTACAGTAGTTGCTTAATTAATACTGGCTGTGGCAATTATTATTGTATCCTGTTGTGGTCATGCACAGTTAGAATTAAGAACCCCTGGTCTGTAAAGTGATTCAGATGAAAGCAGAAATTAGAGGAGAGGAAGAGGGAAGTTCCTTTCTGCTTATCAGTCTGAAGTTTGGCGAAATAGGCATAATTTCACCATTTAAAAATACTATTTTTCACTTGATGTTCAAAATCTCCTGGGAAGGCACAGGCAAAAGACGTTAAAAGGGGAAAATGTCTCTCCCCGCTTCTCTATACACATGCTCACGCTGGGGGAAAAAGACTGAAAGGAAATGAACCAACGTCTTTACAGTGGTTATCCTTTGGTGGGGAGGTGATGGGTAACTTTATATTCTTCTTTGCACATTTCTTTTGTTTTCCAAGTGTTCTATCTGTATATATAAGCATACACCACTTTTATAAACAGGAAAAATGTTAAAAAGGTGAGAAATCATGTAAGCTGTGGCTTCTGGGGAGGATGGGTAGAATTATCCTGGAATGCAGCTCTCTGTTTAATGTTTGAATGTCCAGAGAAGTCCGTGTCCCAACCTTCCTTGATGACGTATACTTGAGGCCTATAAAATTTCTACTCAGAAAGTTGTTGCTATGTAAGATGATTCCTCAACATCTATTCTCCCACCTGTCCAGCCTCGTTCTAGATATTCATGCCGTCTCCCATTTTTCTCTTGAGATGAAAGAACTCCAGTTCTTTTGTGGTTCTGATCTTAAAATAGAACTGCATCTTCTTTAGTACTTTTTTATTGTGGTAAAATATACATAACGTGAAATTTACCATTGAAAAAATTTTATTGCGGTAAAATATACATGACATAAAATTTTCCATTTTATAATGAGCTTTGGCTTGACAGTGGTGATTATTTCACAATGTGTATGTATATCAAAACAAGTTATACACCTTAAATATAAACAGTTTTCATTTGTCAGTTATACCTCAAGAATACTGAAAAAAATGAGAAAATATGCACAACTCATTTAGTAACCTACAATTCAAGTGTTTAATTTTCTGATATTTTATTATGTCCAGTTACATTACTGATAAATACAGTTACCAAAAAAATTTACTGTTTTAACCATTTTTAAGTGTACAGTTCAGTAGCATTAAGTACATTCACATTGTTGTGCAACCATCATCACCATCCATCTGCAGAACATTTTTCATCTTGCAAAACTGAAATTCTGTACCCATTAAGCAGTAATTCCACTTCCCTCAACTTCCAGCCCCTGGCAACCACCATTCTACTTTGTCTCTGTGAAATTGACTACTCTAAGTGTCACATGACAGTGGTATCATTCAGCATTTGTCCTTTTATGACTGACGTATTTCACTTAGTACGTATTTAAGGTTTATCCATGTTGTAGCAAGTATCCGAATTTCCTTCCTTTTAAATAAATAATGTTCCATTATATGAATATATCACATTTTGTTTATCCATTCATCTGTTGATGGACACTTGGATTGCTTCCACCTTTTTCTATAGTGAATAATACTGCTATTAACATAGGTGTACAAATATCTCTTTGAGTCCCTGCCTTCAGTTCTTTTGGGTGTATACACAGAATTGGAATTGCTGGTTGTATGTACTTCTGTGTTTAATTTTTTTAGGAACTGCCATGTTGTTTTCCATAGTGGCTGCATTTTACATTCACACCAGCAATTCACAAGGGTTCCGGTTTCCCCACATCCTCTGCAATGCTTATTTTCTGTTTTTTTGCTAAGAGCCATCCTAATGGTTGTGAAGTGGTATCTCACTTGATTTGCATTCCCCTAATGACTAGTAATGTTGAGCTTCTGTTCATTGGAACATCTTCTTTGGAGAAATGTCTGTCGAGGTCCTTTGCCCATTTTTAAATCAGGTTGTTTGTTTTTTGTTGTTGAGTGGTAGAAGTTCAGCATTAACCCCTTATCAGATACATGATTTTCAAATATTTTCTAGCATTCTATGGGTTGCCTTTTCACCCTGTTGATAGTGTTTTGTGATACACAATAGTTTTTACTTTTGATAGTATCCAGTTTATCTATTTTTTCTTTTGTTGCCTGTGCTTTTGGTGTCATATCCAAGAAATCATTGCCAAATCCAATGTCATGAACTTTCCCCCCATTTTCTTCTGAGAGTTTTATAGCTTTAGCCCTTACATTTATTAATAGATCTTTGATCCATTTTGAGTTAATTTTTTTATTTGGTGTAAGGGAAGGGTCAAACTTCATTCATTTGCACGTGGATTTCCAGTTTTTCTGACACCATTTGTTGAGAGAAAGAACCTCATTTTTAAAAAGGCATGACAGTAGTACCTCATGAGGTGAGGTGCATTCTCAGTATCCTAGTGCTTACATGCTAATTGAAGTTATGAATAACAATGAAATCAAGAACAGGACAGTTAACTTAAAATTTTTATACAGTAAACATCGATTGAACACCTGCTCTGGGCCAGGCACCGATGAACAAGGCAGACACAGTCCCTCCCTCATGGAGGCCACAGCCAGGGAGAAAACAAAAGAAACATGCAGCCACATGAATAAATACTATGTTCTAATTGTTCTGAAGAAGAATGGGATTTTTTGAGCAGTAGGACAGGGGATTCACAGAGGCTCCCCAAGGAAGTTTAAGTATCACATTCTGGGTGCAAGTGGAAAAAATGAATTTGGTGTACACCTCCAGATAAGCCTCGCTTTTGAACGTTTCCAGCTGTGGGCAGGGACTTCCAGGTGGGCGTTGCTATGGAAGCATCTTCCATTTCTCACTTCCTGGCTGAGTTTATTTCCGAGTTTCCCGTGCCCCTGCCAGTTCCCAGCTGTAAATACAGACATGGTAGGTCCCTTTTTTCCTGCTGCCTTGTAGCTTCTCAGAGAGCGGACGTGGCTAGAATCCAGCCCGGGAGCCTCCTCCCGGCAGAGTTAGTTGTGGAACCTACGGTGTCGTGGTTTCTCTTCCATCCAGGCTCTCTTTCCTTTGTCCTCCCTTGGGACTGTGCCAGCATGCCCCAGCCTGTGTTTTGAAACTTTAGACCCCAGCTTGTATTTGATGGAGAAAAGAGCTCACGAGGGCTGCCTCCACCACTTAGCTACCCGAGGAGTGAGTCAAATCTCTTTCATTCGGACCTCCTACTGAGGCCAGATTTGCCACCCTTCTGACAGAAACTGGGCTAGCTGTTCTTTGGGACAGTTTGTGAAGAAAGGACTTGTTGACCTGAACAAAGGAACTACAAACAGGACTGGGGAGGGCTGTGGCTAACTGCTTACTGGGATTGAGGCGTTTCAGCTACCCTTCAGTGCTTTCAAATAATAATTGCTAATGTGTTGAGAGTTGACAGTGTGCTAGGTGGGCTTTAAATCATTTTTAATCCTTTAACAACTCAATCAAGTGTTTATAATCACCCCCATTTTACAGTGGGGGAAACTGTGGCAGCGGGCAAGTTAAGTCCTAGGCCAAATTTCTATACTGCAGCAGTTTAAGCAAAATGGGGAAATTTAAGCAGAAGATGCTGGGGTGGCCCAGAGACCTGAAGACCTGAAGTAAGGCCTCAGGAAGGATTGTGTACAGTCAGGTACTTGATTTCAGGTAACAGAAATACCATCTCAAATGGGCATAAACTCTAGGGGAAAGGATTGGCTCATTCAACTGGAAAGCCCAGAAGTGAGGCGAGTGTCTGGGCTGGTTAGTCCAGAAACTCAAGGCTATTACCAGTGACCCACTTTCTTTCTGTCCCTTCACTCTTCCCTCTGATGTCAGCATCATCCTCAAGCCTAGCTCCCCTGAATGTTGCAGACTGGCTGCCAGCACCAGTCCAGGCTTGCGTGTCCTCATCCCTGTCCTGGGAGAAGAGGATATCTGTCCCCCAACCATAATGCAAAGCTTCAGAGCTCCTCTCTGATTGGAATCGCATGGGTCATGTGGCCTTCCCTGAGCCGATCACTGTGGTAAGAGGGGTGGGATCACACTAACATGCTGGTTGCTTCCACCCATAGGGGAAGGGTGGAATAGGTGCTGAGAAGCACCCAACAAATGGATTGCACCCAGAACACAATTGCCACTATCAGGATTCTTCCTCGCTTGTTCCCTTCTCACTTCTATATGTGCTTTATTCATTCTCTTGTATTCATAGTGTCGCTTTCTGCCTTCCCGTCTACCGGGTGGGAAACGTGGCCATCCACAGACTGCTAAGCTGTACACGCTGCAGCACATGCTCCCAAGAGAGTAACCTTGTTTTCTCTCAGCACAAGTGCAAAGCAACCCAAGGAAGGGAAGATGTCTCCTTTTGGACTAACCAGGGCCGAGAAATGGGTTCTTGTGACAGGCCAAGTGAGTCAGGTGCTCTCCCTAGGCCAATCAGCTATAGGCAGGGATGAGGTCATTGTTCCTTTGTTCCCTCCTGGGCACCTACTGTATCTTCTTCATAGGACCTCTGAGCTGGGAGTCATTTAAGCAAGATCCCTAAGGACAGCAGTTGGGTCATACTTCTTGAGTATAGTGACACTAAAACCTCATTTCATCCCCAAGCTGCTAGAGGATGAGGAGTGTCTGGTGCATTTTCCAGATTCCTAAAGCAGTCCCCTATGGAAGGGTCAACTTTTCATCATGACCGACCAGGCGCAGCGTGGTCTGTGTGCTGTGGCCCCTGCCTGCTACCTGCCCCCAGGCTCATCCTGCAGGTCCCTCTGCACTCTGCCCTCCAGCCACCTGGCCTGCTTCTCTTGAATGTATGACGCTTGTTCCCTATTCCTAGTGCTTTCTTTGCTCCCCTTCCATGCTCCCCACTATACCTGTTCTGGCCTGGCTAATGCTGACCCCTTTTTCAGATCTTTCCTTCAACATCAACCCAAAGGGCCTGCTGTGAAGCCCACCACACCCTTCTTCCCTGAGCTACTCAGCTTATATGTTCAGGGCCTCTTTTCTGTCCTTAATGTCAATTCCAAAAAGGCAGGAACCAAGTCTGTTTTGTTAAGGGGTGACCCTTTCTGCAAAATATACGCCTTACTAAACTTTGCTAAGGGGATGAGCGAAGTGATACTAGTAACAGAATAAAAACAATAGCTGTCTTTTGAGTGGCTATCTCATAGTAGGCACAGTACCAAGCACTTTTACATACAAAATCTTTAAATGGTTACTCCCATTTAACAGAATATAATGGTAATAGTAATTTATTGAACAATGAGCACTAACCATTGTTACAAGTCCCTTCCTTGTATCATCTCATTGAACCCTTACAATAGCACTCTGTGGTCAGTATCAAGATCATGCTCACTTGACAATTAAGGAAAATGGAGCACAGTGACTTGCCCAAATCACTTAGCTAGGAAGCAGCAAAGCTGGAATTCCAACCCAGACTAATTGCTATCCTGTCTCCCTACATTGATGGTGACACAGTCCCAGAGTGGTCAGTTTGACCAAGGCCAAACAGGTAGTATAGTAGAGCCTCCCCAGTCAACAGCCCACCATTTAATCATCCGCCATTTTTGGTGGGATCAAGTTGTCCATGAGCTTGCTGTGTATATGTGTATTTCTATACATTCTATATATACTATAACATAAATTTTGCCCATTTTTTGAGTTGCTAATATATTCAAGGGGTTGACAGTTCACAAATGAATACTGTGAAGAGTCTTCTTCCCATCCCTATCCCCCAGCCACCCAAATTCTCCTTCCCAGAGGCAACAACTGTTACCAGTAGTTTTGTGTGTGGATCGTCCTAGAGATTTCCATACATGTAACAAGCGCGTTTTTCTTTCTTTCCCCCAGAGAGCATTTTACTTCTCACGATCTCCCTGTTAGTCATAATCAGGCCACACATTCATCTGGGCAAGTTCCGTATTTCTGGTTTTTCTGCCATACTGAGTCCAGGCTCTGAGTTTCTGTCTCTGTGCCTGTCTCTTCTTGGTGTCACGCTGAACCCACTTCCCTTCCCTGACATCATTCCCCACCTTGTTTGCTGCTTATAACCCAGGCTGGTGTGGGTGACAGAACTGCCAAATTTGTAGAAAATGTCACCTCAGCAGAAGTCCATAGACTCTGAGTGAGGACACTGTGATCCTGGTAGCCTCGAGAAGGCATAGCATGGGGGAAAGGAGCCCAGGTTGATGGCCCAGCTCTGCCACCCACTAGCTGAGTTTAAACAAACCTCTTCACCCTCCTGGGCCTTTCTTCAGCTGGAAAATGGTTTTAGTAAGAAGTGACAATTTAGTGAGAGCATGTAAAGAATATAGCACGGTGCCTGGCACATAGTAAGAGCTTAGTACATGTTATATGTTAATGTTCTGTGGGGACTTCCCTGGATAAATGTGGTTTCAAACTCTGGCCTGAGGACACATAAGGATTCTAAACAGAGGCCGAGTGTGGTGGCTTACGCCTATAATCCCAGCAGGAGGATCACTTGAGCCCAGGACTTTGAGGCTGCAATAAGCTATGATGGTGCCACTATACTCTAGCCTGAGGAACAGTGAGACCCTATCTCAAAAAAAGAAAAAAAAAATTTTTTTTAAAAAGTCTCGGATTCTAGGGTAACACTCCATTTCTGAGCAGATGTCCTTGGTCCAAGCTGGCCTGCCCCTTAGGAGCTAAGAGTAGGGTTGAGCAAGCCATCGCCAGAGATCACACAAACACATGTGTGTCCCTCTGCTTGGAACCTATCCCTCTTCTCTACCCCCTTTCACCTGCCAGCTCTTGCTCTTCCTGCAAAGATTGTAGAAATATCCTTCCCTCAGGAAGCAACCCCTGACTCCCACCCTGGGTCACAGCCCCCTCCTTTTATATGCTCTCACAGTGCCCCAGTGTCTTAGATTCCTCCTTAGTGGCTCAGAGTGCAGGGATGGTTAAATGGGTTAATTGGGAATGAGTTGTTTAATGTTTATTTCCTCTCTTAGAAGGTATATACCATTTATTCATTTGCAAACATTATTAGCCATCTGCTCTGGACTGGGCCCTAGGCTGGGTGATGCTTGGGACAGAGTGGTGAACAAGACAGCCCCAGAACCTGTCTTTCTCAGGGCTTATAGTCCACTGGGGCAGAGGGGCGGTCCCCAGGCAATGACGGCCCAGAGAGGTCAGGGCCAGGATGGGAAGGCATGAGGTGGGGGTGGGGTGGGGAGGAGAAAGGGACATGTGAGCTGAGGAGTGAGCTGACCAGTCTGTGTTGTTCATGCTGTGTCTCTAGTGCCACCCTCCTGTTCCTTAGCATGTGTATCAGTCAGTCAATCTACAAATATTCCCTGACCACCCTTGTCTGTGCCAGGCTCTGCACTGGATATGGAGAATTCAGCTCTGAACTGTATGGTCCTGGTCACCACCCTCATGGAGCTCAGTCTGTTGTGTGGGGGGGAGGGGTAATAAACATATAAGCACCAGATAAACTTGCAGTTAAATCTTGGAGGAAAAGAACGGGGTTCCCAGGGGTCATGTAACTAGTTGGGGAGGTAGTGCTGAGGCCGAGAGGGTCAGGAGTTTGCCAGTCTAGGGGAGGGGTGGCGTCAGTGGTGATTTCAGGGTGGCAGTTGGGGACAGCATATAAAAAGACCCCAAGGCCGAGGTAGAGCCAGTTTAGAAGAACTGAAAGGCTCGGACATGGAAGTGTCATGAGTAAGGGGGACTGGTAGGCACAACAGGAGGTATAAGAAGTGGACAGGACCAAGTCATGCTCGACCTTGTAGGCTTTGGGTGGGATGTTGGGTGTCAGGTCTTTTACATTCTAGGACCTGCAGTGCATAAGAGAGGGGAGGGCACATGGAGGTAGGAGGGCTTTTTGAATACTGGTGTGTGAATACTGCTCAGGGAGGTGACATGTCCCCCACACTGCCATTGGCAGCATCTCTAGAAATAGAAAATGCCTTTTTGGACACATGAAGAGGAGGAATCCAAGACACTGGGGTGCTGTGAGAGCATATAAAAGGAGGGGGCTGGGCATAATGAGAGAAATGCCAATTAAAATCATGCCGAGATAATAATTTTCACCTCTCAGAAGGGCAAGAGCAAAACGCTTGAGCGCACACTGCTGGCAGTGGTGTGGGAAGCGGGCAGGCTTGTCCATCACTAGTGGGAGGGAAAGTGGAACCATTTGCCTTTGCAGAGGCTTTGGCCATATCTGCCACCATGACCCTTGCACACACCCTTACTTTGCCCCTGCAGTTCCACTTCTAGGAAGTTTTTGTATGGCTGTTTCCAGGTGTGAGAAGTGATCTTTGTCCACGGTTATTCATTACAGCAGTGCTTGTCGGAGCAAAGGTGGGAATATCCTGCGTGACCATTAACAGGGCACTGGAAGAGTTGGTTAGGTTTGTCTGTGCACTGGAATGCTATGCAGCTAGGAAGCTGGAACAAAGTCCTCATAGGAGCGGCCTTCCATGTCTGTGGTAGGCTGCCAAGTATGAAAATGGAAAGAAAAAGAAACACCTTTTACTCATAATTCTCAGTCAGGGGGGCATATTGGAAAATGGAGGGAGAGTGTAATTTTGGTGAAGATTCCCATTCCAGTCAGCCCTGGAACACTCAACTGTCACATTAGATCACCTGAGGTTTCCATGCCAGGCACTGTGTGCTTGCCTATAGGTATGTGTATATGTTGTATATGTGTATAAACTACATATGTGTGTATATCTCCTTGTGTGTATATATACACACACACACATCCAAAATTATATATATGTATGTGTGTATATATAATTTAATTACTTTATTGAGGTTTCTGCTTGAATGGCTGAGGCACCACCTCAGAGAGGCCTTCCTGAGCACCCAGTCTAAAATGACCCTCTCTGTCGCTTTCTGTCCCCTGCTGTATTTTTCTTCATGGCGCTTATCGTTGTCTGATGTTATATGTTTGTTTGCTTTTTGCACCATCTTTCTAAGAATGTGAGCTCCATGAGGGCAGGGATCAGGGATCTTTGTCTGTTTTTTGTTACTATATCCCCAGTGCCTAGACCAGTGTCTGGCCCATGGTAGTTGCTTAATAAGTATGTGCTGAATGAATGTGAACAACTGAATAGTGAATATTATCTTTGTGTTACAGATAACACCTCAGGCCCCCAGCAGCCTTTCCCTCCTTGCACAAACTCTAAGAAATGAGGAACAAACAGAAGGGCCCACTGCTATTCTGACTGGGGAAGAGGCAAGAAACCTCCTTAGGCTGCCTTTTATGTTGTTAAAATTCTGCCTTTACCCACGTTCCCTGTTCAGTCACCTTGAGAGACATGGATGCAGCTGGGTCTCTTCTGCAGGGCCCTGCCCGTGAAGCACTGAGGAGTGTGCCCTCTCTGTGCATTCCTCCAGCCGTCGGGGGCCCGTCTCTTCCTCTGGCTCGGGTGACCCTTGTTCTGGGCAGTTACTCCATGGAGAATAGGTAGGGGAGAAGGGGGCTTCATTCGGAAGGTACTCTCCTCTGGAGGACCCACCACGTAGGCTGTGTGCTTAACATTAGCAGAGTCCAGTTTGCCCAAGGGACGTCCTCAAACTTGAGGAGTTGAGAATGTTGTTTATTTCTTCAGTATTTCAGTTACAATAGCAACTTTGCCAACGTCTTTTAGGGTTCCCTCTGTGCTAGGCACTTTGCCAAGCACTTGGTGCCTGTTACCTCATTTAACCCTCCCAACAGCCCTATTGAGGGTGGATTTTATTCTTCCCACCACTTAACTGATGAGGAAGCTTGGGACGCAGAAAGATCTAGTAATGAGCCACATGTCACACGCTGCTAAGTGGCAGAGCCAATATTTGATTCTGGCTCTAGCTGACCACCAAGATTGCATTCTCCTGGCCGCGTGGCCACTCTGCTTCCGCATCTGCTTTGGGGATTCTCCCAGTGGCCAGCATAGCAGGGGCTGGTTTCCTATGAGGACATGATGTGGATGGTTAATCATGTTGCAAAGCCCTGCTGGCCAGCAGGAGGCCTTGATGGGTTGGAGGAAGACAGGTGGAGAGCCTTCTGCCTGTTTATTTCTCATAAGCATTTGCCACACAAATGATCAAACTTCTGTTTCTCATTGAGATTGGTTTCCATATCTCTTCATCTCTGATGCTCCCTGTCAAATCTCCCATTTATGTCCTCTAGGGAAGTCTATTACCCTGTTTAGCCCTGTCCCTCCAGACTCCTCCCCACCCCCAGCAGCAGCTGCTCTTAGTAGAGCTATTAAGAGCACACTTTCTGGAGTCAGGCTGCCCCAGCTCTGCAGTTACCTAGTGTGTGACCTTGGGTAAGTTGCTCTGAGCCTGAGTGTCCTCATCTGTAATGCAGGAGTAGTAAGTAATAGTACCTTCCTCGAAGGATGGTTGTGAGTATTCATCAAGTATCTTATTTTTTCTAAGAGCTGCTAGAACATTCACTTAGGAGATATTCTCTGAACATCTCATGGGTGCCAGCACTGTTCCAGAGTCTGGGGGTACCATTGTGAGCAGAATGAGAGCCCTGTACCCATAGAGTTCATGTTCTCATCGGCAAGACAGATAATAAAGGAAAACAGCAGTAGTGCTAAGTATTCTGCAAGGAATAAAAATAGGGTGAAATAGGGACCACTTGAGCTGGGGTGGTTAGGGAAGGCCTCCCTGAGGAGGGGACAGTCACAGGGAGACAGACCTGAGTGGCAGGAAGAAGCCAGCCTTGAGAATAGCTAGGGCAGAATGTGCAAAGGTCCTGGGGCAGGAATGAATGTGGAAGGGAAAGGTAGCCAGTGTGGTGGGAACATTTGGGTGATAGGTAGAGGGAGAGATGAGGTCTGAGAGATTTGAGGAACTTTAAGCGGGAAAGGCACCTGATGTGATCCCTGTTTGATCTGATCCGTCTGGCTGTGTGTGGAGAGTAGGATCCAGGAAGGCAAGAGGAGACTCACGGAGACCAGAGGGGATCTGATGGAGTTGTCCAGGTGGAAGATGATGGTGGTGGTTTGGCCTGGGAAGGAGGAGAAAAGGAAATGGATTCAGGATATATCTTGGAGGTAGTGGCAAAGGAGTTTGCTAATGGACTTGCCATGGAGGGTGAGGGAAGGAGAGATGTGAGGGATTCTGTTGTGTGTGTGCTGATCCCTGCTGATGGACACTCAGGTTGTCTCCCATTTTTCCCCACTCACGGAGGCTGCTCCAGCCAACATACACATACACTCATCCTTGTTGGGCTGGGTCTTGAGGGATCAAGGTCAAGGGCATTCCAGGCAGAGGGAACCACTGGAGCAAAGGCTGGGGGCCCTGCTATAGCATCTGTACAGGGAGCCTCCCCTGCACCCAGCTCAGCTCAGGCCAGAGCATGGGGTGTGTGGGGTGCAAGGCAGAGTAGTCACCTGGGCTGTGGAACAGTAGCACCTGACCTGAATCCACCACCTGAATCGTGTAGAATTGCTGCTTATTTGAGATTTTTTCATGTTCTTCTATCACCCACCTTCCCTAGAGCTGCTTTCTCACCTGGCCAAGTCCGTTCCCCTTCCTTTCCCTCCCCTTCCCAGGTGAGTCCAGAGTTTCAGCTAACATTGCAGCAGGAGGTGCGACATGTTGGAGTTTCTGCCATTCTCAGGGCCCTTGATCTGTGCATTTAGGTCAGCTTTGTTTTCCCAGGGATTGAAAACAGTGGCTGGCAAGGCCTTTGGTTCTGGGCCAGCCCTGGAGGAAGGCTGGACCTGCAGGAAGTGAACGAGAAGGCTTCTTGTTTGTATGAACTTGATTTTTCCATGTTCTCTGTCCCCTCTGTTTCTTGTCTCTGGCCTTTTTCTTGAGAGTGCAGACCCCATGGGCAGTCACTGCTGCTGCAGGCCTCTCTTTCCCTTTCTCAGGGGATTTGGGCATTTGGGGGGCTCTAGGCCACTCAGCTAGTGAGCTCAGCCAGTGTGAGTTGAAAACAACAGCATGACCTGCAAGCTTCTGTCATTAGAGCCCTCAGGTCCCTGAAGACCTGGCTCTGACCCTGGCCTGGGTTTCTCTCTTGTGCTGCTGGGAGGTGCTGGGCAGGCTACTTGTCAAAATTAGTATCTCTGGGAGTTTGCCTTCTGCCTGCCCTAGGGCTGTGAAATAAGAGGAATCATGGATTACAAGAAGGTAAAATTTGACACATTTTAGCTCATACAAGGCCCAAAAAAGAAAAAAGGAGGAACAACCTTGAAGGAGAAAAATATAGGGCATTAATGAGCTCACCTAAGTACTCTCCCAAGTCGCTAGAGGACGTATGAATCATTGCACCCTTTTTAGAAGACAGTCTGAAAAAAAAAATCTTACTTCGTTTTTTTGAATGAGCAGTACATGCGTGTGATAAAACATTCAAATGGCACAAAAAAGGGGGTACAGTGAATAGTAAGTCTCCCTCCCCTGCCCACAACCACCCAGTTCCCTTCCTATGAGGATGGTCATTTCAGGTGTGTTCTTCCAGAGATACTCGATATGAAAATAAGCATATATTATACATGCAGTTCTACACCTTGACTTGGAAACCATTCTGTAATGTTACTATATAATATTGCATAGTCTTTGACCCAGCACTGCCACTCCTGAGAATCTACCCTGCAGAAGTAACAGCCCCAGTACAAAAGGGTGTTTGTTGCAGCATTATTTGCAGCACAAAACAAAAAACAAACCCTGGAAATAAAACGAATGTCCATTTTTCAGGAAATGATTGAATAAAATATGGTACTTCCATACCATTGGCACATCAGCTGCTAAAAAGAGTGGGAGAAAGACTACTCGTTGACTTGGAGGCGTTTCTGTGATGTATTTAAGGGAAAGCAAGACTTAGGGAAGTAAATATGATAGGATCCTGTTTTATGTAAAATATAATCATTGTGGCTGGGTGCAGTGGCTCACGCCTATAATTCTAGCACTTTGGGAGGCGGAGGCAGGGGGATGACTTGAGGCCGGGAGTTCAAGACCAGCCTGAGCAAGAGCGAGTCCCCGTCTCTACAAAAAATAGAAAAATTAGCCAGGCATGGTGGTGAGCTCTTGTTGTCCTAGCTGCTCGGGAGCCTGAGGCAGGAGGATCACTTGAGCCCAGGAGTTTGAGGTTGCAGTGAGCTGTGATGATGCTACTGCACTCTAGCCCAGGTGAAAGAGCGAGACCCTGTCTCAATTTAAAAAAAAAAAAAAAAATATATATATATATATATATGTAAATCATTGTCATTTTCTTTGGGAGAGTGGGTATCCTACTTCATGCTCTTCCACGTCACATGGCCTGCTAAGCCCGGCATTCTGTCTGGGAGGCCTTGCAGTATCCTCAGTTGTGGTCAAAATGAACTTCACCTGCTGGTCAATATTAGCGGCTCACCTGGCAGTGTACCCTGGCCCACAGGTGGGGAGCCCATGTCATTGGGGTTGGTGAATGCTCACGTGGGCCGCTTGTCAGGCTGGGAGAGGCTAATGTGTTCCTGGGTACCAGGTACAATGGGGAGAAGTTGCTGCTCACGGACTGTAACAAGCAATCAGACCTATTTCCCAGTTATTCACTAGAATGAACTAAGCACAGAATGTGGTCATAGTGGGCCTGGAAGGAAGGCTCACAGGACCATTGCATTGGACCACTCCGGGGGTGCCCTTGGCACTGTGGTCTCTGACTGTGGTGCCCCAGGATTGTCATCTTTGAGACTCTGCATCTCTTCCCCTCACTTCCGCACCTTGGTTCCAGGATAACGATGCATTCTGCCAAGGTCAGGAGCCCCCTCCATGCATGTGGTTGTGAGTGGGTGGGGCTCATGACCCCTTTGGGTCACAACTTGTCTCCTGCTGGGCTTCACGTGCAGTGGCTGTTCTTACAGGGAAAGATGGAAGGATCAAATTTGGCGTTTTCCCAGCCCTGACTAGACCACGTTTATTCACAGTGCTTCCTCCCTCCTCCTGACTGTATCCCTCACCCCACCCCCACCAAAAAGAAAGAGAATATTTCCTGTCTCTAGAGCAGCATCTCTTCCCATGTCCATTCCCACAGGTTGTCCATCAGAAGCAGGAGCTTTCCCACAGATCATATTGGGCAGAAAAAAATAAAGTGAGAGCTCACTTCTCACTGGCTCATCTACTCCTCTGATCCACCAGAGGAGAGAAGACCCAGTTGTTATTGAGTCAGCAGTGGCTTTATCTTGCGTAGGGTGGGCAGCAGCCTTTGGGGTTGACTCCCTGCATTTGCTGGGGTCCTGGAGGGAAACAGGGCAATGTCCTTCTGTGGGATTGTTGAAGAGCTTTCAATGAAGGTTCTATTTACAGAGGTGTGGGCAGGGCAAAGGGACCAACAAGGGGTAGTAACACACTCCTGGACTGGCAACAGCCATCTTATGGCCAGGAGAGGAGCCAGTCTTGGGGTGAAGCTGGCTCTCTGGGCGGCTGAGGGGAGACATAGAAAGAACCTGAATCCTTGATGCATCCAGGCTGCCTCTGGGCTCAGGGCTGACTATGTAATTTGCAGCGTCAGATGAAAACACAGGACCCCTTGTTCAAAAGGCAGGAAAAAAGTGCCATTAAAGATACAAAAATATACAACTTTTTCCTGTCTTCTGTGGTCTCTCTCTCTCTCAATTTGTCATAGTGTTTTTTATTTGCTATTCAATGTCATTCTATCTAAAGAAAAATTAAAAATTTAAATTATGAGCATAAATTTTACCTTTCATCTCTGTCTTGTGCCATGCCAGTTATAAATGCAAATATCAGATCATTTCACTTGTGTGGAGTCCAGTAAATTACACATCTTTTATTTCCTAGCTTATACATGCATATTTCTTTCATTCGTGCCAGAACAGTAGAAATGCTGCACAAAAGACTTAGCTGTTTTTATTTATATCTTGGCATGTGCACGTTCTACCCACACTCTACCTTTGGCTTACTGGTAAGTAAGGAAAGACTGAGGGGAAAGGAACTGTGGGTTTCGCTGTCTTTCTCTTGTCTTCTGTGTCATCATTCGGCATACTTGGTTGGCTGATTCAGGGAAGTGTCACTAGTAAGAAAGGATATGATAGGGTTCCTAAAGAATTTCAAGACAGTGACAGAGCATTAGTCCAAGTGAAGGGCCCTATGCCACTGCTTGGGTCACATGCCCATGAAGCCAGCCCTGTCTGGGTTTGTCATGTAAAGTAACAAATGTCCAGTTTGAGATAGGGTTCTGTTGCCGCCAGAATTTAAACTTAACTGACTTAGGGTAATAGCTTTTAACACTAGGAATTAAAACACTTTTAGGGCCAGATACGTTTTTAGTTGACTATACATTCTAATCAAAACATAACTGATATCCTTACCTGTGCCTATTTTTCTTCCATCCTCTGGTGGATGGATAGTGGTCCATCTTGGCAAATGACATCATCTGCTACCCATTTGCTCAACCCAGAAACACATACATATATATGTATACATAATTCACATCTTTATTGAAAGTACAAAAATGTACCCTACAAAAAAAACCAGAGCAGTCACTTGTTCATTTCTTCAATTCATTTAACAGGCATTTAGTGAACTGCTCTTGATATTGTATGCAGTTTGAAGCTGGCAGAAAAGCACTTTGGAAAAACTCATGAGGCCATATGAAGGTCATTCTTAGATCTTCCTTTCCTCCCTCGCCCCCATAGCCAATCCATCAGCAAGGCCTATTTGTTCCTGATCTGAAAAAGATCTTCACCAGCCTCCTTCCTATTCTGCTGCCCTTACCCTGGGCCTAGCCACCACCAACTCTCCTTGGACATAGCAACAGCCACTTCACCGTTTCTCCCTGCTTCTTTTGAACACTGACAATCTCTGTGAAACAACCAGAGGGATCTTTCAAAAATGTAAATCAGAACACATCATTCCGCTGCTTCCTGTCATACTGAGAATAAAAAGCATATGGCTGACTGTGGCCCACACAGCCCTGTGAATGTCAGCTGCATCTCATGGCACACCCTCCCTTGCTGCAGCAGTCTAGCCATGGGGCCCCCCTGTGAGTTTCTTTGAACAGACTCATATATCTTTCTCCATCTCTTGGAATTCTCTCTCTCTCTCTCTCTGTTTCATTAGAGAATTTATTACCAATCTAATAATTCAGTCTGGGTAGCCCTTTGCCTTTTAATTGAGATACAGTTCACATACTATAAAATTCACCATTTTAAGGTATATAATTCAGTGGTTTTTAGTGTTTTCACAAGGTTGTGCAACCATCAACAGTATCTAATTCCAAAACATTTTCATCAGCCCAAAAAATGACCCTGTACCCATCATCAGTCACCCTCCAGTTTCCCCCACTCCAGCCCCTGGCAACCACTAATCTACTTTCTGTCTCTAGATTTGCCTATTCCAGACATCTCGTATAAATGAAACCATGTAATATGTGGTCTTTTGTGACTGGCTCCGTTGACTCAGCATCATGTTTTCAAGGGTCATCCCTGTTGTACATGAATTAGTGCTTCATTTCTTTTTATGGCTGAATATCCCATTGTATGGAGCCACCACATTTTGTTTATCTGTTCTTCAGTTAATAGACATTCTGGGATATTCTTACCCCACTTTTCATGTGGCTTCCTTCTCCTTTTTCTTTAGTTGTGGGCTTGAATTCACCATGGTTTCCTGCATGGTACTTCTCACCACTTGTACTTATATACATATCTGTTTGCCTGTTTATTTTCTGTCCCCTATTGTGGACTATAAATTTTGTAAGGGTAGGGACTAGATCTGTTTTTGCTCACCGTATCTAGCACCCTGCCTCACACATTGTCCAGTGTAAGGTAGTGCTCAATAATTGAATGAATGTCTCAACATATATGTTTCTCATTTCACCTCCTCCTCAGGCAAAATGATTGTAACCCCATTCTGTGGGCAGTTCTGTATCTGGCTTTCTCCCTGGTGTTGAGGAGAGCATGGGGAATCCTAAAGCATGAGGATACTTTAAATGCTGGCAGGTTACTAGAAGGATTTCTTTGGTGCAAAACACTGTCTCACTGCTCATCTGCTATGCAAGGCCACAGAATCATTTGAAAAGTACATTTGGCTGCAAATAGCAGAGACCAGAAATGACAATGGTGTAAACTCAGTGGAAGGTGGTTTCTCTCTTGAGTCCAGAGATTGGCAGTCCGGGGCTGGTGTGGCAGCTTCACAGTCATCAGGAAAAGCAAGATCCTGTGATCCAGGATCCTTCTGCTTCACCATCCCTAGTTCATCCTTAAGGTGGCTTCGTGGCCCAGTGTGACTGCTGGAGTCAAGTCAGTGAGTCTGCAGTCCAGGTGGGAATGGAGTGGGGGGATGGGCACAAAAGCATAGTCCAGCTTTGCGTTTCTGGTGAGGAATTTTCCTCAAAGTCCCACTACTACTTCTTACCTCTATTGGCCACCCCTCACTGCAAGGGAGGTTGGGAAAATGTAGTCTTAGCTGAGCATCCTGAGAAAGAAGGGAAGAATGGCTACTGGGTAGGCAGTTAGCAACTGGAGTGGGTTCGTTTCCTGCCCTCAGCACCCTGGGCCATGGCAGGCAGCTTCTGCTCATTGGCCTGGACCTTCCCGCCTCCTTCCTTCCCTAAGTGGCCAGAATCAGAGCCGTGACTTTGTGTGTCTGGTTGACCAGAGGATGGGATTATTTTGAGACTTCTCAAGGGCCTTCAACCAAGAAACCCACCATGTCACCAGCAATAATAATAATGGTAGCTTACATTTATTGCACACTTACTGCATGATAGGTCCTATCGTTAACATTTTTCACGGGGTAATTTTTTACTTAATCCTCACACAACACCCCTATTATTATCACCATTTTGTAGGTGAGGAAACTGAGGCACAGAGAGGTTAAGTAACCTTAGACAGTCTCACTGTTAATGGGTTTTTCCCTTTCAATGTATTATGAATAAGAGGATTAAAAAATAAAGCCTGACCTGTTTTGGTAGATTGACCACTGTTCTGTCTTCCATCTGATTAGCTGGGATCTGGACAGTGCTTTGTGGAAAAGCACCCAGCAGTCGAAACCACATTGACAAGCCGTTTTTATAGGAGTACAGGAAGGGGCTTAACTGTTGGCACATCCAGCAAATGGCTGGTGACAGGAAGAAAAAGGATCCACAAGCTATGCAGGATTTCCCCAGCCCATGAGCCTGGGGTCAGCAGACCACAATGCAGTTGTGCCAGCGGGCTGGGCTTGGCCTTTAAAATGACAGTCACCCCAACTGCTCTTAAAAGTTTGTAGGGAGAAAAAGGCTGTTCCCAGTTCAGGTCCTCTGAGAATTAATTCAGGCACCAGATCATCTCCTAGGTGCCTGTGATCAGCCATGATCAGTGGAAATCTTTGATTCCCACAATTCTTCTCTGAGTTGAGACTTTTGAGACACCTTCAGGTCCATATCAGTGGCTCTCTGCACCTCTCACCAAGGTGGTGGCACAGCAGCACGTGGGTGCTGGAGCCTGGCTGTAGCAGGTGTTTCAGTTAGGGAATGCATTTGGCTACAACTATCAGAATACACAAGTAGCACTGTCACTTCAACACGGTGGTGTTCTGGGAACAAAAGAGACCCTCTCAAATCCAGTTATCACATCCGCATTCTAAGCTGGAAAAAGGCAGATTGGTGAAGGGGCAAAGGACTGTGTGGATGAGTCCAACCCTTTTTGTGAAGAGAATGGAAACACTTTTCCAGAGTCCCTGAATGAGAAACCTTCGCCTACTCCCAGGTTGTGATCCTGTTTTACCTTCTAGACACACTCATATTTTTCTTTTTGCATTTAGGTCTTTGACCCATCTGAAGTTGATGTCTGTATGTAGAAGGAGATAGGGTTCAAGGCTAAGGCCATACTCTTAACTGCATTGTTGATGGTTCTAGAGCCAGACCTGCTGGGTTCAAATCCCTCCTGGCTGTGCTGCCTACTTGCTGTGTGATCTTGGGCAAGTTACCTCTCTATATCTCAGTCTTCTGGTCCATTAAAAATGGGGATCTTAGTAGAACCTACTTCACAGGTTGTTATGAGGGTTAAGTGGGTTAAAAAAAAAACCTGAAAATAGTGCCTGGAATGTAGTCAAACCAAAACAAAAACCTGTGCTTCAGCCCAGAAAGAGAATTTGCAAGGCCACATATGGGTTTCGGGGCTCAGCAGGGAACTCTGGACCTGTCAGTGGGTGAAGTGAAGCATGTCACTCACTGAGGTTACTGTCTCTTTATCTTTACAAGAAATTGCCAAACTGCTCTCCAAAAATGTTTGTTCCAATTTCCACTCCCACCTGCAATGACTGAATGTTCCCCTTACTCCACAACTTCAGCACATTTGGTGTTGTCAGACTCTGACATTTTGGCCAATCTGCCATGTGTGAAATGGTCACACAGTGTTGTTTTCCCTGAGTGGCTTCTCTGCAGAAGTCATCTGCGAGCCACTCTGCCATGAATTTTCTCAGGCTAGGCTGGAGGCAGGACCACCATTGGGCCCCTGCACAGTAAAGTCCCCATAGCTCTGTGTTCAGAGCCCCACAACAGCACACTTATCTTCCGGGGAGGTTGGGGCTGGGGGTGAGGGGGACAGGAAATGAGGAAGTGAGACCCTCGAAGTCAGTGACCCAGCCTTAGTCATATTTGTGGACTGCATCAATCAATAAAAGAGCCAGTGATGAACTGTTAGTGTGTGCTATTAATGGAATATAGGTCATAAGAGAAAACATGATTAATTGCAGGATGATCTCAGTGGCTGTTGAAGGCCTAGATTTTCCCAAGGCAAAGTCCTTTCTTCACGTATCAGCTTTCCTTTGTTGGGATGTAGGGTAGAGGCAGTTGAATGAACAGAGAATTTCCTAAGTCACTATTTCAAAGACAGGATAGAGATGAGTATAATGGGAATCTTCTCTAAATGAAGGATGATTGAACCACTTTATTAGTAGGTGAATAAGTCCCTGATGCCCCAACATGAAGCTCTGGTAGTCTAGAAAGGAGAATGCAGCTTAAAGCAGAAGACCCCAGTGGGTTTGGTTCTCCTTCCCTCACATCTTAATGCCTAGATCAGCCACATACACAGCTGGTGACATAGAGGAGAGAGGCCTGGCTGTCCCCCAGTACCATCTGGTCAAGAGAGAGTACAGTGGCCGGGCCCTCTTAGAGTCTAGGTGGACACTGCCCAGGGTGTATATTCTGCTCTAAGAGAGAAACATGAGAGAACCTCTGGGTGTCTCTGGGCACAGGGAGAGAAAAGAGCTGATAGGCCTGGTCCCAGCAGGGTGATAACCCTGTGCCAGCAGCAGTCACTATCTCTGACCAGTTAGATGAGCCGCCTCTTCTTCCTTAGGGAAGACCAAGTAAAGCGGAGTGGAGAGGTGAGAGCGGATGATCCTTTCCATATGAGTTGAGGTGGAAATAGGAGGATGGATTAGAAAATTCAAGTGCAGAAGTACAGGAACAGAAAAGCACAGGCATGCTGGCTAGCCCTGGCGTCAGGAGAGCAGCACCCTGGCAGAAACACCTCACCCAGAGCCCTGGTGATAATGCCTGCTTCAAAGGCTTTCAGTGAGGATCAAAACCAAGGTCATTAATATGTAGTACTCTGAAATGTAATCTGAGAGATTGATTTTCAGTGTGTTGATTATGGAGTTGTGAAACTTTTGTCAGGCACTTCTCCAAGGACATCCTCTCTTTCCAGGTGGTATGAAGTGGGGCTCTGGGATATCTGGGGTCCTGGCTGAATTCCTGGCCCTGTAGCCCATTTTGTAAAGCAGAACAAAGTGGAGCTGCGGTGGGTGAAATGGGGGTGTGGAGGCCCAGAGCCTCACGTGCTGCCTCCTTTTGCTGTCTGCAGTCTCCCCAAGGGCTGCACTCAGGGGAGTTCAAAGTGAAACCTCGTGGGGCTTTAGGGGGACCCAGCCCTGCCCGCTAGCTGGCCCTGGCCCAGACAAGTCATTTAAGCATTCCCAACCTCAGTTTCCTTTCTTGCTAAGTGGACAGGCCAGAGTAGATCAAAGTGTTCTTCAGCCATTTCTTCTTACAGACAGGGGCTTCAGAGATATCCTTGAGACCTTGAGACATGTAGTATTTTGTGTTTTTTTTTTTCCTTTCCTGGAAAGACAGGACATAGTTTTGTTTTGTCAGCTTCTTAGAAGGGTCGTGTTCACCCAAACATGAAGGGGTGCTATATTGATTTCTGAGGTCCCTTCCTGTTTTATTAGTCTGTTGTAGGTGACAGAATCTCCCCAACTTAAACTGGCTTAAACTGCTAAGGAAGTTAATGGTTCAGAGACCTGAAAATCCCAGAGCGGGACCTGACAAGTCACCACTCAGGTATTTTCATCAGGAATCCACTCCTCCTCACTTCTGGGCTCTGCCTTTCTCAGCTTTGACTTTATTCTCTGCCCCCACCCCACCTTCCACCCCTTGGGATGACAAGGAAGCCCTCAGCAATCCCTGCCTTACATCCCGTCTCTTTCCGCCCAGTAATTGCAGCAAAATTTCCACGGCACGCTCTGATTGGCCCAGATTGGATCGTGTGTCTCTCCTGGAGCCACTCCCTGTGGCTGAGGGGAGGAAACATTCAGGCTAGGAGTCAGGTCAGGACACCCCCTTCCCTCCCCCATTCTCTCCTCTGAGCTTCTGTTCTTGGTGTAAACCTGTGGGAAATGAGATGCCCAGCCTGCGAGTGTAACCTGTGTGGCAGATGGGCCACGGCCATGGGTGTGCTGGGATTGTGGAGGTAACTCCAAGGACATCCTCTCTTTCCAGGTGGTATGAAGTGGGGCTCTGGGATATCTGGGGTCCTGGCTGAATTCCTGGCCCTGTAGCCCTCCTTTGCTGCCATTTCCACAAGCCTTTGGCAGTTTCCTCTCTGCTATATGAGGGACCCCAGAGTGATGAACATCCACAGCTTCCTCCAGTAGGCAGGAAATGGAGCCCTGGCCCAGAGAGACTTGGCACCACTGCACATCACTGCTGATCTGCCTTTAAAGAGCCATACGTGCCGGGCGGTGGTTCACGCCTTTAATCCTAGCACTCTGGGAGGCTGAGGCGGGGGGATCGCTTGAGCGCAGGAATTCGAGACCAGCCGGGGCAAGAGCGAGACCCCATCTCCACTAAAAGTAGAAAAATTAGCCGGGCGCAGTGGTGCACACCTGTAGTCCCAGCTACTTGGGAGGCTGAGGCAGGAGGATCACTTGAGCCAGGAGTTTGAGGTTGCGGTGAGCTAGGATGACACCACCGCACTCTAGCCAGGGCGACAGAGTGAGACTGTGTCTCCAAAAAAAAAAAAAAAAGAACCATATGCATCACTTTAGAGAAAGAAAGGGAGAAAAATTAGAGTGGCAGAAAAGCAATTTCTTTTGCAGTTTAAAAGGCAGCTATTAAAATTTTACAAGAGCTTTATTGCAGGGGCTTTCTGATCATCCCAGGAATTTTTAAAATGGGAAGTCTGGTGATAAAGGAAAATGTTCTGGGTGCTTCTGGTTTCTTCCTGCCCTGTGATGCATCTTGAAAACCAAAATTGGTAGGGCTTCATAGACCAGCTTAGGGATAGCAACTGCCCCAGAGGCCATTTCTGAGTGTTTTTAAAGTGTATGTTTTTCTGTATTTGCTGTTTCTATGTATAGAGCTGTTTCTAATTTTATTTTGCACTTCCCTAAATGGCCTGGTGGTGAGCTGTGGGAATCATCGAGAACAGCATTTGCCTCTGCCCTTTTATGTTAGTTGAGAGTCATTTGGTTGTGTGAACAAATAGAAATTCAGGTCAACTTGCTTCAGTATAAAAACAAACACATGGATGCATGGCCTGGGAGATTCTACTTGTAATGGCTTCAGGCATGGCTGGATCCAGGGCCTCATGAGGTTGCCAGGACCCAGTTTCCTTTTGCCTCCTGGCTCTGCATTCCTCTGTGTTGTTTTTATTCTGAGGTAGGCTCCAAAAGTAGATCTGACCAACTTAGCAGCCCCAGGGGAAATAAACCATCTCGTTCCCCATAGTCCCAGTATGTCTTGGGGCTGGTGTTCACCAGCTCTGCTCATCCTGGCTATGGTGCCAGGGTCACCCTGGGCCACCTCTGAAGGCAGAAACAGGGAAGGTGGTGCAGTGGCTTTATTGGCCAGGCCTGGATCATATGACCAGCCCCACCCTCACACCCAATCAATCCATGGGTGGGGTCAATTCCTACAGGAATCCCATGGGCTGAGTGGGAAAGGTGAGGTTCAGGGGGCTGACCTACAAAGGGAAGTGGATGCAGCGTGGGCCAAAACAGCCGATGCTCAGGATCCCTTACCATACTAAGTTCGTGAAGCTGAATCTGCCCCACACTCCCCAGTTACCTTCCCTTGGAACCTGCTTTGCCGTTACTCTCTCTCAGGTCTAGGTTAGGGGCTCTTAATCTTGGGTCCAAGAGGTTCTTAATCTTGGGTCCATGGACCCTTGAAGGGTGGAAGTTTAGAGGATCGTTTTCACGTGAAAACAATCCAGTTTCATTTTTGGCTGGGAAAAAAACATTACATCTCTATTTTCTGTACCATCTATCTGAAATTTAGCATTCTCTTTTGAATGAAGGCAGCAAACCATGGTTGTATTATCAACACTTAATGACTTTGTCACCACTAGAAATCACATATTTCCATATCACATTACAGTTGTTGCAAATATCACAAAATATCATTTATACTCACCAATTTCTAAATCACCATAATAATTATTGCCACTAGATCTCGTAATTTAAAGCGTTAATAAAGAAGCACAGATATTACCGTATCTCAGATTTGGTTTAGTTTACAGATATTTTGATACCTGAATATAATTGGTTTCCATTGTAATCTTGTGTATTATATTTTATACACTTAAAAACATGATTCTGAGGAGTCCACACCCTTCTTCACCAGGCTGCTGACAGGAGTCCTTGGCATGAAAAAGGTAAAGACCCCCTTTAAAAGGGGTTTCTCCAGGAACCCTAGGGGCAGGATTATCGAAGGTGGCCTCACTCCTGTACTCTGGAAAGTTAGCTAGCTGCTTGCTAGGATTTCCGTCCTGGGAGGCTTCCTGGAGGAGCTGACTGGCATTTGAGCTTGGTCTTGGCGTTTGGGTAGCATTTGGATGTTACAGTATTGGGGAAGTAGGGCAGGGCGGCATTGCCAGCCTGCAGTTAGCCTTCCCTTTGTTGACTGTCCTAACAGAGTGTGGTCTAGTCAAGTGGTCAGGAACCAGGCTGCCTGGGTTCACATCCTGGTTGTATTTAGTATACTTTTTTTTTTTTTAAGAGACAGGGTCTCGAGCCACTTTTGTACCTCCATATGCAGAGGCCATGACGCTGGTAAAAAAAAAAAAAAAAAAAGAGAGAGAGAGACAGGGTCTCACTATGTTGCCCAAGCTGGTCTCAAACTGCTGAGCTCAATGAGGATCCGCCTGTCTCAGCCTCCTCAGTAGCTGGGGCTACAGGCGTGTGCAGTCGCACCTGCTGAGTATACTTTTGACTGACTGGGCTACTTCAGCTACTGGGCTCCTTACCCACTGTGTGCCTCAGTTTCCTCATCTGTAACACGAGAGTAACAATAGTATCTACTTCTTAGGGTGATTGGGAGAGTGAAATGAACCAGCATATGTCTGCTAGGACAGAGCTGGCACATCAGGAGGGACAGTCATTAGTTAATGGCCATTCCACATAGGGTGGCTCTAGGTCATCCTCTCAGATCTCATCTGACTTAGTGCCCCACCTTAGTGCCTCGCACCCAGAATGTGGTGGTGAGCAATACCAACAGTACATTCCCAGCCTGGAGACATTCATTCATCCATGAAATATCCATTTAAATATAAACAACCATACTAAATATACAAAAATATGAAGTTCATAATATGAAGGTCCAAATCAGGCTATTTCTCTGTCATTCCTCTGTTCACAACTGTCTGAAGGAAATGTCCTTACAGTAGCCCTCCATCTGCGCCCATGTACCACCGCTCACCTGACACACACCCTGTGGCAGCCACACAGGCCTGCTGGCCGTGCCTGAAGTGCTCCACATGGGCTCCCGCCTCAGGAAGGCTCTTTCCCAGCTAGTCACACAAGTTTGTGGTCTCTCGTATTCAGGTCTCTGTCCTCTCCTCAGAGAGGTCTTTCCCAAGCTCTCTGTGTAAAGTGGCAGCCCTGTCACTGTGTCCTCACCTGTTGGGTTTCCATCAAGGTCCTTCCCACTCCCTGACTTGGTATATTGTCCTCCTCCCCTGCTAGAATGTCTGCTCCCTGAGGACAGCAACTTTGTCTTGGCCACTGGTATATTCTCAGTGCCAGGCATATAGTAAGTGTTCAATAAATATTTGTTGATGGAGTGAGTATGTGAATGACAGACGGATATTGCAGCAGGAAGGCTCAAGTTGGCCAAAGACATAACCTCTTTTTTCCCTCTGTGTAGATGCACAGTCTTTGACATCAGCTCTCCTGGGACCCTCGAGGAGCACTAGTGTCCAGAAGGTACTAAGGGTAAGTACAGTGCAGCTGTTTGTTTACTTAAATTTTACAACTCATACACATAAGCATCTTTATTATTTTAAAAAATTATACGAGAGTATCAAGGGAAAAATGAAAGTTTCCTTCACTATCCCTCCCATCACCCACAAGCCTAACATCTTCCCTTGGAGGTAATTACTGTCAGCCGCCGGGTGGATGTCCTGCCAGGCCTTTTCCCGTACATGAACATTCCTGCTTATTTATACACACTTACTATTTTAGTTTGCCTTATAAGAAAAAGGAACCATGCTATATGGATGCTTCTGCAGCGTGCTTCCCACCATCCCCAGTTGTAGGATGTCTCAGAGATCTTTGTTCATAAGTATACATCAGTGTATTATACTCCATTTTTTTCCTTTTTAATTCAGTTTTTAAAATTTACATAGAGTAAAATTCACTCTTTGGTATACAGTTCTTTGAGTTTAGACAGATGTATGCAGTTGTGAAACTGCCACCACAATCGTGATGCAGAACAGTCCCACCACCCCACTGTGTGAATGTGCTGGTTTCTCTATAGGTTAAAAACATAGTGTAGGTATTTACACATAATTAAAATATGTACATATGGTACATACTTACCTGTAATATATAGGTTTTATATATGTTATATTTAGGTTTCTGGCAGGCTTTTGCTCATGAACATCCTCTTTTGTTTCCGTGCGATGTATTCTAAGCAGTAGAGTGGGTCGCAGGCTATGTCATTCCAGGTTGCAGTGAGGCGGTCCTAAATGAGGACCCCAACCTTTGTTGGCATGGTTCTTGGGAGGGGGTGTTGTCTGATTCTTGAAGAACCAAGAGACTGTGACAGTGTGGAAGTAGAAGAACGGAAGATTCTGGCATCCAGACTGGACACAGGTGGTGGTGCTGGCTGAGTTGCAGAGACTGGTTAGTCGAGCTGTGGGAACTGAGTGAATCTGGATGGAACTTCTCATCTGTTTATTGGGTCTCATCGTATTCCTTCATCCTGGCAAAGCTCTGCCTTGGTACCTGGAGCTTGTTTGTGGGACAGTGTCTAGGGGCCAGATTTCTGTCGAAGGATGCTTCTTAGCACAATTCTTTATTAACTTTTTTATGTTGAAGTAATGTTAGAGTTATTAAAAAGTTACGAAAATGATAGAGTTCACGTATGTACCCTTCACCCACCTTCTCCTAATGTTACCATCTTACACAACTGTAGCACAATGATCAAAACCAGGAATTTAATACTGGTCCAATATTATTAACTAAATTACAGACGTTCATCAGATTTCACCAGTGTTTCCACTGTTGTCCTTTTTCTGTTCCAAGATCCCATGCAGGATCCCACATGACATTCAGTTGTCATATCTCCTTAATCTCTTCTGACCTATAACAATTCCTCAGTCTTTCCTTGTCTTTCCTGACCATGACACTTTGAAAGGGGACTGCTCTGTTATTTTGTAGAATGTCTCAATTTGGATTTGTCTGATGTTTTCTTGTGACTCAATTGAGGTTGTGCATTATTTGGAAGAACACCACAGAGGTGACGTTCCCTCCTCAGTGTATCATGTGAGGTCCATGAGGTCAGTGCATCTCCATCCTGGTAATGTTCACCTGGATCACTTGATTAAGGTGGTGTCTACCAGGTTTCTCCACTGTAAAGTTGCTGTTTTCCCTTTGTAATTAATAAATATCTTGGGGGAGATACTTTGCTAATATCCTGCATTTCCTCAAACTTCCACTTACTAATTTTAGCATCCATTGGTGGCTGGCTCTTGCCTGCAACAGTTATTACTGTGGTATTTCCCTAATGGTGGCTTTTGTACGTCCCTCATTCCTTTTACATTTATTAATTGGAATTCTTCTGTAAGGAAGACCTCTCCCTTCCCCCTCATTTATTTCTTTATTGGGTTATTAATATATATATCATATGGACTCATAAATATTTGTTTTAATCTGGCACATTCCTTTTTAATGGGGTAAAAGGTCCTGAATCCTGAGTGAATTCCTAGCCTTGCCTTTCAAATGGCAGGAGGACCAGCATTTTCCTTACGTGATAACCAGAGCCTTAAGGAACTAGAAAGGAGACAGGTATCACTTGTTCATTCATTTGATTCATTTGTTTCTTTTCCTTCACTCAACAAATATGCACTGGAGTACCTACTGTTAGGTTCCAGGCACTGGGGGTTCAGGAATGAACAGAACAGATAGAAACCTTTCCCTAAGGGAACTGACATTCTACTAGAGGATAAAACAATAAACAGATAAAAAGCGAATGTAGGCTAAGTTGGATGGGGATAAGTACCACAGAATATACAGAGATGAGTAAAGCTGGGAAAGGGACTGGGAGTCACAATGGGAAATTGTAGACAAGGTGATCTGGGAAGGCCTCTCTGAGGAGGCCCTGAGCGGAGGTGGGAATACGGCGGTGCCTGGCCTAATTCTTCCACCAGCCAGCTGGGAGAATGCAGTCAAATCATCTTACTTCTGGACAGGATTTTGGAATCGTAGTGAATAGGAAAATATGTTCCCTGCTCAGCTGTAGCCCATTGTTGCCCTGTGGAAATGCCAAGTATTGCAAGATTTTCTGATATTTTTCCCCCAGTGGAAAAGGAAAATGAGAAATTGTTGCTAGTCCGTTGAACTCAAATTATGCTACATCAGATAACTGTTGGTGGTACATGGATGACTACATTTTGTTTTCATTGTGTTTATTTTTTAAGTTACCTTTTCTTTGTACCAAAAGATACCAATTTTTCATCTTTAGTGATGATATAGATTCCTTTTTAAATATATACATTTAAGTTTAAAAGTGAGTTAATTTAAAGAAAGTATTTAGTAAATAATTATACAGATGGGAAGTAGCTGCAGCTGAAAGGAAGGGTGGAACACCCAACTGAGGTTTGGTAAACACCGTATTGGCTTAGCCTTCCACTCTTTTTCCTCTAGATTTGGGGTCCCCAACTGTGGGCCTGAGCTGAGGTTGGCAAACAGTTACCATGGGCGTGTGCCTTGAGCCGTTTGTGTCATGGTGGATGCATTGGCCAGGAATACTTTCAGCTTCAAGAACAGAAAACCCAACTCACAGCAGCTTGAATGAACAAAGCATTGTTCATGGTCTTGCCTGACCAATGCATCAGCCTTCCTGATCGCCTGGCAGGCAGGGTGAGACACTGTCCCTTTTCTTCATTAAAACACTTCAGTGGCTCCCCATTGCATACAGGATACACCTAAATTCCTGATAATGGCACAGAAAGCCCTCTGTGATCAGGCCCAAAGTCACCTTCTTGATGCCCTCTCTTCTGCCTTTCCCACGTCCACCTCTGATGAGGTGGGTTGATTTCTCTCCCATAGCAGCAAACCTGGAGGTACTTGGCTGCCAGTGTTAGTTCGGTGGTTGGGTAGTGTCAGGGCTGGAGCCTCTTTGATTCTCTTGACCTTTTTCCTCATGGTCATATGGTTGCTGCCGCTGCTCCAAGCAGAACAAAAGTGAAGGATCAACTCCAGTGACACGTTGTGTTTCAAGTCTGGACTGCTTAAGTACTCCCAGAATCCCCTAGAAGATTCCACTTCCATCTCATTGGCCAGAAATGTGTCCCATAGCCTCCCCTCACTTCAAGGAAGGTGGGAAATTTCATTTAACTTTTCAGC
This sequence comes from Daubentonia madagascariensis, assembly GCA_023783475.1. Classification (NCBI taxonomy): domain Eukaryota; kingdom Metazoa; phylum Chordata; class Mammalia; order Primates; family Daubentoniidae; genus Daubentonia; species Daubentonia madagascariensis. The sequence goes on along the minus strand of JAKFHU010001449.1, from coordinate 2,660,779 downwards.
CTTTCCTGAGGAGGAGGCCAGAGCAAAAGTGATTTGAGAGTGTCAGTTGGGTTAGCCAAAGCCAACAATGTCTGGCTCCATAGAGAAAGAAAAGCAATAATAATTAACATTAATGGTGCTGACTGTGCCAAGCCCCGCTGTAAGCACTTTATGTGCATGATCTCATTCAGTCCTTACAACTACCCTATGATGTCACTGCTGTGATATCTCCATAGTAATGATGAGGAAACTGAGGCACAGAGTGGTGAAGCTGCTTGCCAAGTAGAGGAGCTGGGGTGGGAACCTTTGCAGCCTGTCTCCAGAGCCCTTGCTCTTAGCCACTACACTTCGTTGCCTTGTAAGAGGTCCAGAAAGCGGTGGGGGTCCCAAGCTGCTCACTATCTAACCTTAGCTAAAATTCTTTGAGCAAGGGAGGAACAGGGCTGCATATTTTGCTTTGGGGAAGTTGTGATCGTTAAAAACCTTTCTTGTGAATCACATCTGCCTCTGTGTAACTACCTCCCACTGGTTCTGGTCCAGTCCTGGTGAGCAGCACCAGCCATACTTCTTCTTCCTGGCAGCCCTTCAGGGCTTGCAAATGGCTGAGCAAACTGCTCCTGGCCTCCCCTTTTCCCAAACAAACTGTACCTGTGCTTTTAATTATTCTTCCCAGAATGAGGCATCCAGCCTTGTTGCCTTTCTCTGGAGTTCTGCTGGTTGATTCAACACACGTTTATTATGCACGTCCTCTGTGCCTGTCCCTGTAGAGCTGTGTGGGCCCTGTACTCGTAGGGCTCCTCATCCAGTGAAGGAGGCAGGCCCACAGACAGTGACAGCCCAGAGTGGTCAGGGCTGTGATGGGGGAAGCCCAGGGGACTGTGGGAACCCAGTGGAGGTGTCTGGCCCAGCCTGGGGATCAGGGAGGGCTCCTAGAAGCAGCTTTTGGGCTTTGGGGGAGAAATAGAGATTCAAGGAGCAATGTCTCCCTTCTCCACCTGCCCCTTCTTCAGGGAAACTCTCCCTATAACTCTCAGAATCTCTGTTCCCTTCCTCTGTAAAATGAAAGGTTTGGACTTGGGTTTCCATCCATGCATCCATCCATCCAGCACTGACTAGGCATATCCCATGTTCCTGGTCCTCTGCTGGGCAGTAGGCTTACCTGGATATGCAGTGTGTTGGGAAGGTTCTGCAGGTAGACAATCCAAAGTAATGAGAGTTCTAATAGGGGAAGTCACGGGGCTGTGGGAACCCAGAGGAGTCACCTGACTATGACTTAGGGTTTCAGGGCAAGCGTCTTGAGGGAGGCAAAATCAAAAGTGGGTTGAGATGGTGGCCAAGAGCATGGGCTCCAGAGTCCAGCTTACCTGGGGTCTTGTCTTTGCTGAGCCACTGACTAGCCCTAAGTGAGCAGCTTGACTCTGGGAGCTTCCATTTTCTCCTAAGGTTGTTTTGAGGATTAAAAATGTGATTATGAATTTCAGGTACCTAGGACAGTGCCTGGCACAAAGTAGTCACATAATAGATGAGGAGGAGGAGGAGGAGGAAATGATGATGATGATGGGAGCTTACATTCATTAGCTCTTACTGCATCGGAGGTTAGGCAGCTTAGTCACAGGCTGTAAGATAATAAGTGTTAGTTGCTGCTGTTGTGATTATTTTCTTTCTGTACATGTGAGGGTTTACCCTGTGCTCAGCCCTGAGCTAGCATAGGACATAGCAGGACTATGTTTAGGGAGCAGGGCTCATACAGCCGAAGCCTGGACCAGGAATTTCATGGGAGGGGTGGGGAACCTGCAGCCTCAGGGCTACATGTGGCCCTCCAGATCCCCAAGTGCAGCCCCTAGACCAAATCCAAACTTCACAGAACAAATCCCTTTATTAAAAGGATTAGTTCTGTAAAATTTGGATTCAGTCAAAAGGCCACACTCAAGGATCCAGAAGGTCACATGTGGCCTCAAGGCCGCAGATTCACCACCCGGTCTTGGGCCTTTCAGCACTAGCCTCCGGAGCTTAGGCTGCCCTTGACCTCTGTGGCCAGAACGCATGGATGCTCTGCTCAGCCCATCAGCCAAGTCCCAAATTAGACCTGACAGTGTGATTTATTCTGTGGGCTGGAGCTGGGAGGGCAGAGCCCCAGTGGGTGATTCCAAAGGAAGGTTGTCAGCTTGAATTAGCCCAGGCTCTTCATGCAGCCTTGCTGTTTCAGCTTCCTCCAGCTAATAGGGTTTTCCAGGGTGTTGCTGGCTTCTAAGCAGCCTCCTCCCCTGTCCCCAGGGACTGGGGCTTGGCTGTGATCCCTAAGGAGCTATGTTTGATGAGCGCTGCTGCCGAGGCAGGCCCTGTCTAAAGGCAGCAGAGGCTGTGGGTCCCTTCATCTACCCCATCAGGAATTGAAAGTGGAGATTCCCGATTCTAATTCCCAATTCCCAATTCCGGGGGTAGGAGGGTGGGAGTTGTTGCACCCCCTACCCCCAGGCCTTTCACTGAGGTTCAATACTGGCAGCTGGAGGCCGTTCCCTGCTCCACACTTCCCAACCTGTGATCACAATGTCTCTGCCTCTAGCTGCCTTCATTCGTTCACAGTAATGCCAGTGATGGGTGAGATTCTGCTGCAGTAAAAAATTAACCCTGATTCCTAGAGACTGGACCCAACAAATGTTCATTTCTTACTCATGACACAGGCAGGTCAGGTGGGGGGCTTGACCCAGGTGAAATCTATGGCCTCCAGGGACACCACAGCAGGAGGCAAGAACCAGAGGGTTGCACAGCAGTACTTAGATACCAAGGCCCAGAAGGAACAGACTCACGTCTGCTCACACCTGGAACTAGTCTCATGGCCCTGCCTAACTGCAACGGGGCCGCAAGGGAACATGGGGGCACCTAGTATTCAGTGGGCAGTAAATAGCATGGCCAGAATTGACAAGTGTAATATTTATTCAGCACCTGCTGTATGCCAGGCCTTCTCAGGGCTCTGGAAATAAAAAGGGGTCCCTGCCTTCCTGGAGCTCACAGTTGAGTGGAGGAAACAGAATCTAAGTAATTACAGCAACAGCTGTGTAATTACGTCTGCGCTACGTGCCCTGGCGGAAGAGCCCAGGGGGCTGTGAGAGCATATCTGAGGGCCCTGACATGTTTGGAGAGGTCAAGAGATGTCTATCATAAGGACTGGCATTTGGGAGGAGGCCTGAAGGATGAGTAGGCCTTCACTGAGTGGGGGTAAGGACTGGGGAGAGAGTTCCCAGTAGCAGGAACCACATCAGTGGAGTTCTGGACGTGGGAAGGAGCTTGTCTCTGTGAAGGACCTGGAAGAAGGCGTGCATAGCTGCGGGGTCATAAGCGGGGACAGGTAGGTGGGGGCAGACTGTGCAGGGTCTGCAGGGTCTGGCTGGCCATGGGGAGGAGTTTGGTACTTGTAACACCTGCCTTTTGGAGCTGTTAAAAGAATTAAATGAGCACAATCATTCTTTCAACAAATGCTGAGTTCCTGCTCTTCGGCAGGCAGTGTTTCATGAGTGAACAAGACAGACAAATGTCCCTGTTCTCACAGAGCTGGCATTCTAGAAGGGGGCGACAGACAATAAGCAGGAAAAACAAATAAATATGATAATTCTAACCAGCAAAAAAAAACTACTGACCAATAAATAGGGTATAATTGAGAGTATATAGTTTGGGTGCTTTTGGCTCCAGGTATCAGAAACCCCCTTTCATGCAGGCTTCAACAGTCAAGAAATGTCTGGACCCCCAACTCCAAGTTACCAGCCCACTCTCCAGGCTGGTAACATAGCAGCTCAACAATGGCATGAGGGATCCAGGTATGTTCTGCCCACAGCTCTGCTGTCCATAGTGTTGCCTTCACCTTAAACCAGGTCCCTTCAATGGTCAGAGGATGGCAGTTAGGGATGCTGTGGGCAGTCTCAGGGCTGGGAGCAGAAGCTTTTTCAGACTCTGCATGCCCCAAGGATCTTCAGCTAGGCTGCCTTGGTGGGCAAGAATTATAGGAGCCAGTGTGAGAGTGGAGAGGGGGATGCCATGTCCAGGCAGGAGATGATGGAGGATGGGACCAGGGTAGGGGGAGCGGAAGGTGAGAAGGGGGCAGGTTCTGGGTACAGTTTGGAGGGAGAGTAGACAGGGCTTGCTAATGGCATGGCTGCTCCAAAGAAGGAATGCTGAGTGAACACACACACACAAACACGCAAGTGTCCATCTTGTACTGTGGCTTCTTCTTGTGAAAGTCATGGTGTGCATTTGCATGTTACAGGCTGTGAGAAATCCTACAGGAAAGAAACCTGCTTCTTTGACTATGGAACCTTTTTTCCCCCCGAAAGACACCTAGTAACACGTTCTGCACTATAATTTGGAAAGTTTTGCATTACTAGTGATTGTCATCCCTGCTGTACGTTAGAATCATGTTGGGAGCTTTGAGAAATCCCAAGGCCTGGGTCCCATCCCACACAAATTCAGTTAGAATTACTGAGGGTAAGACCAGGCATGGGATTTTTTTTTTTTAAAGCTCCCGGATGATTCCAGCGTGCAGGCAAGGGTGAAAACTACTACTTTATCGTATCCTTGGGTGAGTTTTACGTTATAAAGCTATATTATTTGTTTGCATTTCTGATGATCAAAGTAATACTTGCTTGTTATTTCAAAAAAGAAATCAAAGGACCTAGAATCCCCCAAGATAATCATTTCTGTGAGCTGGCATGTATCTTCTGGACTTTTTTCACTGCATGTACTAAAAAAATACAATATATGCCCCCAGACAAGGTGATTCCAAAGAGAAGATTTGAAAGATTTTTTTTTAAAAAGTTGGAGGCTCACTAGAAATGTTTGGGATATAGACAACATAATCAGGTGCTTATTTACATTTGCTAATTTATTAATTTTGTGACATATTTAGAATCTTGAGATCAAAAATGTTGAATTCAAATATTGCTTATATCCTCTCACATACCATCAAACAGTGTTATTCACACTTTTCACAGGCATTCTTATCACCACCAGAGTCATTTTTTGAGTTACCTGCACATATTTCCAGAATACGTTGTCTCCATGTCCCTCTGAAATATTTGTAATGTGGCCTTTCTTGAATTTGTGTATTATGTTGTCACTGGAGAAACGGTATCCCAATTCTTAAGAACCCAATCCTGTACCATTAAACAGTTTTTTAAAATTCCTCTTTTAGTTGTATATTGTTGACCTCTACAGCGTAGCCACTCAGTCACTGTGAAGTTTTTTAAAAAAACAAACTTTCATGTTTTTTAAGGACAGCTACTGAAAATGGGTTAATGGCTGAACAAATGTGAACATGTAAAAGTACTTGTGTAATCACTTGTTTTTGAGTCAATCAGACTAATCATTCCAAGATGAATAATAAATGACAACTTAGGAAAATTTAATTTATCCATGTAACTTTATCCCCCACAGTGGCACTCTGCTTCAAGACAGTTTTCAGTATTATATTCCACATCCTGTTTTTTAATTTTCAAAGTTCCCATTATATACATTATATAAATGCCCCATTGAGACTTTTATCACAAGTATTTTGTTTAAATTGATTGAATGTTGCTTACATTTATTTGTCACTATCTTGGTTTTTAAAGAAATCTTTTTATTATTTTTTGCCTGGCACCTGGTCAGTGCTGTATATATGTATATTAAATATGTATTAAATTCTTTTTAAATAAATTTTATTGTGTATATTTGAGGTTTACAATATGATATTATGGGATACATATAGATAGTAAAATGGTTACTGTAGTGAAGCAGATTAAACCTCTCGTCTCACCTCATTACCAACTATGTGTGATGAGCAGTTAAAATGTACTTAGTTAACAAATATCACTAATACAATACAATTTTATAAGCTTTAGTCCTCATGTTGTACATTAGATCTCTAAACTTACTCATCCTACATACCTGCTATTTTGTATCCTTTGACCTACATCTTCCCATCCCTCCCCCCGTAACCACTGTTTCATTGTCTGTCTCAATGTATTTGAGCTCTTTTTTTTTTTTTTAAATATTCCACCTATAAGTGAGATCACACAATATTTCTCTGTGTCTGACTTACTTCACATAGCATAATGTCCTGTAGGTCCATCCATGTTGTAGCAAATGGCAGGATCTCCCTTTTTAAAAAAGGCTGAATAATATTCCATTGTGTACATATATACCACATTTTTTTATCCATTTGTCTGTCAGTGGACATTTAGGTTGTTTCCATATCTTTGTTATTGTGGATAATGCTCCAGTGAACGTGGGTGTGCAGATATCTTTATGATACAGGGATTTCATCTCCTTTGGTTGTGTACCCAGAAGAGGGATTGCTGGGTCATATGGTAGTTCTATTTTTAATTTCTTTAGGAACCTCCATACTGTTTTCCCTAATGGTTGTGTCAATGTACATTCCTACCAACAGTGTACTAGGGTTCCCTTTTTTCCACACCCTCACCAACATTTGTTATCTCTTGTCTTTTTGATAATAGCCATCCTAATGGGTGTAGGGTGATATCTCACAGTGGTTTTAATTTGCATTTTCCTGGTGATTAGTGATGTTGAGTACCTTTTCCTATACCTGTTGGCCATTTTTATATCTTCTTTGGAGAAATGTCTGTTCAGGGCCTTTGCCCATTTTTAAAATTGGGTTATTTGGTTTTCTGCTATGGATTTGTAAGAGTTCTTTATAAATTTTGGATATTAACCGCTTATCAGATATGTGGTTTGCAGATATTGTTTCCCAGTCTATAGGTTGCCTTTTCATTTTGTTGATTGTTTTCTTTGCTGTGCAGAGGCTTTTTAGTTTGATGTAGTTCCATTTATTTGTTTTTCCTTTTGTAGCCTGAGCTTTTGGTGTCATAGCCCAGAAATCACTGTCACTTTCCCCTATGTTCTCTTCTAGGAGTTTCATGCCTTCAGGTCTTACATTTAGGTATTTTATCCATTTTGAGTTGATTTTTCTGTATGGTGTAAGATAGTGGTCCTTTTGCATGTGGAAATCAAGTTTTCCCAGCACCATTTATTGAAGAAACGATTCTTTCCCCATTATGTCCTCTTGGTGTCCTTGTCAAAAATTAGTTGATCATATATGTTAGGTTGATTTCTGGGCTGTTCTATTCTGTTTTTAGGTCAGTACCACACTGTCGTGATTACTATAGCTTTGTAATATAATTTAAAATCAGGAAGTGTGATGAATCCAACTTTGTTTTTCTTTCTCAGTATTGCTTTGGCTATTTGGGGTTTTTTTGTGGTTCCATACAAATTTTAGGGTTGTTTAAAGGGCCCGTTTACAGTATCTTATAACACTTGGAATTGTGGGGTCAAGCCCTTGGAAATAGTTACTAAGTCTGTTATAATATATGCCTCTTTTTTTATTGTTGCCAAAACTAGCATCATTTAAGTTTTTAGAAGCTTAAGTGTCTTTCCCAGAGAGCACTTGGTTCAAAATAAAATAATACGAAAGACTCTAAAAGACAATTATTATTTCTGAGGATAATTTTTTGGGAAAATCTTGTTTTATATTTGGGTAGGTCTTATATCCAAAATAAATTAGGTTAACCTCACACAAATACCTAGCTCAGAGGTGTTTGACCTTCCTGCGTGAACTATAACTAGTTGTAGAGCCTAAGTTCTCTTGCTTACCCAGCTTTATCTCATGCATTCATTCAACATTGATTTATTTTCTGTCAGCCATCCTGAGAACCAGTATAGAGGACAGTAGTAAAGATGGCCTTCGGAATGTGTTGGAACCCAGCCCTCCACTGCCAAAGTACTTAACCTTTCTGTGCCTCAGTTTCTCCTTCTGTAAAATAGAGAAGATAATGCTACCTCCCTCATTAAGGGGTTGTGAGCATTCAGGAACTTAATGCAGATCCACAATCCCAGGTGAAATGTGATCCAAGCTGATGTATGGTCGAAATATCCACGTGATGGATTACCAGTGCTCCTCCAGAAACTGCCAGAGTTGTCTTTCTAAAATCTGAATTACTCACAATTCCAGAACACATCTGGCCCAAGAGGTTTAGGAAGGGATCGTGCCACTGTATAAGCACTTAGCATAGTGCCTGACACATAGTAAATGCTGTGTCAGTGTTAACCATTTATTGTTACTACTATTGTTATTATTTAAAGTGCATACCTCCCCAGCCTTAGTCATCATCGTGGAAATGCTAACAATAGTCACAGTGAAATACTATTGCACACCTGCCTCAGTGGCTAAAATAAATAGCCAACATGGAGGAAATGAGGTCAGAGATTTCCATGTGAGGCCTTGTAGGTACTGGGGACTTTTCCCTAAGTGGATAGTGGGAGGCTTCTGAGCAGAGGAGAGACATGATCTGACCCATATATTAATGGAGTCCCTCTGGCTGTGTGTGGGGGCAGGAGTGGAAGCCAGGAAATCAGGGCAGGATCTCCTGCTATGGTCCGTGGTCCTGCCAGCGGACAGTGTCAGGCAGAGGGAGGGGCGGATCCCAATTATATCTTGAAGGTGGAGCCAACAGTGAGTATTAATGGCCTGGATGTGGGGGTGAGAGAAAAGGGGGACCTAGGATGACCCTGAGAGTTTTGCCTGAGCACTGGGTGAGTGGTGAAGGCGTTGAGTTGAGGGATACCAGGGTAGGGGCTTGCTAGGAGCAGCAGAGGTGGTGTGAAAAATCAAGAATGCAGCTTGGAGTCCAGTCAGTGTCAAATGTCCCTTGGACAGCTGCATGAGACAGCAAGGAGGCATTCAGATATACAAGTCTCAAGTTGAGGAGAGAGGGCCAGGCAGAAGGAAATATAGGGGGCCTCAGCAAAGATGTGGTATTGAAAGCCAGGAGCCCAGAGGAGATCACCGGGGGAGCAATGTGGATAGAGAAGAGAAGCTGTTCAGAGAGGTGGTGAGGACTCAGCAAAGGAGTCTGGGAGGGAGGAGACCCTGAGAGCGTAGACCCTGCGGCCAGGCGAGGAAGGAGGGAGACGGGGTATAGAAATGACTGTGCTAGGTCCAGCGATGTGGGGACAAAAGGCTGATGGGAGCAGGTTCAAGAGAGACAGGGCTTTGAGACCCTCTCCCAGCAGGTGTGAGTCTATGAAGGTGTGACTCCGCGTTTTATTTGTTGCTGTCTCTCTAGTGCTCACGCCACACCTGACAACACAGTAACTGCCCAGTAAAATGTGTTAAATTAATGTCTTCTTGGATTGGGGAGAAATTAGAACCAGAAGAGGCCCTTGAAATCAGAGGCTGTAACTCCAGAGTATGGCAGAAATGTGTTCTGAGGACCTAGGCTCTTGTCCCCAGTGGATGTTGGGGGAAGGGACAATTGCAAATGTAACCCAGATATCCATTTCCTGAGTGCCTGGTATCTTGGCCAGGACTGCTGTGGCGTCCCCATCTATCCGTAAAATGGGGATAAGAGCAGTATTGACCTCACAGTGCTGTTGTAAGGAGTCAAAGAGAGAATGCTGTAAGACTTTGTTTAATAAATGTGAGCTGCTGTTAAAAGTAATACTTTTGTTACAATTATTCTGACTTCATAGCCCTCACCACCTAGTGGGGGAGATATCATATAATCACTGAAATAGCCACATAATTTAACTGTGGTTAATTAAACTATGAAGAAACAGTGCAGGGTGCCTTGAGAAAGAACAGGCAGGAGGTGGAAGGTCTTATTCCAGGCTGGGGTGGGGGCAGGAGTGTGAGAAGGCGCTTTTCTAAAGAAGCGACCTGGAGCCTCAACTTGAAGAATGAACAGGAAGAGGAGGCCAGGGGAGGCTGGAGGCTGGGGTGTTTGGGGTGGGGAGAATAGCCTGTGCAAAGGCCCTGGGGTGGGAAGGTGGCATGGGTGTGTTCGGGGAGCCGGTGTGACCGGAGCAAAGTGAGGGGAGGGAAATTTTGGTCAGCAGGGCTGGTCACACTGACCTGGTGAGCCATGGGAAGACATTTGGTCTTTCTTCCCACAGCCCCTGGGAGCCACAGAAGGGTTTCAAGGAAAGAAGTGATACAGTTTTCTTTTGTTTTTTCACTCCTATGTGCATTTTCAAGGCTTGATGTCCTGATTCCCTTCCTCCCCCGGGACAGTTTGTATGGATTGTTACAAGCCAGAGTCAGGGTCAGAGACTCCAGCCCTCCCCTGCCACATGGCACCTTGAAGCTTCATGCTGTCATCTGGCCACTCAGCAGGGTTGAAAGGATCTTTCTGTAAGGGAGAAGGTGCCCTGGTTCTAGACTCATCAATCCCTAGGAAAGAAACAGCTTGCTGCAGTGGCCCACAAAACAGACCACAGCAGCCTGCCTCTTCCTCAGAAAGGCTCCAGGCCTCAATGACGCACGAGCCCTTCCTCTCAGAGAAGGGACCCCAGCCTGCTCGCCACAAAGGTGGCCTCGTTTCCTCCCAGGCCCAGAGCTGCTGACGGCCCTCCCACCCCATTTCCCTGTTTCTTTTGTAAGGTACCAACCAACGTGCTTCCCTCAGTCACCTCTTGTGGGCCAGGCTCTGGAGAGAGGCAGGGAGGGCTGCGGAGGGGAGTTTCCAGACTCTCTTTGTCTCTGGAGCGCCACACAGGAAATGACTCCTTTTTGGGCCCACATGAGTCTGCCATCTCCCCTCCAGCCTGGGAATGGTGTCAGATTTTCAAGATGTGGAGGGGCCCAGGTACCGTGAGCAGCTGATGGCTCCTCTGCCCAGGTGGCCTTTGCCAGTTGCTAGGTAAGTAGAGAGCCCTGCTGTCCCTTCTCCTGCTGTGCCCATGGCTGGGCCCACTCAGAGCAGGGTGGGCTCTGACCCTGCAGGGAGGGGGCTTCCCTTCAGAGCACTTAAGTGTGTAGTGTCTCACGAAACCCACATCATTATAACTGTTGCTTCTTAGCAGCACCGCTGGGTGATTGAGAAGTTCCTCCAGAGACCCTTGAACAGATGGACTCCCCATCTAGGCCTTGCCCTTGCTGCTAGGTGTATTATGGGTATTTACTCACTTAATCCTCCCAAAAACCCTCTCAGGTAGGTGCTATCCAGTTTTACACATGAGGAAACAGGCACAGAGAAGTCAAGTCACTTGCCTGAGCCACACAGGAAGTGGTGGAGTCAGGATTTGAATCTAGGTCCCATCTGGCTTTATAATCACTCTGCCGTGCTTCCTGCTAGCTCACTCAACTCCCCTCCCTCACACACACTCTCTCCCCCTCTCCACCCCCCTTTTATCGTATCATCCTGTTTTTTCTCTTCATACCACTTACCACAATCGATTTGTTGACTTATGTATTGCCTGTCTCTACCCGTTAGCATGTAAGCTCCTATTTGATCACATGAATTATGTGTCTTATTCATTGCTATGTCCCGAGCATCTAGAATTGTACCTGGCACAGAGGAGCTGCTTAATAAATATTTGTTTAATGAATGACTCGAAGTTGCCAGTGACAAAGATGTCTCACTGGATAGGTTTTTGTTATTTTTTCCTTCATCCTCTATCCCTCCTTCCTTTTGCTTTATAGAAGAGGCAATCCAACTGAAATCGCTCGTCCCGAGTCCCAGGGCTATCTGTGGGTAGAGCCGTGATTGAACCTGGGGTAGGCTGACTCCAGAGTGCACGTTCCTTTGCCTGCCCCCTTGTCTCACTTGGCCTTTCCCTTTATTCCGACGGAGTGATGGTACACTGCAGCCAGCGAGGTCTCCTTGCTAAGGTCCCCTGGCCATGTGCCATTTCAGAGATCCCAGCGGTAGCCCAGATCCAAAATCTGACCTTTGATTCAGGAACAGAGCGGCTGCAGGAGAGCCACGCTGGGCTTTCAGGTCCTGTCTCTCATCCTCAACTACAGTCAGCTGGGGATTAACCCCCTGCCATTATCAGGAGAAACAGAACGCCGGAGACTGGCTGCAGCTTGGCTGTCGTAAAGGATGAAGAAAACAAAATAACCCACTGCTGAGGGTTTCCGGAGCCCTTGTGCACAAAGATGCAACTGACTGTTTCTGTGGCATCGTGGTGTGCCCCAAGATGGGCAGGGGACATGCAGCTTGAGACCCGTGAACGTTCTCCATACATCAGCGTTAATTGGCCCTTCCTATTCAACGCTTCTGATGCCCTCTTTCCCCTTTGCAGAGATTTTCTCTTGTTTAACAATCAAAAAATGACTGGCTAGTTTGTGGGTCTCAGGATGCTTTTAGTTGCAAGTAACAAAAACCTTGGCACCATCTAGCTGAATGGTAAAGACATTTTAACGTGTTCTGGAAGCCCAGAGGTGGGCTGGCATCAGCTGCCTAGGATCAGCTACTCAACATGTCTGTCAAGGACTCATGTTGTCTCAGCTTTAGCTTCTTCCTAAGGCCTCTGTAATTGCCTTTTGGTCCCAAAATGGTATCCAGTGACAATCCGGGCCACTTGTTTTCTCGTCTACAGGCATCAGGAGACGGAGAGAAAAGCTCCCTCCCCCGTGGGTTATAAATACTTCCCTTCAGTCTACAATTGGTCCATTTTAGGTCACGTGCCCCGCCCCCTCAACCAGACCAATCAAATTTCCAGAGGAATGCCACACCCTGATTGCCTTTGACCAGTTGGGGTCCATCTTCCAGGAGCTGAGAAAGATGGAAGTGGGAATTGAGTAAACAATCAAATGCCTACGATGGTGGGAAAAGGTCTCCAAACTCAGTCTCCAACCAAGGCTCACTAAGTTAACAAATTGTGTCAGGCCCAACGGATGTTGTGGCACTGAGAGCAAAGAAGTGTGGTTTTCTTCTGAAGAAGTACACTGCCTGTGTCCAGTTTCTGCCTCCTGCCTCTTCCACTCTCACTTAACCCCACAAAAAGGGGGGAAGGGTGCAAGTAGAGTCTGGCTGCCAAAGACTACTCATCTGATGGTGGAAAAAATGTGTGTCTCCTCCCTTGTCACTGGGTAGGTTTTTGTTATTTTTTCCATCTTCATCCTCTGTCCGCCCTTCCATTCCTCCCCCTACTCTGAAGTGTTTGTGGTGTGCCTGTAGCTATGTACATATCCTTGTAAAATATATGTTGAGGTTTGAGTTAAGAGTCAGTTTCCAGAAATGGTTTTGGGCTCTGTCTCTCATTCTTTGTTTCTTCCAATTTTCACCAAATAGCATGTGTTTGAGATCTGGCCACGTTGTTCTGTGTGCATCCAGTGTGGTGTTGTATCTGATGGCTGGACAGTCGTATGTGATGGGCATCTGCCACACCTCACATAGCTAGTCCCCTGGCGTTGGGCACCCAGCTCCACACCACTGCAAACAGTGCTTCAGAGAGCATCCACCTACCTGCGTCCTTTTGAACCCATGGGGTTTGTATCCAGTGATCACACTGTGGCAGGAGACAGGCATTCTCTCTTGCCCCAGGGATGGCCAGGCTGTGCTCCCTAAGGTTGCTCTGGCCCATGCTCCCCAGAGTACAGGAGAGTCCAGCTTCTCCATTTGCCTCTAACCACTTGCTGTTATCTTGCTTCCTAATTTGCACCAGTATCATGAGTGTACAGTGGGGTCTCTGGGGTTTTAATGCTCTGATGATCAGTCTGGCTGAGTGTCTTTTTGCACCCTGGTTGGCTTAATTCAGGCTCCCCTCTCTGTGAGTGGCCTGGTCAGCGCCGTCATGAGGGGCGATTCTGGAACCAATGGCCTAGGTTTGAATCCTGACCCTGCCACTTAACCCAGCAAGTTAGTTAACCTCTCTGAGCCTCAGAGTTTCCTTAAATATACAATGGAAATGATAATGGTTCCTATATCATAAGGTATTTTGAGGATTTAATGAGATGATATATGTAAAGCATTTAAGACAGTGCCTAACACATAGGTGATATGAAAGTATTAGCAATAATTATGATCACCATTATTACTGGGTGCTATAAGTTTCTAAAAATTCAAAAAATATTTTATCTTCTCTCTTTTAATTCACATCAGAATGTTCAGAATGTCTGCCTGGGGAGGCATTTCTGGCTTCTCTTTGATTGTCGGAAAGACAAAATAATCAAAGTTGTAAAAAGACAGATCAAGCTTGGATATACTCCTTTCTCCCACATTTGGGTGGAGTGGTGTATATTCATTTCCATGTATGTGGTTTTTAATTTTTAAAAGTATGATGTGTGAATTTTTAAAAATTTAAACATTATAGAAGTATATAAAGTAAAAATTGAAAATCTTGCTCCTCTTTTCCCTGCACCCCATTCCCTCTTTCCAGGGGTAAAATAACCATTATAAACAGTTTGCCGTGTCAACTAGGTTGTTAAGAGACTCTGGAGCTAATGAGTCCTAGTACTTGACTGGCTTTGTTACCTCGGGCAAATTATTTTGCCACTCCATGCCTCAGTTTCCTCATCTGTAAAATGGAGACAATAACTCTACATTACAGGATTTAGGAACATATATAACACATAATATACGTAAGGTGTGTAGAACAGTGGCTGGCACATGGTAAGTGCTATATTCATGTTTGTGGATATTATGATTATATCGCTACTAACCAGACTTTTCCCCTCTGGATAACACACACTTTTTTTTTAATGTGATGTGATACCTACTTTTCCTTCACAGGTACCATTTGTCACTTATCAGTGTCTCTTGGAGATTGTCTCACATTAGCACGTTGGCTATGCCCTTTTTCTTTTTAGTGGCTGCCCAGGTTCTGTTGTATGGATGTATCAAAATTTATTTAACCAGCTCTTTAACCCAGGGACTCTCGGGTTATCTTCTTTTCTTCGATCTCATGTAGCGCCGCAGTGGGGAACCTTGCCCAGGCAGCTCTGGGTTCTTGGGCCAGTGCCTCTACTGGTGTTGGAATCGCTGGGTCCATGGCTGTGCATGGTTTTAATTTAATGAACTGACAAATTGCCCTTAAAGAAGGTTCTGCCACTAGAACCTCGTGTACCCTCACCAACACAATAGGAACTAGTTTTCTTTTACCTGTTGGTTTTGATTTGTTTTGATAATGGAAAATTTCAAACATTTACAGAGGTAGAAAGCGCATACATTGCCTGCATGTACAGACTTGTCACTAGATTCCACAGTTATCAACACATGGCCAATCTTGTTTCATCCATTCCCCTGCCTTTGGGTCATTTTGAAGCAAATCGCGAACATTATATTTTATTTGAGGGCTTTAAACTCCACATCCGCAATGACCCTGTACGTTATGGAACGGAGAAGGACATCTCCATAAAATAATCCTGTAGTGCGCTTCCCAAGGTGTATCTTCTCCCTTGATTCTCAGGTGCCCATAAAACACAGACAAGGCAGGTGTATCTGTCAGGGAAACAATCCATTCTGGGTATTTTAGGCAGAGAATTTTGTTAAATAAGTGGTGGAGGAACAGAGAAACCAAAAAGGAGTAAAGAGGCAATCCCTAGACGAGCAACCAGGGCTGAAGAGACACACGGAGGAAGGCTCCTCAGCAGAGCCCAGGGCATCTCCTGCTCAAGGTGGAGGGAGGACCACCCCAGCTCTTACCACCTCCACCTTCCAGCCTTCTGCCACTGCGCCCTGTTGGCTGAACCTAACCAGGAATCCTGGGATGTGTAGTCCCCTATGTTTCAGAGCAGGGTTGGAGGAAAGCAGGCCATGGATCAAAGAGGGAACTTGATCCCTGTTTTATAGATGAGAAAACCAGAGGGTTTAAATGGCCTGTCAGGGTCACATTGTTTAGTAATAATCACCGTCCCTGACACTGTGGTCCCTTGGTTGCCAGGGTAACCTGAGGTAGCTCTTTGGGCATTGCCTGCCAGCTGCTGATCACTGCTGCCTGGGACAGGCCTCCATGGTTACAAGTTCTTCCTTTTCCAGAGGAACCCACTCCAAGCTTCCCCGTGCCACACTCAGAGCAGACACTGCCTTTTGTTCCTAGTTGTGGGACTGGGTTGTTCCCTGACCTAAAAGTCCTCCTGAGGACACTGTGTGCCAGCAGGCAGAGCCACTGGAGAGTTCTGGGTCATAGAGTATTCTTAGGGCGCCCCCTGCATAAGGTACCAGTGTTCTGCACCACAAGAGAGGCCAGAGGAACGTCACACCACAAGCTGGCATTTAGTGGGCAGCTACACACTCAGCTAGGCATTGGGCACGTGGGGGTGGGAGCTGTGCTGGGCTCCCTCCTGGAGCTGATGGCTAATTCTCATAATAATCCTATGAGGGGTACTGCTGTTAGCCCCAGAGAGTTAAGTAACTTGCCCAAGGCCACACATCTAGGGAGTGGCACCTCATGTAATCCATATAATAGGAGTAGTAGTAATAGTAGCTAACACTTCATGGTGGTTACCTGTTCCAGGCCCTGCCCTCAGAGCTTTACATATTAACTCATTTAATCTTCACAACAGCCCTATGAAGGAGGTACTTTTGTTTTTTCCATTTTGCAAATGAGGTAACTGAGGCACAGAGATGAAGGGACTTGTCCAAGGTCACACTGCAGAGCTGGATTCAAACCCAGGCAGCCCAAGTTTAGAATCCATGCTCATAACTGCTGTACTGAGTCCAAGATAAGAGTGAACGTTTGCTTGCATGGTGCTTTATGTTCTTTTTCAGATTTTATCTCATTAGACACTCATTAAAGCAGAGACAGATCATGGTTACCATTTGATAGGCAAGGAACCAGAAAGAGGCCGATGGTGACAGCAGCCAGCAGGTGTCCCCGGTGTCACCCAGGTCCTGTGCTAATTGGTCCGTGTGGGTGATTATCAAAGTTTCTTCTATAACCCTGTGAGGTAAATACACATGAGGAAGCTAAGGATAGGTGAAATGCCCTCATTCAGAGCTGGCAGGAAGTGTTGCTTGCCTTGGTGCATCAGACTCTAGCGCCTGTGCTCTCAACAACTGTATATCTCAACAACTGTATATGGTCTCCAGGGATATCACTCACCAAATGCTGACTGAGTGCCTGCTGCCCCAGGCACTGTGCTGGTGCTGAGAGACACCAGTGAACAGGCCATTCATTCTGAGTGCCTCTTGCCCATGCCATACTGGTTTCTAAATATTTTATATCTCAACTTGGAATGTAAGTAATGGAAAATTCAACTCACAGTGGCTTATTTAGCTAAAAGCCAAAAGAAAGGGTAGTTTCAGGGTTGGTTCAATGCTCCCACATGTCAGGGCCCCAAGTCTGTGCTTCTGAGATCATCTTGGCCTTTTCCTCTTGGTTGCAAGATGGCTGCTGTGGCTCCTAGTATCACATCCTCTCTTAGCCACAAGAGGGGAAGCGGGGCCAGCCGGGGCCAGCGGGGGCCAGCCAGCGTCATGGTACCTCTCTTTTATCAGGAAGCTTCCCAGAGGCTTTCCCCAGCTTCTAGCAGCCTGACTTCTCAGCTGGAAAAGTGAGTGGCTTTTTCAGCCTCAGTATTGGCAGGTGAGCGAAGAAGGCAGTCAGAAAGCTGCGGGGACGCCAGTGAGAGTGTTTGCTCTGGCGCAGGAAATGAGCCTTGCCTTTCAGTCAGACTTGGCCCCAGGGGTCTCTCCTGATGTCGTGGGTGTTGGTACCTTTCTTCATGCAGCAAGTCAGGAGAGCCTAGAAGTCAGAGCATGGACTCTGAAGTCAGCCTTCAGGATGTGAACCCAGCTTTGCCACTGACCAGCCTTATGCAAATGTCACCTTATGCAAGTTACTTTATTTTGTGCTTCAGTTTCTCATGTATAAAACGGGATGATATTATACTAGCACCTCTCTCAAAGGGTTGGGCAGATCAAGTGAGTTAGTATATGTAAAGCACTTAGAACAGTGCCTGGCACATAGTAGGCCCCATATAAATGTTAGCCAGTATTGCTCATTCTTTGAATCATTATTCCGTTCGTCAGCAGTATTTGAGTTTCTCTTTGGTGTGCCAGGCACTCCTGGGGAAGCAGGCAAGTAGGCGTGGTGCCTGCCCCATAGGCCTTGGTCTTGTGGGGGCAGGGGTGGCTAATCCCATGAAGCAGCCACCAGGAATGCCAGGCAGACAGCCTTTCCAGATGCTCTATCAGGGACTGTCACTAGGCAGAAGATGAGTGAAAGTCTAGAGGGTGGTCCACAAGGGCTTCCCAGAGGGAAGGCATCACCCAGGGAGGTGGTTTGGGAAGTGGGCCAAAGGAAGAGGCAGAATAGCAAAGAGCCCAGCAATTGCTGCCAACAGAACACAAGGCAGGGAGGCCACTCCAGCTGCACAGCACTTGGGAATTGCTTGGAAGTCCTGGGAGGTGATTGCCCTGTGAGAGCAAATTTGTATTGAGAAATCATCTTTGAATCCAAGTTTAAAAAATAAAAGTAATCTAGAGTTGGTGAAGTCCATGGGTTGTGAGGCGAGGTCTTTGGAAGAGGCGATCCACACCTCCATGATGGTAATAACAGAACTATTCATTGGGCACAATTGGACACTGGGTGCTGTGCTTTGCATTTATTCCTTGCTGAACCCATACAGCCTCCTGTGAAGCCAGTGTTGTCATTCGCATTTTCCAGAGAAGTCGCGGGACCTTCCATGCACACAGTCATTGCTCATTCAGCAGGTGTGTGTTGAGCACCTGCCATGAGTTCTAGGTGATGGGGAGTGAACAGTGAAGAGTCCACATTCTGTGACGCTCACGCTTCTAGTGGAGGGAAGGGACAAGTGAATGACTAAATGGAGAAGCAAACTGAAACCAAGGTTTGTCCAAAGCCAATGCTTGTAACCAAGATTCAAGGTGCTACCGTGAAGCGGTTAGGAATACGGGCTACATTCCAGTCTCTCTCTTCTTGGCTCTGTGTGACCTTGGCCTAGTGACCTCCCCTGCTGAGCTTCATTTTCCTTATCTGTAAAATGAGGATCTGGGCAGGACCCCCATCAGTCAAGATTGCACTTTGCATGTAACAGAAAACCAGTAGGCAGTGGCTTCAATAAGGCAATAGTTGGTCTCTTGCTCATAGGAAGGAAAGGGAGTGTAGACAGACTGGGGCAGGGCCACCGCATGAGGGAACGGGCTCCTGCTGAACCCCGACTTTGCCATCCTCAGCGTGTGGCTTCCAAGATGGCTGCTACACCTCCTTATATGGCATTCACATTCCAGGTACGGGACAAGGGTGGAGAAGATGTGCTAGCTGTGGCTGCTGCTTTTTAGTAGAAGAGCAATACCTTTATCAAAAGATCCCTTCCCCCACCCCCAGGAGACTTCCACTTACCTCTCATTGGCCAGAAGTGGGTACATAGTTAGCCATAGGTGCAAGAGAATCTGGGAAAGCAAGCTTTTTGAATGGGCATCCTGTTGCCCCAACAAATTTGGGCTCCTGTCAAGGAAGAAGAGGAGAGTGAGTTTAGACTTGACAACCAACAGTGGAGTCCAAGGTGCCTGACACTGAAGCAGCCCACAGTGGAGGTGCAGTATTCTCACACTGCAGGCCTGAGTTCTGGTTCTTGGTGTCAAA
The DNA here is from genome assembly GCA_023783475.1 of Daubentonia madagascariensis. Lineage (NCBI taxonomy): Eukaryota > Metazoa > Chordata > Mammalia > Primates > Daubentoniidae > Daubentonia > Daubentonia madagascariensis. The sequence continues at coordinate 2,641,480 of JAKFHU010001449.1, read as the reverse complement.
GATCCCATTTAGGGATCTTTGCACCTGCTGTCCATCTGTCCTTGCCACCCACCAACACCCCTTTTCGTTGGCCATCTTCTCATCCTTTAGGGCTTAAGCAACACCCTTCCATGAAGCCTTCCATGACCACCCACTCTACAGCAGCCTGTTCCTTTCCTTATCAGTTTATCCTTTCCTTATCTTGCTATACTGATATGTGTGCTTGGTAAGTGCGTTTAACTAATTGTCTCCCCCTCTAGTCAAAAGGCAGAGAAGGGGCTACCTTGTTCACTGCTTTACTATTTATTACATAGTAAGATCACAGGAAGTATTCATCTAGTGAATTTGTAAATTAATAAAAAACTTGTTTGGGTTTTTTTCCTCCTGATTTTGAAAAAACATTCATGAAAGTAATTTGAAAAAATATAGGAAGATGTAAAGAACAAATTTTCAAAAATCATTGGTAGTCCCAGCACTAAATTTAGAGTATTTCTTTGCAGTCTTTTTTCTATGAGTGCATCCCATATACCTATAAATATTTACTGTCATAAGGATATGCAGTAATTTACTTAATCATGTTCCTGGTGGCGTTGGTTATTGAGGTTGGTTTGTTTGTTTTTTCTTTTTTTTTTGCTTTATAATCAATGCCATGAACTTTTTTTTCATCTCTAATTATTTCTTTGGGATTAATTCCCAGAAGTAACATTACTGGTTCAGAGGGTGAGAACATTTTTTAAAGCTATTGCCAAATTGCCTCTAGAAAGGTTCCACCAACTGTGAACATTTTTTTTTAAGTCTGTTGTCCTGGGAGAATGGCTGATTTCCTAGTGTCCTGGGCTCATTTGAGCTCCCGGATAGCCGGGTTCCCCCTTCCAGCCCGTCTTCCTCTGCCTGGCCTGGGTACCTGTCCTGCGTGCAGTCCTGAGTCAGGGTGTTTGGATTATGGTGTTGTGCAAACAGAGCAGCAGGCCCGCACCATCTGCCAGCCAGTCCCTCATGCCTGAGAGGAGGCTTTGCACACAGTCGAGGGTCAAGCCTTCTGTGGCATCACTGCAGGGGCAGGGCTGGGATGTACATTCCTAATAGCAGCCTGGCTCCACAGCCCCTGTCACCACCTGCCTCTCCCCACCCTGGGAAGGAAGACAGGAGCCCTCCTGTATTTCTCAGGTGGGTGGAGGTTCCTTCTCCCTGTCCCCACCTGTCATGTGTCGAGTTGTCCTGAAACTGCCTCTGTGAGTACAGCCCTTGCTCTTCCTGACTCCCTCTGGGCCGGGAGGAAGTGCACATCCCCCAACCTGCCCAGGATGTTTGTGTTCATGCTGGTGAAGTGGCCCTGCCGGTTCTGGGAGTGGAAACCTTTTGTAGGAAAGAAAGTGAATTTCGAGCCAGGGTCATAAGAAAGGCTGATGAGGTGGCAGAGAGGGTGATAAACAGCTGAGATTTTTAAATCCATTTATATATTTTTAAAAATTACATGTGTAATACAAGAGTACAGTCTCACTAAAAATAATTCATACAACACAAAAGACTTTTCAAAACTTTGTTGTTAAATGTAGTATACGTGTAGACAAGTACATAAAATGTAAATATACAGTTTAGCAAAGAAGTATATATAAGGCAAGCGCTCATATAACCTGGGTCAAGAAAGAGCACCTTGCCAGCACCCCAGAAGCCCCCATGGGCCCTCACCACCAGAACCCTCTCCCTCTGGACTTCGATGGTCACCACTTCCCAGCTCTTCCAAGATTTTATCCCCTGTGTGTGCAACTCTAAATAACATGGTTCCAGTTTGCCTGATTTTGAACTTTATATAAATGGAATCATAAACTGTATAGGTTTTTTTGTCTGGCTTTTTTGCTTAGTGTCATGTTGAGGAGGTGCAGTCTGATTTGGGTGTCAGCATACTTCTGGTACGAAAGCTCATTTTCATTGATAAAGAGGATTTATGAGTTTTAATATTTGTGCATTTGGTTTAATGAGTATTAGAAAAAAAATAATGACTCCAACACTGATATTATTAAGGGTTTAATAAGTGAGTTGATTGAAAGGACCATATTCAGTAAAAATAATAGTACAGGTGGACTGCAGTTATGCCTAAGTGGAGGTGTGTGACTTTGGGAGTTTGGGAGCTTCAGTGGTGAGGGCAAAATGAATGTGAGCACATGGTGCACACCGTTGCTCCCCTCCCTGGGGGGACCACTGTTACAGACGGACATCAGTCTTGCAGACCTTTGCTCTGCGTTGACCTATATAGATAGGTAGATAGATAGATATAAAATGTGTAGCTTAGAGGTTTTTTAAAATACTGATTTTCTTTTAATGTGAAAGAGAATATGCCATTCTTCTGAGTTACTTCTTCTTGGGGTTTCTGAGTTTTTTCTCTGATTAAAGTAACCAATTCCCTTGTCAGATTGCATTTCAGGGTCGGCATGAGACTGGACCAGGCAGTTGTGAATTCTGCCTACAGTACAGGGAAATTAGGGTTGGAACAATGCTACACATGCCAGTGACTCTTTCATTTAGTGGATGTCTTGGTATCTGCCTCTTTTTTTTTTTTTTTTTTTAATTATCTTGGCCAATTCCTTAGCTTCTCTCCCTCCCTGCAGATGTTGGGAACTTGGAGCCTGGGAGGAGGTTAACAGTAGGACCAGGCAGAGGCTGCTTGGCCTGGGACACATTCTCAGTGGTGAGTTAACATGGAGTTGTGACTCAGAGGCCAGAAATATACAGGGCAGTGGCCATCCGTGTGTGTACATATGTGAGACGTGGAGAGAAACAGAGAGAGACAGAGGGACAAGGACAGGGACATGGAGGGATGGGAACAGGGATATGGAGAGGTGGGGGGACAGGGGTGCAGAAAGATGGAGCAGGGACACAGAAACATGGGAAAGAGATGCAGAAAGATGGGGTGGAAATGAAGAGAGATACGGACAGGACACAAACATGAGACTAGTTGGCTGGTTAACTGGCTTGTTTGACTAGTTGGTTGGTTAACTGGTGGTTTGGTTATCTAGTTGGCTGGCTAGTTGGTTATCTGGCTGGGTGGTTGACTGCTTGCCTTATTGGTTCTGGTTTTGAGGGTTTTTTTTTTAGTGGATTCAGAAAGCCTTAGGGAGAATGCACCCTGATCGTGACATTGTTTTGGGTGCTGGGGATAGAGCAGTGAGCAGTGGCTTGCAGGCATTTGGGTTTTTGACTGCCATTCCCCATCCCTCACCCCGTGAGTGCACTATGAGCGCAGCAGCTGCTATTGTCACTGTTACTGTTGTCAGGATGTATTGAGTGCTTGTCATGTGTCCTTTCCTGGGGGGAGTGCCCTATGGCATCACCTCAGTGGATCCACCAGCAGTCTGACAAGGTGGCACTGTTATCCTGTCTGGTATATCATGGGGCCAGACTTTGATCCCAGGTGACCTGACTCCAGAGCAGGAGCCTAATTTCTGCCTTAAATCACCCAGGAATAGAGGGCAGGCATATATTGAGTGTCTACTGTGTTCATGGCTCTGTCCCTGCTTTTTAGAGATGACAGTGCTTATGGTGGCCATAGGTTCAACTTACCTGGGTTCAAGTCCCACTTCTGCCTTTTGCCTCACTGCATGATCTTCAACAGGTAACTTGCTGCTCTGAGCCTCTGTGTTCCCTTCTGTAAAGTGGGGAGAACAGCAGGGCCCTCTTAGGGATGCTGTGTGGGTTCAGCAGGGCCAGGTGTGAGGCCAGTGCTTACTAAGTGGGGGCTGCCACTGTTATATGTGGCTTAGGGAATTGGACCAATAAAGCAGGCCTCGAAGCCTGGGCTCCTGGCTCCATAAATGCCAGTTTTTGCCCCCGTTTTTGACAACCTGTGCTCTCAAATGGGTAGCACCATGAATGGTCACAAGGGCAGACTCTGGAGTCAGCCGGCCCCAGGTTCAGGTCCCAGCTTCTCTTCTCATTCTCTCATGGACTCTCTGGATCTCCCCATTTTGAAGTTGCAGTGAAGATAGCACCACCTCAGAGGGTGATTAGAAGATTTGAGCTCGGTGATTTGTGTCACATGCTCTGCACAGGGCCTGGCTCTCGGCAGCCCTGGGTCAGGGGGCCAGTAGGCAGCTGAGTGCCACCCAGGATAAAAAGGCCCAGCTGTGTGTGTCCAGCACACTCCCTTCTCCTCCCCTCCCTACCCCCCACCTTACCCTCTGGGAGCCTTCTTGGCCATGGCATTCCTGGTGGGCCCCACTGCTACCACCCCTCACCCCCTCAGCCTGAAGCCATCCTCAGGTAAGGACAAGCAGAGCCGGAGCCATGCTCAGCCTGGCCTCCCAAGAGCAGGATGGAAAGAATGGAGCTTTAACAGATGTTCTTTTGCAAGGATTCCCTGGCTCTATTTAATCAAGATTGTCAAATATTGATTTAATCTCCAGGCCCAACAGATGTGATCTTAGCAGGTTTTGGTGGCAATTAGCTGAGATTAGTTTGCAAGTCAGGCTCCATGCTGACAAGACACCATCTTCTAAAGGAGGCTTGGCCTTGGCCACAGGAGTGAGGCTTGAAGGGGGCATACTAAATATTCAATCATCAGTCTGGGCTGGGCAGCGGCCCATGGGAGCAGACTTGGAAGCTGGGTCCTAGCAGCGCCTGTGGGCCCCACACGATGGCAGTGTGGACACCAAGGGGGTTCAGGGCAACAGCCGTTTGCCAAAAACAATTTAATGTTAAAATAAGCAGCACAGCCACACCAGTGCCTGCGGCTTGGCAGTGAGCCTGGCTAGAGCCAGTGAGACCCCCCCAGGGCAGCCGGGAGCAGCAGTTATGCCCCTGATTGAGTCTCCCCAGTAGGAGCCACCTCAACAATAGAGGCCCTCATCAGGCCCTTCGGGCCCCTGGCCTGGCTCTGGTCACATCATCCCCACTCTGCAAACATGGTGGTAGCTCCTGGGTGGGCCTGGCATGTGCCCCCATACCCCAGGAAGCATCCCTTTCCAGTTTTGCATTTTAGAGTCTCATTTGAAGTGAGTGGGACCGTGCCCAGAATTGGAACAAGATGCTCAATCCACATGTGCTTCTTAGGAGGTAATGACACCCTCCACCCTCGCCTAATCCAGCCAGCCCCAGGGAGACTCAGAGAGGCATCCCCTCAGCCCTGGTTCTGGGGCTTGCCCCTCCTCTTGCTCAACGTGAGCTGCCCTGGGCGCCTGGCCCCTGAGCCCAGAAGAACAAGGGTTCATTGCAAGGTCACATTTGATTTGCTTGAGATTTTTTAAAAAATTAGTAAAAATGATAATTTTTTGCTAATACTAGTATATCACTGTGTGCCAGGGATATTCTAAGTCTTTACACTTATTAACTTACAACTTTCCTAACAGTTAAGCCATATTGTTATCTCCATTTTACAGATGGGAAAACTGAGGCATAGAGAGACTAAGTCACCTGCCCCAGGTCTAGCTAGTTGAGTGACAGAGCTAGGAATTGAACCTAGGTAGTCTTTGCTTCTGTCCACTGTGCTACAGCTGCCACATCAGGAAAGATACAAAGGAAGAAAGATTGAAGTTTAAGCATTTGGGGTATATACAGCCTCCATTACACTGGGGAACACATGAACACAAGATGGAGTGCACCTTCCTTCCATCGGTGGCTCTAGGTGCAAGCATGTCACCAGGCCACAGAGGAATCTGCCATTTGGAAAGATGCATATTGTTCAGACTCCATGGGCCCTAGAGCAAGGAAAGTATGCGGACTGGTGCTCAGCCATGGAGCTGACAAGTCTCTCCCATTCTGACTCTGCATTCTAAAAGGTAAGGGCTTTTTGGGGGGGTGGTTTCCACTCTGCTCGTATTTTCCCTTACATGCTTGCTTTTAAAACAGAAAACTTAATTCCAGCCTCATACACTCCTCCCCTTGTGAGCATTTCCTTATAGATTACAGAGAAAGTTCTGGAAGAAGTCATGCAAAACACTCACTGATAAGATCTCCATCCCCCCTTTCTTTTTTAAACCAAATGGGGTCATACTATATGCGCTATTCTGCAATTTGCCTCTTTCCCTTCACAGTGACAGCAGAGAGTAAAAAAGTATAAACTATCAAGCTGGATTGCCTGGGTTCAAATCCCAGCATCACCTCTTTCTAGCTGAGTGACCTTGGGCAAGTTACTCAACCTCTCTGACCTCAGTTGCATTGGCTTTAAAATGAGGATGGTGTTAGTCCCTCCCTCACAAGATTGTCTTGAGAATTAAATGAGTTAATGCACGTAAAGCGCTTCACGCCGTGCTTGGCATATGGATTCAGTACAAGCTGTGTTCATTCACTTCGGGCTGTGTGGGCATCTTGCATGCACTACACATAGCTCTACCTTACTTTTGATGCATTGTGTTCCTGGAATAGAGGCACCCACATTCACTTAACCTATACTCTGCTTATGGGCATTTGGGCTGTTCCCAGATCCTACTGTATTACAGCAGTGTGAACATCCCTGCAGTCAAACCACCATGTGCCTGTCTTGATGTACACTGGTGTGAATAAGAGACAGATTCCTGGAAGTGGAATTGCTGGATTAAAATAAAATGCACACCTAAAGTTTTGATGTATAATTCCAACTCATTCTTCCTTTTCCCCCAAGGGGTAAAAACTATCAATTTAACACCCTTAAACACAGGACAGGTCACTCGGGATCCCTGACCCGTGTGGGAGCCTCACCAGTTTGAATGTAATGGCTATAAATGGCAGCCCTCACCCCTGTGGGAATGCCCTTGCTCCCTGGGAAGGAATGTGGGCCCCTTCTAGATACTGGGGAAGATTTCGTTTAGAAACACCAATCCTCTGGGATCTTTGACGTTAAATATGGAAGTGCAGTTTTTCACAGCCATGATTGAGGCCCTGCTTATTGCTCTTTGGGCTGATGGAACAGCATCTTTGCCATGGCATTTCCTAATGAGATTTCTGAGATTTCCATCCATCTTTTCTCCTGTGGTCCCCTGTATGCTTAAACTTCCAGTAAGGTAGAGGGAAAAGGCCAGATTCTTAACCTGAAATCTGCTGAGCTGTTGCTGACTTTCAAGAATTTTGTCCTCGTGAATTAATTGATTTGGAAGATTCTTGCATCGTTCACGTTCCCACAGCACACTCATTTGAACTGCCTTTTATTCAGAGCATAGTGGCGAAGGGGTGGCAGCCAGACTGTTGAGGTTTGAATCCAGCTGCTCCACATAACCTTTGCCTTATCTGTGCAATGGGCATGGTAGAAGTCCCTACTTGATAGGGTGGTATAACACACCTGTTAATGTGTGCCAGCGTGTAGCCCTGAGCCTGGCACATTGAGAGAGCGTGTCAGTGTTAACCTTGTTGTTAGTACCATCACCCCCATTTTATCCTTCTCCACTCCCAGACCCACATGCAAGAACAGATATCTTAGACCCCATTCTACCGCAGATGTGCATCTGTTTAAAGTCTAGTGTGGACAAAAGATACTCTGAGGTTTAAAACCCCAGTGGGCTAAACCCTGCAGTCGAGAGTGTGTGCAGACCCCCAGGAGCTCAGCAGGGGGAGGAAGGGAGGAATTCTGCCTGGGTGCAGAGGGACTGGCAGGAGGAGGCCTGGTGGCATGGGGGGAAGGGGAGTAAGGACAAGGCTCCCTGGAGCAGTGGACCCCTGAAATGTCTCCTGCAAAGGTTGCCAGTGCCCCTCATGCCAATAATTATCACCATATATGACCCTGTCAACAGCATCCACCCCTGTGGACCACTTGGTCCTCCCAGACTGCACCTGTTCTTCCACCTCCCTGTGGGGCCTGCTCTAGCTCACGTTTCGGCGTCCCTCACCTGCCCACCGACTCGGGTTTACAGCCTCTCTGGGCTTGGTGGCAGGCCCTCTTCTCTCTGCTCTCTATTCCTTCCCTGGGTGCACATTAGAATGAGCTGCAGAGCTTTTAAGAAATGAGCAGGCCCAGGCTCGCCCCAGACCAGCTGATTCAGAATTTCTGGGGGTGGGGTGTGGACAGACACCTGTATTTGTAAGAAGCTCCCCCAGTGCTTCTAACGTACAGCTGGGTGAGAGAAGAGAACCACTGACTTGGACAACCCATCCAGCCTCAGATACTTGCTGCCCCCAGCTCTCCTGCCCGTGCACGGCAGCCTCACTCATAGCACACCTGGTGCAGGGCAGATAACCCCTCTTCATGCAGATCCAAGTCCAGACCCCACCCCCTCCACCAGCCTTCCAGACCCCCTCCCAATCCCACCCTGTCATGCTGTGGCATTTTATTTCTTTACAGTGCTGACCCCCCTTTGAAATTGCCTTCTTTTCTATCTTATTTCTTTGGATTCCCTCTACTGGAAGTAAATTCATGAGAGCAGGAGCACAGCCTGTCCTGCTCAGAGCTATATCTTCATCACCCACACGGTGGCACAAGAAATATATTGAAGAAATGAATGGGTTTTGAGTGCTTGGTGCTTGTGGAATGAATGAATGTGTTATGCATACCTAGTAAGTGGTAAATAAATGAATAAGTTTTTTTGTTTTTTGATTTTTTTTGAGACAGGGTCTCACTGCATTGCCTGGGCTAAAGTACAGTGGCGTCATCATAGCTCACTGCAACCTCAAACTCCTGGGCTCAGGCAGTTCTCCTGCCTCAGTCTCCCCAGTAGCTGGGACTACAGGCACATGCCACCACACCTATTTTTTGTAGAGACGGGGTCTCGCTCTTGTTCAGGCTGGTCTTGAACTCCTGGCCTCAAGCAATCCTCCTGCCTCGGCCTTCCAGAGTGATAGGATTACAGGCGTGAGCCACCGTGCCTGGCCTGATGAGTAAGTTTTTCGTGCTTTTTTGACTGAAAGAATTTTTTTTAACTGAATGATGTGTAAGAATGTGGTCTGTTGTGTGAGTAAATGGATGAGTGAACGCGTTTTAGGACTAGCTAGTTCTTACTGGATAAAGAAATGACTTGTATGTGCCCAGAAACTGCTAAATCCCCTGATACATGCCTGGAGGAGTCATCATTCCACCTAGGCCTCTAAGAGAAACCCTCAGACCTGGTGCCACAGCCCTAAGCTAGCCAGAGCTCTGGGGCCCTACTGAGCCCCCGTTGCCGTGACCAGATCACATTTCCGTGGAAAGGAAACACCTGGAGCACATTGGGGCAGCCCTGGACACACAGTCCACCCTCAACCCCCAATCCCGAGGCCTGTGAAGGGGCCACTCCTCCCCCAGCACCCCCCCAAGCATTATTTTCAGCTTCAGATGCACTCAGGCACAGAGCAAGCCCTGTCTGCCCTCAGGTCACAGGCCCCAATGAGCCAGTGCTCCCTGGTCCTGAGTAAGGTTGTTATCCATCCATTCATTCTGCAGATATGTGTTAGTAGCCATCTATGTGTCAGGCCTATGCGGGGGATACAGGCAGTAATTCAGACTCTCCCATTCAATGCCCTCATAGACCTTGTATATGACAAATGATTGATTACATGGCAAATGACATACATTGATACAGGTGACCCAAAAAGAAGTACAGAGTGCTTTGAGAGCTCAGGCTAGGATTGAACAAGGTTGGAGAAAAGGGAGGATCATGTGGAGAAAATAGCATTTGTAATGAGTTTTGAGAAGGGGTTACCAAGGTAAGGGACGGGCAGCAGGAGTGGCTCGTACAAAGGCCCCGAGGCAGCAGGGAGGGTGGTGGATAAGGGGAGCTGAAGGAAGGGCTTTGTGGTCAGGCTCTGAGAGCAGGGGGAAGGTTTGGGGGGTGCCTGAGGGCTGAGGCGAGGATTTTGAATGTTACCCCCAGATTGCTGTGCCTTCTGTATGGAGGGCCCTTGGCAGGGAGCAGGAGCAGGGAGCCCACTGTGGCCGAGGTGCCGTCATCCAGTGAGAAGCCATGGCCGCTCAGGCTAGGGCAGGTCATGGGAGTGAAGGATGGGCCTGGATCTGCCTGGGGGGAGCCAGCAGGACTTGGAGTGTGGAGCGGGTGAGAGGAAGCATGAAGGATGAGATTTAAGTTTCCAGTCTGAGCCAAGGAATGGAAGGGAGGGGCCTTTCACTTGAGATGCAGAAGAAGCAAATGGCCAGTTGCGTTCTTGTGCTGACGAATATTCTGGTGTCCTACCCTGTTGACATCAGTCTTGGATATGTGGCCTGATTTGGCCAATGGAATGTGAGCAGAAGTGACGCGTGTTGTTCCCGAGCTGAAGCTTTAAGGGCCATTATATGATCCAGCCATGTCGGGCTGCTCTGGCAACTGGGAGTGCGGCTGGCCGGAGCAGGGCCCTCAGCCAGCCTGTGATGGACGCACCGCATAAGCAAGAAACAAGCCTTTGTTGTAAAAGCCCCTGAGCGTTTGGAGTTATTTGTCACTGCAGCGTAGCTTAGCCCATCCTGATTGTCCTGCGAAGGAACAAGTTTTGTGGGTAGGGAGAGATCAACAGTTCAAGTTAGGAATAGTCAGTTGCAGTGTATGTGAGATATATATGTGGTGATGTCAGACAAGCAGGTGGATGGATGAGTTTGGAAGTCAGAAGAGTGGTTAGAGCTAAAGATATTTTACTGTGTGTTGCTAATGAGAAAAATGAGAATCGCAGAGGTCCAGGATGTTGCCCATTATTGCAAGGAAGGCTGATGCTCGAACTCAGGGCTGTCTGACTGAAGGATAAAGGAGCTAGGAGCTGGGGTCAAATTCCAGCTCTGCCATCTCATAGCCACATGGCCTTGGGCATGTTATTTCCTCTCTCTGCTCCTCAGTGTCCTTATCTACAATATAGAGATAATGATACCTACCTTATGGAGTTGTTATGAGGGTTAACAGATAGCAATTAACAAATGTAAGGTGCATAGGAAAGGACCTGGCCCATAGGAGGATCATATTCATGGTAGTTGTTGTTGTAGATATTGTTTTGGTTTGTTGTTTTGTTATGTAACTAAAATGTCCAGTAGTGGAAAGTGGAATATGACTGGCTTTATGTCTAGCTTGACGAGACTCAAATGATGAGTATAGCCCCCAGATTCTCTCCAGTGCTCAGCCCCTTTCACAGACGGTTCTTCCCTTAGGATCACAAAATGGCTGCAGTGATACCATACCTCACATCCTCTCAGACTCAGGGTGAGAGGGAAATGCACAGTCTTTAGCATTTCCCGGCAAAGACTTCAGTAGGTCTCATTGGTTCTGATTGGGTCACATGGCTTGTTCCAGAGCTCGGGAAGGAGCCCCACCTCTAGCCCATTGGGTGGAAGTTGGAGAGGGCAGGTTCCCAAAGGGAAATCTGAGCTATTGCTGGGAATAGCAGTCATGGAAGCCAAGGAAGCAAACCACAAATGCCCACTGCTAAAAGGATCGTGGTTTTCCCTGCTGCTCTGCCTTGTGAGGTTCTGGTAGGCATTGTGGCCCCCACGGAACAGGGCCTTTTGGAGCCAGGACACCGAGACCATGGGGCTTGCCTGTTTGTTCACTGTTCCAGCCCTCAGGCTTTTGGGGCCTGATAATGGAGCACTCCCCCAGCTCAGAGTTCCCCAGCTGCTTCACAAGTGACAGTCTGGGAGCACTTACACCTGCAGATACACCATTGGTTGCCTGCTCTTCTAACAGACCCTGGTAAGTCCCCATTGGCCCAAAAGCAATCACACCTATCACAGATTCTGGCTTTCCCAGCTCCTCTTGTAACTGGAGTGGCCGTGTGTCCACATTCTGGCCAGTGAGACATAAAAGAAAGTATTGTGGTGAGAGGAATGTTCTGGGAAAGGTTCTCCTTCCTGATTAGGGTCAGACGGGTAAGAAAGCACTCTGACATCATCCCTGTCTTCCCCTTGTCCACAGTTCAGTGAGAAGCGCAGCTGTGGCCACCAGCTTATGACCATTAAACAACAAGCCAAAAGATGTCAGCCAGTAGCACGCTAAGAGAGGCAGAGGGAGAGGAAAGAAAGTGTCTGATGTCGTTGTCCGGTTTCCACACCAGGCCTGGAGCCACCATATCTGCCCTCCTGGTCACGTGAGATAATTAAATGCCACCATTGGCTAGTAAATGCCACCATTGGCTAGTATTCTGTTCCTTGTGGCCAAATACATCCCAACTGACTCTCTCCCACTGCCACTTACTCCTCATTTTGCTGCTGTTTCTGAGGCTGCCCTAGTCTTTCCCATCTACAGCTCCCCAGTGGCTGCCTTCACACGGCACCGTGCGTTAGTCACGGTCCTCAGGGGACTGACACAATCAACAGGAAGCCACAGGAGCAATCTTAGGAAATAGGCAGGAGCCAAGGAAGCATGGGAGAGAAGGAACTAAGGGTCCCCAGCAAAAGTTTCCACACACTGTGGAAAAGCCAGATCCACAATCCCTGCCAATGCAAGGACACTCTTCAGCCCTAGGAGAGGACACTGGGCCAGCTAAGCCCATGTCCTGTGCCCACCCCAGCTGTGCTTCTGTAATTGGGCGGAAGGGAAGGAGCGCCTTCCAAAGATACACGACAGAATGGTAGTAATAGTGGTGGCTGTGAGTAGGTGGTATTATCCCCATTTTACAGATTGAAACTGAGTCACTGTTTCAGTAACCCATCCATGGCATGTCAGGATTTGAGCCCATGTGTCTGGTTCCTGCATATGTGCTATGCTACTCTCATAATAGGGGTTCCCCTCAGGAAGATCTGGGTGCTTTTAGGAAGGAGGAACTCAATAGCGGACAGCTGGAAAGAGACAAGTGTGCACCAGTCCCTGAATCCCAGAGAGGCTGTGGGTGCCACTGAGCCTCTGAATGTCATCACAGGAACTCGGCTGCACCTGCTTTGAGAAGGGATTTGTGCAGAGACCGGGGCCTGCAAGAACATCTGTGGGTGTTCACAGAAGGGAGCAAAACGGATTGAGTTGTTCTGTCTGGGCTGGAAGCAAAATGCCATAAGCAAAGCCCATCTGTCAGGAGGTACTCGCATAAACAAATCAGGGTCGCATCTGGGTCACTGGTTTTCCCAACCACCCCAAATATAGCCTCAAAGGACCAGTCTTCCCTTTGCACTCTGCCCAGGCTGACCTGAAGGCGGGGCTGCAGTGTAGGGTGGGCTGCCGAGTGCAAGCAGTGCCCTCTGCTAGGCACCACTCCAGCTTGACCTGGGATCCTGCCCTCCTGGCAAATACCGCTGCCATTCTGAAACTGACAGTGGTAGAGACAGTCAGTAAACATCGTGAACAAAATAATTTCAATTTTCTCTGGCAGGGGGTAGCACTGACTAGTCACCAGAGGTTGCAAACTAGCCACCCCTGTCCAAATCCAGCCCACATACTTATTTTGTGAACCCTCATCGTGTGTTTTGTTGGCAATGTTCTTAAGAAGAACAGTTGAACCTTGAACAACACAAGTTTGAAATGCATGGGTCTACTTATACACAGATTTTTTTCAATAAATATATTGGACAAAATTTGGGAGATTTGTGACAATTTGAAAAGAACTCACAGATAAGCCATGCCTAGATATATTGAAAAATTTAAGGAAAAGCTAGGTATGTGAATACATAAAACATATGTAGAAACTAGTCTATTTTATTATTTACTACCATAAAATGTACACAAATCTCTTATAAGAAGTTAAAATTTATGAAATTTATGCACATAAACACAGATCACACATTTGCAGTCAAGAGAAGTGTAAACAAACGTAAAGATGCAGTATTAAATCATAACTGCATAAAATTCACTGCAGTACATACTGTACTACTGTAATCATTTCATAGTCACCTCCTGTTGCTATTGGGGTGAGCTCCAGTGTTGCAAGTACCAGTTTAATACGCCATGTGATGCTGGTAATCTCCACGCGAGCAGTTCCTTTCCCCTGTGAATTGCATATGACAGTAAAAAGTGATCTCTTACAATTCTTGCGTATTTTTCATCTTGTTTAGTGCGATACTGTAAACCCTGAATAAAGACCGTGGGACCCATACCAAGTGCCACTAGTGATGCTGGAAGTGCTCCCAAGAAACAGAGAAAAGTCATAACATGGCAAGGAAAAATTGAATTGCTTGATATGTACCATAGGTTGAGGTCTGTAGCTGTGGTTGCCCACCATTTCAAGATAAATGAAGTAAGGACCACTTTAAAAAACCAAAAAGAAATTTATGAAGCCGTTGCCGCACCCACACCAGCAGTCGTGAAGACCTTGTGATTTTTGTGAAATACCTTTTTATCTCGTATTGAAAATGCAAATTTTGTGTGCAGGATTGCTGTAAGAAAGGCATGCCTATAGACTCTAATATGATTCAAGAAAAAGTGAAGTCATTATGTGACAACTAAAAGCAAAAGGGAGGTAAAGGATCTAAAGCTGGAGAATGCAATGTCAGCAAAGGATGGTTTGATAATTTTATAATAGAAAGAGGCTTGGTTTTAAAAATGTTAACATAGGCCAGGCATAGTGGCTCATGCCTGTAATCCAGCACTTTGGGAGGCTGAGGTGGGAAGATTGCTTGAGGCCAGGAATTTGAAACCAGCCTGGGCAGCATAGCAAGACCCTGCGTCTACAAAAAAAGAAATTTATTTTTTAAAAAAGGTCAAGATAACAGGAGAAGCAGCTTCTGCCAACCAAGAGGCAGCAGACGAGTTCCCAGATGCCATTAAGAAAATCATTGAGGAGAAAGGATTTCTGCCTGAACAGGTTTTTAATGTAGACAAAAGTGCCCTATTCAGAAAAACAATGCCACAAAGGACGTTTATTAGTAAGAAAGAGAAGCGAGCACCAAGATTTGAGGCAGGAAGGAATAGGCTAACTCTTCTGTTTTGTGCCAGCACTGTCAAATCAGGACTGCCCTTGTCCATAAAGTTGCTAACCCCTGAGCCTGGAAGGGAGAAGATGGACACCAGCTGCCAGTCTTCTGCTTGTACAACAACAAGGCATGGACAGTGAGAACCCTGTTCTGGGTTGATTCCATCCATACTTTGTCCCTGAAGTCAAGAATTACCTTGCTAGTAAGAGCCTGCATTTTAAAGTTCTTTTGATATTGAACAATGCCCCCGGCCACCCAGAACCCCATGAGTCAACACTGAAGACATCAAAGTGGTCTGCTTGCCCCCAAACACAATGTCCCTAATTCAGCCTCTAGATTAGGGGCTCATAAGGACCTCAAAGACTCATTGCACATGGCACTCTGTGGAGAGGATTGTCAATGCTAAGGAAGAGAACCCCAAGACAGAGAATGTCATGAAAGTCTGGCAGGATTTCACCATTGAAGATGCCATTGTTGTTATAGAAAAAGCCATGAAAGCCATCAAGCCCAAAACAATAAATTCCTGCTGGAGAAAACTACGTCCAGATGTTGTGCATGACTTCACAGGATTTGCAAACCAGCAGTTTTACAACAGAGCCAATCAAGGAAGTCATAAAAGAGATTGTGGATATGGCAAAAAAAGGTGGGGGGTGAAGGATTTCAAGATCCGGATCTTGGAGAAATTCAAGAGCTAGTAGACGCCACAGCAGAGGCATTGACAGAAGATGACCTGATGGAGGTGAGGGCTTCCCAGCCAGTGCCAGGCAACGAGGAAGAAGACGTAGAAGAAGCAGTGCCAGAAAACAAACTGACATTAGACAATCTGGCAGAAGGGTTCCAGTTATTCAAGATGCTTTCAACTTTTTTTACGACATGGACCCCTCTATGATCTGGCCACCAAAACTAAAGCAAACAGTGGAAAAAGGATTGGTACCATAGAGAAATGAAAAAGCAAAAAAGTCAGAAATTATGATGTATTTCCATAAAATTACACCAAGTGTGCCTGCCTCTCCTGCTTCCCCTTCCACCTCCCCCACCTCTTCCGCCTCTGCCACCCCCACCCCTTCCTCCTCCTCCTCCTCAGCCTACTCAACGCAAAGACCTTTGTGGTGATCCACTTCCACTTAAAAAATAGTAAATATATTTTCTCTTCCTTATGATTTTCTTAATAACATTTTCTTTTCTCTAGCTTACTTTATTGTAAGAATACAGTATATAATACATATTACATACAAAATATGTGTTAATTGACTGTTTATATTATCAATAAGCCTTCCTTCTGGTCAACAGTGAGCTATTAGTAGTTAGGCTTTGGGGGAGTCAAAGTTATACATGGATTTTTGACTGCATGGGCGGTTGGTGCCCCTAACCCTGTGTTGTTCAAGTGTTAACTGTATTTATTTATTGACTAGAAATACACACAAATAATTCAAAAGGTAGCCAGTGGTACACAATGAAAAGTAAGGCTCCCTCCTTCCCTTTCTTTCAAGACACATTTTGATAATGTGGCTATAACAGTAGTTTACATTCTCATGAGGTGGAGACCAGTAGTAAAACAGAGAAATAAGTAAGTATATTCATAAATGCTGAGGAGAATGAAGCAGGGGAAGGGTCTGGGAGTGGCGGAGACAGACATGCGGTTCTCCCCAGAGACAACCACTATTAGCAGTTTCTTGAAAATTCTTCCAGAGATTTCCTCTGCATGGTAGTTTGTTGTTACCGTTGTTATTTTTGCTTTTCAAATTGGGAGGTGTTGCATACAATTCTAGATTTCTGGTTTCTCTGAAAAAATCAGATGATCCACCTTCCCGAGAGGCTCAGCTAGCAGGAGCTGAGGCCCACCTGCCTCTTCAGAAGATGCCCCTGCTGTCCAGGTCCAGCACAGGTGCCTCCTGGCCTCTCCCATCTGCCTTAAGCAACCTGACCTTGTAGGTTTTCCAGTTTCTTCCCCCTTCTCTAGCCCATCCCCTGTACTGCTGCCCTGCGACAATGTCTTTAGGATTGTTCCTGTGCTCATAGAAGGGTGTGCCCCTTGCTCCCCACCCTGTGCCTCCCCTTCCACTTTCTGTTCTCACTTGCTCAGAGGCTGTCGTCTCTCCTCACTGTTTGGCTCCATGAATCTGCTTCATGTTTCTGTCTCAGACTCTCTCTCAGTTCTCTCCGTACCTCTGGGCACAAGTTGGAAACACCCCCTCCACACACACACACAGGAGGCCTTCCACTTCTTTGCCAGGAAGCACCAATAGCTTGACCACAATGGCCACGCCCAGCTCTAGTTCCAAGAGAAAGAAAAGTTATGGGTCACCTTGAGTCAGGTGCCCAGCCCAACCCAGCACTCTACCACCCTGAACAAAATCAGTTCTGTTGGCAGGAGGAAAGGGGCACAGCTGCTGGGCAAGCAACAGGTTCCATCACAGACGGTGGCCCACTTTCCCCTTTGTCTCCAGCAGGAGTTTCATCTTCAAGGTAGAGACAAAGGGAAGTGATCCTTCAGGGTGTTTTACGCTGCTGAACATGAACTTCCTCCCCCAGAGCCCTGCAGATAAGGATGTACTTAGATTAGGCAGAGGCCATCTGTTTGCCCATTCATACAATAAATAGTGAACGAGTGTCCTGGACACTGTTCTAGGCACTGTGGATACGTCAGTGAACAACACGAACATCCTTGCCTTTCTGGAGCTGACTTTTGAGTGATGGAGAGTCAGTAAGCAGATAATGAACAACTGCTAAGAAAAACAGAAAGAAAGCAAAGTGGGTGATAGAAAAAGGCTTTGAGGAGATGGGGCTTCTCTGTCTCTATATAGGGTGGTTTGGGAAGTCTTCATTGAAGAGTTGACATCATGAAAAGGAACCAGCCTGGTGGAGAACTCAGAAAGAATATCCAGATATCCTGGATAAGGGTTGATACATCAAGAGAACAGAAGAGAAGGCCAGTGTCAGCCAGGCAAAGTGGCTCACGTCTGTAATCCCGGCACCCTGGGGGGAGACCAAGGCGGGAGCATCATTTGAGGCTGGGAATTTGAGACCAGCCTGGGCAACATAGAGAGACCCGATCTCTACAAAAAGTGAAAAAAAATTAGCCAGGTGTGGTGGCACACACCTGTGGCCCCACCTACTCAGGAGGCTGAGGCGGAAGATTGCTTGAGCCCAGGACTTCAAGGTGACAGTGAGCTGTGATCGTGCCACTGCACTCCAGCAGCCTGGGCGACAGAGCAGGACCCTGTCTCTAAAAAAAGAAAAAAAAAAAGAAGGCCCACGTTGTCAGAGCTTAGTCAGGGATGGGGAGAAACATCAAGGACACTGGCAGGGGCCAGGTCCCAGGGTGCTTAGGGACCGGAGGGGGAAGGGTTTGGGTTTTATTTTCATGTCGTAAGGAGTTACTGGGAAGATCTCAGCAAAGAAGTGATGGGATCTGACTTCCAGCTCACAGCATATGTTCATCACATAGGTTTCTAGAGACATTCCTTCTGTGGCTTCCTTCCCCAAAGTCTGCTGGTGCTCATGTTGACTCATCTGTCATTTTGACGTCCTTCCTGGTGGAGTAGCTGGATGGGGCAGAATATAGAGCAGATGGACAATGGTCTGGCCTCTATGTGAAGCAGCCAGTCCACAAGAAATACAAGGGACAGAGGAACATGTTAAATGGCACCACGGGGATCCCAAAAGTGGGAAAAGCCACAGGGCAAGTGCCCCCTTTCCATCAAGTAAATAGCATCAAAATAAAGGCAGGTGACCATTATAGAGTAGAAGACACTTAAGAAAAATATCTTCCAAAGCAGAGGATGGGTCTTGTTTGGATCCTGATTTGAAAAAGCCAATTCACAAGAGACACCTGGGAGACAGTGGGGACAGTGTAATGCAGACAGGGTAGTGTGTGATAAAGAATTCCTGTTAATTTAGATGGGTTTGATAATGGTATCATGGCTATTTTTTAAAGACCCTATCTGCTAGAGATACAAGCTAAAATATTGATGGATGAAATGACCTTTAGGATTTAGCCTAAAATATTGTCAAAAACAATATAAGGTATAGGCTGGGTAGATAGATGAGACAGGAATGGTTGTTTAGCTGGGGGTTCCTATCATAGTTCTCTCTCTGCTTTTGAATATGTTTGCAAATTTCCATGATAAAAAGTTTTTTTTAATGAGCAAAGCTGTCCAAAAAAAGTCATATTTTCCATTTTCTGGGAGCAATAACATGTTCATCTTATCTCAGTTTCCTCTTCTCTCCTTTCAGCATGGCGGGGAAGACACCCTTGCCGCCTGCTGGCCAGTGCCTACAACTGCTGCTTGCTCTGCCCTGCTGAGCCCCTCAGCCTGGAGCCCCCAGGACAGCACCTGCCTCCTGAGGTTGTCCTAGCTTGGTTGTGCACAGCGATGGTGGAGAACTGGACTCCACAGGCTCACAACCTTCCTGTCAGGTTTCAGGGACCAGCATCCTTCATCCTGGGACTGGCAGCCCTGAACAATGGCTGAGGGCCAGGGGACCCCATAGGGTTACACCACAGCTTACAGGGGGCCAGCAGCACTCCAGTGTCCGTGGACTATGACCACCTATCGGCCCATTCCCAATGATGGTGTGGACCTGGCAGCCAGCTGTGGGGCTAGGGGGGCCGATGTCCTCCCTGGGCCACACACAGGGGATTATGCTCCCATGGGATTCTGGGCCCAGAATGGCAGCATGTCCCAGCCTCTTGGTGAGAGCCCAGCCACCACCACCACCCGCCCCAGCCCCACTACCCCTGCAATGCCCAAGATGGGTGTGCGTGCAAGAGTGGCCGACTGGCCGCCCAAGCGGGAGGCCCTGAGAGAGCAGAACAACCCAAGCCCCTCACAGGACACAGATGGCACAAAGGCCACCAAGGTGGCTCATTCCATAAAGAGCATACAGAATGGACAGCTCCCTGCCAGCACCCCAGCTTCCTCAGGGTCCAAAGCCTTCCACCGACTCTCCAGGAGAAGGTCCAAAGACGTGGAATTCCAGGACGGATGGCCCCGTTCCCCGGGCAGGGCCTTCCTCCCCCTGCAGCACCGCAGCAGCAGCGAGATCACCCTCAGCGAGTGTGATGTCGAGGACATGGGGGAGCCACGGGGGGCCCGGCACACGGGGGCTTTGCCCCTCTTCCGTGAATATGGGAGCACCTCCTCCATTGATGTGCAGGGTGTACCTGAGCAGAGCTTCTTTGATATTCTCAACGAGTTCCGCAGCGAGCAGCCTGAGGCCCAGGGCTCCCAGAACCTCACTGAGCTCCTGCGGACAGATCACGGCCCACACCCCATAGGGGGTGGCAGTGGAGCCAAGGGAGACCCCCGCAACGGGCAGCCCTCAAAGGACAGTCTCCTACCACTGCAGCCCATGAAAGAGAAGGAGAAGGCCCGGAAGAAACCCGTGCGGGGCCTCGGCAGTGGGGACACAGTGGACTCGTCCATCTTCCGGAAGCTGAGGAGCAATAAACCAGAGGGTGAAGCCGGGCGGTCCCCGGGGGATGCTGAAGAGGGTCGGAGCCCCCCAGATTCCAACAGGCCGTGGGTCTGTCAGAAGAGCTTTGCCCATTTTGACGTGCAGAGCATGCTGTTTGACCTCAACGAGGCGGCCGCCAACAGGGTGTCTGTGGCCCAGCGGCGGAACACCACCACAGGTGCCTCGGCCGCCTCAGCCATGGTGTCCCTCACAGCGTCACGGGCCCACAGCCTAGGGGGCCTGGACCCAGCCTTCACCAGCACAGAGGATTTGAACTGCAAGGAGAACCTGGAGCAGGACCTTGGCGATGACAACAGCAATGAGCTGTTGCTCAGTTGCCCACATTTCCGCAATGAGATCGGAGGCGAGTGTGAGCGCAACGTGAGCTTCTCCCGGGCTTCCGTGGGCTCCCCGAGCGGTGGGGAGGGCCACCTGATGGAGCCCGCCCTGAGCGCCTACCGCACCAATGCCAGCATCTCGGTGCTGGAGGTGCCCAAGGAGCAGCAGAGGACTCAGAGTCGGCCCCGGCAGT
Organism: Daubentonia madagascariensis; assembly: GCA_023783475.1. NCBI lineage: Eukaryota > Metazoa > Chordata > Mammalia > Primates > Daubentoniidae > Daubentonia > Daubentonia madagascariensis. Next base: position 2,620,820 of record JAKFHU010001449.1, on the reverse strand, counting down.
ACAGCATCGAGCACGTGGACCTGGGCGCCCGCTACTACCAGGACTACTTCGTGGGCAAAGGTGACAGTGGCGGCCAGGGGTGGCAGGGTGGGCTTGTCTCTGAGACCCTACTGCTCATTCATTCACTCTGTGCCAGGCCTTGCACTGGCACTGAGGATGCAGCAGGAAGGGACACCTACCTCCCAGGGGGCTGTGAGGACACAATGAGCTGAGCCACACCCAGTGTCTCACACACGGCTAGCACTCCATAAAGCTTGTGCTGTGTGAGACAATGGACATGCACTTTCTAGAGCCTAGGGATATAGTATTGACCAGCTTAAAACAAAAATTATGTCTTCCTAGCACTTAATATTTTGGTAGAGTGAGACAAACAATAAAACAAGATAAATACACAGAATACATAAGGTGTTATAGGATGCTGAGTGCTGTGGAGAAGAGTCAAGCAGGGAAAAAGGAAATGGAGTACCAGGTGGGGGTTGCAGCTTTCAACAGGGAATGGTCAGGGAGGGCTTCCTAAGTCGGTGCCATTTCAGTGCTGAGCTGAAGGAGTTGAGGGAGGGAGCCATGCGGAAATTGCCAACGGTGTTGCTGGCACAGAGAACAGCAAGTACAAAAGTCCTGGAACACGAGGAACAGACAGGAGGCTAGTGTTGCTGGAACAGAGTGACTGAGGGAACGTGGAAGGAGTTGAGGCAGAGAGGTGACAAGGGCAGATCGTGTGGGACTCTGTGGGCCGTGGTGAGGACTCTCATTTGAACCTTGCGTGAGATGGAGCCACAGGAGAGCTCTGAGCAGGGGAGGGCCCCGATGTGGCTTCTGTGTTCACAGTCTCCCTCTGGCTGTGTGTGGGGAACAGACTGGGGCAGGATGACCAGGGAGGAGCCTGCTGCGATAGTCTAGGCAGGAGATGATGATGGGCGAGTCTGGGATGGGAGTCCAGGAATGGGGAAGAATCTTGCAGGCAGGTTCTGGATCCATTTTGAAGGTGGAGCTGTTGCTGTTTGGAGGGTGTTAACACCAGGGAGACATGGGCTTCGTACATCATTAGGTTCCCTGGTGCTAGTGGGGCAACTCCAGGAGGCAACATAGCATAATGCGGAGAACGCAAACTCAGGAGGCTACAGGGGCCAGGCAGGAACTGTACGGAAGTGAAGCATGCTAAGCAGGGACTAGGCAGCTCCTGCTCAGCTCTAGCTGACCGTTGTCATGCAAGAAATGCAGACAAATTCGGTACTGCCAGCCTTTCCAATTTTTCAGGATTCTCCTAAAATTCGGATTTTTTTATGTGCACTTTCCTAATTTTTAAATGCTGGCAGCTGTAATGATTCAGAATTGCTTCTAACTGCTAGTAACAGGCTTAAACAACAAAGAAGTGTCTCTTCACTTAAAGAAATCTAGAGGGCAGCAGCCCAGGGCTGGCATGGTTACACATCAGCATCAGTGGAATACCAGCCTTAGCGCATGGCCTCCAGCCCTCAGGGAGCCTCCAGTCCCCCCTGGGCCAAGATGGCTGCTGGAGCTCTAGCCATCAACCATATCCATGTTTCCAGTCAGGGAAGAAGAGGAAAGGATAAGGACAAAAAGGCAAGACCCCCTGTCATGCCAGCCCCCTTTAGAGAGCTTTCTCAGAAGCCTCATCCAACCACTTCTGCTTACTTACCACTCCTATCTGCAGGGAGTCTGGGAAATGGAGGTTTTTAGCTAGACATGGTCCCTTTCTTTTCCTCCCCCAAGAATAGAGGGGTTTTGTTAAAAAAGAAGGGAAAAATGGATAATGGGTAGGCAGCTGGTACACCACAACTAGCTTAAAATTTTTTTAAAGTATCATCCTGGTCAAACATAACAAATGTCAATTAGGTCGTCCCACAGGGCTCATAGTGTATAGTCTCTGGAGCTCCAACTTGGAGTCAGATAGCCCTGGGTTTGGGGTATCTGTTCTGTAGCTTATTAAGCTATGTGATACACTTCACCCTTCAGGCTGTCCTCATGTGACAAATGGAGATGATTGTACCAGCATCACATGTGTAAAACAAAATGACACAGAGATCAAAAATAAAGGGATGAAAAAAGAAGTTCCAGATAGTTGTTTACCAGGAGAAAGCCAGTGAGGGAACATCAGTATCACACAGAATAGATTTAAAGGCTAAAAAGCACTTTTAAAATAGAGGAACTGAGAAGTCAATTTTATGTTGATTTTTAAAAATTCACTAAGAAGTTCTGGCAGTTGTGAACCTTTGTATATACCTGGCAACCTGGTTTAGGGGTACATAGATAAAAAAACTGATAAGGCTACAGGGAGAAGTGGACAAATCCACAATTATAATGGGAGAAGTTGACAGGTTCTCTCACAGAAATTGACAGATCTAGTAGCCAAAAAATAAGGATGTAGAGGATTTGAATAACTTGAACTAATCTAAACTTGATTTTACATTTATATATATTAACTTTGTGCCTAGTCAACAAAGACCACATTCTTTTCAACCCACATGTAGAAGTACTTACATGAAAGGAAAGTAGATCAAATAAGATTATATTAATATATTAAAATATTTAGTTGTCAAGCAGGTGGGAAGTACTCATCATGAAGCTTTTAAAAAAAAAATCTTCTTTTTAAAAATGATTTCTTTGTAGCCCAGGAAGCTGTTGAAGAAAAAATTATTCAATAATATTTGTTAAAGCACAGTAAGGACCATCGTGATAGGTATAGAGACCACTGCAATGGGGTCTTGCAGTGGGGGAGACATTGGGCTCAGCTCTGAATACAGCATGGGCAAGTGGAAATTTATAGCCAAGGAGCAGGGTGAGGGGCAGTGGATGGAAAATCACTAAGAGGAAACATCAGAGGTAAGGGGGATTAATAGTCATTGGTCAGTGTTTATTGAGTGCCTACTGGGATTGAGGGCACGATAGGATTTGGAAGGTGCTAGGATTGTGTTGGTGAAAAATACAACAACAATCCCTGTAACTGCTTCAGGGATGAACTGGTATCTGTGGAGTACAATATTTATTCTGTTTTCTGACCAGCTGGAGAGATCATTTAACCCAGTGCAAATGCTGTTCTGATTGGGTTCGTTAATTAACACACAATATTTTGGCCTTAGATTAGCCTTTGATTAGCCAAGAGCATCTCATGAGAATAGGAACCATCGTTAAATATTCAGAGCACTGGGATGGGAAGGAGAGGCAGCTGCTTGCAGTACCATTTGAACTTCTGACTGTGGGTAAATGCTGACTTTGTGGACTTGAGTCAAGACAGACTGCCAGTGAACACCCACCACAAGCACAAGATACTTGAGCTGTACATCGGGAAGAACTGTTTGCCTGGAAGGGTTGTAGGATAGCTGCACGTTGTCATTTAGGGGAGAGAGCAGAAGGCTTGCTTCATGACGTGCTAAAAGCTCTGTCACCCTAAGGAAAAATAAAGAGCAGTGTCTAAGTTACCTAGGTCTAAAGGAACATGGTTAGATAAAGGTGATGCTTAGGGACTTGTATCATAGGTGATAACAAATATCATGCCCTGGGGATGGTAATAGCCAACACTTAGTACATGCTTAATACATGCAGGGTACTGAGTGCTCCACGCTCATTAATTTATTTAATCCTCACTACTGTGCTGAGGGGTGGGTCCATCCTTAACCCCATTTTACTGCTGAGAATGCTATCAGGTGACTTGGCCCTAGCCCAGATTGGAGCCTGTGAGAGGTTCTTTAGTCTTACTCAACCACTTCACGAGGGCTGATTGGCAGCTAAACTGGGTGAACCATTTGCAAACACAGGATTAACCACAGCAATGCTGGGTTTATTCCATGTCATGCACTGTACTAAGAATTTTATATCTGTAGCTTCATTTCACCCTCACATCATCTCTCTGAATTGTGGGTAGGGTCAAGGCCCCTTTTCTCAGATGAGAGCACTGAGGCTCAGAAAAATTCTGGCTTGGCAGAGGTGGTACAGTTAAGTTGGGCTTTTGCCTCTTATGTTTCTCCATTGAGTGTGGCTGTGACCAGACATGGGGTTTATGTGACCAGCATCCCAGGGGTTGCACAAGAGCCTGCCCCAGTCATCCCATCAGCAGGCCTGCTGTGGGACAGGACCTTTCATTCCCAGACAGCTGATCCCGAACTCACCTGCTCTTCCTCTTTAGAACATGCCAATTACTTTGGCGTGGATGAGAAGCTGGGGCCAGTGGCTGTGAGCATCAAGCGGGAGAAACTGGAAGACCACAAGGACCACGGACCTCAATACCAATACAGGATCATCTTCCGGACCCGCGAGGTAGGTCCCATCACTGCCATCAGTAGTACGTAAGTAATACGCACTCATTCCTCTGAGCCAGGCTCTGGGGGCAAGCGTTTCCCCTGCTTTGTCTCATGTAATCCTCCCAGCAACCCCGGGAGAGCAATCCTGTTAGTCTCTCCATTTTACAGAGGAGGAAACTAAGACTTGGAGAAATTAAATGACTTGTATAGGATCATGTATAAGCGGCCAGACTGGAATTTGAATCCACTGTGTCCAATTTAGGAGCCCAAGATAGATAGCAAAATCTATTTGCAAGAGATTGACTGTAGTTAGCATAGGAAAAGGGGGAGGGGGAGGTATCATTTCAGGATCATGAAGTGTCCTGTGTTATGGAAAGAAGAATTAAGGCAACAAGCCTCAGGCAGGGCAGGAGTTGTGGGATCCCTTAGCAGGCCCTGCTGTTAAGCTGATCAGCTGTAAACACTCCCTGCAAGTCACTTTCCATCCAGAGCAGAGAATCCCATTGTCCTGGCTCTGTCAGAGGTCTTCCCCTGAATTAAATGTCAGCCCTGGCTAGGGGAGAAGGCCTGTTAGGGGGACCCATGCTTTATTAGAATCTTAATTGTAAGTGACAGAAATCTGTAACTTGCTTAAGCCAGAAATAGAATCCATTGGTTCACATAACTGCAAACCCAGGGGCAGGGCTAGCTTCAGGCATAGCTAGACTCAGTGACTCAAATGAAATTACCAGGCTCTCTCCTTATCTCTCTGCTCTGCTTCTTTTTGCATTGTGAATGTCATTCTCTTCTGCCACCAGCAAGCTCTCTCCATGTCATGCAAAAATGGAGACTGGCTGCTCAAATCTTCTACATCTTTATACCTTCTCATCTGAAAGGAACAGACTCATTTATATGTGCTGAATCTGGGAAGGGCTCTGGCTCTGCTTGGGTCACAAGCCTACATCCTGGGCCAGTCACTGTGATCAGGGGTGATAGAGGACACTGGCTAGATCTAGGACGGGGGCAGGACAGGGGACTGTGATTGACAGTTCCATCAGAGCCACCTAGAGGAGGAGACAGGGCAGGTCCTCCTGCCTCAGGAGCTAGGCAAGCAAAAATGACAGACATCAAAAAAACCCAAATAAGGAAGACCTTCCCAGAAAAGGGGCAGTTGTCAGCTAGGCAGACCTCCCAAAATGGGTCTCCATCAGGCCTCCATTGCCCCAGCCCCTGTAGGCCTGGCCTTTGCCCAGGCATGGAAACACAGTAGGCTGCCACTGCCAAGGACTTTGGATTTGGGGCCAGCCAAGTCCTGGACCTCATCCAGGCTGGCAGATGCCACAGTGAGGGCCCTCACCCCATCTCCTGACCAAGACTCTCCCACTGAGGGGGAATAGGATGACACAGAGGCTTTGTGGCAACCAAGGAGAGGTGGCCCCAAAACCACATGCACCAGACCACAGGTGGTCACCAACCTCTGTGTCCCCAACCCCTTCCTCCCTCTGCTCACCTTTCTGGCCAGATGGGCACCAGGGCAGAATGTGAGGTGACAGCTCACACTGTGTCAGACTGTTTTAGGACATACGGGCAACTACTGGGTAAAATGACAACCACAATCATATACTAATAAATATTTATTACAGTTGCATTATTGCTGCAAATCTACTTAATACTGTGTGTCAGGCATTGTTCTATGCTTTTTATATATATTAACTCACTTAACTCTCATCAAAGTTCTATGATGTAGGCACTGTTGTCCTCATTTATATATGACAAAACAGGCACAGAGAGGTTAAGGGGCTTGCCCAAAGCACCCTCCAGTGAGTGGCCGGACAGGGTGCCTGCCTGTGCTCTAGCTACTGTACTCAGCTGCCTCTGGGGTTGACTAACTCAGCTTAGACTGCACATTGGACCTATTTATGAGCTGTGAACTCAACCAACATGGTGCTGGTGTTTTTCTTTATGTTTGTAATGAAAATAGAATACGTAGAATGAATTTTTTAAATACCCGTCAGTGTACTGAGAGTCATGAGACTTTAGTGGAAAAGTACGGGGTCAAAATATAATTTTTTTGCTTTGGTTCCTATTCACTAAGTTTGAAATTGGCTTGATGCCATTCCCAGCTTGTGCCTACTTCCGTGCACTTCCCACCCCCAGCACCCACAAAACTAGCCACTGGGGACTCAAGTCCACCCCAGGCAGGGTGCAGGGACCATTTGAGTCTCATGGCCACAGGTCTGGGATTCATTCATTCCACAGAGATGTACTCAGCACCACTCCCTGCCAGCACCGTGCTGGACACTGAGGGTACTGTAGTGAATGAAGCAACAGAGATGCTCGTGGGACACTACACAAGACACCTCAGCACATTAAACAGTGCAGAACATGATGGCAAGGTTGAAAGGAAAGCAGGGGAGAGAGATAAGTGTGGTGGGTGGTTAGAGTTTTAGACAGGCTGGTCAAGAGAGAAGTCACTGGGAAGATGACGTCTAGTAAACACCTAAAGGAGGTGAGACAGGGGGCCGTGTGGACAGCTGGAGGAAGAGCATTCCAGGCAGCGAGAACAACCAGTGCAAAGGTTCTGTGGCAGGACCATGCTTGATGTGTTGAAGACCTCGTGTGAGTCCTAGTTTGGCCACTCAACAGCTCTGGAACCTTGGGCACATGGCCTTCCCTCTCAGACCTTAGTTTTCCCCTTGGAAATCTCAGGCTTGCAGGACTGTGACATGGGCCCAGTGAGCTTGCACCTATAAAGCAGGCAGTGCTGGGCCTGACACTTGGGGAGAGCCCAGTGAAGTTAGCCATCGGGACAGTTTTGTTACACCCGAGTCAGCCCTGTGGATTGTGACCCACCTGAGGTTCACACCCACAAGCAAGCCTTTCTCTGCCCTCACACACGCACAGACCACACACAGACTCAGCCCTGGGCCCAGTCCCTTGCAGAGCTGCCCTATCAAGCCTTGAGGCCTGGGGACCCCATCATCGGGAGTTGGAGGGAAGGCCAGTGGCCAGCAAGGTTTGCCTCACTCCTTCCTAAGGCCCTTTCTGTCATGGAAGCAGAACAGAGAGTCACACAGCCCAAAAATAGTAACAACCACAGTGATGATAATAGCTAACACTTTTAGCACATATTAGTGCCAGGCACTGTGCTAAGTGTGCTATATGCATTGACCCATCAAATCCTCTCAACTGTCACATGCTGTGGCCCCCATTATTATCCCCATTGTGCAGATGAGAACACTGAGGCTCAGAGACAGAATCACCTGTCAGGGTCGCCCAGTGGCAGAGCCAGGATGTGGACCCAGGCTATCTGGCTCCTGAGTCCATGCCCTTAACCACTGCACCCCAGTGCCTGTTGGGTCAACTTTGAATTCTGGCTCTGGGAACAGACAACCCTGGGTTCAACCCAACTTTGCTACTCGCTAGCCATGTGGCCTTGGGCAGATGGCTTTACCTCTGTGCACCTCGGTCTCTTCATCTGTAAAATAGGCTTTGCCGCTGCTACCTGTCTCCCAGACAGGCGGAAAGGACTGACACACATGAAGTGGTAGCACAAGGCTGCGGGGCAGTGAGTGCTTTGAGTGCCAGATACTGTTGTGGTTGACACTGCTGTTGTGGCTGTCATTCTTTCCCAAGAGGTCAGAGGACCGTGCTGGGGAGCAGGGCTTGAGCTCAGGGGTGGGGTTCTGTCCTTCTCCTGTCCACACGCACATGCCTTGGGCTCTCACCAACCAAGGCCAGAGTGAGGGGCCCAGGCTGCCTTCCAAGGCAGCCGGCCTGCCCCAGATGGCCACCCCCAACCGCCAAGCAGACAGTCTCGAGTGAGCCCACATCACCCGGCAGATGGGATATGAGCGTTGGCAGCACCAGGCTTCCCACCGAGGTGGGAACAGACTTGGAGCTGGGCTTTGGCACCACTCACCTTAACACCGGCTCCTGGCCCCCACCCCAGAGAGCCTGGACAGGACGAGCCCCAGGCCGGGGCTGCCCAGTCGTGAGACCCTTTTCTGGCATTGCCTCACCTAGGACATAGAGGTGGGGGTGGAGGGTCCAACCAGCCAGAGACTGTCTGGCCCACCAGGCCCAGCGGGTTCCCTTTGGCCTGGCAAATGTGAGTTTTGATAGGGTTACAAGTATTGGATTTTTGTTTTATCAGTTTTTGTTTTTTATTTAAAAAGTACCAAATGCTCATTGCTGAGAACTTAAAGAATACATAACTACACGAAGTAGAAAAGGGAAAGTCTCATTAAGTGTAAAAAGCAAGTGTAATTGTGCATCTAGTGAGACCCCATTTTTGTTCAATAGGTACATCTGATTATGTGTGTGTGTGTATATTTATATAAACAATCTCCAAAGTATACTGTTAAGTGGGTAAAAAAAAAGCAAACTGTAGCTTTCTATTTAAGGTTAAAAAATTAAAAATTCTTAACTGTGTGGCTTTATACATCTACTTTTGACACATATCTGCACATAATAATGGCTAACTTGTGTTGAGCTCTCACTGTATATAAGATATAGTGCTAAGCATTATACATCTTATTGAATCCTTTCAACACCTTGAGTTAGACATTTTTATCCCCATTTTGTCAATGAGGAAATAGGCACAGAGAAATGTAGCAACTTGCGCAGGGTCACACAGCTAGGGAGGGGCTAGAGCTGGGATTTGAACCCAGGCAGACTTACTCCCGAGTAACCTCCCAGGAAAATTTCTTGAAGGGTACACCCACTGCCCAGCACTGAGTCAGCAGTGAGTGGAGAATAACCTGCAAATTGGAACAAATTGGAATCTCCTTGCTTATGTGGCACTGTGTCCTTTTTACAGCATACTTAATCTGTTACCCTCAACAACATGATGCCTGATGTTATTGGGCTCTGAGCAGAGGAGAGCTGTGATCTGACTCAGGCTGCTGCAGAAAGAACCGAGTGGGTGTGGGGCAGGGCAGGGAGACAGGGAAGAGACTGCTGTCCAGGTGGGAAATGACGTTGGACACAACCAGGTGGAGAGAGAGGTGGCCACTTGTGACTTGCCAGTGCCCTACTTTCCCCAGTGCAGAAGGAAAAGCTGGGAGCTTTACCAGTAGTGGGCATTCAAGTGGTCAGAGCCAAAATGTGACCATAGGCCACCTGTCTCCAGTGTGGAAGAATGATTTCTGGTCCACGCTGTCCCTTGTCCCCAGCAGAGGGTGCTGTGGGAGTGTCAATAGGCTACAAAGACACTGATCCTGTTGGAGCATTAACTGAAACCGACAAGCCCAGGGCCACCCAGATTGACAGGGCAAAGCCCCTGACGTCATTGCTTTTCATGGTATGTTTCAAGACTACCTTGCTTATGATAAGAGAGATTTTTTTGTTAATTACCGGGGCCAGAACTGAAAACTCCTAAGCATGAGATCATTCTGTTCCTTCCACACATGCCTCTCACCCAGGTACAGTTTGGCAAGGGTGGGCTGCTATTTAAAGGTGAAGTCATGACATGTTATTTTTGCCACCTCCTGTGTTGACTTAGGTGAGCATGTTTTGCATTTAACACTGATCCTCATTACTAAACCACAGTCCCAAGTGTATTTTGGGTGCTTGTAACAAGTCCCTTGGGGAGGGGGGTTTTCCTTGTCGTGTTCTGCAGTCCCTGCTGCACATTCTTGGTATAGTAGTGCTGGTCCAGTGAGTGGCATAACTTGGTGGCTGGCAGCACACTGTGGCTAGAGGCGTGAGCTAGCATCCGCGAGGGCATGGAGCAACAGGGGCTCTCAGACAGGGCTGGTGGGGTGTAAATTGGTACAACCACTTGGAAAACTGTTTGGCAACTCAGTAAAATTGAAGATTAGCATGCCTGGTGATTTAGCAGTTTCTCTTCTAGGTGTAAACCCAAAAGAAAATGAGTTCATGTGCACCAAGAGGTGCTTCTGTGAATGTCCCCAGCAGCACTCTTCACAGTTGGCAAATACTGGACGCAGTTCTTCTGCTCCTCAACAGTGAAAGGGTTAAATTCATCATGGTAGAAATGTCAGCCTGTCACACCATGGTTGGATCTCACATATGTAGCATTAAGAGAAAGAAGGCAGAGAGCAAAAGAATCCAAGCTGCATGAAGCTCAAAAATAGGCAGAAATGAATGATGGTGTTGGAAGTCAGGATAGTGCTACCTTTGAGGAGAAGAGAAGGAGCATGAAAGGGCTTCTGGGGGCTGGAAATGTTGTATTTCTTGATCTGGGGGTAATTACCCAGGTATTCACTTTGTGATAATTTATTTAGCCATACATATATGCATTTATACTTTATATATGTGGATTATACTTCATAGCAAAAAAAAAAAAAATCAAAAAAAAACCATGAGCTTTGGAGAAGTCAAGCCTGGGTTGGAATCCCCGTTCAGCCATTTGTTAGCTATGCTGACCTTGGATAAGGCACGTAACCTCTTACAGCTTCAGCTTCCACATCTGTAAAACAGAGATAAAACCTCCCCTTAACGGACCTATACATATAACTAGACAATTACTACAGTAAGTAACACAGTGCAGTGAACTGCACCTTCATAAATGTGATGTGTTATTAAGGTATATCAGTTAGAAATTTCTTTGGCTGTAAAGTAGCAGAAAACCTGAGCATAGCTAAAACAAATAGGGATTTATTTTAATTATCTAACAAGAAGTCTGGAGGTAAGCTGGGTGCAGTGGTATACACCTGTAGTCCCAGCTACTCGGGATGCTGAGGCAGGAGGATCGCTTGAGTCCAGCCTGGGCAACATAGAAAGACCCCATCTCTTTAAAAAAAAAAAAAAAGGAATCTGGAGCTGCAGGGATCAACTTCTCTGTGACTTCTTGTTGTCTCTTTCCTCGTGATCACAATATGGATGCCAAACATCTCATCCTCAGACCTGGATCTCTAGCACAAAGATATGGGCAGGTGAAAAGGGACTGTCCTTTTATCAGAGAGGAAAATCTGCCCCAGAAGTCCTCACCAAGCAGAATTCCCCTCACAATTCATTGCCTGGAATTGATCGGGTGGCCAGCTATAGGAAAAACTTGAAAAGCAACATCTGGGGAATGGGAATAAGATGGATGGCCACAATTGGCTTTGACTAAAGGTTTTCAACCCTGACCTGCACATCAGAATCACCTGAGAGGGATTAAAAATATGTATGTATATATGTGTACATACACACACATACACACATACACATTAATATGTACATGTCTGGTCCCACCCCAGACCAACCAAATCAGAATCACTGGTGGTGGTTTTTTTCCTTGAACTGGTTGAAAACCAGTGCTACAGTTTATCAGGTTGGGGTTGGGGGAAAAAAAAAAAGAAAACCAGTGCTACAGTTTAAGATCCAAGATGGTACCAACGTCCAGGGCAGGCGGATGTTTTACTGAGAGCTTATGGTAATATGTTTATAATATTATGTTACAGTAATAATGACAATGAGAGCCCACCTCCTGGTTTTATTCATTATACTTCCTACTGCCTGACCTAATCCATCTCCCCCATGCAAATGTCAGCTCCACAAGGACAGGGGTCTTTGTTTTGTTCTCTGCACTTGGAACAGGACTCAGTGCCTCATAGGAGGCACTCAGCCAGTATGTGGTAAACAAGTGAAGGTATTTTATGTTCATTGTCTCATTTAATCCTCCCAATACCCCTTCCGAGTTATGATACTCTCTTCTACCCATTTCACAAAAGAGGAAGTTGAGGCTCAATGATATGAAGTCAGTTGGTCAAGATCACAGAGCCAGGAGACAGCAAGTTCGAATCCTGGCTCAGACCCAGGGCTTTCTGACCTTAGAGCACAACCTTCTAACCATCACACATGTCTCTTTGCAAACAAGAACCCTCTGGTATGCTCTAATCCCTGTCTAGGTCCTGAGAGCCTCCTAACCTCCCCTTCTCTTCCTTGAGTAGCTCATCACCCTGCGGGGCTCCATCCTGGAAGATGCCACACCCACAGCCACAAAGCATGGGACCGGGCGGGGCCTCCCCCTCAAGGATGCCCTGGAGTATGTCATCCCTGAGCTCAACATCCACTGCCTAAGGCTGGCCCTCAACACTCCCAAGGTGATGGAGCAGCTGCTGAAGCTCGATGAGCAAGGGGTGAGCAAGCGACTTAAGGTGGGAGGCCATGTCAGAGCAGTAGCCTGCACCCTCCTCCTGGTGCCTTTCTATCCCGGTCACCTTTTTTTTTTTGGCAAGTAACAGAAACCTGCTTAAGCTAGTTTCAGCAAAAGGAGGGACCTATTATCAAATTCTAAGGATGCTGAGAGCAGGAATGTAACTGATCTTAGGAGAGAAACAGTCTGGGGATGAGACAGCCACTAGGTTTCCGTGTGTGTGTGTGCGTGTGTGTGTGTGTGTGTGTGTGTCTGTGTGAGGAAGAGAGAGAGAGTCTCTTCCCTCTCTCTGCGCGCTGGCTCCCTCTGCTCCCCTGGCCTCTCCCACAGTGTTCCCAGTTGCTGTTAGAATTACAGCTACATGCAGACCCCAGCACTGACTCTCAGTCCCGGGAGAGCCACCGATTGACATATTCGCAGGTGACCAGGGGATTGGTATATCTAAAATTAGCATGGTTATTGGGGGTCCATTCCCTAAAAAAAGTGTTGACTTTAAGCCCTGAGCCCTCCAGCTTTTGCTTTTGGAGAATCTCAGCCCGTCCCAGTCCACCTACTGTGGGATGCCAGCCAAGGCAAAACAGTCTCTTTTACTCAAGAGCAGCATCGCCAGCCACCCTCTGCCTGCCATAGAGAGAACAGGCAGCACGGGCACGTTGTTGTGCCTCTCTGGGATGGGAGAGCCGGGAGGGACAACTGGGACATGCCCCAACACCTTTTTCCTTCCTCTGTGGCTGTGGCTCTGAATTCCTGAATGATCCCAGTGGCTCCTAGGGCTGAATGCCTTAGAAATACCCCTTTGTTCCATTCTCTCTGACATCCCTGCCTGGCCTGTCTCCATAAAGCCACTCTTGCCTCTGCAGCTCTGCCAGAAACACAAGGTGGGCATCCTCTACTGCAAGGCCGGCCAGAGCTCAGAGGAGGAGATGTACAACAATGAGGAGGCGGGCCCAGCCTTCGAGGAGTTCCTCTCCCTCATTGGCGAGAAAGTCTGCCTGAAGGGGTTCACCAAGTACGCTGCCCAGCTGGATGTCAAGAGTAAGTGGGGGCCCAGTGAGGTCACAGTGAGCTACCACTGCACACCCACCCGACAAGCAAAGGTTAAAAGGCCTGGTGAGGGCCAGGCGCTCTGGGAGGCCAAGGCAGGAGGATTGCTTGAGCTCAGGAGTTCGAGACCACCATGAGCGAGAGTGAGACCCCATCTCTACTAAAAATAGAAAAATTAGCCAGGTGCAGTGGCATGCACCTGTAGTCCCAGGTAGTCAGGAGGCTGAGTTAGGAGAATCACTTGAGCCCAGGAGTTTGAGGTTGCTGTGAGCTGTGATGATGCCACTGCACTCTAGCCCGGGCGACAGAGCAAGACTCTCTTACCAAAAAAAAAAGAAAGAAAGAAAAACGGGAATGATAGACACAATGTTCAGGATAGCGGTTGTCTCTGCAGGGAGAGGGCGGATGTGGCTGGAAAATGGTGCTCACGTGAGAGCGTTGGTGGTGGTCACAGCATTCTCTGTACATATCACGCATATGTATACATGAATACATATGATGTCTAGGACTGAAATGTTTCATGATAAGTAGTTTGGGGAGAAGGATGGGTGATGTTCATGGGGAATGGACTGCCACCATCCTTGGGCGTGGGCTGTCCTTGGGTTAGTTGCTCAGGCTGGAAGTCAGAAAGCCCCAAGATGGCTCAGTCACATGCTCTTCACCACACCCCGCCAAGACTCAGTCTGCTCATCTGGAGAACGGACCAGATCTGGCGACTAAGCTTAGCGAGGTAAGTCGAGTGTTAAGCAGGTGCCTGTGGCCGTCATCACCATCACCTCCCTGTTGAAGGAGGCAGTAGGAAGAATAAACATAAAATTATGCCATTTGCTAGTTTTATGATCTCGGGCAGGTGGCTTTGCCTCCGCCCCCTCGGTTTCCTCATCTGTAAAGTGAGGGTAACAATTGTGCTCACCTCAGGAGCATGGTGAGCGCTCAGTGCGCCAACACTGACCCGAACCTGCCGAGCCCTCACTCTGTGCCAGGCGCTTCCCGGAGCTCTGCACGTGTGGGTGCTGCCCCAGGTGTGCTGATGAGATAACAGGCCTCACACGCCACGCCTCGCACAGACGAAGTCAGCAAGTAGAAGCGTTGGTATTATTTTTGCTATTGGAGCAAAAGGAGCTGTACAGACAGAAAAAGGAATAGGAGACATGTCATCCCCCTCCTCAGACAATGCCTGCTCCTGAAGCCCAGGGTCCTCCATCTTAAAATGAAGGCCATAGTCTTCCCCCACTTACCTCACTGGGTTGCTGTGAGGATGACATGCCCAGCACAGCGCCTCATAGCGGATTAGCACTCAAATATCAGCTGCTGCTATGTGGCTTCTGTGGGAAGTAGGTTCTCCCAGACGGCCACAGGAAGCACAGTGCTCCTGGCCAGAGTCTCCCCAGCTAACAGGCAGGGATGCCCTGGCTCGAGCAGCCACCTGGAGGTCACCTGGCTCCCAGCCTGGCTCTGGCACTGACCAACTGTGGCTTCAGTGTCTCCACCTGACACAAGAGGCAACGTTGAACGCTGCTAAGAGAATGCTCCAGAGTCAGACAGCCTAAGTTCTGGTCCACACTCTACCACTCATTGCAGTGTGACCATGGGAAAGTCACTCCCTGTCTATGCCTCGGTTTCCCCCTCTGAAACATGGGCTCAGTAATCAGGTGTGCCTCTTCCTGGTCATAACCCCCTCTCCTATTAGAAATAACCAATATTCTGACTTTCATGATAATTATTTCCTTGCTTTTCTTCATAGTTTTGCTACTTATGTACGCATCCCTAAACAATATAATTTGCTTGGCCTGCTTTTGCATGTAACGTGAGTGGAATCATAGAGTACGTGCTCCATTGTGTCTGGTCTCTCTCACTCAGCATTATATTTATAAGATTCACCCATGTCATAGCTATGACTCACTCCTTTTCTTAGCTGTATATTTTACCACAGGATGAACATACCACCATGTGTTTATGCGTTCCTTGACTGACATTTGAAGGTCGTTGTACCCATAGCTAAGGGCACACGTGCATGATTTCTCTAGGCTGTGGTCCTAGGAGAGGAGGTGCTGGGTTATTGATTAAGCTGATCTTCAGATTTAAGCAATATTGCTAAAAAGTTTTCCAAAGTGGTTGTGCCAGTGTCCACACTTAACCAGACACATAAAGGGTTCCAGTTGCTCCACATCCTTACCGACCCTTGGTACTGTTAGACTTTTTAATTTTTACCAATCTGGTGGGTATATAACATGAGGTTTCCTTTTTATCGAAATTTATTAAATTTTAAAGAGTGGATTTAAGTAAAATTATCAAGTTAAAAACCAGCACAGATGGTATGTGGGATATGGTAAAAACCCAGAGGTTTTGGAAACACGGTGCTAACTGGTGTTTTTCTTTCAGCCGACTCCACGGGAACCCACTCCCTCTACACAACGTACCAGGACTACGAGATCATGTTCCACGTCTCCACCCTGCTCCCCTATACCCCCAACAACAGACAGCAGGTCAGTGATTTTCAGGTGATGCACAGTTGGGCCCCAAGTCATCCTCCCTCCCCTTGGCTGTCGGCTGGCTGCCTACCTGTCATTGGATCTCCTGGTACGGTCCTGTGGATCAGATGGAGGCCCTTGGCTTTGGAGACCTTGTGTGTCATGGTCACTTTGCCTGGGGGTTAGAGACTAGGCCAGGTATGGTTTGATGTTTGTTTGGTACCACTCTTTCTTACTGCTCCTCAGCCACCCTGCTTGCCTCAAGCTACCCCCACTCTCCTCAAGGGTCTCTTGAGTCATCACTGGTCTTGTGAAAAAGAAGAGTGAATCAGTTAACAACATTTTGACTACAAGTGATAGAAACCCAAACCAAACTGGCATAAGCAAAAAATGGGATTTACTGGGTTACATAACTCCAAGGTTCTGGAAAAGGGCTGGCTTTAGGTGTGGCTAGATCCAGGGGCTCAAACAGTATTAGGAATCCTTTCCATTTGTACCTGGCGTTATTCATAGGTCTTCCTTGCAGTGGCAAAGATGCCCCCTAGGAGCTCTAGGCTCACATCCCACCAGCTTAGCCACAGTAGGGGAAGGAGAGCTGTTGTTGCTTCTAGAGGTGTTCCAGAAGTGTTTCAGGGCTAAATCTCATTAGACCATTCGCATTCTAGTCCCTGGGCCAATCTGGATGGGGGTTAGAATGGACAGAATGGGCTGACTGGCCAAGCCTGAAGCACAGGCCCACCCCCAGAGAGGGTGAGTGGGGTCAACTCCACTTGATGGAGGGAGGCCAGGGAGGTGCTTTCCCAAAGGTGGTGGGTGTGGTTACCAGAAGAAGGAGTGGGTACTGGGTGGGCAACAACAGTAAACACCCACTACCAAGATCCAGTTCCTGTCTTAGATACACCTTGCAGCCTGGGCCTGGGGAGCAACTCTTGCTAGTTTCTAATGAACAGAAACCCCACAGGATGTTGACACTTTAGGAAGTATATATTTTTTTCCCAGTTGTTACAGGTGACATTGTAGATTTTGTAGGCCAAAAATGGTCAAATATCAGTGATTTCAGAAGGTTCACCTAATAGCATGCTATCAAGAGCACTGGTCTCAGAATTAGACCTGAGTCTGACTTCTTTCTTTGCCACTTCCTACCTGTGTGATCTCAGGTGAGTGATTTCGCCTCTCTGAGACTTGAGTCCCTCCTCTGTAAAACAGGCAGGATGATAGTGCCTGTGTCTCAGGGTCATTGGGAAAGGCCCGTGCACTCATGCATTCATTGTATCCCTGGGGGTTGCAGCTCTCTATAAGTTTACTGTGGCTGAACCAAGAAAGAAGGTGTACGCAGATTTCTACAGAATTTATGATTGCATGAAAGATTTTGAAAAGATATGGAATGCTGGGATCTTTCAGAGTGAAAAGTAATTTTGGAATATAAAGAATTTCTCTGGGTTGAATTACATAGAAGTTTGTCACTGACCTGTGTTCCTGAACTATGAAACATGAATATGTAGGCTAAGGAATAATTTCTCTTGATAAATAAACAGTTAACAAATTAAAAAAAAAAAAAGGAACTAGCAGTTCCATAGTATGAGTTGAGCTGCTATGTGTGTCTGGGTTTTACACTGTGAGCCACCTCATTTAGAGCTACTTGGGAGCCCCATCTGTGGATCTCATGTTACCAGCATAGATTGCTTAACAGTTACGTGAGTATAGTCTCGGCAAATAAGCAAAACGCCATGAATACAGCATCACCTGTGAAGATAATGGAGCCTTCCTCGGAGACTGACAAGGGAGAGAGGGCAGGGCTCCCATAGGCCAATCTGGAGCCACAGCTGCCCTGACCTTCTCAATTCAGGCGTCCAGGGAAGGGGTGGTGGCCTAGAACTGACCCTGCCAGAAGTCTCTGGTCTGACTCTTGCCATTGTCCATGAGTGTGGCTTTGAGGAAGTCGGAGGCCACTGACCTGTGCTCTCCTTTAACAGATATTATTTAGTGAGTACCTCCTACATGCCAGGTACTGTTCTAGGTACTGAGGATACAGCTGTGGGCAGTAAACAAAACAGATAAGATCCCTGTTCTCATGGAGCTGACACTTCAGTGGGAAGAGAGAGACAAGAAACAAAAGGAAAAGGGAAAAGCCTCTGTATGCTCAGTGTCAATAAGTTCTTAGTGATGGGGGCAGAAAAGCAAAGATATGGGAGTGTTGGGGGCAGGGTGGATCTTGGATAAGATAGTCAGCAAAGGCCTCCGTGTCTCGAAGAAGACATTTCAGCAAATACCTGAAGAGGTGAGGAAGGAAGCCATGTGGGGATCCAGGGGAAGAATGTTCCGGGCAGCAGGAACAGCCAGTGCAGAGGCCTTGAGGAGGAAGTGTTTCTGAAGAGTTTGAGGAGCAGCAGGAGGCCGTGGTGGCTGGAGCAGAGTGAGCACAGGGGGTGTGGGAAATGTCAGAGAGGTGATGGGGCCTCCTGAGCCATGGTGGGGACTTCATCCTTCACCCTGAGTGAGGGGGAGCCCTGGGGGTTTCTGAGCAGAGGGACGTGACCCGACTCAGGCGTTCACAGGCTCCTCTGGCTGTGTGTGGGGGACAGACTGGGGGGGTGGAATGGGAGCATGGAGACAGTGAGGAGCTGTTGCGATGGTCCAGGCAGGACCCTTCAAGCTGACCTGTGACACTTTTCCCCCCTCCGTTGCCCATTTACCAGCTACTGAGGAAGAGGCACATAGGAAACGACATTGTGACGATCATCTTCCAGGAGCCCGGAGCACTGCCTTTCACCCCCAAGAACATCCGCTCCCACTTTCAGCATGTTTTCATCATTGTCCGAGTCCACAACCCCTGCACCGATAACGTCTGCTACAGGTACACACCACCGCACGCCGCCCCACCCCACCCCATGCACACGCTGACTGGACATCATAAAACCGCTGGCCAGACGCGGGCAGCATGCAGAATGAGCAGGCAGCCGGTCCAAGTGGGCGGCCTCCTGTGCTGCTTGTTAGTGCTTCTGTAGGGGAGTTCCATGCAAACGTTCCCGCACCATCTAGGAGGGTGATTCTCCACCAGAAAGGAGCATGGCTCCCCAGTTTTGATAAGAAAACCACCAGGGATTTGTATTTGCTTGAAATCTTTTGTTGCAAGTGACAGAAAGCCCGTCTCAATCTGGCTTGAGACAAAAAGGCAGTTGTGCATATTGGCTCTCAAAAATGACAAGCTTAGGCATGGCTGCATCTGCTCTGCTCTCCTGTACGTTGCTTTTCTGGCAGCTCTGAGCTGAACATCCTACCAGCTGCAAATCCAGCAAAAAGAAAGTTTTTCTTTCCCAGGAGTTGCAATAGAAGCCCCAGAATTGAGACCCCCTGACTTGGTTGGAGTCACGTGCCTATCCTAGAGCCAAAATGACTGGCCACACCTGGGCACCAGGCTGCAAGGACTGAGAAGCACAGGAGTGATGGCCCAAAGGAAAATCAGAAGGTGGAGGCAGGGCAGGCAGGGCAGGTGGGCCCCACTTAGGAGGTAGAATTGAGGGGTTTTAGTTCACGTGATAGACAAGTAGCGCAGGCCTCGCACCACTTCCATATCCTTCTGTCCCAAACAGCAGTGCTCACCCAGGGTGGAGGCCAGCCCTCAAAGGACAGATGAAAAGCCCCTAGGATGTGGGGTGGGAGAAAGAGCAGTAGTCCTTGAAAACCATCCGATCAATGACCCAGGCCCAGGCCAAGGTCAGCATTTGTCCCTGGAGACTAGGGAACAGGCTGTTACTTTCCATTTTTAAAAAATGATTTGAAATTCAAAAGATACAAAAGCATATGCAGATAAAAGTCTCCCTCCCACCCCTGACCCCCACCCACCCAGCTTCCTTCACAGAGGCAACGGTGTTAGCTATTTCTTGTGTCTCCTGATATTTTATGCACATACAAGCAAACATGTGTAAGTATTCCTCTTCCACCTTTTCAACACAAATCGTGGCATATCATACATACTGTTCTGCATCCTGTACTTTTTCACTCAACAATTTTTGAGATCTTTCCATAGCAGGACAGAAAGCGCTTTTTCATTGTTTATGACTGCTTAATATTCCATTGTATGGATGCTGGATAATCTTGCCCTATCCTCTAGTGATGGGCATTTGGGCTGTTACCTGATTCCTGCAATGAATAACCTTATTTATACTCTCATTGCACCCGTGTCCAAGTATACAGCTGTAGGATAAATTCCTAGAAATGGAGGTGCTAGATCAGAGAGTGTGTGCATATGTATACTGGCAGTCTTGGTGGAATTGCCAGGATCTACCAGCTTCTCTCAGCTGGGTGTGCAGGAGAAGGGAGGGCATTCCAGAGTGCAGCGCTGGCTGTCGGGAACCACTGTGCTGGATGTGTTGCCCACTGGCTGCTGGGAGCCAGCACACTGCGTGGCAGGGCCTCCTTGCGGGCACATCCCCAGGCCTGAGGCCCCTCTCACCCCAGCCCGTTTGTTCCTGGGACACACAGCGTCAGCTGCAGAGTGCCTGCGCCTTGGGCTCTATGTGGGGCTGAGGACCTTGAATGACGCCAGGGTTTAAAGGGTTTATGTGTTGTTCCTCAGCAGCTGAAAGGTAGCCCTGGTGAGAGAAGATGGGAGATGTTCACACATACACACCGGGAAAGGAGGCAGCCTCTTGTAGTGCATCAGAGGCGGGGGGTTGAGTTGGCTGGGGGGCCCTTCCCCCCTTCCTCCCCACTCTGCCCTCCCCCTCCAACCTGGCTTATCACAGTGGCCTGCAGCATCCCACCCTTCCAGGTCAGCCTCTGCATGGTCTCCAGAGTGAGTTCTTCTCTCTGATGCACAAACCTTTCTTATTTTTTACAATTTAATTTAAAATATTTTTATTATGT
This sequence comes from Daubentonia madagascariensis, assembly GCA_023783475.1. Taxonomy (NCBI): domain Eukaryota; kingdom Metazoa; phylum Chordata; class Mammalia; order Primates; family Daubentoniidae; genus Daubentonia; species Daubentonia madagascariensis. Next base: position 2,600,094 of record JAKFHU010001449.1, on the reverse strand, counting down.
GATATTTTAAACATTCTGAAAAATACAGAAAATAATGTAACAGACATCCATGTGCCCACCACCAGATTTCACAGATGTTAACATTTTGCCTTATTTACTTCAGCTCTCCCTCTTTCCTGTGTTTTTAAGGAAAGAAAATGTTAGAGATACAGCCAAAGCTGCCCCTCAGCCGCCCCTCCCCTCCCCGCCCCTCCTTCCCCACCAGGCGGCTGCTCCCAGGACAGGCCTGACCCCATCTTGGCCCTGTGGGGGGAGCCCGGCCACAGATCTCCCGATGACCTCCTGCCCCTCTGCCCAGCTCCCAGGCTGCCTCCTAAGTGAATTTCTAATTGTCCTTTAAGATTGAACTTGGATGCTGGGACATCCTCCAGTGGTTCATTACCCCTTCCATGTGCTGTTGCTGAACACATGTCTGTCACAGCACTCACCATACACATAAAAACAACTGATGATGTGGCTCTTGCCTCCCTTGAAGGTAACCCCATGTCATATTTACCTTCCTGTATCCTTCATGGCACAGTGCTTGGCACATAGTGGGCCCTAAAGACATCTTTGCTGGCTGTACAGTTGCCTGGCCCAAACATTGCAGGCACTGAGAAAATAACTGTTGAATAAATAATTATGAAGGTTCTAGAAATACTCATTGAGCTACAGTGATCAGGTGACCTGGTGATCACACCATCTCCTGGTTGTGTAAAGAGTCATCGTCCTTTACTGTTTCAAGTGTGCTGTTTCTGAACGGCCCATCAGCGTCATCCCTGCAGCCTGTGGACTGTAAAAACCCGGTCCCTCCTGCTGGGAAGTGAGGGACCAGCTGTTCTGACTGCCCAAAACCTTTCAGCAGTTTGCAATTTCATGATTCGTAAAATTATGAATCAGGACTATAGAAAAAGCCAAAATCTGTCACTATAAACAGCCAAGTGCCAAATGAAGATGTTGCAAAGCTCTTCACATCTGTAAAGCACAATCTGCCGGCCCCATTAATTAGAGTTGAGGGACCAGTGAGGCCATCTCATCCATCCCCTTGCCTGGTTTGTGTGGCATTCTTTGAAGAATGTCTTCCAGGAGATGCCTCTTTCTATTAAACCCACACCCACTGTGCTGTCGTAGAAATCTGTTTCTTCTGAGTCTGTCTGTCCAAGTTTAAATCATTGCTTCAGTCAGTACTGAGGACCTGCGGGGAATCCACTAAACCCAGGGTGGTCCCTGGCCATGTGGCACTCCTGGGCTATGAAGGGTCACTAGACAGTGGCCACTGGAGATGGAGAGCGAGGGGTCTGGCCTGTTCAGCCGGGGTCACATGGCAGCTCCGCACTGGTCTCCTGTCACACGTTCTGTTCTCCTTTAGTCGATTCTTCATGAGGCAGCCACGGTGGTCTTTGCATATTGCCAATCTGGTGTCACCACCAGCACCTGCATCCCTCAGGGACCCAGCAAAAAGCAGATCCCCCCTCAAGGATTTAAACAAAAGGAAGTTAATGCAGACAGACTCCTAACAGAGGTGTGGGCAGGTTAAGGGAACCAGTGTGGGAAAGGCAGGCACCCAGGCACTGGCAACAGTAGGGAGCCATTACACCACCCCAAGTCTTGACGCGTCAGAGGGAGATGGGAGGAGAAGTTTCTGGAAGCTGGTGAGAGCTGTGGCCCTGGGAGAGGGGCCACCCAACAGGAGCAGTGACTGTAAGGGACCAAGGACCAGAGCCACTGACGCTATCCCAGCCCCCACAGGGAGGGAAGGAAGAGAAATAAATATTCTAACCTGTGCCCCTGCCTTCCCGTCTGTTGCTGGTGCTTCCCATTGGTCAAACTCAACCGGAAGCCAGAGGGCACGGGAACTTGGGTGGCAGCCATAGAGATCTTCCTTCCGAGCACTGAGGAGGGCAGAGAGCAGCAGAGACTGGATCTGAGGTGTGGACAGTGAATGGTTTTACCACTGGATGAGATCATTAAATGGTTGCCTGCCCTCATGGTAAGGATGGAAAGTGGTAACACACCACCAAGGCCCTGCGTGGCCTGGCCTCTGGCGACCTTACAGCCTCCTGCTCCTCATCCCCACCCACTCCAGGCTCTGGCCACACTGGCTTCGGTTTGTTCTGTGCTCCCCTTCCCTAGTCTGGCGTTGCATGTGCTGCACCGTCTGCCTGCAGCGCCCTCCCCTGGTTCTTCCTTTGGCTCCTCCTCAGCCCTCAGGTCCCAGCTTCATTGTCACTTCCTCAGGGAGGCCGTTCCGGATTCTCCCCGTCCAAATGAGGTCCGTCTCTTGTTCTGTCATAACACACCCCATTCCCTTTCTTTGTCTTTGTAAGTCTGTTAGTGTGTGCGTTTGGTATGTGTCTCCTCCTGGATGAGGAGCTCTGGGAAGGCAGGGACCACTGTATCCCCAAGGCTCAAGAGAGTGGGCATCGAAGAAGTGCTTGTCAAACAAATGGACTAATGTTACACTGTCCCCCTTGTCGAGATGGGGGGAGGGACAAGGAATCAACCAAACCTGAACAAGCGTTACTTCAGGTTTGGTTTTCATGGAATATTTTTTTGTTTGTTTGTTTGTTTGAGATAGAGTCTCATTCTGTCACCCAGGCTAGAGTGCAGTGGCATCATCATAGCTCACTGCAACCTCAAACTCCTGGGCTCAAGCGAGCCTCCTGCTCAGACTCCTCAGTAGCTGGGGCTACAGGTGCGTGCCACTGTGCCTGGCTAATTTTTGTGTTTTAGTAGAGATGGGGTCTCACTCTTGCTCAGGCTGGTCTCGAACTCCTGACCTCAAGCGATCCTCCCACCTCGGCCTCCCAGAGTGCTAGGATTACAGGCATGAGCTACCACGCCCGGCCATGGAATATTTTTTAATTAATAATCTCTTTATTTAAAAAATTATACTACAATAGGAAAAGAAACAGTAGGAACTCCTTCTTAACACCATACTCACAAGTTGAGGTTTTTATAGAGGTTGAATGCAATATACTTGAAGAAAAACTAGGCCAGGCACGGTAGCTCACACCTGTAATCCCAGCACTTTGAGAGGCCGAGGTGGGAGAATCTCATGATCACAGGAGTTCAAGACCAGCCTGAGCAACATAGTGAGACCCCGTCTCTACAAAAAATAGAAAAATTAGCCAGGTGTGGTGGCATGCCCCTGTAGTCCCAGCTACTGGGGAGGCTGAGGCAAGAAGATTGCTTGAGCCCAAGAGTTCAAGGTTGCAGTGACGTGTGATCAGGCCATGCACTCCAGCCTGAGCAACAGAGCAAGACCCTGTCTCAAAAAAAAAAAAAATACATAAATAAAATTTGTAAAGTTTTTTTAAAAGTTAGCTTATTGCTCGCTCATTTACATCACCTTATACTGTTATTACGTAAACAGTGTAACTCACTTGTCCCTGGGTGAATACTCTGGCAGGTGCCTTGGCCTTTCTGCTCGCTTTTGGAAATCATCTGCCTAGAGGCCACTGAGTCTTAACTGGATTTGGTCATTAGAACGTCACATCCAAGATATTCATCAAATCTCCAAACTTGACTCATGAGCAAATCTTCTTTCCATCCCAGCTCAGGGCCACTTCTGCCTGGAAGCCTGGATGGATAGGGAGCCTGGTTACCCCTCCTATTTCTCCACTTTGTACTTTTCCCTGCCCAGCCCTGCTGACTGCTGTGTTCTGACCCACCCAGAGTCAGAGCACAGGGAGGAAATGGAGGCAGGGAGGTGCCATGTGCACTGTGGTCATAGCTGGCTGGCTGCTCACTGGGCTCCTCAGGGGCTCCCTGCCCACCCTCTGCATCTCACAGGCAGGGGAGGGGTGGGGAGAGAAGGGGGCTTACCATCCAGTTTTCTCCATAGGCTTCTTCCCTTCTCTGTAGTTTACATAGTGGGTGATGGGGTTCAACAGTTTTGGGGAACAGGTTTTTAGGTCATTTTCTTTTCACATTTTCACTGAGTTGCTATCTGATTTCTGTCTTAATGGCATCTCCATCATAACTGAAGCAGGAAAAGTCCCATTCTAACTTTCACTTACAATGAATTTTCGAAATAACCTTTGTTAAGATGATTTACAAAGTGTATTAGTGTTACACGAGTGTTTGAAAGAACTAAATCACATAAATTTTCCATACCCAGTCAGATATTCCTACAATACTGTGTAACAAACCACCCTAGAACTCAGTGGCTCACAAACATTAACATTTCTTTCCGGCTCACACATCTGCAGGTCAGTTGGGGTCTGGCTGGATGCGGCTCCAGATCTGCTCCAGGTGCCCCTTATCCTTCTGGGACCAGTAGGTCACCTAGGACCTGTGCATCCCTTGGTGATGGCAGGAGCACAGGAAGCAGGCCCAGCCCCCCACACACATTTCAAGCCTTTATTGGAAAGCCATTGGCCAAATCAAGTCATGTGACCAGGCCCAGGATCAGTGGGGTGGGAGTGTACCTGCCTATGAAGGTAAAGGGGGGGAGTGAATTTTTGCCGAATTATAATCTGATCTGCCACGCAGTCTATATGTATGTAAAACAAGAATAACTGAAATTGAACAGTACTTGGGGAATTATCCTTTGATGTCAGTGGATGTTCAGACTTCTACTGTATAGAAAGTAAAAACATATGTATGTACCCCAAGACTTTTTATTAAATTTCTAACCTACTTAGCCAGCAACTTACTAATTAGACATGGACTTTCCTTCTTAAAAAGGAAACTCCTATTTTTGATCATATGTTTTCTTTCTAAAGAGTCTTAGTGCATTTCTTCCCACCATCTAAATGATCTCTCCCTCCTTAGCATGGCTGTGACCCGATCCAAAGATGCTCCTCCTTTCGGACCCCCCATCCCCAGTGGAACCACATTCCGCAAATCTGACGTCTTCAGAGACTTCTTGCTGGCCAAGGTGATTAATGCCGAGAACGCTGCGCACAAGTCTGACAAGTTCCACACCATGGCCACCAGGACCCGCCAGGAGTACCTCAAGGATCTGGCTGAAAACTGTGTCTCCAACACACCCATTGATTCCACTGGCAAATTCAACCTCATCTCCCTGACCTCCAAGAAGAAGGAGAAGACAAAAGCACGGGCAGGAGCTGAGCAGCACAGCTCAGGGGCTGTTGCCTGGAGGGTGGCGGCACAGGACTATGCCCAGGGAATAGAAATCGACTGCATTTTGGGAATTTCCAATGAGTTTGTGGTGCTCCTGGACCTGCACACCAAGGAGGTAGTGTTCAACTGCTACTGCGGGGATGTCATTGGCTGGACCCCGGATGCCTCAACGCTGAAAATCTTCTATGGCCGAGGGGACCACATCTTCCTGCAGACCACTGAGAGCTCTGTGGAGGACATAAGGGAAATTGTGCAGAGACTGAAGGTAAGGGAGAGAGCCAAGCATTGGTGCAGCAGTTTACATGGTTTTGCCATTAGGAACCACTTCCCCTGCCCAGTCAGTTAGGCTATGACACTAATTGGCCTCAAGAGAATCAGAATTGTCACTTACACACTAAAGATCTGGCAGGTCCAGCAGCCTGGGTTCTTTCTGGGGATGGTGTAGGCCAGGGATCTGAGGTTCTCCAGGCCATCAGTGTGGAAGGACAAGAGACATACTTATTAACTCTAGAAGTTGGTAGAAAATATAAGTTTAGGCTTATGTAAAAAATATAGGAGTAGGCTGGGTGTGGTGGCTCACGCCTATAATCCCAGCTCTTTGGGAGGCTAAGGCAGGAGGGTCACTTGAGCCCAGGAGCTCAAGACAAAACTGAGCAACATAGACCCTGTCTCTACAGAAAATTTAAAAATTAGCCAGGTGTAGTAGTGCAAGCGTGTAGTCCCAGCTACCCGGGAGGCTGAGGCAGGAGGATCACTTGAGCCCAGGAGTTCAAGGCTGCAGTGAGCTATGATCACACCACTGCACTCCAGCCTGGGCAACAGAGCAAGACCCTGTCTCAAAAACAAAAAAAAAAGTAAGAGTACTTTCTACAAGAACTAAAATATGATGTATAGATCAGCCTTGGCAAGTGTGGGGTGGGGGAGAAAAAAAAGAAAAAAATATAATGTGAGGGTTCCAGACCATTAAAGAATAGGGGAGAGGTAGGGGGAGAAAAAAATATAAGAAAGCATGATAAAAGAAACAAAACAAACGTAAAATTATATGACAGGAATAAGTTGCATGTTAGTAACCACAATAAATGTGAGTGGTTTAAATTGCCCTATGAAAAGACAAAGACTCATAGTCTGGATAGAAATCTTACCCTAAACTCCTGGTGAACAGCTCAGACCATTGACCAAATCAAGAGTGGCAGATTGGTGACAACTTAGTTGGCAGTGTCTTCCTGAAGCACTGTGCTAAGAAGTACTCAGGCCTCATCTAAGCTCCACGAGAAGGGACACTAGTCGGTGATGGCCTGTGCAGTGGGTTTAGCAGAACAACATGTCATGCATGCCAAAAAGAGAAGGCAGTATAACACAGGAATTATGAAGACAGGTTCTGGGCCAGGTGTGGTGGCTCACGCCTGTAATCCTAGCACTCTGGGAGGCTGAGGTGGGAGGATTGCTTGAGCTCAGGAGTTTGAGACCAGCCTGAGCAAGAGTGAGACCCCATCTCTACCAAAACCAGAAAACTTGGCCAGGTGTAATGGTGCACACCTGTAGTCCCAGCTACTTGGGAGGCTGAGGCAAGAGGATCTCTTGAGCCCAGGAGTTTGAGGTTGCAGTGAGCTATGATGACACCAGTGCAAGCCTAGCCTGGGTGAAAAAGCAAGACTCTGTCCCAAAAAAAAAAAAGCACAGGTTCTGGAGTCAGAAAGCCTGGCTTCAAGTCCTGGCACTGCCATTTGTCAGCTGTATGACTCTCAGCCAAGTTATTTAGCCTCTTTGTAACTCAGTTTCCCCATCTGAAAAATGGGAACAAGAATCATCTTGTATCATGTCCAAGTTTTACGGATTAGATGAGTTATATTGTCCAGACAAGCTTGCCTAACTTGGTTGGCTATAACCTCCCTATGCCACTGTAACTGGTGGCTGTCCTCACTTTCCTAGGCCCTTGCACTTTCTCATTAAGTTCAGGTTGGATTGCTAAAGACCTGCTCTCAGCTGCCCTAACTCCAAAATTTGTGCCACTTCAGGGACCAATAGCTTGTGTTTAGATTTCCTGTGAGGAGGTGAGGTCTGGGAACCAGGGCCTCCAGCTGTTTTACTCACTTGCTTGTCTGATGTGCCTAGAACAGGGCTGGCACATAGTAGGTGTTCAGTAATCACTGATTAGTTAGTTGGTTAGTTGAATGAGTTTATTGAACCCTTACTCTGTGCTAAGCATTTTGCATGCATGGTCTCACATAATTTTCACATCTACCCCATGAAGTTTAGGTCCTGTTCTTGTCCCCGCTTGTCAGGTAAGGAAACTGAGGCTCAAAGAGGTATAGATACTCACATATGGTCATATAGCCAGTAGGTGGCAAAACTTGGGTCTGAATCCAGGGTTTTTTGACTCTGAAACCTACCTGTGCCCAACCTCAAGACTAGTCTCTAACTGCTTACTCAGCATCTCCACTAGGCATCTGAGCAATCCCTGATACTTAACACGTCCAAGAGCAAACTCCTGGTGTTCCTCCCCCGTGGCCCCCCACCACCCAGAGTGTTCCTGTGTCAGTGAAGGCTAAGTCCATCCCTACGTTTGCTGATGTCAGGTGCTTTGGCATCAGCCTGGGCTCTGCTCTCTGTCATGCCCACATCCGTCAGCTCTGCCTCAGTAGGCAAACGCCAGCTACTTCTTCCCCTTCTGTAGCCTCTACCCTGGCAGGAGCCACCCTCATCTCTCCCAGACTGTTGCAGTAGCCTCCTCCCTGGTCTCCCTCACCTCTACCCTTGCTTCCCTGTCGTTTCCTCTCCACGTGGTGGTCAGAGGGATCTGATCAGGTCACTGCTCTGCTCCAAACCCTCAGCTCACTCTAGGTAAAAGGCACAGTCCTTTGGTGGCCCATGAGACCTTGTATGATTTGGCTCCCTGGTGACATCTCTGCCCTCGTCTCCCTGTCGCTCTCTCTGCCCCAGCCACACAGACCTCTGCTGTTTCTCAGGTGTGCTAGGCAGGCATCCAGCCTCAGGGCCTTTGCACTTCCTCTGCCTTTTCCCCAGATCATTTTCCCTGATCCCCACATGGCTCCCTCCCTCCTCTCCTGGAAGCCTTTGATCACTTGTCTCCTTGTCAGTGAGGCCCCATTATCTAAGATTGCAAACCCCTTCCTGACTTGGCCCAGAGCATATTCCACCCGCTTAGCGTGCTTTACCATTATCTGCCATGTTTTTGTGTATTTGTTCACTGGTGTGTCCTGAGCACGTAGGCCAGCATCTGGTACAGCATGAACTGAGTGCATGCATGAATGCATGCTATCCTGTAGCGACAGCAATAGCGAGCAGAGTGCAGGATTTAGGGAGGGCCAACTGTATGTCAGACCCTGCCCAGTGCTTTGCGTGGCTTTGCATTTCTTCTTCACAAAAGCCCAGTGAGGTAGGTACCTCACGTTATCATCCTCACTTCACAGATGCAGAAACTGAGGCCCAGAGAAGTACAGCAACTTTCCCATGCCCCAAAGTGAGTTAAGAGCCTGGGTTCTTAAACATTAGGCTATTCCATCTCTCAAAATCCTGACGGCAGCTGGCGTTTCTTGAGCAGGCACCATGCCAGGCCCAGTGCCAGGTTACATGTTTTATCCACGTCCTCTCTGTGCCACTCTGTCCCACACCCACCCCCGTGCCTACTGTTGGCTCAGTCCCTTCAGAGCACATTTCCAAAGCCATCTCCCCACCCCCAGCCTCAACGCCCCAAAGCCTGCTGAGGAACCAGTGGGCAGGAAACGATGACATAAGCCATCTCCTGTGAAGGGGCAGGCCCAGCTTAAGTGGCTCGTGACAGGGAGTCTCTCTTCCTTGTGAAGCCCTCCAGCGTGAGGATTCCACGCCCTCCCCTGGCAGAGCTGAGGTTCAGACCTGGGCAGGCTGACTCGACCACACCAGACATCCTGAACTAATGTCGTTGTATTGTTTGTTAATTGAACAAGTTTTATTATATGTCTGGCCCCGGACTGGGCAGTGCTGGCACAAAAGCGGTGACTATAATGGGCCCAGGCCTGCCTTTCTGGGGCTCCCGTCCAGGGGAGATATTGAACAAGCAATTGAAAAAGGTGGGTGTTGATGCCAGGAGAGCCTACCACAGGGACCTAGATTAGACAAGGAGAAGGTCTCAAATCCATGGGTTGGATACAGTCCCCAGATGGATTTGGTTACCAAAGCTTAATGTTCGGGGGATTTCATGTGGACCTGGCTTTCTGACTTCTCTTGAGAAATTAGGGGAATCTGGCTATACAGGGCCCACCTTTGCACAGGGCCGTGGTCTGCTGAAGTAGGGTGATGGGTGCTCCCTTTAGATGGGGCATGAGTGCACCCCTTGGCCGTGATGCTCACCAGCCCACATTACCCACCAAGCACCCAAGCTGATGAGCCAGGCCAGGGGCGTGGGGAGGGCCTCCCTGAGGAAATGACTTTTAAACTGAGACTAGAACAGTAAGTAGGAATCATCCTGGTGAAGAATGGGGGAGGGGGGCTCATTTTTACTTATTTTTATTATTATTTAAAAACAGTTTTTTTTAGAGACAGAGTCTCGCTCTGTCACCCAGGCTGGAGTGCAGTGGCCTGATCATAGCTCACTGTAACCTCGAACTCCTGGGCTCAAAGATCCTCCTGCTTCAGGCTCCTGAGTAGCTGGGACTACAGGTGCACGCCCTGATGCCTGGCTATTTTTTTTTTTTTTTTTTGTAGAGACAGGGTCTCACTCTTGCTCAGGCCTCCCACAGTGCTGGGGTTAGGGGCGTGAGCCACTGTGCCCGGCCCTCATTTTGAAATAAAATAAATAAAATTAATGAACTAAGTAAAAGAGAAAAAGGGCCGGGGGAGCAGCATAGCAGCAGGCATTTCAGCAGAGTGGCTAAAAGCAAGGGTTAAGAGTCATCTGCTTTATGACCGTGGGCAAGTGACATTACCCTCAGTTTCCTCATCTGTAAAATAAGCAAATTAGTTGTACCCAACTCATAAGTGAGATAATGGTGAAAGTGGACATATAAAGGGCTTAACCAATACCTGATGTACAAACCCACCCACAGGAAAATCAGCTTTGACAAGGGGCCCTGGGCCATGTGGCTGCAGAAGGCAGCAGAGGTGTCTTTGAATTGGTTTTTGTGTTTGGTGTCATAAGCTGCTCCCTATGCCCTGTGTCCTTTCTGGAACCTTGTAAATATCAGGAATGGTTCTCTTCATGTGGGATTTCCTTTGATTTGCTACAAAAGCAATGGAGATAGAAGTTTCAGGACACTAAGAGACATAGTGGCTCTCTCTTCCTCATCTAAAATGATCCACAGCAGCTGTAGTGGGTCCTTACAGACTGAGCTGCTAAAATAGACTAAAAGATCTAGGAGCTGAAATAAGATGGGAGTTTATTCTCTTTTAGTTAACGCTCAGGCTAGTCAAGGCTAGCAGGGACAGTTTCGGGGCTCAACATTGTATCTCCCCTGTTCCCTTGTATTGAGGCAAGTAAGTACTATCCTTCTGCATGGTCAGACTGAGTCACTCCATATCCATGTTCCTGTCTGCAGGAAGGGAGAAAATGTGAGAGTGGAGGGCAGGCAATTTTATTTTTAAGAACATGAAGTATAAGTTGCATCGCTTCGTATCCTGTTGGCCAAAACTGAGTCATACATCTGTACCCAGCTGCAAAGGAAGCTAAGAAATGTGGTCCCAAACTAAGTGGCCACATGCCTGTCAAAACCCTGTCTCGTGGTGGGGGTCTGATTACTAAAAGGAACAGAGGGAAAATGGATAAAGGACCACAGTTGGCAATCCTTGCCAAGGCAGTGTTTGTTGAGCTATTACCTATGCTCTTTCCAGGCCTCTGTGTAAGGTTAGCCCCTCCCTGTGGGAACAGCCCGGGACTCTGAGGGCTGGTGTGGCCTAATTGGTCATGGGCATGGACACAGAGGACTTTTCTACATAACCCACAGCCAAATCCTTGGGGCACAAGAGTGACTACTTCAAAGAGAAAAAGAATTTTGACTCCCAAAGCAGAAGTAATGGGCTAAGATAAGTGAATACAGACACAATTTTCTTTTTTGAGGCACTAAGTAGTCAACTTTTCTTTCAAACCAATTTTACTTTTTAATTATGGAAAATTTCAAACATATGCTAAAGTAGAAGAAATTGTATATGAGCCCCTATCTCCATTACCGGCTTCAGTGGCATCAACTCATGGCCAATTTTATTTCTACCTTCCCCCTGATTATTATCCTAGACATCATATCATTTCATCTGTAAACATTTCACTATTTATTTCTAAGAGATACAGACTCAAAAAATAACTATTTTTTCATCATACATAAAAAATTAACAGTGATTTCTTATTGTCGAATAGGTTGCCACCCATGAATGGGTTGTAAAATCAATTATGGGTCTCAACAATTTTAAAGGATATGTGTCTTACTCCATTTGAGCTGCTATAACAAAATATCTAGCTGGGCATGGTTGCGTACCCCTATAGTCACAGCTACTGGGGAGGCTGAGGCAGGAGGATCGCTTGAGGCCAGGAGTTTGAGACTACAGGGAGCTATGATCATGCCGCTGCTCTCTAGCCTGGGGAACAGAGCAAGACTTCGTCTCAAAAAAAAAAAGTAATGTCTTAGACTGGGTGGCTTATAAACAACAGAAATTTATTTCTCACAGTTCTGGAGGCTGGGAAGTCCAAGATCAAGGTGCTGCTAGGTTCAGTGTGTGGTGAGGGCCCCCTTTCAAGTCACAAATGGCACCTTCTTGCTGTGTCCTCACATGATAGAAGAGAGTGAACCAAGCTCCTTGGGCCTCTTTTATAAGAGCACTGATCCCATTCATTAGGGCTGTGCCATAGCAATAGGATAGGAAAGAATAAAAAGTATCAAAGCACATCTCTGAGTAAAGACATCTCTGAGTACTATTTTATGAAGCATTGTTTTAGTCAAATATGTTCCCCCACTTCCCAAATTCTCACTATCCGAATCAGGAACCAGAAAGATTTGGTGACATTTTCAGGTAAGTCCTTTGCCATCCAAACTCTTACTTCTTGCTCTCCACACTCAAGAATGTGACCAATTTGGATTGCAAGGAATATTTGTGGCTGTGGATGTGTGTGTAAATGTGTGAATGTGCAGAGTAGTTTGTAACATAAAATTATTTCTTACTTCAAGTGGTGGTCAGAAAAGTATGAAAGCCAGCACTTCAGTAGGTACATTAAATTGCATCATTTCTAGCCGGGGAATGACTTCTCACAGGAATTATGAACCATTACCTGTTCTCTTTTCATAATGCGATTTTAGGAAAGAACAGGCAGATCTTGATATAACTTGCTTAATAGCCATGGCTTTTTAAGTTCATCTTGTTTTTATCCCAAGAACAGGAGGGAGTCACTACTGGCATGCTGAGGGCTGGGGGGTCCTCACGGCTATGGTAATACGTCGTCGTGGGGAAACCCTCACACAGGTGAGGCAGGGAGTGATTGGAAGCAAGGCCCTGTGTGTGGTCTGGCTGGCTCCACGTTGGGGAAAGGTCTCAGGAGGAGATGGGGAAAGCGTTTGTGCCTCCAAGAATGATGTCATGAAGTAAAAGAGTATGGCGTGAGCACCTGACCTAGAAAGGATCCCAGTATTGCTGGTGTATTACTTCTCCTGCTTATTTTGGTTAGAGTCATTGTGTCCATCGGGATACAATTTAGTGGCTTAAAGCAACAAAGGTTATTTCTTGCTCATGCTGTGTGTCCTTCCTGGGTTCAGCTGGGGGCTCTGCTCCCCGTTGTTCTAACGCTGGGACCCAGCTGTCCAAATAGCCACCATTGTCTAGAATATTACTGGTCTCTGTGGCATAGGGAAAAGGCCTATGGAGGGTCACGCTGGCAATTAAATACCCCAACCCAGAGGACATGCCAATTCCACTTGCAACTTTTTGGCCAAAACAAGTCCCAGACCTCCCCCACCCAACCACAAGGGAGCTAAGAAGTGCAATCCTACTGGCCATGGGAAGGAGGGAGACCAGGATGTTTAGAGAACGTAGCTCCCAACTGTCATGGTCTCTGCAAGGTAATAAGCCACAGAGTTGCAGATCCAAGTTTCCTCTCCAGAAACCAGGAAGCCAGGCTGAGGCTGGGTGGACGTTCACCCTCCTGGAACCCCGGCATGACCTGGGAGGGCAGGCGGGAGTCCGCAGGTCTTTGGCCTCAAGGGAGGAATCTGACCAGGAGTCTTCAGTGGAGCTGACCCCAACAGCTTCTGTTTAGGTGATCCTGCCTGTTGCTTGCAGGTGATGACCAATGGCTGGGAGACGGTGGACATGACCCTGCGGCGGAACGGGCTCGGGCAACTGGGCTTCCACGTGAAGTACGACGGGACAGTGGCTGAGGTGGAGGATTATGGGTTCGCCTGGCAGGCTGGCCTCCGGCAAGGCAGCCGGCTGGTAGAGATCTGCAAGGTGGCTGTGGTCACATTGACCCACGACCAGATGATTGATCTGCTGCGTACCTCTGTCACTGTGAAGGTGGTCATCATCCCGCCTTTCGACGATGGCACGCCCCGGAGGTAAGGGCATCCACCCTGAAAGGCAGAGCCTGATGGGGGGTGGCAGCTCCCAGAGTACTGGCAGGAGGCCTCCCTGGTACTGTCACTTGAGGTCTCAGTAGAGGGGGGATAGACAGGCCCTTTCTCAGCAGGAATAGTGATAACGGTGACAGCGGTGGGAGGGAACATCTATTGAGCGCTTACTGTGCCCAATTCCTGGTTTAAGTTCTTCACATGTATATTATCCCATCCAGTCGCCACAGCGACCCATGAGGTGGGCACCTCATTACTCCCATTTTCTACGTCAAGCACACAGTTTTAAAAGTAACTTCCGTGAGAGTGCACTGCACGTCATTCATTTGTTCAGCACATATTTTTTGAGCCCCTAATACGTGCAAGCTCTGGTCAAAGTGCTTGGGATGCAGCAGTGAACAAAACAAAATGCCTACTCCCTTGGAGTTTGTGTTCTACAGGGAAAGACAGGCAGTAAAGAAATAGACATGTAATACAGGATCAGGGAGTGATAAGTTCTAAGAAGGAAATTAAAGCAGGGTAAACCAAGAGGCTACAGCATGACGGGAGAGCGGCTTTCAAGGTGGGCAGCAGAGGCAGCTTCCAAACAGGCTCCAGACGGGAGCTAGCCAGGGCACAGTCTCCCATGTGTGCGTGGCATGGCATGTTCCTGGAGCACAGGGAGACTTGTGTGGCTGGAGCAGAGTGAGCAGGGGTAAGAGCTGGGAGCAAAGGACAGAAAGGTGATGGGGCAGATTGTGTGGGGCTCTATGGGCCACGGGAGCAGCTTGGGTTTTATTCTAAGTGCAGTGTGAAGCCAGTAGAGGACTTATTTCTTTTGTTTCATTTTTTAATGGAATATCACAAACATAGTGAAAGTATACTGAGCCCCCAGTTTGAACACTTCTCAACATGTGGCCAGGTTTTTTTGTTTTGTTTTTTGATCTGCCCCCACACCTTGGATTATTGGAAACAATTCCAGACCTTGGAATGTATCCCTACACAGTGAGAACGTTTTTTTCTTATTACACCTAAGAAATGTAACAGTAATTCCTTAATATCAACTATTTCTTAAAAACAGTTGTTTTGTTAATCAGGATCCTCCTGTTGCATTTGGCCGATGTGTCTCTTCGGGTCCTCTGAATCTATAAGCTTCCCTTCCATCTTTTTTTTTTTCCCCCTTGCAGTTTTGTTTGGAAAGAAACCAGGTCACTTGTCCTTAGAGTTTCCCACTTCCTGGCTTTAGCTATTTGCCTCCCATGGTGTCCTGTAACCTGTTCCTCCAGCACAGGTATTTTCCATAAACTAGAGTTAGAGATGGAAGCTTGATCAGGTTCCATTCGAATGTCTTTCAGCCGCAACACTTCTAGGTGTGCATCCTTGAAGGAGGCATTGTGTGTCTGGTGTCCCTCTGTGAGTTATGCTAAGGGCAAGCAGAGGGGTCAGGCGGTGGCAGCCTGGCCCATTATCGTATATCCCCCCTCAGCGTAGCAGCTGTGTATGGGCTCTGCCTAGATCCATTATGTCATTACGGGTCGTAGAGGAGTGAAGTCTCAATTCTATCCTTCCTTCTTCATTTTTTGGCTGGAATTCTTCTAAAAAGAACTTTCCTTCAGTAGCTGTTTGGTTACTCTGAGGTATAATTTGTACAGGGAAGGCAGGATAAATACAGTTTTCGGAATAATGAGTCAGTCCCCTAGCAATCTCCAGAGGTGACCAATGAGAGACAGAATCACTAAGTTCTAAGTTCTGGGAACCAGTGGCACAGAGGACAGCCAGGGCTTTGGCCTTAATGGAGTTGATGATGGGTCAGGGGAGGCAAATAATACACAAGTAAACAAGATTATTTCAGATAGCAAAGCGGGGGCGGGCAGTGGAGCGTAGTAGGGGAGGCAGGCTCTGCAGTGAGGGTGCCTTGGTGTGAATCCCAGCTCTTCCCCGTATTACCTGAGACCCTAGGCAAGTGGCCTCACCCCCCTATGCCTCAGTTTCTCCATTCATAAAATGAAGACAAAACTGAGCCTTTCCACAGAGGTGGTTGTGAAGTCAAAAATAAGACTTGTAAAGCACAGAGGACTGTACTTGGCCCCTAGGAGGCTCTAGGAACAGACCCTAGTTCTGAGATACTGGGTGTGAGGAAGGTAAAGGGCACATTAGCTAACATTGGGCAGGGTGGTCAGGGAAGGCCTGCAGATGAGAACAAAGTCCCTCAGCTTGTTGACAGATCCGAAAGTGGGGCTGTGTGGCTGGAGCAGATTGAGCCAAGAGGAGGACATGAGATGGGGTGACAATGAGTGCTGTAGTCACATATCACCTCACTGGGCTCACATGATCCCCACTTTACAGATGAGAAAACTGAGGCCTGCAGAGTGGACAAGTCACTCATGCAGAGTTGCACAGCTAGTAAGTGGCAAAGCAAAACTCAAATCCAGAATTGCCTGTCTCCATTATACTGTCACATCTAAAAGCCATTGAGAGCTACAGGCATGTGAGTGTGAGTGTTCCATCCATACCTTCCTAGCCGTGTGTGCTCTGAACATGGTGGGGGACAGTTCTGGGCAGGCCCAAACCCTGAAGCCAAGGGCTTGGCCACTCCTACGCATACCCCGAGTCCCTCAACCTCAGGACTCCAGTCAAGCCCCAGGCGTCCCCTGCTCCCAGCCTTCTTCCTATGCCTTCCTCCATGTCTGCACGGAGCCAAGGCCCAGCCACACCCACTCAGATCTCTGCAGGGACAAGTCAAGCCCATGTAACCCCACAGGCGAGTTCCCTGGCAGTTGCGCTCCTCAGGCAAGGACAGGACCCCTCTACTTTGCTCTCCACACACATTCACGCTCACACAGGTGCGCACCCTAAGCCAGCTGGCCTGTCGGATGACTCTCCAAAACTCAGGAAGCATGAGAGAGGCCACAAAGGGATCCCTGAACACGCAGGTAGGAACAAACTGAAGCAAAAATCAAAGCCTGTGGTTCTCTGGCTTTGGGGAGACAAGGCCAGGGAGGGTGCAACCAGACAGACAAGTTCTGCTTCCTGCCCTATTTAGGAGGAAGACTTTCCATCCTGCTCTCTTTACAAGGCAGCTACTGAAACAGGATCTCCTGTTTGCAGAGGTGGGTGTAGGTAGAGACTTGGGTGTTTTTTGTTGTTCTTCAAATGCAGAGGTGTCTAGCTGACCTCATTTGCAGAGCTGATAACCCCAGCACTGGAGTCCCTCCAGCCTCTTGGTGCAACCATGGCTCCTGGCTCCAATGTCTGTCTCCATGAGCTCTAAGAGGAGGACACGGGGTAGGGGCAGAGGTGCCCTTGCTCCCACCGTCCAGGCTGCATGGCATTTGTCCCAACCCCATGCTCTTCCAACACTGAGGACAGTGCAAGGGGTCATCCTCTCACCCCCAGGCCACAAGGCTGGAGTTCTTAGTGAGCCTTGCACCTCTGGGCCACAGCTGGGCTGGGCCAAGCAGCTGGGAGGACATCCTGAGCCTCTAAGATGTGTCACCAGGACCTTGGGCACTCGTGTGGGCTCAGGAGGGATGCTGTTGTCTCACTGTCTCTGTTGCTGCCTGATGGAGATGGCGATCCTGGAATGTTTTTTTCCCAATTAGTTAGATCTGAGGCCTCTGGTCAGGGGAGGTTGGAAGTTCCTCCCTAAAAAGGGAAATCAAAACCCCACAAGTGAGTGAGTAGAAGAGGTAACAAAAGAGTGCCTGTGGCCCCCAGAAACTAGGCTGTCAGGACTCAAGGAAAAGGAGGCAGTGAGGGAAAGTGGGCAGAGCTGGGGAGCATTCCCCCCAGACACCACCCACATGTGAGCCAGGAGGTCGGGACGAATATTTATGAATGCTTTTGGTGTAGGCAGAAGACTAAAAGCAACCTAAATATCCATCCACAGGGAACTGGCTGAGTAAATCCCAGGTCATCCAGGTGATGTAGTATTAATCAATTGTTTAAAGAAAATGAAGTGAATCTGTTTTGCTGAGAGAGCATGGTATGGTATGTTAATTGAGGGGGAAAGCAAGATGCTCTGCAGGGGTATAGTATGCTATTCTTTTTATTACTATTTTAAATAATAATTGCTTGCCTACACAGGATATTTTCAAAAAAATACACAAGAAATTAGGAACAATGGTTGCTTCTGGTGGGTGAGACAGGGATGAGGATAGGAGACAGGGATGCCCTGTTATACCACTTTAATCTTTAAGAACCATTGAACCAAATCAGTGAAGTGGGGCTTCTCAAATGTTATTGTGTGTCAGCATCAGCACAGGCTGCTCAGTAAAGTGCAGATTCCTGGGTCCAGCCTCAAGGGGGATTCTGATATGGATGAGCTGAGGTGGGGCCCAGGAATCTGCATTTTTGCTGAGCACTCAGGGTGATCTAGATGCTGGTGGTTTCCAGATCACCAGGGAAGGCTGGAGAGGAAGAGTTGGGGAGGAATTTTTTCCAGAGCCCCACAGTGGGCTTGGGTGGATTTCAGAAAGTGGAAGGGAGGTTTCAACTTCTGAGTTTGTAGGAGGAGTGGGTAGACAGTCCGTGGAATCAGCTTGGGAAAGCAACAGTGTCAGCTCCAATTCGTTAAGTGTTTGGCATGCGCCAGACTCTCTGCTAATGCTCATAGAATGCTCACAACCACCTCCATCTACAGATTAGGAAACTGAGGCTCTGAGAAGGAAATCCCTCACCCGAAACCACGCAGGTGGTAACAGAGCTCAGATCTGAACCAGCCATCAGGCCCAGGAGCCCTGCCTCCCTAGCTCTCTACCACTCTGTGCTGCCTTCAAAGTGACTGAATGGTATTTCCCTCCTTTTTTTTTTTTTAAAGAGACAGAATCTCATTACGTTGCCCAGGCTGGTCTTGAACTCCTGAGCTCAAGTCATCCTTCTGCCTCAGCCCTCTGAGTAACCGGGACTACAGGCACACACCACCATACCCAGCTGTGTTTCCCTCTTTGAAGTCATATCCGGGGGCTCCTGGCCCAAGGTGAAGCTGTCAGTAACTAGGGAAAAGGTCAGGGACCCAAGATATCTACGTACTGGCTCCCAAACCACTGCACAATGGGCCATTGGGCATGGTGGTTAAAGTTGTGGGCTTTGGAGTCAACTCACTATATTTAAATCCAGTTTCTATCTCTTACAAGCTGTGTGACCTTGGATGAGTTACTTAACTTCTCTGGGTGTCAATTAACTTATCTCTAAAATGTGATGTGCTGATCAGGACTCTGGGAACCAGCAACAGAACAAACTCAAACATGGTCTAGCAAAAGAGTCTTCCGTGGCTCACATACCTGACAAGACTAGGAGAAAGGGAAAGGTTTAGGCGTGGCTATATCCAGGGACTCAGACACAGTCATCGGGAGTCTCTATTACCTGTCTCCTTTTCTGTGTTGCTGCCATTCTCAGGTGGTCTCCCACCTCCTGGGGATAAAGATGACCCACACATACGGCTCTGGACTTAGGTCCCACCCTAGCTTAGCAGCTTCAGTGGAAGTAGATCTTTTCCCCCAATAGTTCCAGAAACAGTTCCTCACTGGCTTTGATTGTCCCTGCTTAGGGCACATGCAGACCTGTGCTAGTCATTGTGTCCAGGAGGAGAAAAGTTTCTGATTGGTCAGGCCTGGGTCTCATGCTCACACTTGGAGCCAAGAAGTGGGGTGAGCCCCACCCTGAGCACACAGACCTGTTATCAGGAGAAAGGGGTATAGGAGCCAGGCAGGCAGGAACAGCAGGTGTGCGCTGCCTGAGGGTGATGATGGCACCTTCCTCCACCTCTGCCCGGGCCTGGCATATTTACAGGCTCTGTTAGACATTCATGTTACTGTTCCTCACCTGGTGCCTCGTGAGACATTGGCACCTACCAGGCCAAGGAGACATCCGGAAGGAATTGCTGAGTGTCAGCTCAACCATAATGCTGCTGAGGGGCATAGTATGTTGGGCCCAGGTGCCAGAGTACATCCATGGTCTACCTTTTGATGACTCCTTAACAGCCATGTCCTGGGCCCACAGCCTCTATCTTGGTCTGTTTTGTGCTGCTATAACAGAATACCTGAAACCAGATCATTTATAAAGAGCAGCAACATATTTCTCACGGTTCTGGGGCCTGGAGGTCCAAAATCAGGGCATTGGCAGGTTAGGGCCTGATCTCTCTGCTTCCAGGATGGTGTCGTGAATGCTGCATCCTCACATGGCAGAGAGCAGAAGAGAGAGAACCCACTCCCACAAGCCCTTTTATGGAATGGCATTAATCTATTCATGAGGACTTTGCCCTAAATACCTCCCCTTAGGCCCCACCTCCCAACAGTTGCATTGGGGATTAAGTTTCCAACACATGACTTTTGGGGGACATAGCAGCCTCTGAGCCACCAAGTCCACCAGATATTTTACTGGGTGGCCATGAGAGTTCTGTGGGGGATCCAGGGAACTCAGGAGAGCCTAACGGATTGGCTGAGTGGGGGCATGAGAGCTTCCAGGATGAGGGCTCCCCAAAGCTCAGCTCTCACAGCTGCTGGGAGTGGATTTCATGAGCACGGGCCCCTCCTCAGGCTCAGAGCCCCTCCCATGCAGCACTTCAGCAGCAGTGGAGAGCACCAGCCCAGGTGGCAGATCTCCCCACCTCAAGCCAGGGGCACTGCCATATGTGTGCCAGCTTGGTCTGGGGGGAGTCACATTTCAATGTTCTGGATTTCGTGGCTTTTTTTTTTTTTTTTAACCACCCTGCAAAGTAGGTCACCTGCTCCTCTTCCAGCTGCCTTTGAGAATCTTTGGAACAAGGCACATACTGTCCTTTGATTCTGAGGGCATCTGTCTTTCTGGCCCCAAGTACAGCTAAGGGGGGCCAAGCTGGTCCGTGGAGGGTGCTGGCAGACTTGAGGCCTGGGACAGATAGAAGGGGGAGGAGGGGAGAGGAGATGATATAGGAAGGGCCTGGTGATCAGAGCCCCTGTGTTGGGCCCTGTCCTGGTTGAGGACTCTGAGCTGGTAAGTTTCAGACCACTTTAAAGGGTATCTGCTCAATTTTTGAAATAGGCCATCATGGCTTGGATTTGGCCAGGAAAACCCAGCTCTGGGAGCAGGCACGTGTGCTAGTGGGCCGGGGCCTTTCTGAGTAACAAAATTTTTGTTTTCCCAGGGGGTGGCCAGAGACCTATGACATGAATACCTCGGAAGCCAAGACAGAGCAGGACAGCATCACACCTGGGAGCCGGCCGCCCTACCGCAGCAATGCTCCCTGGCAATGGAGCGGGCCCGCATCCCATAACTCTCTACCAGCCTCGAAGTGGGCCACTCCGGCCACCCCCGGCCATGCCCAGTCCCTGAGCCGGCCCCCAAAGCAGGCCCCCATGGTCCCCTTCCGGGAGTCCCAGCCACTGCACAGCAAGAGGTAAGGACCCACCAAGGGGCACCCCCAGCCTCCACCTCCTACCTGCCCACTCCTGTTCTTGGCCCTTCTCTCTCCTCCCCGTTTTCCTCCGTTCTCATCCTTGCGTCAGCCTCTCTGCCTGCCTTCTCATCCTTATGTCTCCCTTGCTCCCTCCCTCCCTTTGCCTAGAGTGTCACTGTGGGCCACTTATTCAAGGGTCCAGTGCTGGGGAGCTCAGTGAAACTCTCTTTTTTTAAAAGGTGAGGGGACTGATAAGCACAAAATTTAGGACAGCACTTTCTTCCTGGGGGGCAGGAAAACGGGAAGGGGGGAAGTCCACAGGTAGACGTTATTGCCTCTGTGCTAGTCCTTGGGTTGGGTGAACGCTTCAGGGAATTTGTTTTATTATAATGACAAATATAAGTTACAGATATGCTTTTGAATATATTATATATTAAAAGATAAAGAAAATGTTCCAAAAAATGAATAAATCCAATTTGCAGAGGAACATCTCATCCCAAGAGAGGGGCAAGAACCATCTCTGGCAGCCCCTGTCATGCTGCAGAAGCTGGGGGATGGGGCAGCAGTGGAACCTGGAAGAGGGGACACAGAGTACCCCGGCTTCCCGCTGCCCTGTGCTCAGCTTCTGCCTCTCCATCCCGAGCAGTGGATAGCAGATGGCATGTGGCTGGGCCTGTCTTTCCATCCTCTGAAGGCAGGGGTGCGTTCCCATTCACCCCCTGCCTCCTTCTGTCTCTCATTCCAGGCCTGTCAGCTTCCCAGAAACCCCTTACACAGCATCACCAGCAGGGGCCGACAGAGTCCCTCCCTACCGACAGCCTTCTGGGAGCTTCTCCACCCCCGGCTCGGCCACCTACGCGAGATACAAGCCATCCCCAGAAAGGTCAGAATCTCTTCAGTCTTTTCAAATTAAGGAACCTGATGAAAGCTGTGGATCCTTCTTCCCCAGGAAACGCAACCCTCCACACAATTTTATTTGCCTTTTTATGGGGTTTCTGGAACCCTAAAGGTCATCAGAGGACCCTCCAGGGGGTTGGCTGTGTCTCATGTTAAAGTTTAGGGCTGTTCCTCTTGTGGTTCATCAGCATGATGACTGGGCTTTCATGCTCATGTGTGAGATGTGCCTCCCTCAAACTTTGTTAGGACCTCAGCACAGTACCTGTATGATGGGTACTGTGGGCCAAACTGGGCTGGGTGGGACTCACTCTTGGCTTTCCTTGCGGCAGAATTTTGATTGCCATTTTCTTGACACCTGCGTCACTGGTTTGAGCAAGACCTCCATCCAGCATGGCCATTCATCTGACTCTCTCTGGCCCCTACCCCTAAGACCAGGCCATCAGCATTACCCAGTTTTTGTGATCTCAGGCTCTAGTCCTGCACCCTTGGAAGCCATCCCCAACTGGCAGCCTGAGAGATCACCCCAAATCCTCCATGGCTTCCCAGCACCCTCAGGATAAACTCAGACTCTACAGCTTGGCATTCAAGGCCCTGTAAGATTTGGCTCCAGCTGAGCCTGTTCCCTACCTGCCTTCAGCCCCAGTGCCTTATGTCCTTCCTCCACCCAGTCTGTGTCTCAGGGGCAGCCCACCAGTCCCCCAACCTCACGCCAGAGCCGTGGGCCTCATCCTGGATGCATCCCTTCCCCCTTTCCCCTGCTGTGGTCCGTCCATTCAGCCTCCCGCACATCTGTCACCCGTCCCCTCCTCCTTTCCCTACTGCCTTGCCCCAGCCACCCCCGTGGGCTTCATCTCACCTCCTCTGGTCCACCCTCCACTTAGCAGCCAGAGGGATCTTTCTGTATTTGGCTGTGTTTGTCCCCTACTCCAAACCCTCCCGTGGCTCCTGAAACCCTCAGAACACAGCCGCGGCCCTCCCTATGGCCTTGCTCGTGCTCTTTCCTCGGCCTGGAAATTCTTCACACTCCTCACCTCACACCCACCGTCCTGCCAACTCAAGCTCCAGTGCTCCTCCTCCAGGAAGCCTTCCCTGAAGCTCTTCCAGGCCAAAGTGAGGTGCTGCGTCTCTGCGCCTCGGTTCCCCGTGTTTCCCAGCCGTGGTGTTGAGCACTCTCGATTCTGCTAGCCCGGTTGAGTGTGTGTGCACGGGCGCACTCGAGAGAAAGTGAGAGAGCAAGCGTGCTCGCTGAGATCTAGGAGCTTTCTAGCTCATCTTTGTGTCCCTGTCACACAGCACAGGGTCTGACACGTGGCATGTCTGTGGCACATATTTGATGAAAGGATGGAGTGAGAGGGATTGGTTAGATAAAGCCACCTGCCTTAACGCCAGAGCTGGGTGCACTAAACCAGTGGTCCCCAGTCTTCAGCTTGCATTGGAATCACCCAGAGGTGGACTTGTTAAAATACAAATTACTGGGCTTTACTCCCGAGTTTCTGACCTGGCAGGTGTGGGGTGAAGTGCACCACACGGATGCTGCTGGTCCAGGGACCGTGCTCTGAGAGCCCTGACACCAAGCCATTGTTAGATTCTAAGCCTTTGTTGCAAAATTAGGGAAACATACCCATTATTTCATCTTCTCATGGCCACCATTCAGCTTTCATTCAGCAAAGGGTCTCCTAAGAGCCTTCTGCATAGTCGGTGCCAGGAGGAATATTTGAGATACTCACTTGCTGGGGGGTCCTGATGTCAATGCTTGCTGATTGCGCTGGAGAGAGGATCTTAGAAACCAGGCACACTGTGGTGAGCACTCTAATAGAGGAGGAGGGAACATAGCCCAGCTCTGGAGGTCTAGGCTGGCTGCCTGGAGGAGGTGACATTTAAGCAGAGCTTTGAGAGATTAGTGGGAGTTTGCTGCAGAGAGGAGGGATAAGGTTCCAGACAGAGCTGAGGCCACAGACACAAATAAGCAGGATGGTGCGGAATGCGGGAGGAGCAGAGAGGAATCTGGTGTGTGCAGGAGGTGGCATGTGGGGCCACCTGGGCGGCAGCAAGGGCTGAAGCTGGAAGTGGCAGTTGGCACAGGGCGATTAGCCAGTAACAAAGGTGGCGGGGATGATGGTACTGAGAACTGTTGGGAGCCCTTTTGGGTTTTTTTTACCCCCCAAAGTCTTGGTGTCCCCCCCTTTATTATTTTTTCTTAACTTTTTATTTTGAAATAATTATGGGGTCACAGGAAGTTGAGAAGAAATGTACAGGAAGGTCCCATGACCCCTTCACCCAGCCTCCCCTGTTGTTAACATCTGTATAAATGTAATACAATCGCAAAGCAAGTTGGCATTGGTACAAGCCTTAGAGCTTATTCAGAATTCGCCAGTCACACATGCACTCATTTGTGTGTGTGCGTGTGTAGTTCTATGCAGTTTTATCACATACAGTCATGTGTAACCATCACCAAAGATTCCTCATGCCACCACTTTATAGCCATACCCAGCCCCTTTCCCCATTCCTACCCCTGGCAACCGTTAATCTGTTCTGCGTCTCTTTTTTTCTTTCTTTTTTTTCTTTGAGACAGAGTCTCACTCTGTTGCCTGGACTAGAGTGCACTAGAGCTCACTGTGACCTCCAACACCAGGGCTCAAGCAACCCTCCTGCCTCAGCCTCCCGAGTAGCTGGGACTACAGGCATGTGCCACCACACCCACCCGGCTAATTTCTATTTTTTTGTAGAGATGGGGTCTTGCTCTTGCTCGGGCTGGTCTCAAACTCCTGGCCTCAAGTGATCCTCCCACCTCGGCCTCCCAAAGTGCTAGGATTACAGGCATGAGCCACCATGCCCAGCCTGCATCTCTTTAATTATTGTTATTTTATGAATGTTATATATAAGGAACCAAACGGCAGATATCCTTTTTGAAGTTGTCATTTTCACTCAGCATAATATCCTTGAGGTTCATCCAAGTTGTTGCAAGTCTCAGTAGTCAATTCCTTATTGTTGTGAATTATCTTCCATGGTAGCTGTATCACAGTTTAACCACTTGCTCGTTGAAGGACATTTGAGTAGATTCTGAGTTTTGGCCATTACAGATATTCATGCTATGAACATGTACATTCAGGCATACAGGTTTCTGCATGAAAATAAATTTTCATTTCTCTGGGATAAATGCCCAAGAGTACAATTGCTTACCGTATGGTAAGCCCATTTTTAGTTTTGAAAGGAACTGCCAAATTGTTTTCTAGAGTGTCTGTACCATTTTACATTCCTACCAGCAATGTATGAATGATCCAGTTCTCCAAATCCTCACCACCATTTGGTGTTGTCACTATTTTTCATGTTAGCGATTCTCATAGGTATGTAGTGATATCTCATTATGGCTTTAATTTACATTTCTCGAACAGCTAATGATGTTGAGCATCTTTTCATTGCTTATTTGCCAACTGTACATCCTCTTCAGTAACGTGTCTCTGCATGTCTTTTGCCCATTTTCTAATTGGAATCAGTGTTTTTCAATGTTTGAGAGTTCTTTGTGTGTTCTAAATACGAGTCCTTTGTCAGATATGTGAATTGCGAATATTTTCTCCCAGTCTTTAGTTTGTCTTTTCATTTTCTTTACAGGATCTTTCACAGAACAAAGGGTTTTGATTTTGATGAGGTCCAAATTATCATTTTTTTTTCTCTTATGGATCATGTTTTTGGTGTTGTCTAAGAACTCTGCCTAGTCCTAGGTCCTGAAGATTTTCTCATGTTTTTTTCCTAGAAGTTTTACTGTTTTACATTTAAGTCCATGATCCATTTTGAGTTAATTTCTTAAAGTTAATTTTTGTGTAAGGTGAGAGGTTTAAAACGGTTGCATTCCCTTTGTTGCCTATGGATGTGTAATTTATTCCAGCGCCATTTATTAAAAAGGTTATCCCTCCTTCATTGCCTTGCTTAGGGGGAACATTACTTGGGCATATTTGTGTGAAACTATTTCTGGGTTCTCTAGTCTGTTCCATGGGCCTATATGCGTGATCTCAGTGAGTCCTCCAGCAACTCCACGAGGTGTATAGTTTAATTATCCCCATTTTATGGAGGGGAAACTAAAGATCAATAAGGTGAATCACTTGGCTAAGGTCACTCTGCCAGGAAGTGACAGAGTCAGGATGGGAACCCAGGCCTGTGATTCTGGAGGGCTGACCCTGAGTCCAGAGCTGTCCTCCTGCCCAGAGGACTCTGAATTCATCCTCCAAGTGAAGGCGATATGCATGGTCCCTTCCAGAACCCCCACCCACAGTGGTAATCTCATGGCTGCGGCTTTGTGTTTCAGGCTCACTGTTATTAACAATTGGAAAAATATCCCTTTTCCCTGGGACCCTAGCTCTTCCCTGACCGCCCTTCTCTTTCCACAGTGCCGGTGGAGCCTGCCTCTGCCCTCTGCAGCCCGCGTCTCAGCGTTTTCTATCTCCAGCAGCAGTCGGGTTCTGAGCTTTGTGAAATGTTCCTAGCATGCCTCATGCCCTAAACCCTTAGGAGTGTCTTTCACAGTCGCCAGCCTGCAGTAAAAGGCCCGGGAGCAGGTCAAGGCTACTCGAATGGCCTTGGCCTCAGCTCTTTTCTCCTTTTCCTGCTGCACAGTTGTCCCATGACATCCTGGAGCCCGTGTAACCCAAGCTAGACCCAGTTCAGCCAGGGTTGTTTGTACCCCTCAGGACCCCTCTGTCTCCAGCTGTCTTTTCCAGCAGGCCTGCTGCTTGCCAAATTCATCAAGCTTTTAGGAGCACGAAGGCCCTCACAGGCAGAGCCTGTCTCGTGGCCCATCTTAGATTTACTGAAAGGCAGGATGGCATGGCCATTAAGATTTAAAAACCAGGCCCACTCCCTCATCAGCCATGTGAGTGTGTGCAAGTGACTTCACCTCTCTGTACCTCCATTTGCACATGTGACTATCTCTGAACAGTGTCATGAATATTTGAGGAGGAAAACCCTTTAGAGCACTTAGAACTGTACCTGGTACATAGTAAGCGCTCCGTAAGGGTTATTACTGTTACTGCTGAGTGAAGGGCCTGTGCTGGTGGCTGGGCACAGAGGCTGGTGGATGCTGTCCCTGTCCTCAGGAGTTTGCCACCTTTGTGTGCAAGATGAGCGAACCACCAAGCTCAGTATAGAGCGTTAGGACAGAAATGTGCACCAGGCCCAGCCTGCAGGGCTGGACTGGGCCCCCGGCACTTGTTTATCATGCTCCCTGGCTGGCTTTGTTTTTTTCTTTTGTTTTTCTCTGCCAGCT
This sequence comes from Daubentonia madagascariensis, assembly GCA_023783475.1. Classification (NCBI taxonomy): domain Eukaryota; kingdom Metazoa; phylum Chordata; class Mammalia; order Primates; family Daubentoniidae; genus Daubentonia; species Daubentonia madagascariensis. Next base: position 2,572,973 of record JAKFHU010001449.1, on the reverse strand, counting down.
CCATAAAGAGTGGTGTGTCAGTTAGGAGGCATTTGACTGCCAGTGACAGAAAACCTAACTCAAGAAGGCATGAAGTGTTAGGGGATTTATCATCTCCCATAATAAGTTGTCCAGAGGTAGGACGGCCCTAGGGCTCGTTAATTCTGCAGCTCAGGGATGTCCTCAGGGACCTGGCTCCACTAGTGACCCCATGATGGCTACCATGGCCCTCAAGTAGAACCAGTGCCCTGCAGAAAAAGAGAGAAGAGCTTCTTTTTGTTTTTAAGAGAGAAGGAATTGTGTCACTTGCCCATCCCTGAACCAACCCCTGGCACAGTCGCCCTGCACCTCTATGACTGTCTTGAACTGTCAGGATTTACTCAAATCATGTGACAGAGGGTGGCTGCCAGAGCAGAATCCAGGCTCCACCAGCAGGAGCAGAGAAGGTGATGGCTGCTGGGGTGGCAGCCGACAATGGCTGTATTATCTGTCATTGTTCCACTGATCACTGTAGGAGATCGACAGAGCAGGCCAGAGCCCTCTGTGTGGGTGAGGCTCTTGCTCACATTTACGTCTGTCTTGGTACTTTCCTTTGTGGCCAAGTGGGAAGCTCAAGCCAGTATCCTGTAGCCAACCCTGCTGACCTTAAGGCACTCCTGACCTTGGCCTCCCCAGAGTCAGTACACCCAACTTCTGCCTGGAGACACATGAAACTGCAGCTAGTTAGTTCCACAGTAAAACCCCAAACCTTTTATCTTTAAAGTGATTTCATCTTCTAAAAAAAGATAGAGTAATTACTTTTAAATTTCTCAGATGAGGTTGAAGACAGCTATTTGACCATCCCTTCTGCCTGGGATGTTTGCCCAGAGCTGTGCATGGTGAAATGCTGAGATGTCCCAATTTCCAATCAGTTTGACTAAAATTGGGCAGTGATGATAGAAATGACCCTAAATGGGACATATTCAGCATCCCTATGAATGGTCAACATAGGTCAATCAGTTTGCATTGGAATAATACAAGTCTTATTAGTAAGAGAATCCAACGATTGGATAAGGTGTTGCTTGTCTTCACTGGGGACAGTGGCTGAGAGATGAGATGAAGCCTGGTGAAATATGTGCAGCTAAAGGTGGACTGTCCATTAGGATTAGGTTTAGCTGCATAATAGAGAAAATAGTGATTCAGACAAGATCATTTCTTTCTCCCACATTGCAGGGACCCCAGCTCCCCCCGATGCTGTCCACCGCTTGGCCTGCTGCCTCCCGGCCCAGGGCGGCTGCTCAAGGAGCCTCAAGGAAGAGGCTCCCGTGGTACACTTCTGAGGATCTTTTCTGGCTGGAAGTCCCACGTGGCACTTCCACTGTCATCTCATTGGCCAGAAGTGCAAGGGAGCCTGGGAGATGTAGTCTGTTAACCGACCACATTGCTGCCCCAGATACAGTTGGGATTCTGTTACTGAGGAGGAGGGAGAGACTTGATATTAGGGAAGCAGCCAGTGGTGTCTGCCACCCACACTTGCCACTTTCCCCTGGCTGATCCCAGCCATCCTGATGTTTTCCTTTAGTACTTAGGATTTGATAGCGACTTTTTGGGAAAACTGAATAAGGACATCAACGCTTCAGTCTCCAGCTATAATGGAGCCACATTTGACCAGGCAGGTAGCCAGGTGTAGAGCCAGTGAGTGAGGTGAAGCTTGGCTGTGGTCAGAGTTGCCTCTGTAAAATCCCATAAATTGCTGGAAACTGGGTCCTTGGACATTAAGAAAAGTAAGAATGAACTCTTTGTGCTTCTTGTGTTTTGGCTTTGTCTTCCCTTCCTGGAAGTGTTAGAGAGCAAGGCCTGGGAAGGGAGGATGGCATGTCTTTTCCTGGCAGGTGCGTAGAGTTGAGTTTTCAGAGAGTGCAGTGCCCCTCTCAAGCACCCTTCTGTTGTTCTTGGGGCATTAAAACCTAGGAGTTTAGAGCATGGTCTTTGTAGAGACATACCTGGCTTTGAGCTGGCAGGGTGACCCCAGATAAATCAGTTGACTCCTCCTTTGGATGTTGGGGTCCCAGTTTATCACCTCTCCTCCCCACCAGATCCTCCCAAGCTGAAAGTGTAGATGCCAGAAGCCAAGTGGCAGATTGCAGTGGCAGCATTGTTAATGGAGGTGCAGTAACTCCCCCACAGTACAGGGCCTGTGTCAATGTGGTGCTTCCGGCTGAAGTAACCAAAATTTGGCTCACTCAAACATTGTAGGAATTTGTTATTTCACAGGAAAGGAAGCTGGGAGGCAGGGCAGGCTCCAGGGAGGATGGACCCAGTGCCTTGACAACATTATCAAGGACCCAGTTCCTTCCACCTCCTCTCTCCCACACTCAGTGTTGGCCCCCTCCTCAGGCTGGCAGCAAGAGGACAGCCACAGCTTATGATGTTCTGTCTGGACCCAGAAGCATCTCGAGGACAAAGCAAGGCCATCTTTTCTTGTCCTCTCTCTTAGGAGCAAGAGTTTTCCCAGAAGTCTCCCAGCAGACTTTTCCCCCATTTCAGTCAGGCTGTGCTGGGTAACAAACATCTGAAAGTCTCCGTGACTTACGTCCAGAAAGATCTATTTCTCAGCTACTCTGCAGTTCCACTGCTGGCTGGCAGGGGACCTCTCAGGACCCAGGCTGCCTGAGCAGCCACCACCTCCAAGTCACTTCCCTCACAGCTCTTCAAGGAGAACTGGTCACATGGCCCCATCCAGCCAATCTCAAGGGACCAGGAAGTATGGTCCTGCCACGGGCTTGGAGGTGGAGAGCCAGAAATATGTTGTGGGAGTCTTAATAGCTCTCATATCCCCTCACATGTCATTAGCCAAAATTGTGTCACATGCCTTTACCTGAATCAACCTCAGGGGAGAGGAGTTTCTACCACAACTGGCTCTGACCTGAGGGGGAGTGGACATGGGGAATTGTCTACAAGATTCACTCTGTGGCATGGAGAATGCCACTGGGACATGGGGCCACAGGGAGAACCTTTTGCTGCTACCTCCCTTAAATCCTGGTCCTTGCCTGTGGGTGTGCTGAGCTGGCCTCCAGGGGCATCTCTATCTAGGGGGTAACTTTGTTATTTCATCCACTCTACAACCCTATGAGGGAGAAAATGTTACCTGGTTTTTCTGGTGGAAAAACTGCTGCTCAAGTCAATGAGCACTTGCCCGACCAAAGTCAAGTAGCTAGTATGGGCGGGCAGGGCTTCAGGCCCACATATGCCTTTCTCTGAAGCCTGAGCCCGTAATTTCTCCCCTGCAGTGCCTTCCTCCAGCAGCACAGGGCCACACACAGGGTTCTAGCCTGTTGGCCAATTGTCACAAGTTACCACGTGTCATGTGTCAGCCCCAGGCTGAGTGCTAAGCACAGCGGGGTATCATTCAGTTCTGCAAGGAAGGACCTATTCTGATCACCTCTTGGCAGTGAGGGAAACTGAGGCTCACGGCTAGGAATTGCCTGCACCTGGCTGGGCAAGAGGCAGTGGTAAAGTTCAAAGCCCAGCCTGCCCAGCACCAGGCCTCCTGCACCTACAGATGTTCCCTTATCCTGCTGATCTCTGTCAGAGATAGGGAGCCCCTAGATAGGCTTCGGGTGGTAACTGCTGACAACAGCTCACCCTATTTCACAGCCAAGAAACAGGACCCCCAAGGAGCCTGAAGGTGGGACAGTTGGCCCAGATAGTTTCTGCCTCCTCCCTCCTTGAGGAACACGCCTTGCCCTGCACTCCCTGCTACCACCAGCTCCCTGGCAAGCTTCCCAGGCGAGACTCTCGCTCCTGACCCTCAGTTAATAGCATGTTTCCAGGCTTACTCATTCGGCCTTGCCAACGGCTTTCTCTCCCCGATCCATAGGGCGCCTCCCGTGTATTTAAAACCCACTGGCAAGCAAGTCTCGGGCTCAGGTGGTTTTTGACACACCAGTCCTTCATGCTGTACTGATCTCTCGCTCCCCTGCAGGTACACGGCCACCCCGCACCCGCTGCTGTCTTTTGATCCCCACTTCAGCCACGATGGAACATCCAGCGGCGACTCCTCTTCAGGTGGTCTGACTAGCCAGGAGAGCACGATGGAGCGCCAGAAGCCAGGTAGGGCCTCCCGACGCAGCTGCACCCGCTGGACTCACTCCACAGAGCCTCTTACATATACTTTGACAGGCGAAACCCCCGTCCCGTAGGTGACAGATAAAACACAAAAGAAAGCTGTAAGAGCCACGTGTAAGGTTTGAGAGGTCACCAGGAGAACAGTGGGAACCAGTGAGGAAGATCCATATCCGCCTAGACAGGGTATCCGCAGGTGCTGTCTGCTGCCACTGATGAGCCCAGAGCAGGAGTACAGCTGTGTGACCAGTAGCTGGTAGGCACCGTGAAGGCAGTTGAAAAGCATTAGAGGTGGTGCTCTAGGAGGGCGGAACCAACTGTGTTCTGTGGCTTTTAATTATGTAAACCCTCCTATATTGTTTTTTGACTTTTATGAACACATTGCACATGTCAAGAAAAGAACCCAAATTGTGAGTGTACAGCTTGAGAACGCATCACAAAGCAGGCACGCCCAGGGCAAGAAACAGAACGTGGCCAGCCTCCCAAAAGCCCCCCTGCCCTTCCCAGTCAGTACCCCCAAAGTACCCCTGTCCTGCCTCTCATAGCCTTAGTTTTGCCTGGCTTTGGATTTTATAGAATATAGACTCACACTGTGTATGTTTCATGTTTGTGTGTGTGTGTGTGTGTGTGTGTGTGTGTGTGTGTGTGTCTGGCTTCTGTTGCTCATTGTTATGTTTGTGAGAGTCAGCCACAGGATTATTAGTAGCAGTGTGATTTCTGAGCAGTTCTCCATTGTGTGAATGAACCACATTTTATTGCCCCATCCTAGTGCTGATGGACGTTTGGGTTGTTTCCAGTTTGGGGCTCCTTAGAGCAGTGTTGCTAGGAACATCCTCGTACCTGTCTTTTGATGAACATTTGCGCACATCTCTGTGGAGTAGGTACCTGGGAATGGAGTTGCTGAGTCATATATTTAACTTTATAAGAAAGGACCAAACCATTGCCCAAAGTGACGAACCATCTTACACTCCCACCAATGGCATATGAGAGTTGTAGTTGCTCTGTGTCCTCACCAACCTTTTCATTTCAGCCGTTCCAGTGGGCATGTAGTAGTGTCACACTGTGTTTTTGCATTTTTCTGATGACCAGTGAGATAGAGCATCTTCTCATATGTTTACTCCCCTGTATATCATATTAATCACATGCATTTACTACTTAGATGGATATTTTAACATAATTTCACATAACAAACCTGTAGCCCCTTTGAAGCCTGAGAACCAACAGGTGAATGGGTGGGCTGGCTTCAAAAGGAAGCAAACAGAAGCATTAGATAGAGCATTGACATTGGACGGGGGAGACGGAGGTGTCCTCTTGGGGAATGTTTGAAAATTTCTGGGCAGCTGGGACGGGGAGCACATCACCAGCTCCCCAGGTGCTGTGGGGTAGGGAAGAGGTTGCATGAGGTCCAGGATTCATGGCCTAGAGAATTCCTCAGCACCTTGGCCATGGTTCTCATAAACCAGGGACAGAGGTTTGACTTCAGACAAGCAGGTAGAACCCCTGGACCCTCTGTCCCACTGCTGCCCCAGGGCCTGCAGACGTGGTTTACTCCTCTCCTAAGCACACTTGATCCTGCCTGTCACTGCCTACAATGCTGTGATCCTTGCTCCAAAACAGACAGATTTGGATCTTTTCTTCTTTTTGGCCTACCCAGTTTAGAAAAAGAGAAAAGTCCTGCTTGGCTATTTCCTTCCACCCCAGTGTAAAAAGGGGAGGAGGTATCTCCAGCGTGCACCATGGCCCCAGGTGAGAAACTCACTGTTGTCCTTCCTGTCTTTTCCCTTCTGTACCCTAGAGCCAGGTTCCTCTCTCGCTTCCTGGGACCTTGTTATGAGCTGACTAACACCTCCTTCTCCATACACACACAGATCAGGGTAATCTGTGTTTAGAATCATCATGAGGTCTAGAATGTATTCAAGACCCAGAAAAAAGGTAGTCTACTTGGGGCGGCAGGGGACATTGAACATCAGGCACCTCCACAGATGTGGGGTTTGCCCAGCCCTGCTCAGGTGACAGTCATGGTAACAACAACCCAGCTTTTGTGATTTTTATATGCCCAGCATTGCACATGCCTTCCTATTTAATCATCTAAGGAACGCAGCAGAGTGGGCACTGTGACTGCTCCAGTTTAGAGATGAGGGAGAGGAGACTCAGAAAGGTTGTCACTTGTCCGAGGTCACTACTGGTGAGTGGCATAACTGGGATTTGAACCAAGGCCTGTAGATGCCCAGGCAGAGGTGTTGTGAGGCAGCTGAGCCTGAGTCGAAAGTCAGGGGCAGAGGTCAGGCCAGAGGCAGAAGAGTGAGAGTTGTCAACCATAGGTGGTATTTGAGGCTGGATGTGACTGCCATGGGCTTGACTCTGTGGAAATGTAGTTTCCCAGCATGGCTGGCCTCCTCCCAGGGAACTAGCACCTCTGGGCCTGTGGGATGCTCCAAAGAGGAAAACCATCTCCTGAGGCAGAATAGGTGGACAAAGAGGCCAGCCTCCCAGCTTTCTTGTGTCTTTGGCTCCCAGTTGAAAGCCACACAGGCAGTGACACTCTCAACTGAGTCCGGACTGTGTCCAGCCAGGCTATTCTCTGCAGTGGCCCTGAGTGCCCTGCCCAGCCACCAGGCCCACCTTCCCCAGCAGGAACATGGACCCGAGAGTGCCCCAAGGTTGCACAGAGGCGGTGGGATTGTGGTTGTGAGCTCGGGCTCCCACAGACCTGGTGGGAGGTTTTAGTCAGCCGTGTGCTTGGCTTATGACCTTGGCGGTGACCTCATTCCTCTCAGCCTCAGATTCCTTCTCCGCAGTGGACATTCTAAGTGTCTCTCCTTCCAGGGTGGTTTGGGGGTCCGGTGAGCTCATGCTTTCCTAGCCCTCAGCATAGGACAGCCCATCCTTAGGAGAATAAGGACCCTGCTCATCAAGCATTTACTATCCATCACTGCCAGAGTTGTCATTGTTGGGGAAGCCCAAGGAGGGTGTGGCGCTTGAGATCACAGGCTCTAAAGTCAGAAGGACCTGAGCTACACTTCCTACCTGGCCCTTTCTGACTGTGACCTTGGACCAGTCTTGATGTTCTCCTTCACCTATTGGAGATGGTACTATTAACCACCTCACAGTAGTACTAAGAGGATACAGCAAGGTGATCCATGCAAAGCACTTACAGGAGCACCTGACACAGAAAATGTACTTAATAATTTTATCATTATAATTCATTTGAATACCATAGTGATCGAGAGTGTCAGTTTTAGGGTTAGACCCCCTGGGTTCTGATCCTCAGTTAGTGCATTTGTGATTTTGATTGATATTAACTAAATATCGATAGATGTTTAGAGAGATGCTTGGTTCAAGTACATTGACTGGCCTTGGGAGATTAGACCAGTCTACACCCACAGCAGCCATCACAATTTTCAACCTGCTTCCCCTTTGAACCAGCAGTTCCACTCATAGAGCCCTGTCCCAGACACAGTCCCGGGTTTGCTCAAAGTTGTATGTAGAGGGAAGGCCACTGCAACATTGTTGTAAGGTAAAATTGAAGATGACTTAACTATCCATCAATAGGAAACTGGCAAATAATTGATGCACATTTACTTGATGGAATACCATGCAGCTCTTAAAAATGAAGTGATTTCATGTCCGGTTACGTGAAGATGTATTGTGAAGATACAAAAGGAAAAACAAGTGTGGATGTATTATACAGTGAAAAATCAAGTTGTAGGGCATTGTTTATTATGATTCCATTTTTTCAAAAACAAGTTATGTACATTAACCAACAAAGGATTGCTACCTTGCATGTGTAAAGAACTCTACTAACCAACAAGATAAAAGACACTCAGTCCCAGAAAAAAATGGGTAAAGGAGGCCGGGCACGGTGGCTCACACCTATAATCCTAGCACTTTGCGAGGCCGAGGCTGGAGGATTGCTTGAGGCCAGGAGTTCGAGACCAGCCTGAGCAAGAGTGAGACCCTGTCTCTACAAAAAATAGAAAAATTAGCTGGGCATGGTGGTGCGCGCCTAGAGTCCTGGCTACTCAGGAGGCTGAAGCAGGAGGATCACTTGAGCCCAGGAGTTTAAGGTTGCAGTGAGCCCAGGAGTTTGAGGTTGCAGTGAGCTGTGATGACGCCACTGCACTCTAGCCCAGGCAACAGAGCAAGACTCTGTCTCAAAAGAAAAAGAAAAATGGGTAAAGGAAATGAACAAGTAATTTATGAAAGAGAAAATGCAGATGGTCAGTAAGTATGAAAATGTGCTCAACCTCATTTGGGGGTGATGATGGAGAATTGTCATATGGCTTCAATGAGTTAACCCACGTAAGGCTCTTAGAATGGTGCTTGGCACATAGTAAGTACTTGGTAAATATTCCTGTTATTGGGTGTTGTTATACCCTAAGGCATAAGTTGATGGGGTCATGCCCCAGGTGAGCAGACAGGCTGGCAGAGGGGTGGGACCATACCACCATATTTAGGGCCAGATTCTTGAGGTCCTGGCCTGAGTCACCCCTAACCACTGGTGTGTCTCCTGTTTTCCTGCAGAGCCTTTGTGGCATGTGCCAGCCCAGGCCAGGCTCTCAGCCATGGCTGGAAGCAGCGGAAGCAAGCACACCTCCAGGCAGGATGCAGCAGGCAAAGATTCCCCTAACAGGCATTCCAAAGTGAGTCTGGGCCCCACCCTGCCCCACCTAGGAAGCCAGGCTTCAGGAGCTGGTGGCTTCGCCTAGGCGCATGAGTGTTGTGGGCTGGGCAGCTTTGCCTGGGTGTGGCCTCTGAACACCACACATGAGCACATCCTCCTCCTTCGCCACCTTCCACTCAGCACAGGAGCTCAATGCTGGGTCTGGAGTTAGAACCATCCAGGTTCACATTCTGGCTCCAGCCCTCACCATCCAAGTCATCCTGAGCAAATCCTTTCACCTCTCTGAGCCGCAGTTTCCTCATTGTTACATCAGTCGGGGTAGATTAATTGCTGTAATGGACAGCCCCCGAATCTCAGTGACCTCATACAGTAGACGTTTATTCCCCTCCCATATAACAGTGAGCAGCTTTCCACATGGTGATTCAGGACCCCGGGCTCCCTCCCTCTGGTGGCTCTGCTGTTCCTCAGGGCCTCGAGTCCTCTGCTGGGTCCCTGCATCTTTTCAGTGGTGGGAGTGGGAAGGAGAGAGGGTCATGTGGGAGATTTTCCGTCCCAGGCCTGGAAACAGCTAGCTGCAGGGCAGCTGGGAAATGGAGCCCTCTGTGTCCAGGAGGAGGGGATAGCAGAGCGAGCTGTGGGCAGTCTGTTTGCATCCATTCATTCAGCAGCTGCTGGACAAGCACTTACGACATGCCAGGCATTGGGACCACAGTGATGAGGAGGACGGATCAGGTCCTGCCCTCAGGAAGCTGAGATCCCAGTGGGGGCAATAAGCAGTTAGCAGATAAGCAGATACCGTTTATAACACTAAAAACTGGTCCTTGCTGAGAAAGAAAAACAAAGCATAATTAAAGGAAAGTGAGTGACAGGCACCACTGCTTTAGGATGACACGGTCAGAAAAGGCCTTTGAGGAGGTGACCTTCAAGCCAAAAACTTGAATGAAGTAAGGGAAGCCCCGTGAAGATACCAGAGGACAGAGCATTGCAGGCAGAGGGAACAGCAAGTGCCACGGCCCTGAACAAGGGGAGTGCCAGCATGTTCAAAGAACAGCGAAGGGCCAGAGTGGCTGGAGCAGAGTGATCAGGGGTGGGAATGAAGCTTGAGACCAGAACGTGGGACCAAATCATTGAGGCCTTGTGGGCTGTGGTGAGGGCTGTCCCCTGAGTAAGATGGAGCTGTGGCAGAGTTCTGAGCAGGGGAGAGACATACACTAACGCAGGTGCTCACAGCCTCCCTCTGGCCGTGGTAGAACAAACGGGGCAGGGAGACCAGGGAGGAGGCTGGGGTGCTGGCACAGCGGGAGGTGGTGCATAGGACAAGGGAGAGCTATGGAGGCAGAAGGGGCAGCCCTCGATCTGTTTTGAAGACTCAGGCAACAGGGTTGCTGTTGGTCTGGCAGGGTCATGGTGAGTCCACGGCTCTTGGCTGGGGCAACTGAAAGGATGGCGGGGCTGTTATTGAGATAGGGAGGGGACAGGTTCAGGAGGGAAGGCCCAGAGCTTAGTTCTAGACATGCTGAGTGGGAGGTGTGGGAAGCGCATTATGTACATAGTGTCACCTGTTCCTGAGCAACCCATGAGGCAGGGTTATCATCACCCCCCGCTTTACAGATGTGGAAACTGAGGCAAAGAGAAGGCAAATCACTTGCCCAAGGTGACATGGCCAAGATTGGAAGCTGTCCAGGGTTCATGCTCAGGTGGAGGGAGGCCCCAGGGAGGGGAAATTTGGCCCTGTCCTGGCATCTAGGAATGACACAGTTCTCTTGCCTTCCAGGGAGAACCTCAGTACTCAAGTCATTCCAGCAGCAATACCCTCTCCAGCAATGCATCCAGCAGCCACAGTGATGATCGCTGGTTCGACCCCCTGGACCCCCTGGAGCCAGAGCAAGACCCCCTCTCCAAGGGTGGCTCCAGTGACAGTGGCATTGACACCACCCTCTACACCTCCAGCCCCAGCTGCATGTCCCTGGCCAAGGTGCCTCGGCCCACCAAGCCACACAAGCCCCCTGGAAGTATGGGCCTTTGTGGTGGGGGGCGCGAGGCCGCTGGGAGGTCCCACCACACAGACAGGCGGCGGGAGGTCTCCCCTGCCCCTGTGGTTGCTGGCCAGAGCAAGGGCTACCGACCGAAGCTGTACTCCTCAGGCTCCAGCACCCCTACAGGCCTGGCCGGGGGCAGCCGAGACCCGCCAAGGCAGCCCAGGTAAGGTATTGTACCTAGTCTGGGTCCTTTAGGGTTGCAGTCCCCAACCCCTGGGCCACAGACTGGTACCAGTTGTGGCCTGTTAGGGACCAGGCCGCAGATCTCTGCCCCCCAACCCCTGGTTCATGGAAAAATTCCATGAAACTGGTCCCTGGTGCCAAAAAGGTTGGGGACCACTGCTTTAGGGGATCCCGACCACCTTCTTCTTCCCCCAGTCCTACTACTATAGTCCTGTTAGGTGGGGTTCCCCTCCCCAGAACATGCTCACAGATGTAAGTGCTTACACACTAGTTTGCTGACAGAACTGGGAGGCTCAGGACCACTACCTGCTGCCCATCCACCAGCCTTCAAGGACCCCAGGTGGAGGCAGAGAAACCCCTGGGTGTCCATCTTCCTCTGTCTCTCTTTTCTTCTCTCTGCTGAGACTAAGAGTTTTTATGCTTTCTGGGGGTCACAGACTGTATCTCTTAGGAGTGAATTTGTCTGGAAGTAATAGGAAACCTAACCCACAGTGGCTTAAGCAAATAGAGATTTCACAGTCCCCTGATGTGAAGTCCAGAGAGGGCAGAGCTGGGCTGGTGCAGCAGCTCAGGGAAGACCTCAAGGACTGGTACTCTGTGTCTTCCTGCTCTGCCATCCTTACCACGCTGGCCGTGTCTCCCTGGTCTCAAGATAGCTGTGGTGGCGACAGGTGGCAGTGCGTGAGCAGAGAGCAGAGGGAAGGGTTGCAGCCTCTGTGCAGCTTCCCCTTTCTATGGAGAAAGCAAAACTTTTCCAGAACCTCATTCAGCAGGTAGTGGCACATGACCATCCCAGCTACAAGGACATCTGGGAGGTCAGTTTGGCCTTCTGGGCTGTATAGTATAGGGCAGTGATCCCCAAACAACCCCCTGGAGGGGTTGTCCAACCCAATTGCTGGGCTCTACCCAGAGTGTCTGATTCATTAGGTCAGAGTAGGGCCTCAGAGTTTGCATTTGTTTAAAGTTCCCAGTAGATGCTGATGCTGCTGGTCCCAGGACCACACTTTGGGAGCCACTGGTAGAGAGGCAGGGAGAGGAGTAGGTGAGAACAACAGGCATTGACCAACCAACAGCCTGGAGTGTGGACCGCAGACACACTGAGATTGCTGAAGGCAAGGAACTGCCTCCCAGGAAATGCACAGAGGTAGAAGATTCACTCGGCAGAGTCACAGTTCTCAGCCACAGCCACAGACCCCCTTACAGCTCTGTGGCCCAGGCAGGGCTCGCTGTGCTGCGGTACCGGTGCTGGCCCCTGAGGACACAGCCTCACTGCCCTTCCCTGGATGGGGAGGAGCAAGAGCCTGTCTCCAGCAGCCACTTGGCACAGGGCGTCTTTATCTCCCTAGCCTTCCTGACACCTTTGCGTCCTCACACCCCGGCCTCTCTCCACACAGGGCACAAGCACTCAGGCAGTGGCCTCAGACCTCTCTGACTACACCCCACAGTAGAACTGTGTCTGTGTCTATACAGAAATACCTGTGTAAAAAGAGGTGACGCACTGGTTTCCAAAATAATACTTAGCCTGCATGTGATGCTCTTTGATCTGGTCTAGTCTGTCTAAAAATGTTTAATGCTGATCAATCCCTACTTAAATGATTTCATGACTTACCAGAGTTCTCTGACAGATTTGAAAACCACTGTATTTGAGAGTGGCTGTAGCATTAGCACTTCACCGGGCACTGTGACCCAAGGGCCTCCTTGAGTCAAGCAGCCCCAGAGAAGGGCTGGGAGAGAGAGCGAGGTCTCTGTCTCAGTCTGCCTCCCTGGACAAGTAGTTCTTAATCTTTAGAACTCACAGACTCTTTTGAACAGCTCCTGAGACACATGAAAAACTGTGCCCACCAAGAGGGACATGGGGCCAAGAGAGTCTACGGCAGGGGTCTCAGTTCTGGGCACAGGCCCACCATGTTGGTGAACCTGAACAACTGTGGGGTTTTGAAATTCGAGATATAAATGCAGCAAGGACGGCAGTAGATTGTGGCTGGGGGGTGGGAGGGGCGGGGGGAGGGGTTATAAAATTACCCTGCATCTCAGGAAAGGATTTGCTGAACCCAGAAATGAAGGGAATAAAATGGGAGAGGAGCCGGCTACGAAAGAGGGCCCTGCAGTTGGGAGCTTGAATTTGCATACAGACAATTGATGCTAATTGCGAATCATTCTTATCTACTCATTAGAGCTGCTTCCTGAAGTTTTCTCCTAGGCAACCAGGATTTAGTGTGGAAGAGCATTTCCCAAAATGGGGTGCTTGAGGTGATTTGGGTGGTACAGGGAGGAAAATGTTTTATTTTAAATGGATATATGCTTGCTTTAATGAGCATTAGGAATAAGCGTTTCCAACTCACCCCCTGATTTTACAGATACTGCCTTGAACAAGTTAAGGAAAATATGAGTTGATTTAAAGAAACATAATTGTGGTGGATAAAAGTCAGCCCACCTGGGTTCAAGCCCACCCTCTGCCATGTCTTGGCTGTGTGGCCCTGAGCAGGTGATTGAACCTCTGTGGGCCTCAGTTTCCTCATCTGTGAAATTGGGGATAAATCACCTACCTACCTCATGGGGATGTGGTGATGATTAAATGAGCCCTTATAACAGTACCTGGCAACGGACCTCAAGCCTGCCTGTCAGTGAAATCACAGGGCAGGTGGGTGAGGTGTTATTACCAAAAAAAAAAAAAAAAAAAAAAAAAAGGCCTAGCACTTTGGGAGGCCGAGGTGGCGGGAGGATCACTTAAGCCCAGGAGTTCGAGACCAGCCTGGGTAACAGCAAGACGCCATCTCTACAAAAAAAAATAGAAAAATTAGCTGGGCATGGTGGCAAGCGCCTGTAGTCCCAGCCTCTCAGGAGGCTGACGCAGGAGGATCACTTGAGCCCAGGAATTCAAGGCTGCAGTGAACTATGATGACAACACTGCACTCTAGCCCGGGTGACAGAGGGAGACCCTGACTCAAAAAAAAAAAAAAGACTTGCCTCAATCAAACTCACTAAATGAGAATGTCTCCCCTGGGGCAAGCCCTGTTACAGGCAGTGCTGGGGACACAGCAGTGACTGAGATAGCCCCAGGGCCTGCCCTCTCAGAGCTCAAAGTCCAATTGAGGAGATAGCCTATAGGGGCAGGGATGGGATGGAGGAAGGGGTGCCTCCCCTCCATAGGAGCCCCTCCTTTGGGAACCCAAAGTTTCCCGACAGTCACTGAGCCACCAAGGGGCTACACGTGCCTCTGCCTCCCGTCATGGCCTGCCTGCCACTGGCCACATTGCCCCTTGCACCGAGCTGCCCGGCAGTCTTCTGTGTTTGCTATCTGTTCCCTTGGGCTTAACTGGAATGACAACCTGCTGCCCAACCTGGGCTCCTGGAAGGCAGGCACCTTTGTCTGAACATGACACGTGTAATCCTAGCACTCTGGGAGGCCGAGGCAGGAGGATCGCTTGAAGTCAGCAGTTCAAGACCAGCCTGAGCAAGAGCAAGACCCCATCTCTACCAAAAATAGAAAAATTAGCTGGCATGGTAATGCACCTGTAGTCCCAGCTACTCAGGAGGCTGAGGCAGGAGGATCACTTAAGCCCAGGAGTTTGAGGTCTCAGTGAGCTGTGATGATGCCACTGCACTCTAGGCTGGGTGACAGAGTGAGAATCTATCTCAGGAAAAAAAAAAAAAAAATAGAAGGGAAGGATGAGTTGAGAGAGGGAGTAGCATGTGCAAAGGCCCTGTGGGGGGTGGGTGCGGGGGTGTCACATCACTGAACACAGACCCCTTAGCTCAAATGTAGAAATTGAGGGGGCAGCTGATGGGAGGTTGGGAAGGGCAGCAGGGCCCTGCCGACTCCATTATGGAATTTGGACTTGATGCTAAGAGCCATGGACAGCAAGGAAAGGTTTCAGTGGAGAGAGTAATGCAGGCAGATTTGTGTTTTGAAAGATGGTGGTGGGGGCAAGACAGGAGGTGAAGTGTCAGGGAGGGAGCCAAGGCCAAGATCTGAGTGAGAAGGATGTGGGCCTGATGGGAGGATCCAGCAGCTGTGGATGTGGCAGCAGGTCCCATTGCCAGGATGTGAGGAGGGAGGGAGACGCGGGTCCTGGACGGAGCCAGCGAGCCGTGGGAGAGTCCAGGCAGACTGCCGAGCATTGGGAGGCTGCTGCGGACCGGAAGCACTTGAGAGTCCTGTGAGAAGAGGAGGTGGGCTGGACAGGCCAGAAGGAACATTGCTCTTGTGTATGCTGACCATCTTAGCAGCCTCTAAGTGCCAGGCACAACTCTATACACCGCAGTACAGCAGGCAACAAAGTGGAGTCCCTCCCTGGGGGAACTGACGTTCTCCTGGAGACAGACAACTGAACCACCAAGTAGTGTGAGGGTAGCGATGGTGCTGGGGAGGAAAGCCAAACAGAGCAGAGCAGGGCCCCTGGGAGCCTCTCAGAGGAGGTGTATGTTGTGGGAAGCCAGGGAGTGATCCAGGCAGCAGAAACAGCAAATGCCCAGACCTGAGGATGAACTCATTTGCGGTGCTCCAGAAATGCTCAGGTGGTCAGAGGGGGTGGGGCAGGTGGGGCACAGGAGAGAGTGTCCGAAGGTCAGAGTGGTGAGGTGGCAGGAACCCGGTCTGGCAGGCCTGTTGACCATGGTCAGATGCTGGGATTTGGTTCTGAAGACATAGGAGCCATGGGAGGCATTTGAGCACTTAACCTGACTTACTTTTTAAAAAAGATCACTCTGGGCTACTCTGGGAGAAATGGACTATTTGGTGGTGGGGGAGAATGGAGGGCAAAATTTGAAGGCTGCCAGGACAGGGAGGGGCCCTGCCATGCCCATGCAGGGAACCCCCCCACCCACTCCCTTCCCTGGGTTCCAGCCCTTGCCATGGAAGCCGTCTGCAGCCTGTAGCAGCTTGTGCCCATCGATGACTTCAATGACTTCACAGACACTCCCTCCAGACATTGGTCATGGGAGCCCGGCTGCCAGGCACACTGCCAGGCGCCAGTGCCTGCTGTGGGCACCACAGTGGGCTGAGTGATCCCAGGCGGAGAGCCACCTGGCCCCCACCCTCTCCTGAGGCAGTGCACACTCCAAAGCTCTCTGGGCTTCCAGAGCAATTTGTCAGAGCTGTTTAGGGACAATCAGAGGCTCTCTGCTCCACGTAGAGCCGACGCAGCCAGGCGTTCCCAGACAGCCAGGAAGCACATGGCCTTGCTTCCCCAGGCTGTGCCAGGCATCTCTGGGATACTCTTTTGGGGGCACAGCCCTGAAAGGTAATCTGGGGCCTTAGGATCCACTGAGACCCTCCTGCTTGTGTTAGTTAGAGGCTGGCTTTACACATGCCAGAGACCTATTTGGAAAGTCACAGTCAGCTTGGGAAGAGGAACCCAGGCTGTCTCCTGGAACTCAAGGGCATGAGGGAGCCATGCAGACACTTGTGGGGAGAGGGAGCAGTGCAAAGGCCCTGAGGTAGAAGCATTTCTGGTGTGTTTGAGGAGCAGTTTCTGTGTGGCTGGAGCAGAGTAAAGGGGAGGGAGGTGCAGGTGCTGCAGACGGAGAGAGGAGACCCAGCAGGTAGGGCGGGGCCTATTGGAGGCCCAGGCTCTTACCCTAATGAGGTGGTGCCACAGCGAGTCCTAAGCAGAAGAGTCCCAGTCTGACTCATGCGTTCATGGGGTCCCTCTGGCTGTGTGTTGAGGCTGGGGAGGACGCAGGAGGAGGCAGGGAGCCCAAGGAGGAAGCCACCGCAGTGATCCAGGCAGGTGGCCAGTGGCAAAAGCAGTGAGCAGTGGTTGGGTTAGGATCTGTGTTGAGTCCTTACCCCACATCCTATCTGCGTCCACTCCCTGAAGACCTGTTGCTTCTGCTCCTCAGGCCACCAGGCAAATATGGCTGCTCCACAGCTCCTACACTGGAGCATGATAATTCCAGCCACGTGAGGGGCAAATTCAACTCTCAAGTCCATGGCAGACATCAGGGAGAGAAAGCAAGATTGGTCCAGCACTTAAGGCCAGGCAGCCAGGGGCCCGCCTGGGGTGTGCAGGCGAGCAGCGCCGTTTCCCAGGCCCTACCTCTGACTGCCTGGGTCCAGATCTTGGCTCCACCACTTATGAGCCATGTGACCATCACCAGCTCCCTTAGCTTCCCTGAGGCTCGATTTCCTCAGCTGTCAAATGGGGATAACACTGAGGTCTATTGTCTAAGGTTGTGAGGATGAACTGAGACTACGAATTCAAAGAACTTAGCACAGGGCCTGAGACACAGCTGGGGTTCAAAAATATCAGCTGCTGCTATGTCTTATTTTCATTTATTATGTATTTATCATTGCAGTTGTCGTTGAGAGTATAGGGTGGTGGTTAAAATCATCGTCTCTCGAGCCAGACCACCTTGGTTTGCATCCTGGCTCTATCTCCTACCAGCTACAGCGTTTGGGCAAGTTATTTAATCTCTCTGGGCCTCAGTTTTCCCCACCTGAAACATGGGAGTGGTGGTAGTTCCTGCCTCAGGAGGTTGCTGGGACAACTAAATGAAGTGAGAAGCTTAGAGCAAGGACTGGTGGCAGCCCCGGGCTTAAAGCAGTCAGCACCCTCCCTGCCGCCTACATCGCCACTGCTAAAGGCAGGACCCCAGCTCACCCTCTGTGTTCCTGTTGCCTATGTGGGACCACCCATCAGGCCCCCTTCAGAGTCCCCAGGGCTGGACGGACCACAAGTGTTGCACACACTCATGCAGCTCGTGTGATTTCTCTACCTGGCCTCTGGTGCTTCAGCTTTTTTTGTAAGGCGCAAAACTTTTTACTCCAACAAACTCTTAAATGTTCCCCTAAGATACAAAACAGATAAACGTAGCCATCCTGGCTAAAGGTGGGCATGGGAGTGCAGAGCAGGACACCTGCCCCCACCACCCGGTCCTGTCTGAGCCCAGTGCCTGGGCCTTTAGCCCCTGGCCACACCACCTCCCCTGTAAGTGCGGCTCCAGAGCACATCCTCAGGCCCCGTGCTGAGTGCTTTGCTCATGTGACAGGTGCTGTCATTACCTCACTTCTCAAAGGAGGAAACTGAGGCTCACTGAGGGGACGGGACTCAACCTAAGATGTCCACTATGTCAGTTAGAGCCAGGATTGGAACCTGGGTCAGGTGAACAGCAAAGCCCATGTGTCATCCGCCTTGCTATACTGCCTCGTTTCCAAGCGGATACTGAGGCCTGGGGAGGACACGCAGCCACATCGGTGCTTCAGAAAGAAAGTACGTTCACTCTGTTGATTGTCAGACGGGATCAGAACTCCACCCTGTGCAGCACACCTTGACTGGTGTCACCGAGAAGTGATAAAGCATGCCTGGCACCTGGCATGGCTCGTGGTGCGTGGGGTGTGTGGAAAGAGGCCCCCACCTCAGAGGGCTGGGTCAAGATGCACAGCACTTTCAGAAGAGTTGTTTGTCAAGGCCCTACCATACTAGTAGAGATTGAAGACTGGGCCAGTCATGGGAATGCTTGAGCTACAAGTGACAAAATCCCAGCTCAATTGGAGGAAGTTTGGTTTCTTATTTGTTTGTTTTTAATTGAGAGATAATTGTATATATTTTATGGGGTATAATGTGATGTTTTGATCTTTGTATACATTATAGAAAGATTCATTCAAGCTAATTAACATACATATCCATCAGCTCACCAACTTATTTTTCTTTATAGTGAGAACATTAAAAATCTATTCCTTTCACATTTTGAAATATATGTTGTTATTAGCTGCGGCCCCCATGCAGTGCAATAGATCACTTAAATTTACTCCTCCAGCCCACCTGAAACTTCGTACCTTTCATCAATGTCTCGGTTATTATCTCACAGAACACCAAGTCCCCGGGGTAGGACAGGCCCCAGGATGGGGTCATTTATTGACTCCAGGACCCAGGTTCTTTCCCTGTTTTTGTTCTGCCTCCATCAGCCTACAGGCTGGCTCCCCTAAAAATCAGGGGGCTGTCGTTCAACTGTTAGACACAACGTCCAGGGGAAAAGGAGGTGATGTTTTCTCCAAGTGTGTGTGTGTTCTAACAAAGAAATCTTCCCCAGCAGGCAGTCCCCACACACACCCCTGACATCTCACCAGCCAGAGTAGGTCGCAGGCTCATACCAAGCCTGTCCCAGACAAGTGGCATCAACCAATCAGGATTCGCCCCCTGAGCTGGTGTCAAGTCACCTTCCTCAGGCAAGGGATGAATGACATCCGCCTTGGTTTACAGGGTAAGGGGTTTCCGATGACACCCAACAGTGTCTGCCCAGGAGCTGAAGAAGGCAGCAAACCCATCTGGAAAGAGCAGTGGGTGGAGCCGGCTGGCACAGGCAAAGACAAAGGGCTTTCGTCTTTTCCCCTTCCTTTGTTTTACGTCATCTCTTGTTTTTTCAGCTCACAGGAGTTCAACATGCCTGCTGACAAAGTAGAGAAATATGTATCGTAGAAAATGAAAGTTAGGGTAAAATGTATCTATAGAGTGGACCCTCTGCAGCCTTTGCAAATAAAGAGGCTTGTGTGCACTGGCATGGAAAGATCTCTAGAACATACTGTTAAGTGTAAAAACCAGGTACAGAACAGGCTTATGATGTGCTGCCATTTATTTTAAAAAGAAGCAGTTGGTAGGATACACTCCCTCTCCCACAAGTATGGCTGCACCTACATAGATGCTCTGTTGAAGAGGAAAGACTGGGCCCTGGTTGCTTCTAGGAGGGAGACTGCCATATCAGATGGCCACTTCCTTTTTATATGGTTTAATTTGTCTTTTGTTTGGCACATGTTACCCATCATTACCACCTCCAAAGGTAGTCAACTACTGTGCACTCCTCCAGAGACTTTTCCCTAAACTTGTACCAACCCTATTCTTTCAAACATTTTGACCATTACCCAAAATAGGAAAAGCATTTTATATTACAATCCAGTGGACATCTGGAATTAAGTTTCACAAAACCACTTAACCCTTACCTTGCATGATGCATGCTGACCTTTTATTATTCTAGTTTTTTCCCCCCTTAATAATGGTCAAGATCCATTAAATTGATTTCATGACCCACAGTTGGAATATGACTG
Organism: Daubentonia madagascariensis; assembly: GCA_023783475.1. Lineage (NCBI taxonomy): Eukaryota > Metazoa > Chordata > Mammalia > Primates > Daubentoniidae > Daubentonia > Daubentonia madagascariensis. The sequence continues at coordinate 2,553,001 of JAKFHU010001449.1, read as the reverse complement.
TACATTTTCTCTCTGTAAAAAAAAACCATATTCTCTATATATATATAAAATATATATACTTAAAATACATGTTATGTATTTGTGTGTGTGTGTGTGTATATATATATATATTTTTTTTTTTTTTTAAGGAAAAAAGAAAAGTCATGCTTTGCACCATGCCTTTTTCCCATTTACTAGAGCTTGGACATCTGTTCTCATGTGTAAACAGAAATGGACCTCCTTCTTAGTGCTGGCTGCATAGTTTTCATTCATAAGGGTATGCTTGGAACTATCTATTAGTCCCCTATTGAAAGTCATCAGGCCACTTCCAACTTTTCTTGGTTATAAACAGTACTGCAGAGACCATCCTCATATGTGCCTGCGTGTACTTGTACAGGCTTCTTTTCTATGACATTGATTTCTGGGAAGCCAGATGTTAGGTTGAGGCCATTTACCCTTCAGTTCTCAGCTCAAATGCCATTGCCTCCTCAGGGAAGCCTTCCTGACCATCTCAGTGTTATAAAGTCCATTCCCAGTGTTATATGCTTCAGTGGCTCCCCAGCAATGCATGACCTTTGTCCCATTAATAGATGTTGCTGAATTGTAGAAAGCAACAAATCCAATACTTTTCAAATCCAATCTGACAATCTCTACCCCCCTTTTTTTTTTTTTGAGACAGTGTCTCGCTCTGTTGCCCCAGGTAGAGAGCAGTGGTGTCATCGTAGCTCACTGCAACCTCCAACTCCTGGGCTCAAGCGATCCTCCTGCCTCAGCCTCCCGAGTAGCTGGGACTACAGGCCACGCCATGACACCCAGCTAATTTTTTCTATTTTTAGTGGAGACAGGGTCTCGCTGTTGCTCAGGATGGTCTCAAACTCCTAAGCTCAAGCAATCATCCAGCCTCAGTCTCCCAGAGTGCTAGGATTATAGGCATGAGCCACCGCACCTGGCCAATCTCTACCTTTTAATTGTGGTGTTTGCCATTCACATTAAATGTAATTATTGATAATGGTTGGATTTGCATTTACCATTTTGCTATTTGTTTTCTATATGTCTACTATCTTTCTTGCTCCTCTATTCTTCCTTTACTACCTTACTCTGTGTTAAATAGATATAATTCAGTATACCATTTGGATTTTACTCTTGTTTAACTTATTTTTTTAGTTATTATAACATGTATCTGTCAGTGCAATTCAGGTTACTGCTAACTCACTTCTGATAAACTGTAGAAACATTTCTCCAGTATAGCCCCATTCACTTCCCCCTTCTTTGTGCTGTTTTTGTCATATATATTGCATCCATATGTGTTTAAAACCCAACAATATAGTGTTATAATTATTGCCTTATACAGTCTTATTTCTTGAAGGAAGTTAAGAGAAGACATAAGAAAGTATAAGTCTATAGAGTCTTTCATTTTAAACCACAAATTTAACTATCTTGGACTATTTGTTTCTCCCTGTGATAGGTCACCATCTGGAGTCATTTCTTTCAGCCCGAGAACTTTTTTATTTTGTAATAGGCAGATGTGCTAGCAACCAATTCTCTAGTCTTTGTTTATCTAGGAACATCTTTATGTTGCCTTCATTTTTCAAGGATAGTTTCGCTGGAGATAGAATTCTTTGTTCACAGTTTTTTCCTTCAGCACTTTGAAAATGACATTCTATTCCATTATTTCAGATGAGAAAGTCAGCAGTTAATTGTACTGACCCTCCTCTGTATGTGATAAATCCTCTTTCTCTGGATGCTTTCAAGATTTTTATCTTAGCGTTTGATTTCAGCTCTTTTTCTAGGTGTAAATCTTTTTGTATTTATCCTACTTGGGGTTTGTTGAGCTTCTTAGATGTGTAGATTAATGTTTTTCATCAATTTAGGAAGTTTTCAGCTACTATTTCTTCAAATATTTATTCTGCCCCTTCCTCTCCTCTCCTTCTGAAACTCTTAAAATTTTTTGAAAGTTGATTTGCTACAATAGGGTAAGCAGTTGATTCCCCCAAGAGTTGTGTCTAGTTGACAGCACTAGGTTCATTGTAGCATTAATTCAATAAGAATCCAGCATTTGGATTATCAAGCTGTGGTTTTAGATTGGATTAGCTGGAATGGTATCTGACATATAGTAGGTACTCAAGAAATATTTGAATAGGCTACATGGCAAGATAAATTTTTAAGTAAAAATAAAATCACAAGGGACAGTACAATATATTAGTATGATCCTAGTTATGTAAAAAAAAATCCTCCCTCCTACCCCCCAGAAACAGTCCCCTTTCTCTGATTATATACATATATATGTTTTTAATGCATAGGAAAAGGTCAAGAAGGAAATAGAGCAAACTAAACCATGGTTACCTCTAGAGATGAGTGGGCAGGTGGGATCCCCACCTTCAGCTATGGAGGTTGTACTGAGGAGACCAGTGGTGACTTTTTCAGATTCCCATAGAAGAACCAAATGCACTAGAAGGCCACTCCTGGGATGGAATTGGGCATTGTGCAAGCAACTTTCCCTTTTCTCCAGATAGGCTTCTGTATTGTTGGAATTTTCCACAGAAGTAATGTATTTGTGTCTTGCTTGTGTAAATGAACTTTTTTAATTCCCAAGAGTAAATTTCAGTAGCACTGTTTTGCCAAATGTAGGATGGATTTTTTATCTCTTTCATTTTTGCTTTGCAGTGACATGGGCTCGAGGGCTGGCTACCAGGCTCAGGTTTACAAAACTGCCAGCGCGGAGACTCCTCGGCCCTCCCAGCTGGCCCAGTCCAACCCCTTCCAGCTCTCTGCCTCCGTCCCCAAGTCCTTCTTCTCCAAGCAACCTGTGCGGAATAAGCACCCAACAGGGTGGAAGAGAACAGAGGAGCCCCCCCCACGGCCACTTCCCTTCACTGACCCAAAGAAGTAAGTGCCTGGATGCCCAGTGAGGCACCCCTAAAGCCAAGCTGGGGTGTCGCTGGGGCAGAAAGAGGGTGATGCCTCACTCTCTCATTGAAAAGGGGACTCTGTGCCAGTGTACACACTGGGGACAGAGCTGCAAATGAGATGGACAAGAGCCCCACTCTGGGGTAGCTGGCATTCCTGCCGGGGTGATGGACAATAAATAGAGTGAGTAAGGAAAGCATGCAGTAGGTCACATGGTGGTTATCCAGCTGGTGAGTATCCAGCTGAAGAACATTCCAGGGAGAGGGAATAGCAACTGCAGAGGCCCTAAGGCAGGACCATGATTGGCCTGTGGGAGGAAGGCCAGGGTGGCTGGACAAGTAGGGGGAGGCGGAGGGGACATGAGGTCAGAGAGGCGGTGGGTACAGATCATGGAGGGTCTCGTGGGGCACGTGTAAGGGCTTTGGCATCTGCTGTAAGTGTGGTGGAGTCACGGGAAGGTGTGGAACAGAGGAGGAGGGACATGATCTAAATCGGGTGTTCACAGGGTCGCTGTGGCTGCCTGTGGTGGGGACCGCCTGGGAGGAGCAGGGAGGAGCTGCTGTCGTGGTCCAGGCAGAGACATGGGGGCGGGAGCAGGGTGCAGGGTGTAGAGGGTGAGAAGGGGGCGGGTTCCGGAGAGATTGTCTGAGGCGGGAGCAGACTGGGTTTGCCGGCAGGTTGGATGTGGGGTGTGAGAGACAGAGAGAGAGAGAGAGGTTGGAGATGACAGTGTCTGGAAGCCTGAAGGATAGATTCGCCTTGAGCTGAGCCAGGCACTGAGTGAGGAGCAGACTTGGGGAAAGCACAGACCTCAGTTCTGGAAGATTTGCAGTTGACATGCGGTAGGACATCCAGGCAGAGACGCGGAGGAGGCCAGGCCGTCGGATGAGGACCCTGGAGTTCAGCGGAGAGGTTAGGCTGGAGAGAGAACTTTGAGTGTTGTGAGCCAGGAGGAGCCCCCCAAGGCAGGGAGTGTGGTTGGAGGGGAGGAGAGGTTTGGACAGTCTGCCATGCCTCAGCTGTGAACCCCCACGCTGCCCCAGGTGAAGGTGGGGAATGTGGGGGCCCGCGTGATGGGCCACAGGAGGTCAGAAGGGATGAGCCCGAGAGCTAAGCATAGGATTGAGCCTCCTGGAGGGCTCTCAAGGGTTCGGGAGAGAAGGATAAGGCAGAATTGAGCAGTTCATTTGAGGCATTTTGCTTTAAAGTGAAAGAGGGGAGGGGCGTGCAGTATGAAAGAGTTTTTGGCCCAGGCGGCAGCTCACACCTGTAATCCTAGCACTTTAGGAGGCAAAGGCAGAAGGTCACTGAGGTCAGGAGTTTGCAACCAGCCTGAGTAAGAGCAAAACCCTGTCTATACAAAACAATGGAAAAAAATTAGCCAGACATGGTGGCGCACGCCTATAGTCCTAGCTCCTCGGGAGGCTGAGGCAGGAGGATCGCTTGAGCCCAGGAGTTTGAGGTTGCAGTGAGCTATGATGAAGCCACTGTACTCTAGCCCGGGCGACAGAGCAAGACCCTGTCTCCAAAAAAAAAAAAAGTTTTTGTTTTTTAATTGGGGGATATGATAGCTAACATTTACTGAGCAGCTCACCATATGCCAGGCTCGGTTCTAAGGTTTTTTTTCCTAACCTTTTCTTACTTTTTGTAGAGATGGGGTCTTACTGTGTTGCTCAGGCTGGTCTTGAACTCCTGGCCTCAAGTGATCCTCCTGCCTCGGCCTCCCAGAGTGCTGGGATTACAGACATGAGCCACTGAGCCCGGACTCTAAGTTCTTTTATGTGAATTAATTCACTGAATCCTCTCAACAGCTCCATGAGGTGGACCTGTTTTCCCCATTTTACACATGAGACAGCTGAGGCCCAGGGTCACACAACTGGTGAGGGATGAGCCTGAATCAGAGCCCAGGAAGCCTGGCCCAAGGCTCGTGTTCTCTTGGGTGAGGGGGCTCTGCCCTTTTCCATTCTGTTCTTTGTAACATCTTTTTTCATGACCTGGATAGAGGCATTAAAATTTGTGGGTGATACAGAGCTTGGAGGGGGAGAGGTGTCAGGAGACAGAAACAGTGTCCCTGGAGATGTCAGCAGGGGAGCATGCTGAACTCACACTAAGAATCTGGTTCACCTGCCTCACTGCAAGCCAGAGGGGATTCTGAAAACTAGATTCTCTTCATTAGCTCCTTTGCTTAAAACCTCCAGCGTCTTCCCCCGCTCCCAGGATTAATGATGAAGGCTCATGTTCACCGAGCACACATTCTGTTCTGGGCACCACGTTCTTTGCCCGAACTCCCACCAGACCTTGCACGATCTGCCCCTCAGCCCTCTGCCCACACTTCCCTCACCCCACCCCTGTCACTCTGCTCCAGCCACACCGGCCTCTTGCTGTTCCTGCAACTCACCCGCACAGGCCCACCCCAGGGCCTCTGCCCTGGCTCTCCGCTGCCTAGAACACCCATCCTCCCGATCTCAGCTGGCTCTGCCAGGGCCCCATCTAATGCCACCCCCTCAGACCGGCCTTCCCAGCCTTAGGTGGCCCCTGCTGTCATTCTGTGTCACTGTACTCTGTCCCACTGCCTATTTCCCCCACAGGAAAGCAGGCGCCACTGTCTGGGTCATGAGGTCCTTGTGACCTGCCTGGCACACAGTAGGTGCACAGTCAGCGAACATATGAGCTGTGGATCTCGCTTTATTCTCACAGCAACCCCAGTGGGTAGGTGCTATAAGGCTCCCACTTTTCAGTGTGGTCGGAGGCTCAGGCCCTGTGAAGCCTGTGATGCTCCTCTAGGACCCACAGCTCGGAGGCCCTTCCCCTGTGTACGCTACTCCCTCTTGCCTGGGCCCCCACCCCCACTGCGGGCTCACTCCTACCCACCTGTATTAATTTGCTAGGGCTCCTATAACAAAGTACCACAAACTGAGTGGCTTCAACAACAGAAATGTGTTGTCTCACTGTCCTAGAGGCCAGAAGTCCAAGATGAAGGCATCAGCAGGGTGGTTCCTCTGAGGGCCATCAGGGAGAACCTGTTCTGGGCTTCTCCTGGCATCTGGTGGTCGCTGGCAATCTCTGGCATTCCCTGGCATGTAGATGCAGCACCCTGGTCTCTGCCTTCCCCTTCACGTGGTGTTCTCCCTGTGTGTGGGTCTGTGTCCACATTTCCCCTTTTTGCAGAGACATCAGTCATATTGGATGAGGTTCTACCCTAATGGCCTCACTTTAACTTGATTACCTCTGTAAAGACCCTGTTTCCAAATGATGTCACATTTGGAGTTACTGGGGGTTAGGACTTCAACGTGTTTTGGCAGGGGGGACCCAGTTCAATACATAACACCACCCCTCTGGTCTTGGCACAGACGTGCCTTCCTCAGAGAAGCCCTCTCAGCCCCCACACAGGGCTCAGATGTCCCACTGACCCCAGGCTGCTTCCCTTCCACAGCCTCTGTCCCAGGGCAGAGTGATGATCATTCCCATAGTGACTCACTTCCTCTCTGTCAACCCCACTGGACTGAGAGCTCTAGGAGAGCAGAGACACCTGAGCCCCACCTAGGCCCCACACATAGTGGTGCTCAGAAGATATGCCTAGATGGATGACAGCCCTAGACAGACAACAACCCCCTTTCTCCCAGTGCTAAGATCTGAAGATGGCTTTTTACATGTGTGTGTTTGTGTAAACATATGTAAACCAGATATATAAAATATTTGGGGACACAAATGAAATAGTTTCATGGTTCCTTATAATATTTATTAATTTAGTTGCAGGTACATTTTTGGAATCACATACATAAAATACTAACTTTGATTTATTGCTTTTGTTCATACACTCGCATTTCATGAAGCTGTTTCATTCAAACTCTCCCTAAGCATTTTTGTGAGATAGTGTCTTTGTCATTGTTAGAGGTACATTTGCATCACCTAACCTAGTTTTCTAGAAAACATCATTTTCACTTCTAGCTAATTATTTGAGATTAAACAGGTTTTTTTTAATCTGTGTACAGTGCCGTCACTGAAGTTGTATCCCAAGGCACAAGAACTCACTTGCATAACTCATTTACCTTCATTTATCAACACCTACTCTGCCAAGCCCCCTCTTAAGCCCTTTGCCTACATTTTGTGGTGAAGTGCATTTAATCTTCACAACAAAACAATGAGGTGTAGGCACTTTGCATCCTATTTTCCAGGTGACAAAAATTGAGGTAGAGAATGGTTGAGTTGCTTGCCTAAGTTCACTCATTTGGCTGATGTTTAATCACTACAAATATGATGAATGTTGGTGTTGTAATTTGTCCCCACAAGGTCACCACATATTATGAGCTTATTCCCCTAGGAACAATTGCCAAATCTGGCTGCTTAATGTCTTTACCTCCTTTTCCGTTGATTCTGGTCAGGGCCCCCAACACATCCAGAACCGGCATTGGCAGGGCTGTGTACCTACCACTCCCTGGAGGAAGGAAAATGGCCGCAGCCAACACAGGGAGCACCGCCCGTGCCACCTTTCAGCCTGGCTGCCCCACTCAGGCTGTGTAGACCTGGCCTCAATGATCCTCCCATCAACCCCACAAGAGGGATCTTGTCCTTACCTTCCCATTCCCAGATGAGGAAACTGAGGCATAGTTAGGTCCAGGGTGACCCAGCTAGAAGCAGCACAGCCAGGATTCAAACCCAGTAAGATAACTGATAACGCATCCACTCATGTGAGAGACTCAAGCAAAGGCCACTTGCACCGAGGCAGTGACTAGAATTTTCTGAGGAATAATTTCTTGGAAGAAACAGTCTCCCCTCTATTCAGGTACATGCTCTATTTGTCAAATGAGGGACAGAGTGAGCTGGGGAAGGATGAAGAATCTGTATGCTGCGGGCACTGTGAGCACCTGCCCCAGAAAGGCCCTGGTGCTGCAGGCCCTGGCCACCATGCCTCAGGAATGGCCTGGCAGCCTCGTTTTGCCTACTCTGTCCTGGGACTCCTAATTCACTGGCCTGCATTGTCCCAGCCATTAGAGGGGCAGAACAGCATGGGAGGCGGGGCAGGGACCCCTTATCACTGCTTACCCCTTAAAGTCCATCTCTTTAAACAGGGCTAACACTGGTCCCTCCCTCCTGGGTGGTTGTGAGGACTTGCTGGATTAATCCACATGAGGCCCCAGCACAGAGTTCATGCCACACGGGGGTTAGCAGTGAGGCTCTGACCCGGCAGCCCTCAGCCCTGCCTTCTCAGCTGTCCCCACACCTCCTGCCCAACAGGCTGCTCTGATTGAAGGGCTGGCACTGCCCCTGCAAGAAAGCGGCTCCTTGGCCACCCAGAGAAGCCTCTCAGGGCTGGCATAGCCAAGATTGGGCCTCTGTTCTTCCAGAGGACGGCTGCACTGACTCCACTTACCTCTGGGTGTTAAATGGGGCCATGACACCATGTAGTGTCTCAAAGTACACCTGTTTAAGCCCTGCTGGCCTTTGTCTCTGGGGATCAAGGGCCTGGGGAGAGGGGGAAGCAGACCCTTGGGAACAGTTTGTGCCATCACCTCAGGGCCTGCCACTTACTGGAGTGGTGGTTAGAAGGGCAAGCCCTGGGCCGCCTCACCCATAAAGGGGGGCAGCCTGCCCATGTGGGGCCACTGAGGGGATGAGATGGAGTAGGCAGCCCGGGGCCTGGGCAGGAGGGCGTGCCCGGGAGGTGAGAGCTTCGTGGCTGCTGCTGCTCCTGTACACCTGCAATTAAGAGCATGGTCCCATGAGTCAAACTACCTCAGTTTGCATCCGGCTCCAACGTCAGTGTCAGACCCTGTCGCCTGTAAACTGAGAGTGGTGTGAAAACCTGCCTCTCATGGCTGCCACCAGGAGCCAAGGCAGTCACATGAAACACGCCGGCCACAGGGCGGCGAGGGCTTATATCACCCGGAGCTGCATAGTGAACACTGCTTTCATCCTGAGCAAATCCTGGGGTGGCTCAGAGCATCAGGAAGACATGGTTCTGAGTGTCCTCAACTTACTGTGCCTCAGTTTCCCCAGCCGCAAAAGGGTAAGACAAGGAGTGACTACATCCTAGAGGTGATGTGAGGATTCAGTGAGCTCACAAGCAAGTGTTCAGTCATTGTTGGCTGGGCTGATGGGCCCTGGTATCTAGTGGTTGACACCTGGCATTTGGGCTCCCTCCTTCCTTAGGTTTAGGGGCCTCCGGGTCTAGCTCCAGTGCATCCAAAGAAGGAATAGGAATGGTCTCTCTTCGAACCACCCCCCCGTTGACACAGCAGGGTTGCCCCCCACCTCTCCCTGCTGGCCTCTGCAAGCCATCCTCCCAGGAAAATCCTCCTGCCACCTGGGATGTAGACCTGGCAAGTATCCTTGCCAGCCACGTTGGCAGAACCCCCAGCTCAGCCAGGCCGACGGCAGTGCTAATTAGCTTAATTAACCTGGTCCTGAGGGAACCACCCCAATTGGAGGCCAGAGCTGGGATTGCGCCAGTCAGGTTTGACCCGCTGGTTGCCTTCCACTTCTGCCCACCTGTCACAGGAAAAGCAGTTGCCGTTGTCCGGGTCCTAACTGTAGAGCCTTCTTTGTAATTTTTCTTTCTTTCCTTCTCTAATGTAAGTAGTTGAATTCCACGACATGGCAGAATCCAAATTTAGACAGCATGGGCAAATCAGAGATTATGTTCAGTGCCATCGGTCAGAACCTTGAGGATGTTTTTTTCATTTGTGTTTTGAAAGGTAAAACATACACAGGGTAAAAACCAAAATAGCATAATAGGGTTTGCAGTGGAAAATAAGCCTTTGTTTCTTCCCTGGCCCCCAGCCATCCTGCTCCCTCCCAGGAAGCGACTATTGTTTCATTTCTTGTAGGTCCTTCCAGAAATGTTGTGAAGACGGCCGAGCACGTGTGATTGGGTGTGCCTCCCTTGCGCCCCTTGCTATTTGTCAGTGTGGTCACCTGCTCACACACCTCTGCCTTTCTCACTCGCTCTTTCTCTTGAAGTGTCTTGGCAGTGGTTCCACGCTCGTGCGTCCATTCCTTCTTGTTACCCGTCAGAGAGTCGCCCGTTTTATCCCCAAAGATTATTAGGTTTTGACAATTATGGAAACCAGAGATCTGGAGAAAAAGGAAAGATATCAGAGTTGTGCAAGCCCGGTGGTACAACTGGTTTTTTTTAACCTGGAATTAATGCCATTTTAAATTATTGCGTAGAATCTGCAAGTTAGAAAATACACTGGAAAATTCTTCCGGAAGAAAGATAGTAAAAACAAAATGATCAGTTTGACTCTCAAAACTGAATTTCACCATGCTTTTCCCCTTTAGATATGTTCATAGCAGCCCACCAATAGGATCAGGCCACAGCGGCCTGAGGTAGGTGCAGATTTGAGGATCAAGGGAGAAGTTTCTAGCATGATTTCTTCCAGTGAGCCAGCCTTCCACTGTAGAATTAGGAATGCCCCATTAGAGAACTGGAGGTCCTGGGAGCTGGGAAGGTGATTTTTAGCAAATGAACACAAATGAAACAGAGCAGGAAAGGAGTATTTGTGTTCTTTTAGCTTAATTTTTTAAAGTATCCCTGTATTTTTTTCGGTTTTATAAAAGTCATTTAAACTTGTGAAAGGGAGGGAGAGAGGTTAGAAGGAAGGTTGGTTGCACATGATACACACTTAACTACTTTTAAGAGCCTACAGCAGGGCAGGCCCTGTCCCCAACATTGGACACAAAGTGAGGCGGGAAGGAGGGGAACAGCAAATACACGAGACAGTCACGATGAGATGAAGGCAGTGAAGTTGGAGCACAGGATGCCTGGCAGAGGGCACCTGGGCTGGGAGGGTGCACAGTAGGTCACGTGGTCAGGGGAGGTCCCCCTGAGGAGGTTACATTCGAGCCAAACTGGAATGATGAGAAGCCAGCCACAGGGATGCTGGGGAGGACACTAGACAGACGGAAGGGCCAGTGCAAAGGCCCTGAGGCAGGGATGTGCCTGGTGTATTTCTGGAACGTTGGGAGGCCTGAGTGGGAGGAGATGAGGGCAGAGAGGGGACAGGGAAGGTTGTGTTGGACTTCATGGGCTGTGGTGAGAACATGTTTCGAAAGTAAAGCCCCCACATGTCTGCCCTTAGAAACGAGAGTTTGGTAAACTCCAGTATATCAAGCTAAGCTGTGTGTGAGCTTTCTAAAGATGATTTCACACTATACATACCCACTTCTTTTTTCACATGACGTGTATGGGAGCACCTCTTCCCGTGCCCTGTGGAACAGCCTTACTTCTTCAGATGGTGTTATGGGGAGCCAAGGTCGGCCCAGCCCTTCCCCTGCTGGAGGCTCCTGCATTTGTGCTGCAGATAGGACCCCAGGAAGCATCCTGTACACGTGGCACTGTACACATGGTTCACGTGGGCCTTTCTGAAGGACACATTTGCAGAAATGGGACTCCTAGGGTGGAGAGAGAGCACGTTTTGAAGTTTTTAGCAGGTCTTTGTACATGCCTCTCGGGAGGAGAGCCTCGTGGACAGTGCACCTTTCTAGCTGGGAGGCGTGCTGACAGCCAGGCCTGCTCCCTCCCCACGGGATGGGGGCACCGATGGGCTCCCTCCACATGCAAATACCCCTGTGCAGGGGATTCTGGGAAATGCCAAAATCAAAGGCAAGGGGCAGTCCCTTCTGGCTTCCACGAGAGGCACATTTACCCTTTGGCGTGTATGCATCTGTCTCTCTGTCTCTGTCTCTTTCTGTTTCTCTGTTTTGGATGTAAAGTTTTTAATTTGCCCAGAGAATATATTTCCCTGATATTGACGGAGCTAACGTTACCCTAGACCTGGAATTCTAATTTGGGGAAGAGTATGACCTGACCAGAAAAAATCTCACCACCCTCTTGTCCTTCCTTTGTTAAAATCCTAAGGCTGGCAGCTGAGAGAGACAGAAAGAAAATGCAGACTTTAAAACCCTTGGGAGCCCAAGACATTTTAGTTCTTCTCCGGGTTCAAAGACTCTTTCCTTTCTTGAGTTACAAAATGATGAAGCCTGGGTGTCAGCCTTTTTTAAGCTACTTTTTGTTATTATTGTTATAACATGATTATGGTAAAATAAATTCAGACAGTTCAGAAGGGTATCAGCTGAGAAATGAAAGTCCCATTTTTTTTCACCTCCTAATAAGACTCCTGTTTCCTAGAGGGGATCATTGTTCATAATTTCTTCCAGGAATTTTTTTCTGCATACAGGAGCACATTTTTTAATCAAATGTGATCATGTTCCGCACACTGTACATCTTTTTTCATGCCAGCTCTGTCATATAAACATGGCAGTCAAGCTTGGCGGTGGCACCTGTGGGCTCTGCAGCCTGGCAGCCTTGGTTTGAACCCTGATTCCTCCACTCCCAGGCTGTGTGACTTTGGACAAGTGGCTTAACTCCTCTGTGCCTCAGTTGCCTCATCCATGAGATTGGATACCAGTAGTGCTTAACACGTACGGCTGTGGTGAGGATCAGATGGTTCACGCATGTTCTGAGGGAGACACAGGCCTGGCTCTGTCGTGGTTTATGTCCTCCTGGGTAGACAGATAATAGGCAGAGACACTCAGACAATCGTGGGTTTCAGTGCTGCTAAGAGGAAAGATGAGAAGGGAATGTAATGAGAGAATGGCCAGTGTCCAGGCCGTACCAGTGGTATGTAGTTACTTTAACCTCCATGTGCCTCGGTTTCCCATCTGTAAAATGGGGATGATAGTGAAAGTGGCTCCCTGTGAGGGCTGCTGTGCAGATCTAACACGTTAGTGTACAGAGGGCCCTCGGGATGGCGCCTGGGGCACGGTGGGGCTGTGCTACTGTGAGCTCTTGTCACTTCTTTCCTGGAGGGTGGCGACACCTCAGGGCAGGGCTCTAGTTTTCACCACAGAAGTAAGACCTGAGCCCAAAGACTGGGCCAGAATCAGAAGGCAAGAGGAGATGGGGGAAGTCAGCCTGGCCCTGGGGCCACTGAGTAAAGAGCATGGGGTGCCCCTGAGGGACTAGCCTGGGCCAGGAGAGAGCCCTGGAGCCATGGGTGACGTGTGCGGAGCCCAGTCGAGGCGGTAAGGGGCTGAGTAGCCGGGAGGGGAGTGTGCAGCTCAGGTTAGCTGTTCAAGAGCAGCCCTCACTTCCCGGGAGCCTGCTCTGCGTCAGGTGCGGCCAGGTGCTTGGCAGCAAACCCCACGACAATGCTGGCAGGTAGGCGTTTGTGCCAGGTGAGTAACCAAGGGTCAGAGAGGTGGTGGGACATGCCCAGCCTCCCAGAGCAGGGCGAACAGAGATGGGACTCAGACCCAGGCCTGTCCACCTCCAGGGCTCCCCTTTTAACCCCAGGCTGTGCCTCGATGGCCATTGGACCACTGAGTGTTCTGGAGGGCACAGCAGGATCAGCTTTGGGAATACTGAAGAAGAAGGGGAAGAGATTGGAGGGGCCTGGCTCACAGGCCACCTTCTGGAACAGGAAGCAGAAAAGTGGGGATGGTAACAGTCGGGGGGTAGCTGGCCTCTCCTCAGGTTCACGGGCCTCGTCTCTGGTTCCTCCCAGCCACCCCAATGTGTGGGCTCTGTTGTCCCATATGAGGCTCGGGAGATCCGATGACTGGTCCTGGAGCACCTGGGCCAGAGGTCTGCTGCCTGCGGCTCAGCACTTGCCCATGGGAGCCAGTTCCCCCACTAGGGGGTTCTCTCTCTGTGACACCCCATCCTTTTCCTGTGGCTGGAAGCCCCCTGGTCGGGGCCACTCTCATCTCACCTGGATAGTTGCAGGCGCTTCCTCGCCATCTCCCTGTCCCCCACTTGTCCCCCACCCCAACACAGACTGGTTTTCAGCCCAGCACCCTGAGAGATCCTTCTAAGATGCAGATGGCCCACTCAGAACCCTCAGAGGTTCCCCAGCCACAATCCCAAGTCCCCACTGTGGCTCATAAGTTCCCACATGATCTGTGCCCCACCCCAGACCGCCCCAGACCCCACCCGCCGCCACTTACCCGCCTCCTGGCCTCATCACTTGCTCTTCCCTCCACCTGAGTGCTCTTCTGTGTGGAGTCTGTCCTTCCTCCCTCCCTCCTTCCAGGTTTCTGCTCAGATGTCACCCCTGCAGAAAAGCCATCCCCGGTCCCCCTCGGTCCCCATCCCTTTACCCGGCTTTGTTTTTCTTCACAGCACTTGTCTCTCCCTCGCATATGAGGTCTCTCTCTGTTCATGTTCAGCATCAGTCTCCCCTCCTAGCTGCTGGCTCCATGTTCACTGCTGTGTCCCCAGCACCTGGAATGGGCATGGCACAGAGTAGGTTCCGAGCACGTTCCAGGGATGTTTGGGGAATGAGTGAGTAGAAAGAAGAAACCAAGTCCCTCTTCTGTCACCCTTTCCAGGTGAAGCAGAGAAGGCTGTGGCCATTTGCCCAGTGGCAGCTGGCCTCTGCGAGTCTGAACAGCTTGGAGCAGTGGCTTGAGCCTCCCCTGTAACTCTAGGCCCTCTGACCCCTGATGCTCTCGTTCCAGGCAGGTGGACACCAACACGAAAAATGTCTTCGGGCAGCCGCGGTTGAGGGCATCCCTCCGAGACCTCCGGTCGCCGCGGAAGAACTACAAATCCACCATCGAGGATGACCTGAAGAAACTCATCATCATGGACAACCTGGGGCCAGAGCAGGAGAGAGATGCAGGGGTACTTGCTGCCTGGCCAACTCCTTACAGGGTGGCAGAACCAGGCGGGCAGGTGGCCATGGGAGGGCGAGGGCGGGGGGCACTCCCTGCAGTCACTCCGGCCTCTGCCCATGTCCTTAGCCTTTGGTATCTGCCAGCCCTATCTTGGTGTATATGGATTCAAGGCTGGGAGTAAGGGCGTCACATTGGGTGGGGATAGAATCACAATTTAACTAGCCTAGGTGGGCACAGTGGCACACACCTATGGTCCCAGCTACTTAGGGGGCTGAGGCAGGAGGATCACTTGAGCCCAGGAGTTCAAAGGCTGCAGCAAACTATGACTGTGCCACTGCACTCCAGCCTGGGTGACAGAGTGAGACCCTGTCTCTAAACAAATGAACAGAGCAGCCTAGGCAGGCACACGGGAATTTATCCAGTCCTAGGATTCTTCATATGAGTGGAAAGACCTGGGTCTCGAGTCCTTCTCCTCCAGCCCAGGATAGAAACAGCCCCCATCCACCCAAACCACATGGACCAAGAGTGCACCAGGGCCTGCTGGGGGCAGTTCAGGCTCTTGTTACCCAAGGATGGGGGAGGCAGGAACAGAGGTGCCATGGACCTGCCCACCACATCTGTGCTCCTTACCTCCCACCCTACCTCCCCAATTGGCCTCTCTCCTATGGGGACCAAGGTGGACCCCAGTGTCCCTGGCCCGTAGCCCCAGCGGTGCTGGCACACACTGCCTTCCCTAACCAGTCAGGCCTGGGCTCGGGCCCTTCCTGGAGCTAGAGTGTAGGTAGGGTCGGCCACATCAGGGAGGGGGAGTCCTCAGGGAAAAAGTAGGCACTTTGATCAGAAAGGGAGTAGAACTGGATGCTGAGTGCATGAGAACTCACCACAGATGTCCAGGACATCTGTGGATGCCTCTGAGGACCATGACCACGGGCCAGGCTATGACACCCTCCCTGTCTCGCTCTGTTCCATGGCAGTCGCCGCAAAAGAGCCTGCAGAGGACACTGTCAGACGAGAGCCTGTGCAGTGGGCGCCGGGAGCCCAGCTTTGCCAGCCCTGCCAGCCTGGAGCCGGGGCTGCCCAGCGACGTGCTCTTCACCAGCACCTGCGCCTTCCCCTCTAGCACACTGCCCGCCCGCCGCCAGCACCAGCACCCCCACCCGCCTGGCAGTGGTCCCAGCACCACCCCCAGCACTGGCAACGGCTTCCCAGAGAAGAAATGTGAGCCTGGGCACCATGGGATTGGTGTGGGAGTTGGGAAGTGGGGGACACCCAAGCATGGGGCTCACCTGAAGTTCAAAGGCTAGAAGTCATTAGTGTCAGGCCATCTGAGAGGAGAGATCTGGGTGCACATGAGCTTCATGGGGGCCTGATGGTGGGGACCTGGGTGTCACCCAACAAACAAGGGATTGTTGGCCAAGCAACAATTTCTTACGCATCGAAGGTCTAGGGTCACCTGAGCCCCAAAAGAGGAAGTCGGCCCATTGGGGTGCAGGCTCTGAGGATCAGGGTTTGCCTTAGCTGCTGCCCCAGCCTTCTGTTCCAGCACCAAGAAGTTTGCTTTGTGAGCATTTATTTACTTACCTGATACCCCCCTAGTTTGCTACATTTGGGGGCTGCGAGGATGCGGCTTATCCAGTTCCTTTATTCATCCAGCCTTTATTTACTGAGCACCCCCAGGAACGGGCACTGTGCACACCACCCCCATCAAAAGCCACAAGTCAGCCAGGGTTGGCCATGCCCTTGGTCCACCCTGTCCTCCCTTATCCAAGTACCAGAGGCCCCAAAACTGAAAGGCCATATGTAAGTGTTTGCCAGGCTCATTGGGCAGCAAAACCCGACCTGCATGACGTGAGGCTGTTTATGGTCCATATTTACCCCACTTGGCGTGAGGGCTGAGCTGCTTCAGTGCAGAGCACTGCTGTATTGAATACGGAGGGCTGCCTGATCTTTTGGGGTGTGTTGTATGATATACAGCGTCTGCACACTTACTTTTTCAAATCAAACGCATCTTGAATTCAGAGATGTGTCATGGCCAAGGGTCAAGGCTGAGGGCTTGTGCTCCTGTGTCATCTAGATGGAGCCTCTTGTACACTGCAAGGGATGGGACAGAGGAGACTCTGGGACTTTTTTGAGGGGGTCCATCCCCCCCCTTAAAATTCTTCCATAGCTCCTGCTGCCCTAGTGTCTGTGTCCATACTCCTTGCCCTGGTGTCCTGGGGCTTCCAGCCAGGGCCCCACCTCAGCCCCTCCACCTCACACACACAACCCTCCTCAAATGAGCCTCACCCCAGACTCTCCTCCTCAGGGCATTCCTCACAGCTGCTCCCTCACCCGCGTGCTCTTCCCCAACCTTCCTCTAGAAGCTCTCACTTATCCTTCAGGGTGTGGCTCGGTCCCTGCTCTCCTGGAAGGCCCCCCTCTGTTGCCTTCCTTCTGTACATGTTCCTGGACCACGCGCTGTGGGCCGGGCTCTGCCGCGGGGGCTGAGGATACAGTGTGAGCAAGTCAGAGAACGTCCTTGCCCTCGAGGGGCTGACGCTTCAGTGGGAATTTCTCCTGCTTCCCCAAGCATCACTGTGTGTCTCCTTCCTTTACCTCCCATCTTTGCTGCTCTGTCTGTGCCTAAGGCAGGGCCTGGGGTTGTCTTTGTCACTGGTACAACCCAGCTTGGGGCCCTCTGCCCCACAGAGCACGCACGTGCGCCTCTCCGCCCGTCTGACTCCCCCATCCCCCAAACCAGGCAGTGTCCCCTCAGGCCTCAGCATGGCCAGGGACCCCGAGCCACTCCACCCCTCCTGTGCCTGCTCCAGAGCCCTTCCCGAGCCACGTCCCAGATGACGAGACTCAGCCAGCCCTAGTCTCATAGCTAGGTGCCCGCCAGGCCCAGGAGCCTGTTACACGGTGCCGCTGGTTACCTGCCCAGCAATGGCAGCTGCTGTCACAGCCCCCAACAGCTCAGCAGTGAGATCCTAGCAGGCTGGGGGTGCACAGCAAGGCAGTCACGGGCTCGTTCATTCATCCCTTCAGCCAGTGCTTACTGCGTACCACACATCAGGGAGCTGGACGGCCTGAGTTTATCAGGTCCTCCCTTCACAGATGTAACCTCTCTGTGCCTCAGATTCTTTGACTGTAAAATGTGGCCAAAAACAGTGCCCCCCTCACTGGGTTAAAGAATCAAACAAGTAAATATATGGAAAACAGCACAATGCTTAATATGTAATAAGTACTGAAAAACTACCAGCTGGAAGCTGTGCAAAGCCAGGCGAGGCAGCTTCTCGCTCTGCGTCTCTCTCTGAGCCTCAGTTTCCCTCCTGCACATGCGGCAGCCATAGCAGCTCCCCCCACCCCCGCCACTGCTAATGGTGAGGCTGTGAGGTGGTCCCCGCAGGGCCCCTGCACCATGCTTGGCACAGAGGAAGTGCTCAGGGCACACGGACAGGCTCGGTTCACTATCAGGCTCTGCTGTTTCCCGGCTAAGTCACCTTGGGGTGTGTCCTGACCTGTCTGCCTCACTGTCCCCCCTCCTCCTTCCCCTCAGGGGCTGTGAGGAGTCCTTGAGCCACAGCCCAGGGCCCTAAGCCTGGTGCAGGGACTCTCCTGATAGCTCAGCAAATGTGAGTGCTGCGGCCAGGTTTGTGCTGTCACTTCCAACGCACTGAGACTCCAGGAGCCTGTCTCTACCTGGCGTGTCATACCTGAGCCCACCAGATCTCCCCACGGTGACCCTGCGTCTAGACAACATCTAAACGTTGTCCATACCCTGGCAACCCAAATTTCTGTCTGTACCCTGCTACTCTCCTCAGCTCCAGGCTGCGTGGCCAGCCCCCCTGCAACACTGTCTCCTTGCAGGTGGCTCTATCAGGCTGGGCCCGGGCCAGCACCGTGGTGCCATCCTGCACCCTCCTCTTTGTCTCACACCCACGTGTTCTCCTCAGGAAGTTCTGTTGGCTCCATCTGCAAAGTAGACCCAGAACCTGCCCCCTTGTCCCACCGTGGCCCCACTGTGGGCTGTCCACTGGCATCGTCTCCCTTTTGCATCATGGCTGCAGCCTCCTCACTGTCTCCCGGCCTCCACCCCTACCCCCCCCCCCACCACCACATACACACAGAGTCTGTCCCCCACGTGCAGTCAGAGAAGAACCTGTGAACACCTGAGTCAGGAACCTTCTTGAGGCACCATCACACTCAGAGTGAAAGGACAGAGTCATAGGGGCCCACAAAGCCCCACATGGTCTGGCTGTGTCACCTCTCCCCCTTACTCACTCTGTCCCAGCCACACGGTCGTCCTCAGTGTTCCTTAAATCTCACAGGTGCATTCCTGCCTCAGGGATTTAGCACTGGCTGTTCCATCTGCCCAAATGCTTTTCCCCCAGGCATCTCCTAGCCCAGTCCCTCCCCTCCTTCAGAGCTTTATCCAAATGTCATCTCAACCAGGCCTCCCCCAGCACCTTGTTTAAAGTCACACCCACATGAGCATCTAGCATTCCCACCCCCTTACCCTGCTGGGGGTTTTCCCTGGCACTTAGCATCTTCAAATAAGCAACAGAATGTATCTGTTTGTTTGTCCCCCCACATGGTCACGCTCATCCATTCCGTCTCTACTCTCCCCCCACCCCTCAGCCACCATCTCGGCCTCAGAGCTCTCACTGGCTGATGGGCGGGACCGGCCTCTGCGGCGCCTTGACCCTGGGATGATGCCACTGCCTGACACAGCTGCTGGCCTCGAGTGGTCCAGCCTGGTAAATGCAGCCAAGGCATATGAAGGTAGGTGCCTGCTGCCCAACCCTGCCAGATCCCCACCCCTTTGTCTGTTCTCGAAGGATTGATAGAGGGCCTTGTGGCTTTGCAAGGGGCATCCACTCAGGTTCTAGAATTGGGAAGTAGGGCTCAAGTCCTGCCTTGTCACTTACTCACTGTGCAGCCCTGGGATCATCTGTCTGATCCCCAGTTACCTCATCTACCAAACAGGGATAGCAACTGTGCCAACTGCCTGGGGCTGCACTGAGGATTATGTGAAATACTATATGAAGAACATGTCAGGCACAGAGCAAGCCCTCCACAGACAGTACCTAACATTATTATTACAGTGCAAAATCACAGTAATCCAAATTGGATTTGGATTTGGTTTGGCTGAATGTGGCAGAAAAGCCAACTTAACAATGACTTAAACACACGGGGCTTTATGCAGATAAAAATTCCTGGGGCGGGCAGCGTTGGGCTGGTGTTGCACTTCCACAAATTCTTTAGGGCCCAGGCTCCTTCCAGCCCACTGCTCTGCCATTTCTAGGGGGCCTCACCCTCACCATCCAAGGTGGCTACTAGCGCTCTGGCCATTGCGTCAGCTCCAGGCAGCAAGAGAGAGGACATCCCTTCTCTTTCAGGACACTTCCCAAAGCCTCACATTCCTCCTACACTTACTTCCCATTGACCAGTGCCTCATCCCATGGCCACAGCTAGCTGCAGGGCAGGCTGGGAATGAAGCCATGTGCCCAGCTAAAATTTGGGGTGGTTTGTTAAAGTAAAAGGGAAAACGGATCGCGAGGGACTGCTAGCAGTCTCTGCCATTTCCTTCCCGTGTGACTTTGGGCAAGCGGCTTTATCTTTCTAGTACTCAGTTTCCTCATCTGTCAAATGGGACTCATGATGATGCCTGATGGATACGAACATGTTCTTTTGGCACATTTTTCCCCATCTTTCAGGCCACAGCTTGGCTGCCCTCCTCCAGGAAGCCCTCCCTGATATTCTCTAGTCTGGTCAGGCACCTCCTCTGGGCTCTCACAGCCCTACCATCTGGGCTGTCACTGTCTAACGGTGGGTCTGT
Source organism: Daubentonia madagascariensis (assembly GCA_023783475.1). NCBI lineage: Eukaryota > Metazoa > Chordata > Mammalia > Primates > Daubentoniidae > Daubentonia > Daubentonia madagascariensis. Next base: position 2,532,672 of record JAKFHU010001449.1, on the reverse strand, counting down.
CTCCCCACTGGACTGGGAGGGCCAGGCCCAGAGCTGTCTCTGTAACCACTGGGCACCCAGCACAGGATCTGGCACAGAGCAGGGTCCGTTAAACCAGACCCACGTGCACATCCTTCAATTTTCCACGTTTGAGCCAGTCCCCATCTGGCCCTAGAGGAACCTTCCTCCCTCATTTGCTTCCATCCTGTGCTGCAGCCACCCCTGTCCATGGGATGAAGGTGATCAGGCCTCTGGCCGACCCTTAGCCTTACCCTCTGGAACCAGTGGGGAATGGCTGCCAAGCAGAGGCTCAACACTGCAGATGAATTTGAGCCTACAGAGGCCTGACAGGCTTGGTGTGGAAGAGGGTTGCTCAGTGGCTCTTCCTGGAGGAGGTGACTCTGCAGCCACGACGATGGTAAGACCATCTACTACGAGCCAGCACTTTCTCACTTCACAAATATCATCTCTTCTAATCTGCAATCTTAGGGATGTATTAGGACTCATATTTACAAATGAGGAAACTGTGGCTTGGCTGCCACAAGTCACCTGGCCAAGGGCACATAGGGCCGGGATTCAAACCTGGCCGGAACACCACTTGGAAAAATGGGCATAGGAAACAGTTTATAGGAAAGGAAACTCAGATGATTCTTACACCTTTGAAAATAGCTCATAAGGAAATAAATGTAAATTGAAACTCACTGAGATATGGTTCTTTGTCTCAGAACTGCAGAGATGGAGTTTGGTAACACTGTGTGTGAGCAGGGAGCAAAGGAGCCCCTCCTGCGGTGCCGGTGCAGTGCAAGTTGGGTGCAAGCCTGCCCCCCTCCTGTGGAAGGCAGCTCTGTGATACCTGCCACCAGATTTTAAATGCACATGCCCTTTGGCCCGGCAACTTTCAGTTCTCAGTGATCTTGGTGTGGGGAAGGTCTTTCCTCTATGCCCAACCTAGTGGACCCCATCGTCACATGGCCCGCTTGAACTTGAACAGAACTTTCCTCAGGCTGGTCCACTATGCAGGGGCCACAGTGGGAAAGAAGGGATGATTTTGGTTAAAGTGGGGCCTCCATGTATCTTACTGGTTCATTTATTGATTCCATAAACTATATGTGACTGGCCCCAAGGACTTCACAGTAGGGTACTGTTCCTACCCTATAGGCTTGTTGTGAGCATTAAGTGAATTTACATAGACAAATGTGGGTTTTCAGCCCCAAAATTGGGAGGCAGGAAGAGGGTATGAGGGCCTTTAAGGAAAGTCTTCTCCAAGTGCCCTCGGGATCCTGCCAGCACCTTGGGCCCCAGAGGGGTTTCTCACAGCAGGCCCTGGTCAGGGTCTTCACTCCCTAGGTGCCCCAGAGCAGCAGGCAGGGGTTGCTCTACAGCCCAGGGCTCTTCCTGTTATGGGAACACAAAGTGTGGGGCCCTAGGAGAAATGGGGGAAGGGATGCCAGGCAGCCAGGCCCGCTCTTTCTCCTTCGCATCTCAGAACGGCTGGTTCTGGGCCAGAAAGAAGTGATGGCCGCAGTGCAGCCATGGGCCTCCTGCCTCCAGCAGCCCCTCTGCTTACCCCGGTGTGCCCAGAGCCACTCGCCACATGTGAGAAGGGTCAAGGAGCCTGCAGATGGCATTGATTACCTACCAGGCCATGCACCAGAGTTGCCTGGGGGGCCTTTTCCTTCTTCATAAAATTAATAGATGAGCCACAGAAGGTTGCAGGGGATGGGGTGAGAGTGTAGCAGAAAGGCATGGAAGGAAACACATCAGCATTGTGTTGGCAGTGACCTCCCTGGGAGCAGGGTTATGGAAGTCAGGGCAGCTTTAGCTTATTGTGGGGTTTGGGGTTTTTAATGAAGATATATGTGAGTTTTCCTGGGGTTTTTTTGGTTTTTGGTTTTTGTTTTGAGACAGAGTCTTACTCTGTCACCTGGGCTGGAGTGCAGTGGTGTCATCATAGCTCATAGCAACCTCAAACTCCTGGGCTCAAGCGATTCTCCTGCCTCAGGCTCCCAAGTAGCTGGGACTACAGGAACACCCCAGGCTAATTTTTCTATTTTTTGTAGAGACAGGATCTCACTCTTGCCCAGGCTGGTCTTGAACTCCCAGCCTCAGGTGATCCTCCCGTCTTGTTCTCCCAAAGTGCTAGGAGTACAGGCATGAGCCACCACGCCTGGCCTTCCTGTGCAATTGGAGTAAATGGAAAATACTAAGGAAATTCTTGTTAACTTTGGTAGGTATGTTCCTGGCATAGTAGTTTTCTTCAAAAAAAACAAAAACAAAATCTTTATCCACTAGAGATACTTAGTGACGTTTCTACAGGTAAAATACTAAGATGTCTGGGATTTGCTTTAAAATATTCCAGGAAAAGAAAAATAGTAAGGGGAGGGAGGTGGATACATCTTGTAGTACCAAAAGTAAGGAAATGCTTTTTAAAAAGTGGGGAGGGAGAGTAAGGCCAGGCATGATGGCTCCCGCCTATAATCCCAGGGAGTCTGAGGCTGGAGGATCGCTTGAGGTCAGGAGTTTGATACCAGCCTAGACAACATAGCGAGACCCTGTCTCTACAAAAAATTTAAAAGTTAGCCAGGAGTGGTGGTGCACATCTGTAGTCCTGGCTACTCAAGAGGCTGAGGCGGAAGGATTGCTTGAGCCCAGGAGTTTGAGGTTGCTGTGACCTATGATGATGCCACTGCACTCTAGCCCGGGCGACAGAGTGAGATCCTACCTCAAAAAAAAAAAAAAAAAAAAGAACACAGTAATAATTATTATAGGCAAAACATCTGATGATTGCTAAAATTAGTGGGAAAACTTTTAAAGTAGAAACAGGGTATTTACATAGCCTCAAAATATCTACCCCAAAATACTTATGAATTATCGTGGTGGTCCACAAATTCTTTCATCCTTGTTCCTCTGGGATATGAGCTGGATTTAGTGACCCACTTCCAACAATTTGAGTATGGTAAGTGAACAAGAGTAACTTTACAATGGAGAAACGCAGCAGATACCACCTTAACCAAGGGAGCAAGGTTACCATCAGAGGTAATAAGACACATTGACGTCCTGTACCTTAGCATGACGCCCTGAGAAGGACACATCACCTCTCTGGTATTCTTCCCCCAAATCTGTGAAAACATCAAACAAATCCACCGTTAGGGACATTCTACCAAGCCTGACCAGTAGTACACTTCAAAAGTATTAATTAAAGTCATGAAATACAAGGAAAAACTGAGAAACTCTCACAGATTGAAGGAGACCAAGGAGATATGGCAACTCAGTGCGTTGTGGGATCCTGGATTAAATCCTATGACAGAAAAGGGACATGAGTAAGCTGGGTAAAGTCAGTGATTTAGTTACTAATTTTGTACCAATGTTCACTCCTTAGTTTTGATCATTGTGCCATGATTGTGTGAGATGTTACCATTAGGGGAAGCAGGGCGAAGGAGCTGCAGGAATTCTCTGAATTATCTTTGCAACTCTTCTGTAGATCTAAAATGATTTCAAAATGAAAGAGTTTTTACAAGTGAGGGTGGACAATTGGGGGAAGGATTACAAAGGGGCATAAGGAGCCTTTTGCAGGTGATAGATACGTCCATTCATTGTCTTGATGACGGTGATGATCATGTTGAGTATAGGTATATCAGAACTCACCAAATTGTATGCTTTAAATGTGCAGTTTATTGCATGTCAGTTAAGCCTCAAGAAACTGTTTTTAAAAAGTTGAGGCCTGGCGCAGTGTCTCACACCTGTGATCCCAGCACTTCAGGAGGCCGAGGCAGGAGGATCCCTGCAGCCCAGGAGTTTGAGGTTACTATGAGCTGTGGTGACACCTGGGCAACAGAGCAAGACCCTGTCGCAAAAAAAAAAAAGTTAAGGAGAAAGCTAATCAGGGAATAAAAAATTTAAAAAGCAAAGGAGATACAGGGGAGGAAACCATTGTGGCTATATGTGGAAAATCATGGAAACTGGTGGTGGGTTCCTGAGGACTGACAAGGAGATTTTCTCTGCTTTGGGGCATGTTTGAAATTATTCCTATAAAAATATTTTCAAAGAGAATAAACATTAAATCCAAGATAGAAAAAAAATAGCTATGAAGGATATTATTCAGAGAATTGGAGAAAATTTGAAGATAACTACATGGTAGATATTATTGTATTATATAAATGTTAAATTCCTTGAGCATGGTAGTGGTGGTATGATTATAGAGGAAAGTGTCCTTATTTTTTGGCGATTTATGGTGAAGTACACAGAGGTAGAGTACCATGATGTTGACAGTTTACTCTCAAATGGTTAAGAGGAAAAAATACACACACAGATGAGGAGAGAGAGAACAAGTAAATGTGGCCAAATGTTAACAATGGGTGGCTCTAGGGGAAGGGTATTCGGGTTTTTACTGTGCTGTTCTCCAAGCACAGAAATGCAAGAAGTTGGGCCTGGGAAGCTGCTTTGCTCTAGGGCTTGCCCTGTGCCTGATGGTGTGTGCACAGCCACTCTGCCCTGGCCCTGGCAGTGCCCGCCCCGTCTCCGCGTGCACACAACACCTCGTTTTAACACTCCCGAGGATTCTATTGTCTGGCTGTCCCTGGCTCATGAAACTAGCAGCTATATGAGGGCACTGGGGCTGTCACCAGCTCTTGCCATTACAGAAAGATAATCTAACAGTCGCGTTTGAAAACGCAGACATCTCAGGCACCCCCAGAGCAAGTCACGTGTGTAGAGTGGGACCCAGGAACCTTCATTTTAACTGGCAGCCCACGTGATTTCTTTTCTCTCTTCAACATGCAGGATATTCTCTGCCTCACTTCCCTTTTTGCATTTGAACTGTTACCAGCCTTCTCAGAAGGAGAGCGAATAATATAATAAATCCCTGCCCAGCGTCCACCCGTCTGCTTTTGGCCCCTTTTTTCATATCATTTATTTGTTGACCAAACCAGGCCATTTATGCTGAACATGCCAGGTTCTGAATTTGGTTGGTTAGTACCTCACGCTGTCATTTAACTTGTTTCTCCAGCCCTTGTATTTTGTATAAACAGCTCGTAGGATCTAGAGGCTTGGTTAGAATCGGGATGGGATTTTGTCTGTGTTCTTGTTTTGTTTATTTGGTTGGGTTTTTTGGCAAGAATCTATGCTAAACGCATTTGATCAATCACAAGTGTGACTGGAAGTGTTGTGGAGGTTTGGGTGGGAGGTTTGCAGGGAGGGGTGCAGTTGTCGGGTGGGGAGGAAGCGGGAGCCCTGCTGACCCGCTCTCTCCCTCCCCTCTCGCTGGCAGTGCAAAGAGCCGTCTCACTCTTCTCTCTAAACGACCCGGCCCTGAGCCCGGACATCCCACCTGCACACAGTCCTGTGCACAGCCACCTGAGCCTGGACAGGGGGCCCCCCACCCCCAGGACCACCCCTACCATGAGGTGAGCTTTCCCTAGCAACGTTCAGGGGCCCAGCCACCCGGGTCCCTACCAGCAGCAGGTCTGCGCCATGACAGAGGGACACCCAGTGGGATAGCTGCTGTGGGTCACCCGCCTCTGCTCCCTGGGCAGGAATTGGCAAGGCAGCCACTCCCTTCACCTAACAGACTGGCTGTGCCAGTCCGTGCACTGGGGACCAGCAGTGGCCAAAACGGACTCAGCCCCTGTCCTCACAGATCTCCCAGTCCAATGGGGAAGACACTTGAATCAATACTCACACAACTGTTTCACTTCCAACTTTGAAAAATGCTAAGTAGTGTCCCCCAACCCCCCAGCTCTCCGCCGCCAATCTCCCGTCTGTCTGCTCTTCCATCTCCTGCTCTACAGATTCCTAAAGCACGCAGATGTCCGCCTCGCACTGCCCTTTGTGCCCCACAGCCTCCCTGCCAGGTCCAGTGCTGGGCTCTCTGGGGACCCAGCAGCAACCAAGGCCAAGCCTCACCCTCAGGAGGCTTCTTAGGGCAGGGAGGAGGACAGGGACAGACATCGCACATTTGCCATCTCACGCATGGCTTCTCACATTTAGTGCAGCATATTTGACTGCACTAACTTGGCAGAAAACAAAATTAAAAAGAGGCAGAGAGAATGTAAATGGCACGTTCTGCCTGTACATGGATTTAAATAGTGCATTTCACACTCGTCTGCACACCTCGTGGTGCAGGGTTCTGTATACAACACTCCGTGCACTGTAATTAGGGGCAATTGAAGCCATTTTTGAGGGTAATTTGGACTCTCTTGGTTTTTGCTCCATACACTGGCTTTAAAACTCAACCTCCACTGCAGCATAGGCCCCCTGTAATTACAGGTGGGCAGGTGCAGGTGGTGCTGCTATAGCAAGGGTAGGAACAGGGCAGGGCATGGGAAATGGCAGGACCTGTGGCCCTGGGCACACTCTGGGATTCTCTTTGCCCCCAAACTGTTGCCCTCCTCCCGTCTGCCTCCCACCTCCCCCTGCAACTGCAGGTCCCCAGGATTCAGGAGCATGGGGGGAGGAAAGGGTGGGACAGGCAGGGGGTTGAGACACCTTGCCTCCCTTCCTATCTGCCACAGCCCTGCCCCCTCCCCAGCACCCACTGAACACATGCACCCACAGTGCCCAGCGGGGCCTCCCTCAGCTCCAGCTCCAAGCAGGAAGCGCTGTGCATTCTTCTCTGCAGGGGCCAGGCAGGCCCAGGGCTGGGAGAATCTACAGAGGAGGAGCCATAGGCTGGGGGTCCTGGGTTCAAATCCCGGCACCAGGAGTTGTGTGGACAATGTCCCCTCCTGAGCTTGGCCTTCCTCCTCTGCCTGGTGGGTAGTTGTGCAGCACTCTTGAAGGCCACAGTGGTCAGTGGAGCTCTGTTAGATTAACCACACCTGGAGCCATGGAGCCCAGGGCTTGGCGCAGGGTGGGCTCTCAGTGATGGACACGCTGTCATCATCATTGCCGGTACCGTTATCAGTCCTGTCCTCAAGGGCGGGACCTTTTGTCCATCTGTCCACTTACGTGTTTCCTGTGCTTGGAACAGCACCCAGACCTGCTAGGAGCTCAGTAGACACCTGTGGAGTGGGTTCTTTGTATTCCGAGGATACATGGAAGAGGTTCTCCCTAAAGTCACATATGTGGCCCATCCTCTCGGGAAATGCACACTTCAGGGCAGGCATCCTCCCCTACCCCAGACAGGCCTGGTGCTCCCATGACACGGTTTCCTTGGTGGGCAGAGTGTGACTGGGAGGAGGGCTGGCTTCTGGCTTCCCTGCAGAGCTTCTCTGTGCACCCCCTGGACCTCCAGCAAGGAAAGGACTCTCCAGAATCTCTGGGGTGAGAGGGGCCTGTACCCTGTGTTCCTCCCAGCTGTGGGCCTCAGGCCTGACCTTGTCCCCTATCCTTCCAGCGAAGAGCCCCCCCTGGATCTGACAGGCAAGGTATACCAGCTGGAGGTGATGCTGAAACAGCTGCACACGGACCTCCAGAAGGTAAGGCCTCCCATGGCACGCCCTCCCCAGCCCACTTCCCAGACACACAGGGGAGCTGGGGGAACGAGGCTTAGGCACCTGCCAAGGCCACTCAGCACCTGTCCCCACCTGCACTCCTATTCTTGAGTGTAGTCATGAGCAAAAAGTGGTAATACCAAAGGCTGGTAAACACACAAAGAAACTCATACATTCCTGGAGGGATAATAAATTGGCCCAGCCTTTTTGGAGGGCAGTGGACAATATTTATCCAAAATGTAATTGTGCACCTTGTGGACCCAGCAATCCCACTTGTGCGTGTTTGTGAGAATTTCCAGCATGAGTACAAAGAGGTCAGTCAACAAGGATGTGCATTGCTGCACTGCTGGCAATAAAACACTGGAGTCACTGCAGCTGTCCATCAACAGGAGAATGGCTGTCACCCATGCAGGAGAATAGTCTGCAGCCAATTAAAATAATAACATCTACATATTTACTAACATGCAAAAGAAGTCCAATAACTTCAGTAAAAAAGGAAGCTGCAGAACTGTTTCCTAGAACATCATCACCCTTTTTTTAAAAATATTTAACAACCATGAGTTGAGAGGGATATCTAGAAGGTGACATTCCAAATTGTTCGTTGGACTTAGCTCCAGGGATTGGAAGAATGAGGAGAAACAGGGCACAGGAGACTTTCACTTGTTTACGTACTTTTGGGTAAAAGGCAGAAGGGTGGCAGAGTATAACTTGTTAGTCCTTGAGCACAGGAATCATAGGGGCCCAAGTTCAAATCCCCACTGCTTAATGCCGTGTGACCTTGGACAAGTCACTGCCTCTAGCGTTATGTCACCCTGGAGGAGGAGTGCCTGCTGCGGGGGCAGTCCTGTGTCCACAGCCCTGCTGTGCGAGGCGTGGTCTCCTCTTCCAGGAAAGTGAGGATAACAGCAGTCCTGAGTCCTTGGGTGGCTGTGAGGGCGGGATGAGGTGACAGTAATAATAATAGTGACATGTGTCCAATGACTGCTCCGTGTCAGGCTGGGTCCTGGGAGCTTTGTGTATATGGCCTGGGGAAGCCTCTCAACCACCCCTTTTAGAGTTGAGGCAACTGGGGCCCAGAGAGAGAAAGCGACTTGCCCAAGGTCACCCAGCTGTGAGATTTGAACCCCGGCAGCCTGGCTCTAGCAGTCAGCTCTAAACCAGAACTGGGCCAGTGCTCACAGGCCCCAGGGGGCCATTCACTGTTCAGAGCCTCTTGGGAGCCCCCAGAACCCCCCAGGCCGGCCCGCCTGACACTGGCCCTCCCGCCCCACACAGGAGAAGCAGGACAAGGTGGTGTTGCAGTCGGAAGTGGCCAGCCTGCGGCAGAACAACCAGCGGCTGCAGGAGGAGTCGCAGGCGGCCAGCGAGCAGCTGCGCAAGTTCGCCGAGATCTTCTGCAGGGAGAAGGAACTCTGAGGCAGAGAGGCCACGATCCCGCCACCCCTCCACCCCAGGCCCTGGCTCCTTCCCTGCAGGCAGGCTGTGGGCTCCTGCTCTCTTCTGCCCTCTGCTCGGCTCCAAGATAACCCAGGCAGGGCCCTGGCACCGACTGCCCCCACGGCCCTCCCTATGGACTCGGAAGCCTGATGGCAGTGGGACCCGAGGGAGTCCTCAGTGGGGCTGTGAACCAGGGTGTGCCCATGGCCCCCCTCTGGGCTGCCCACCTGTAGTCCCTGAGAGCTGGGCCATGTCCACACTGCCCTGGGGCCCGTCCTCTGTCCCCACCTAGGACCTCTTGCTAGGACAGGGCAGGAGTCAGTCTCCAAACCCCACAGTTCCAGGAGCTCACAAACCAGGTTTCTTCACCACGTACAACAGAGATAAAGTTTTCGGGGCCAAGCCTCCTGCATGAAAAATACAGTGTGAAACCAGCCCTTTATTCCCCCCACACCCAGAGAGGGAACAGACCAGGGCTCCTCAGTCCCCAGCACCCTCGCTCCAAAAAGCACGAACATTACCCCCTCCCAACCCCCTCCTTCCAAAAAGCAGCCAGGAGCACTTTCTTAGAGTTTAAATTATTTTCTTGGGGGCCCCAGGACGGAGAAAGGAAGACCCAGCATCCAGAGTCAACTTCTTTGAGAGAGGAACTCTATTTGTACAATCAGGACGGTTTATACAATCTTTTTCTATCAGCTCCTCTTCCTCCAGAGGCCACGGCGCCGGGCTTGGGGCCCACAAGCGCCACCACCTTCGAGCTACCGACCTGGCCAGGCCCGGGCAGTAGAGCCACCACACAGCCAACTCTCTCCTCCCCACCACCCGACCAGCAGCCACAGCCGCCTCCGGGCTCCAGGAGGGGCTCATGAAGCCCTCAGGACAGGAGAAAAACAGCCTTCATCTCCTCCTCTGGTTTTGTTTTCCTTTGCGAGTCTCCCAGCCCATCCATCGCCCAGGCCCAGGGCGGCGCCCGCCAGACACCCTCACTGTGCTCCCCCGGGAGCGCACACCGTGCGGATCCCACCGGACGCTGGTTCTCTAAAGGCAATAAGGGGCAGCTCGCCAGGCAGCCGAGCCGACGTGGTACTACGCTGTTCACCCAGGAAACAGAGTTTCTTTTTTCCTTCTTTAAAAACAAACAAACAAAAAAAGATATATATATATATTTATTTTTTCATGTAGAGTTGCGCCAGAACAAGTCTGTATGGCCACAGTCTGTGGATTCCCCCAACCTCAAGCTGAGGATCGAGGCGTGTCCCCCGTGGGCTGGGGGTCAGTGGGAGGACTCAGAGGGACAAAGTCAGGGTGGGCGGGCAGGCAGCTTCCCTTTTGGGAGGCAGCAGGCAGGGAGGAGTTGGCAGAGCGGGCCTGGCTCAGAGCGACACACTCTGGGCTTCGTGCCAGCGCCAGGCAGCCCAGCCCTCGTCCAGGGACCTGCCGCCTTCGCCCTGGGGCCAGGAACCCCAGGGAAGGGGGCTCTGGGGACTGCACAAGACGCAGGCGCTCAGGGAGGTGCCAGGCCAGATGGGGGGGTGAGGGAAGAGGATGCTATGGAGTCTCCTATGATCAGCCTGTGTCCCCAGCGGCCCCTCTCTGGCCCGTGCCAGGCGTGCGGTGGGCGCTGCGGGGCGGGGCCGCTCAGCCACTGTCCTCAGCCCTGGCCAACTACTGTGATGTCTCTCCTTCCCTGACCCCCTTTTCTGGGGGGTTCTCCCTGCCCCCACTCTTTTCCTCACACCCCAACCTGGAGCCTTTTTTTTTTTTTTTTTTTGGGTCATATCTTCAGATCATTCAAATCATTTTGAGGACCTAATCATGTACATTGACAAGTGTAAATTATGATTTTTGGTTTTGTTTTCTGTTATTTTTAAAGGACTTCTGCAAAACAAATCTATTTAATTTGAGGTTGGTGATCTATCTGGTGGCTGAAGATGGCAGGGGTTTGTCATATGTTGATTGGTTTCATTTGGATTTTTTATTATTCTTTATTGTCTTTTTTTTTTTTTTTCCATCCCTGTCTTGACATTTTCTGGCATGTTTCTGGAGGTTTCAAAGGAAATAAATGTTTCATAGAAATGGCTTGTGTGTTCACTGGCTGGGCAGCTGCCTGGAGTCACTGACAAGAGGGTGTGGTCCAACACCAGCCCCCTCCTGCTGTCCCTCTCCCAAACACCCGTCACCACCACGTACACACAACACACTACGTACTTACTAGGAACCAGGGCATACCAGCCTTGTGAACTTCTTTCCTTGGAACCCAAACAACAGAAACTCAATGCTCAACATGTAAAATGTCCTTAAGTTAAAAAGAGCGAGATTCTACAGAGGCCCCAAAGCCAGACCCGGCCCACGCAGTTGTGTTGGGTTTAGAAATAGTGGCCAACTTTTAAAAATCTGGAGATTGTACATAAAGCAAGCCGGATTTCCAGCTTGGTGAATCTGCCCTTTGCAGCAAGACTCCAAGTAAGGGGCCCCTGCCTCTGTGGGCTGGTCTCCCACCCAGGCCACTGTGGTTGCATTTGTGACCCTCCTGCCCATTCTGCCCCCTCTGGCGGTGGGGTGGGGGACAAAGACCCTCTGCCAGTCGGCCATGGGTGGTTGGGATAGAAAGTAGCACCTCATGGCCCAGCTCTGCATCTGTCCTGGAGAACACTTGCAGTTGGACTGGGAATTGGGGTCAAACTGATTTCCAAATCGGGAAATTCCAAGTGCAAATCCCAGGCCTCTTGTGGGGAGTCCAGCCTGGATCTGAGCAGCAGCCTCGACAGCACTGGCCAGGTGGTCCTCCCGACCCTCACCCCTTCGCCTGTCATTGAGTTTTACATCTCTGAGCTAAAACCCGAGGCTTCTCTGACTCAGACCCTCACCTCCCAAAAAATGTCTTTTTCCAAAAGGCGTGGGGATTATACCCAGAGGAGGACTAGCCATTCCCTGTCTCCTAAAAATTCTAGAGTTCTTCAGATACTCTGGGTCTCTGGCCCCATCCTCACCCGGCGCTGCCCTCCTCCCCTCCCACCACCACCACCAGCACCACGGGCAAGGGGGGCGGAAGCCTGGAACACACTGTTCTCACACCCTCTCCTGGCGCCCGAGACACACCAGCCGCTTCCAACGCCCCACGACTCTCAAGCACGCCAGCGCCTGGTCCCGCCTGAACCGCACTGCTCGGCCCTTCCCGCCTCGCCCCAGTTTCCAGCTTCCTCTGCCGGGCTGGGACCCTCCTGTCTCCTGTCTCCAAGCCCATCGTAGGCTCCCCTCACCCAGTCTCTCTGGATCCCCTCCGTACCTTTGGCTCTCTCCAGATAGTTCTCTCCGTCCCCTAAATTCTTGTGTCCATCTCTCCCCTGAGGTCCACGTCTCTCTCACCTCTCTGTGTCTTTTGTCCTGGGACTTTGCCCGTCCCTGGATCTTGACTCTTCCCCCCCCATATTTGCCTCCCCACTTCTTCCCTCTCCTAATTCCTCCCTCTCTTCCTCCCCTCTGCAGGCGAGTGTCTCCTGCTTCCCTCCCTAAATCTTCTGCCCCTCTCTAGATCACCATCGGCTTCCTCCTCGGTCTCTCCCCAGCGTGTCGGCTATTTTTTATTACTGTTAGTTCCTCTCTCCCACTAAGTCTCCATCTCTCCCCTGTTCTCTTGCTCTCTCCTGACTCTTCCCCCATAATTCCTGTGCTCTCCTCAGCTCTCCCTCCCTCCTGCTCTTTTTCTGATTCTCTCCATAAATTTGTGACTCTCATAATCTCTTTCTCTCTCCTGATCTCCATGTCCTGGTTCTCCCTCCTCATCCCCCATCGCCCAAATCCCAGTCTCTCTCCTAGTGTCCCCGTGTCTAGATATCTCCCCTGTCGCCCATTCCCGCCACTCTTTGCCCCATATTGGGGACAGCGAGCCCCAGGTGATGTCTGGGCTCATGACACTTCGGACATGGACACCCGGTTCCCCAGTCCAGCCCAGGAGGGGCCGCCCTCGTCATCCTCCCATCCCTGCCCTTCCCCCAGCCCCGTGCCGCCTCCCCCTCACTGCTCCTGCCGCAGCTGCAGCAGTCCGTTGCCAGGGCAACCACAGCTGGCTGGGCGGGAGCCCCTCCACCCCATCCCCCTTCTGTTTTCCGGCTAGGCAGGGAGGAGCTGGGACAAAGCCGGAGAGACGCGGTGAGGGGGGAGGATGGAGGCAGGGGCCGGCTCAGCGAGGCCCCATCTCCCCCTCTTGGTGACTCCCCAAACTAGGCCGGAGAACGAGGCAGTCGTGGGCAGAGGGGTCAGGCCCAGTTTAATACACAGAACAAGTTAATTCACAGCAGAGGCAGGCAATAAAGGAGACCCGGTGACAAGGGGGGGGGCACTCCTGGATTGGGGGAGACCCCCAAACCCACCACCTCCCCCACTTGCAGTCTCAATTTCCCTTTTTTTAAACCCGAGCAACAAACACACACAACCACAAGAAACAACCGCGCCCCCTCACTACCCCCAAAATGGCCAGCGAGGATGGCAGAGGGCAGCCAGGCCTGGCAGGGCAGGGAGGAGGGGCAGGGAAGGAGGGAAACGAGTCCATTGCAGAGTCTGTGCTTCTCATTCCGGCAGGCGCTGGGCAGGGGCCCGCCTTGCCCCACTGCCACCAGCCAGCCACGCAGGCACGTGGCAGGCAGAGGGTGGGGCGATCGGGGAAGGGCGGGAACAGAGTTCAAAACCATGGTTCACATCATGCAGTATCCACGGTGGGCACCGGGAGGGGGCGAGGGATGGACACCATGCCCACTCGCCCTGGGCACAGGGGGATGGTGCCACCTTGGGTGGGGAGGTGGGACGGCTGCAGCTCCGGAAACTGGGGGTAGGGGGCGCCAGGCGGGAGGCCGGCATAGACTGGTGCCCAGTGGATGCTCTCAGCAGCGCCCCCTCCACCCAGCCAGGCCTTAGAGGACTCTTTGTATATATTAATTTCTTTTTTTTTTTTTTTTTTTTTTTACTTTTTGTCTTTTTCTTTAGAAAAAGGCTCCATCCATGCCCCCGGCTGGCACCCCCACCCCCCATGCCCGCCCAGAGGCGGGGTATGGCTTTGAGGGGAGCAGAAGCCCCGGTGCCCATTTGCCAAGGGATGGGGACGGAAGGAGAGGGTCCTGCTGGGCCCACCAACCCACAGGGCAAACACTCCACTTGCACTCAGGCCTCCCCCTCTCCCCTCCCACTGTGGGGCGTGGGGCGGGCAGAGAGGAGAGGCGCTCGGAGAGGCAGGTAGGCAAGCACCACTCCAGAGGTCCCGGTGAGCCGGAGCCAGGCCTAGGTGAGGGTGATGTAGGCAGAGGCCTTTTCTTTCAGGTGCCGAAGACAGAGGTGACAACTCCAGCTCCCTGTGGGGGTGGCCAGAGGATGGAGTTAGGCCCAGGTCCGGGGAGGGTTGCCCTGACCCCTTCCCACCCCGAGGCCGAGGCCGTGGTCTTCACCAAGCGGGAGACACCTTGGCGACCCATCCGCCCCCACATCGTGCCCACCTCTTCTCTCACCTTCCGGGGGCTCCGCCATGGGGGGACTCAGGCAGTACATGTGGTAACCCCGGTCGCAGTCGTCACAAAACAGCAGCTGGTCCTGGGGGGTGAGACCCGCCCAGCTGGCACCCTGGGGGCACGGGCACCAGAAACCGGGGTGGGGGGCTGGGGCAGGGGCTAGGGCAAAGGGGCTGGGGGAGGAGGTCCCTTCCGAGAGACGGGGCTCTGAGGGGGTCTTTGCGCCGTGGAATCTTTGCAAGACACTGCTTGGCCAAGCAAAGTCACCCCTGACTGTCAGTTTGCAGTTTGGTGTCTGGGTTTTGTAAGACTGTGGAAGGCTTTAAATGATACTAAGATGATCTGACACCAGCTCTGGAAGCAGTGGACGTGGGTTCAAATCCCACTCCTGCATTTTCCTAGCTGGGTGACCTTAGGGCAGGTCATTTTCCCTCTCTGAGCTTGGCTCCTTCTCTGCGGAGTGGGAAAAGAGCACCTACCTCAGAGGGTGGTTGGGAGGAGTCAGAGATGAAGAGTAAAAAGTGCCGGGCTCAATTAATGGACACTAGCAATAATAATAATACATGTTACTAGTGTTCGCCAGGGAGGGGCTCCCGGGAAAGGCTTTAGGCTCAACTGGCAAAGCTGAGGTGCCAGGTAAGGAGGACAGCTGGGGCATGTGGGGTGGCAGGCGGGAGGGAGGGCAGGCATGCACTCACGTCGTTCTCTGAGGTGCCACACAGGCTGCAGGACTTGCACTCGATGCACTGCCAGCGGTAGGTCCGCACAGCCGCTGTCATGTTCACCGTGAACTGTAAACACGAGGGGTGTCCTGGGGACCAAGGGGCAGGGACGCAGTTAGGGGGTCATCATGCCCCTGGTGGGTACTGACTCCTAGGGAAGACGTGGCTCAGCCCCACCCCTGGCTCATAAGGCCAGCCAGGCCGAGCTCTGTACTCCACAGCCCGACCCCCCCGCCACCTGCCCACGGTGACCAGCAAGCCGTGCTACCATGGCCACCACAGTCTCCCACCCAGCCACATGGCAACCACACTCTGCTCCGCAGAATGCCATGGCAACCGCATTCCATTACCCACAGTGCTGTGGCAACCACTTTCTACCACCCACAACACTGTGGCAACCACATTCTGTTAACCACTGTGCTGAGACAGCCACATTCCATTACCCACAGCAGAACGGCCAACAGATTCTGTTAACCACAGTAACGCGGCAACCACGTTCTCCTGGCCACGATGCCATAGCAACCACCTTCCACAACGGGTCCCCACACCTTGGTCCCATGCAACTAAAGCCCGTTCCACACGATGCCCCAGCAACCAGACTGTTAGTAACAATACTGTGCAATGCCAGTCTATTAGTCATTCCACTGCCACAGTGCAGAGGCACCCGCAGCCACTGACCCGTGCCATGATAGCTACGTTCCATTATACCAAACTGCCACGACAACCACAGCTCACTACCCACGATACCATGACAACCACAATTCATTACCCACTGTGCTGAGGCAACCACAGTCTATTACCACAGTCCGCCATGGGAAATCACATTCTATTAACCACTGTCCTATGGCAAACACATCCCGTCAGCAACAGTGCCTGGGCAGTAGCCATCCAGTACTCGCATCGCACAGTTGCCTTGGCAACCTTCTCTCCCTGCTGTCCATGCCATGATAAGCACATGCCACTACTCTCAGTGCCAGGACAGCCACATCCCATTATCCCCACAGCCTCACTGACCCTACTCTTTCCCACAATTCTCAGCAGCTGAGGCAGCCCCACGGGCTCTGGTTATCCACAGCACCCCCGTGATGCTCTGGGGCCCCACAGTCCTCACTCCCCTGCCTCTGTCCTCCAGGTCTGCATATCTGGATGTCCTCCCCACCCTGGCCTTCCAGAAACCTCAGGTGAAGGAGTGTCACCTGATCGCCCACAGTCTGCACAGGAGATGAGGTCCTCGGGACACCCCGTCTTCTTGGAGCCACCCAGGCAGAAGTCACAGTAGCCGTTGGGGATGACAGTGCCATCAGGCGCCTTCTTGGCTGGAAGACAGGAGGCAGGTGTTGGCAGGGAGCAGGTGGGGCACCCGGTCAAAGGTTGCTGCAGAAGTGGAAGTGGAGGGAGGCGTCCCTACCTGTGTGTTTCCTTTGTGCCTCAGGGACCCAGGCCAATTCTTTGTAAAACTCTGGGGGTGGGGGGACAGAGAGAGGGGCTCTCACCATAGGCAAGGCTCCACCCTGCCCCCAGCCTCAGCCCCAGGGGTGGACCCCTTGGTCCAGGCAGTGGGGTCGTGGCAAGAGAACAGCTGCCCCAAGCTGTGGCCGGTAGCAAAAGGGGGTTGGTGAGGGGAGCAAATAATTCTCATCGGGACCCCCAACTCTTTGAGACAACTGACATGTCTTCTTTATTGGGTAAAAACTTGGTAAATACAGCTTTAGGAAGGGCCCTCTGCCTCCGTCTCCTGTACACGTCTACCAGACAGCCTCCCCTAACTAAGCCCTGAGTAGATAAAAATTCAGTAGATACACTGGCCAAGATCTGGTATGGAAACAGACACTCAGAAGAAAAATTCTGAACACAGAGGTGCCTGGGTGTGTAGTGGGCATGGGATGGAGAGGTGGGTGGGAAGACAGCTTCTCCACCGGCGGCAGCCTCCCCCAAGCCCTCCGCCCCTCCCCCATCCCTCAGCTTTCGGGGTTGGCAGGGGATTGGCACGGGCGGACGCCAAGGGCTCCCAGGCCACAGGCCCTGCCCCTCGGCCAGAGCTTAGCAGAGAAGGGAGAAAGGGAGGCAGGATGGGAGGGGAGTCATCTATCACCCCCCTCCCCAAGCTCTAATTGAAACAATAAATCAGACCCAGAAATATTACGCCCGGCCTGGAGCGAAGGAGAGATGGTTGGTTGCCATGGCAACCCCAGAGCCAGCATCCCCATGGTCGGTGGGGGGAGGGAACCACTGAGCTGGAGATTTTCCAGAAATGCCTAATGTGCCCCCCGCCCCACCAGGCTTCTCGGGCCCCACTCCTAGGGCCCCACACCACCCCCACCTGGCCTGCCTGCTCACGTTTATGGTTGTTTTTCCTGTGGAAGGGCAGGGCGTGGCGTTCGGCGTTCTCCTCCCCCTCCTCCTCTGCCAGGTGGGTGTGGGTGTAGTGGTAGCTGAGCCCCGGCCGGTTCTTATACCGTTTCCCACAGACTGGAGAGCGAGCGAGTGAGTGGGGAGGGCTGGTCAGCCCCTCCCAGCCCATGCCGCCTCCACCCTGGCCTCCAGGATCACACTTCCCCCCTCTGCCAGAGACCTGAGCATCCCCCACCCAGGTCAGAGCAGGAGGGAGAGGCCACGAGAGGAGAGGTCTCTGGGCCCCCCCCCTTTCTCTCTCTCTCTCTCTCTCTCTCCCCCTCTTCAGAAGGACTCACTATCACAGACATACGGCTTGTCTCGGTCCTCCAGGGAAGCGGTGTCCTGGCGTTTCCGGAGACCCCCGATGCCATATGCCTGGGAGTCAGGGGCCAAGAAAGTGAGGAAACAGAGTTTTCATCATTTGGGTTTGAAACTCAACTTGCAGCTGTGCGAACTTCCTAGCTGTGGGGCCTTGAACCTCTCTCAGGTTCAGTTTCCTCATCTGTGGTATAGGTATAAAGATAGTTCTAATCCCCTGTACAATCTCTGTTTTGCAAATGGCTTAATATATATGAAGCCTCAGTCTCTTCATCTGTAAAATGGGTATAAAATCTCCTACTCCTTGGCCAGGCACAGTGGCTCACGCCTGTAATCCCAGTGCTTTGGGAGGCCAAGGTAGGAGGATCTCTTGAGTCCAGGAGTTCGAGACCAGCCTGGGCAACATAGCGAGACTCCATCTGTACAAAAAATTTAAAAATTAGCTGGGCACGGTACTGCGCGCCTGTAGTCCCAGCTACTCAGGAGGCTGAGGTAGGACGATGCTTGAGGCCAGGAGTTCAAGGTCACAGTGAGCTATGAGAGCTATGATTGCTGCACTACAGCCTGGGCCATAGAGTGAGACCCTGTCTCTAAAAAAAAAAGAAAGAAAAGAAAAGAAAATCCCCAACCCCTCCGGGGATTAAATGAGGTCAGACATCAGACTTGTGGCAGGGGCTGACCATTGTGCACTCAATAAATGGGATGTGTCATTGGGGCGGGGAGGAGAAGCTTGAGGGTGATACCTTTCCTTTGGCCCTGTTCTTCCTCCTGGGAATGTCATCCTCCAAATCTTCCACCTCGAGATCATGCGGAAACTCCAGCAACTGCTGTTTCTGGGCACCAGGAGAAGGGAGAAGGGTCAAGAAAGTAGGGGGTACTGATCTGATTTTGAGAGGCCCCGGGCAGAGCTGGAGATTGGGGTGGGAGGGCAAGTTGGGAGTTCTTCCAAAAAGAAATGAAGTCTGGAAGGATGGAGACTCAGGACACCTGAAGGCCCTAGGGAGCCAGAGTTCAGAGCAGGTACGTGATGTGCCAGGCAGTAGACAGGGGCGAGGAGGGGAAGACTCACAGTGGGGTCCCTTGTGGGGGGCCTACCTGACAGTCCATAATGGTCTCCTCCTCCTTCAGCTCGATCTTCTTCTCCCCTGTCTCAGCACACAGTAGAGCCTCGAGGACTGGCCCTTCTGGGAGGCCACCCTCCTTCTTCAGGGGTGCCTCACAGTCTGCAGACAGGGCCATGGAGGGGTCAAGTGGGGAAGTTGTCCCTGGAGGACTCCTCAAACTGCCCAGGTTGGGGGACCATGCTTATTGTGGGAGGGAAGAGGCTATCCCACACTCAACCATCCACATACACTGGGAAGGATGCCCAGACCCTGGGGAAGACACAGCCACACCCTTAGATCCACTCAAACACACTCAGGAGGAGACATGGCCAGAACCTTGGATACACCCAGGAAACCCTCAGAAAAAGACACAGATCATCAGATACACCCAGATCTATGCAGAGAAGACACCACCAAACCCTCATGTATACCAAGATCCACATGTGGGAGACCCCATCCAGACCCTTAGATAAACCCAAATGTAGACAAATACAGACTCAAATAGGATACACACGAACATACACAGGAGCGATACGGCCAGATCATCTGAGACAGTCAGACACACAAAGGAAGAGACACAACCTGTCTCTCAAATACACCTAGACACTCAAAGAGATACAGCCAGATCCTTGGATACACTGGGACATATGGGGGAGACATATCCAGACACCTGGATACACCCAGAGATACTCAGAAAGAGACAATTAGACCAGCAGACATACCTAGACCCACATGGGGAAGACACAGCCAGATGATGCATCTGGACACATGTGGAGGAGATACAGACATACTCGGGGAGAATCACTCAGATGGATACACACAAACATATGCAGAGGAGATACAGACAGTCCCTCTGGGACAGTCAGACACACACAGGAAGAGACACAGAGCCAGGCGGGCACTCCAATACTCCTGGATACATACAGACCCTCCCTTCCCCAGTTGATCCCTCCATGGCCCTGTGGACGGGGGTCGGGGGGCGGGGAGAGAAACAGCCAGTGACTATGATATTCCTGGACACACTTAAGAAGCAGTAAGTCCAGACACTCTGATGGACCAGCACACACGTGCAGAAATACACCTAAAACACCAGACGCTACTTGGAAGAGATTCTCCCAGACACTCTGAAGCACCTGGACACTCACAGGGAGAGACAGCCAGACACCCTGATATACCCAGACACACTTGGGAGGAGCTGGATGCTCTGATACACTAGACACACACAAGAAGAAATAAACCATCTAAGACACTTGGAAACACCTGGGAAGAGACACTCTGATACATTCAGTTAGGAATGGAAAGAGGTCTAACCAGACAGTGACACATCCAGACACACACAAGGAGATAAAGAATTGGACATCCTCAGGCACCCACAGAAAAAAATACAGGCAGACGCTCTGATACATCCCAGCTCACAGGGGAGAAGATACAGCCAGAGACGCCCTACACCTAGATACACCTAACAGGTATCACACTATGCCCTCCAATACACCTGGGCACATGGACCAATGTAGGAGGAGATACAGTCGAAGCTCAGTGACTCAGAGAAAACTGTAGAATCTCTGGAATACACCCAAGACACACATGGGCAGACACACAGCCAGCCATTCAGACACTTGCGAGAAGGAAGATAAAGGCGAGGCTCAGACACACACTTCTCAGCGTGTGCCGGGGCATTGATGGGGCCACAGCGGCTCTACCAACCGATCTTGTACTCGCAGGGCCGGAGTCTGGGGTCCTCCAGGATGTTGAGTCTCCGTTTCTTCCTCCAACAGCGGGCGGGGTACGTGTAAATCTGTCCCGGGGCCAAACCTGGGGCGAGCAGGGCGGTAAGAACCGGGCCGGGATACCGCGGCGGGCCCCTCCCCCGCCCTCCAGCGCGTACCTGGCCCGCGGTGGGTCTTCTCCATCCAGATGTAGCAGTTATTCTGCGCCACCCCGGTCTGCGAGTCGAGGAAGGGCAGGCGCAAGCTGCGCTCGGCGCACAGGCGCGCGTTGTAGCTGCGGCAGTGCTCGATGGCCTCGCGGTAGAAGTCCTCGCCTAGGCTACGAGGGGGTAAGCGGGCGGGCGGCTGTCAGCAAGGGCAGGCACCCGATGTCGCCAGGCACCCCTCCCCCAGCCTGCCCGCCTGCCCGGGCTGGGGATGGGTGGGCCGACCCCTCCAACTTCACCTCTCCCCTCCTCCCCCTCCTGGACCCAGAGTGGGGGGAAGGGACAGGGCCAAGGGGCCCCAACCTGGCACTCAAGCAAGGCCCTGAAACTAATGAGTAGATACACACGACGTAGAACAGACAAAAACACACGGGGACCCATCCATACATGAACATATCCAAACACAAACAAATCACACTGTCACTCGGGATTCACACACAAAGAGAGACATATCCCAATACTCACAAAGGAGAAATAGACAAATCTCACACACGTGCACACATAAATATCTACTGAAAAATACAAATATCCCAAGTTACATAGTGTAAAAAGACAGATCACACAAATATCCATGCACAAATACACATCACATATCCAAAGACACACAACATAAACAAATCACCCACACAAAGACACACAACATGGAAACAGATCACACCACACACACATACACACATACTTATGCATCCAAAGACACTCAGATACACAAATGTCAAAAGACAGGAACTATAGAAACAAACTATAGAAGCAAACACATGTGCACTTACACACGTATCCAAAGACACAACACAAACAAACCACACACACAATATCCAGACCCACAATACAAAGAAATCACACAGATTCACACAGGTACACATACATTCACAAATGTACATAACATGGAAAGCAATATCTAAAATATCACACATCCAAACACACACAGATACACACATATAAAACACAGAAACAGTCAAATCCACCCATATTCACACACAAATTTACACACAAATACACCCATACCTATATATCTAAGGACACAGAACACAAGAGAAATGATGCATAGTTCCAGAGGACATGTACACACACTCAAAGACCCAAAAATCCAAAGATATCTAGTGTAAAATAAAAGAAAACATACACATAACCACACACATTTAAAAAAAACCACAACAGAATACAAATAAGTGACACACACACACCCACACACACTCCACATCCCAAGACAAAGGTAGTGTGGAGTTTACCAAGGCCCCCCGCATCGCCAGGCCATTTCACCCTCTCCCTAGACCCGAGGGTCTCCAGGCGGGGACGATGACCCCCTTCCCCAAAAAGAACCTGGAGTCCCCCCACGCCCTCCACCCCTCCAGGAACGGCTCGTCGGACACCATTCTTGCCTGAGACCCACAGTCACACACGCTCGCACCCCCGCGCAGCCCCGCACACGGTGACAGCCCCCCAGACACCCCATCGGCCCCACCCCCAGCCGCCACACAGACACACATGCCTGCGCTGACCCGCCCGCGCGCCCTTCCCCGCCTCCCGCCGGCCCGCTCCACCTCAGGGGGCCGGGGATGACCGTGGCCATCTTGCTCCCCGGGTCCTGCCCCCAGCAGGTCCCCGCTGGGTCGGTCCTCCCAGCGGTCGGGCGGGCGCTGAGGCCGCCCATCCATTCATTCCCGGGGGGCGGGAGCACGCGGGCCACAGCCAATCGCGGCGGCGGGGCGGGCCCGCCCGGGCCATGCCGGGAGTGGTAGTCCCGGGCCGGGGGGGCCCGCCGGACCCCGCGGGGAAGGGAGGGTGCAGAGGCGGAGCCCGGGAGCACGCACAGTCTCTCTCACCGGCTCACTCATACACACATCCTAGTCGCACGTGCACGCATGCACACCTGGGCTCGCACACACCCACACATACTCACAGCCTGCCACACACTGCCCTCACACACCCTCACGTGGACTCAGCTACATGCACACACTTCAACACCCAGAGACTTGGAGACACCTTCCTGGTGCCCGCATAGACTTCTCACCAACATGCCCGCGAGCGGACACCGCCCCCCTCCGCTCCCCCGGTCTTTCCTGGGTCCAGAGACCCCTATCCTGTCCCACCCGGGGCTGGCTCAGTCCCTAGCCACTGGCACATCACCCCACCCAGCTCAACTCCTTCCGCAAGCCCGACAGCCACAGGCTGGTTAGCAGCTGTAGCCACACCTCCTGGGTTCAAATCCTAGCTCTGCCACTTGTTGGCCCTGTGACCTTGGGCAAATGACTTAACCTTTCCCCGCCTCAGTTTCCTCATCTGTAAAAAAAGGATGATGTCTCTTTGGATTGTTGTGAGGATTAAAGGAGTAAATATGGGTAAAGCTTTTTCTTTTTTTTTTTTGGAGACATAGTCTTGCTCTGTTGCCCACGGTAGCACAATCATAGCTCACTGCAGCCTCTAACTCCTGGGCTCAAGCAATCCTCCTGTCTCAGCCTCCTGAGTAGCTGGGACTACAGGCATGCGCCACCACACCCAGCTAACTTTTTAAAATTTATCTTTTGTAGAGATGGGATCTCTGTATGTTGCCCAGGCTGGTCTCAAACCCCTGGCCTCAAGCGATCCTCCTGCCTTGGCCTCCCAAAGTGCTGGGATTACAAGGGGTGAGCCACCTCGCCTGGCCAGGTAAAGCATTTTAAAAGGTACCTGGCACATAGTAAGTGCTCAATAAATTTGTTTATTCCACAAGGATCTGATAGGTACTAAGATGTAAAATAGTGATAGCCAACCATTATTAGAAAGAGTAATGCCTGCACTTAGTGGATGCTCAATAACTATTTGTTGAATGAATAAACATGCTGAGCACCCTACCATGTGCTGGGCACAGTTCTCTCCAGGGTTATACTATTATTATCTGCATTTTCCAGATGAGGAATCTGAGGCACAGGGAAATGACCTGACATGCCCACAGTCTCTGACTGTTTGAAGTTGGGCCTAAGGGAAGGATTCACACACCAGATGTCCATCCCCGAGTGGGCCTTAGCTCCTTCTCTCTCCTGCTGTCACCCACACTGACTCCACCCTAAGGGATCCCCAGAGAGTGAGCTGACCCACCGAGTCACACACACCCAGTCTCTCCACACACACACACCCACAGCCCCCAAGTCCCCTTCAGAGTTAGCATTCTGGTTTGAGTGGCTTGCACGGATTAACACGCCCACACGTGCCCTTGTCCACCAGGGGGCCCTCAGGCAGACAGAAGGGGCAAGCTAGCCTTCACCTCTTTTGTCACCCACATGAGAGAGACCCACTCAAGGCCTCCCACACTCATGGTCCCTTACACGCACACACACACACACCCCTCTAAGTCTCAGACCCCTTCCACAAACTCTCCCCCATCTAAGCCAGGTAAGGCCTTGACCTGCCCCTCCCCACTCTCCACGAATAGCCTGGAGTGGTGACAAGGGATTAAGTGAGAGACACTGGCAC
Source organism: Daubentonia madagascariensis (assembly GCA_023783475.1). Classification (NCBI taxonomy): domain Eukaryota; kingdom Metazoa; phylum Chordata; class Mammalia; order Primates; family Daubentoniidae; genus Daubentonia; species Daubentonia madagascariensis. The sequence continues at coordinate 2,508,414 of JAKFHU010001449.1, read as the reverse complement.
CTCCACACTGTCTCTTCTCCAAGCCCCTATAGTGCTACCCCACCACTCACCCACGGTAAGCCCTGCCCCCTCCCCTGCCCCCCAGACCCACAGCTCAGCTCAGAGGGCGACTTTGCCACCTTCCTGTCTCACCTCCCACCACCCTCACAGATCCCCCAGCACACCCTCTCACACGTGCTCCCCACACCTCTAGCCTCAGACACTCCGGCTCACACCTCCCCCACCCCAGAACCCTCACATCAATTTGGTCTAGTGGAGCCCGGTGTAGACACTGAGTGTGCTCCTCCCAGAAGCCCCTGCCCACCAGCAGGGTTTCTCCCTGCAGACCCAAGCTGACACTTGGAGAGGTTTCCTCACCCCAGTCACCTTCACAAAGCCCTCTCCCACACTCTCCTACACACTTGAACTCCCAGTCCTCTGCCTTGCCCAAGCGGTCCTCCTGTCCCCATCCCCCAGCACCCTGTGTGGGAGCTGGCCCACAGTAGAAATCGATTTTGATAAATCAATATTGATACCACTAATAATAATCACTACATTTGGTCCGGGTCAGGCTCTGTACTAAATGCTTTACAGGGATCGCCTTATTTAAGTCTCACAACAGCCCCATGAGCTAACAAGTGTTACAATCCCCCATTCACAGATGGTAAAACTGAGGCTCAGAGGCAGGGAAATCAAAAGCTCAAGCTGGGGTTTGCACATAGGCAGTCAGAACTGCAAAGGGCTGCGCTCTGCAGGCCCCCACTCCCAAGGGGATTTGACTGTCACATTCTTTTGGGAGCAAGTGAGTCCCCCTTCACCCCTGCAGACCTGGAAGGGGAAGGCAAAGAGGGGCACTGGCACTCCCACTGCAGGCTCACGCTAGCCTCCAGGCCCCTGCAAAGGGCTGCACCATACCTCCTCCAAGGGGTCTAAGCCAGGGTCAGAGTGAGGGGCCTGGATGCCTGCAGGTCCACCAACCTGCACAGGAACCCTGTTCCCAGCCAGTGTGAGGGTGTCCCTTACAGGAGAGACATCTGTCTGTGTGCCCAACTTAGGGTGACAGGAAAGCAGAAGGGGTGTCACCATCACACACCCTCTTACACGGACCTGGGCCCCATACACCCCCACCCCACTCTGCCCATGGCAAAGCCACACGTGTAAGCACGTGCCAGTAAGTCCCTGCCCCCCCATCCTCCTCTCCAGACTCCCACCCTCCACCCCACTCCCGCCAGAAACCAGAAGCAACTGGGGGCCTTTGGCCCAGCCACCAGGCACAGCCCTTCTCGTGGGTGGGGGACGTTCCCTCCGCCCCCTCGCCCCCTCGCCCCCCCACCCCAGCACTAGACGTTCAAGGTCAAGGCAGCGAGCGCACGGGGTTGGGGGAAGGGTGAGGGAGGTCGCCCCGGCCCCTTTGTGCGGCGCCGCCAGCGCTCGCCCTCCGCCTCCTCCAGCAGGCCGGGAAGAGGGGGAGGGGAGTGCCGCGCTCGGCTGCCAGGGAGGGAGGGAGCGCGGGAGCGGCCGTGCGCCTGTCACTCGGAGCCCGCTGTCACCGCCTGGGAAAGGGGGGTGGGGAGAGCTGGGACCCGGGAGTCCGGGATCCCGAAGAGGGAGCGAGAGAGAGATGGAGAGAGAGAGGACAGAGGTGGAGAGAGCGAGCGATGGCAAGGAGAGGGGAGGAGCGGGAGGTGCTAGGCTTGGACCCAGGAGTCCGAGTTCCCAGCCACTGGGCCCAGGAGGAAGCTAACGCTGGGAGGAGGGACGCGGACAGGGAGAAAGGGAGGGAATCCCCGGAGACTGAGGGCGCTCCCAGCACCCCCTCCTGAGGCATCCGGTCCCCGGGGGATAGGAGATGCTCCCGTTAGATGTGTATGGGCGGGGAGAGGGAGGGATGCCACGGTCCAAGCTGACCGTGGTGTCGGGGCTTCTAGGTCCTGAAGATCCCGGGAGGAAAAGGGGAGGCAGCAGAGATTCAACCGAGGACCCCTGACGTCTCAGCTCCCACCTTGCGGCCGCGAGGGCCGGGGTCCCCGGAGAAAGGGGGGAAAAGAGAAAGGTGCTTTGATGAGGGGAAAGAGGGTGATAGAAACCCTGGAGAACGAGATCCGGACTTAGGTGTTTGAGCTTCCAGCCCCTGCCCGGGTAAGCCCGGCAGCCCCAGAGACACCGGGGAGGAGAGATGGAGGAAAAGGAGAGGGAAGCCCCTACCCCCACTCTGGGTGGGGAAACGGCCTCCGCCACCCCCCCAGCCCGCGCCACATTCCTTCACTGACAGTGACAAAGAAGAGGCGCCCCCGCGAACCTGGGGGGGCTCCCACCCCCAACCCCAGGGGGCAACAACGGGTGGCGGGCCCCCAGGGGCGGGGGAGCAAGCTGGGGGCCCTCATTCAACTAAGGTCCGCGCGCTGCGTCCCCCTTCTCAGCCCTAGAGAGGGCGGGGGAAGGGCTCCTGAGGGGTCTGGACCGGGGGCGGGGACGGCGGGGACACTCACGACTTGAGCGGGTTCTGAATGGCGGTAGCCATGGCCCGCTCGGCTGGGCCGCCTCCGGCCCGGGGCGCCGCTGCCGCCTCGCGCGGGCCCAGCCCGGCCTGCGCCGCCCGCTCTGCCGCCCAGCGCGCTACGATTTCATTCATTCTTGGGGCTGCAGCGCGAGCGGAGCGGGGCGGGCCGGGGGCGGGGCTCAGCCAATCCCCGCGCCTCCCTGCGCACGACGGGACGTGGAGTCTAGGGGCGCGCGGCGGCGCCCGGGGGCGCCCCTGCCCGGACTACAGGTCCCAGGGGGCGTCGGGAGGACCGCGCGCCCATTGGCTGCTGGGGATACAGGGCGGGGCTAGGCTCCCCCCCCGGACATCTTTTCCCCCCTCCCTGGGAGTGCTCTATTCCCAGCTCCGGCTCTCCATCCTCCAGGCACCGTGGGTGCGGAGCAGGTGGTCCCCAGCTTCTGGGCCTCCCCAGGGTATGTGGATGACCCCAGGGTCTGTCGTGTATTCTCGTCTGGGCCTGTTTGTCTGGATGTCTCTTCTGTGTAAGCCAGCCTGTGAACAAGCACAGGGGTTAATCGGTGCCTTTGTTCAATTATTGAGTGCCTGCTGTGTTCCAGGCACTCTTCTAGGCACTGGGAATACAGCCATGACCAAAACAAAGTCGCTGCTCTCAAGGAGCTGACATTCTAGTGGACAAAGATGTTAAACAAGAAAACAAATTAAGATCATTTCAGAGAGTGGTAAATGCTATAAAGAAAATAAAATAGGTTGATTTGAGGGAGTGGCTTCTCTGAGGAGGTGACAGCACACACTTTGCAGGAAAGCATGTCCAGGCACAGGGGGGATCGTGGAGTGCAAAGGCCCTGGGGTGGGAACAAGCTTGGCATATTCACAGATCAGTAAGAAAGCTAGTGTAACTGGAGCAGATTGAGGGAGGGAGGAGACAAGGTTGAGCAGAGAGCAAGGACCCAAATCATGTAGGGCCTTGTAGGCCATTATAAAGCAAATGGATTTTGTTCTAAGTGCAATGAATCATCCCTGACTCTCCTCTTCTTTTTCACACACACACACACACACCCCAAGCCCATCAGCTAGTCCTGTTGTCTCTATATTCACATCATAGATCCCGGGATCTGCTCATTCTTCTCCCCTTCACAGCCTGCACCCTGGTCTTGTCCTTCATTGTCTCTTGCCTGGACTATGGCAGCAGCTCCATCATTAGGGTCCCACCCTGCCCTCCAAGTCTGTTCTCCCCATGTGGCTAGAGCAGGCGATCTAAAACATATATCACAATCAAACCACTCTGGCTCAAAACCTCCAAGGGCTTGTTTCACAATTAGAATAAAATGCAAAGCCCTCAGGCCCTATTCCATCCTCCTCAACACCCCATCACATTTCTGACCTCTTCTCCTCCTTCCTTCCCTTGGCTACCTTTCCTTCAGCCACACTGGCCTCCTTCTTGTTCTTGGAATGTTCCGGTCCTGCTTCAGCCACAGGACCTTTGCACCTGCTATTTCCTCTGCCTAGAATGCTCCTCCCACAGATACCTGCATGGCTCCATCCCTCACTTCATTCAGGTCTCTGATTAAGTGTCACCTCCTCAGAGACAACCCCAGCTAAAATAGCAGCCCCTGTAATTCTCTGTCCCCTTAAATACTTTATTTTTCTTTCAAACATTCATCATATAGTCTGTTATGATATTCTATTTCTGTTTAGTTATTTGGTTTATTGTCTGTCTCCACCCATTAGAATGTCAGCTCTGTGAAGGAAGGTATTGTCGTTCCATCCACTGCTATCTCCCCAGTGCCTAAAACAGGGCATGACAAATAGTAGTGCTCAAAATCATTTGTCGAATAAATATATGTATTAATTAGTCATTATGCTCTATGTCCCTCCCCCCTGTCCAGCTCCAGCTCTGAGGCAAGCAACCAGCAGGGAGGGAGAGTAAGGTGGGCTCCAGGCTGCACCCTACCCCACGTGGACACTTGGACAACCTGGGGGGGCGGAATTTGGGGTCTTTATTATGGAAAACTTCCCAGCAAAGGGTCTGAAACTAAGGCTTCAAGGCAGAGAGAAGGGAGAGATTAACAGGCACACTCACTCAATTCTGGAGTATTATGGTCCCCAGCCCTGTGTGGACATGCTGGGAACGCAGCAATGAAGAAGATGGCCCCAGACTCTGCCTAAAGCTGGAATTCCAGTATAGTGACAGGCCCATCACCAGACAATGACAGCCCAGAGTGGTCAGGCTGGGAGTGGGGTGCACAGGCAGAGGGGTCAGGGCTGGGGGGGGGACACAGGGGGCTGTGGGAGTCCCGAGGAGGGCTGAAGGAGAGGACACCCGAACTGCGTCCTGACCATCTGAGTCCTGACCCCCGACCTACCCAGACACAAGGCAGTGTCCCTGTTCTGACCTGTTTGGGCCCCCATACCTGATCTTCCTGTCACTCAAGTCTTGGGAATAAACACTAATCCTGAAAGTCTCAACCTTCGGTTACTTCTCCTAACCCTGGACCCCAAGGGTTTGCCCACCAGAGGGCACTGTGGCCCCAGTCTTTGTTGAGTGTTAGAGGCTGCTCTTGAATCCTCAGACCCAGGAGAGGTGTCCTGCAGGCCTGGGGCAGCCTGTGGGGACACTGGTCCCCCGCCCCCGAGCCTCAGGCTTTGCCCAGGACCTGGTCACCAGGGTCTATCTCTCTCTATCTCTCTGTCTCTCTCTCTCACACACACACACCTGTCTCATCAAAGGCTCCTGCGGACGTGGAGTCACTAGGAAAACTCTCTAACTCTCTGTCCCAGACCCACTGGGCACAGCTTGGGCCTCTGAGGGAGACACTATTTCTAACCCCCACCCCAAACCTCTCTTCTCAACTAATATTGGGAAGATACAGCCCTCCCCTAGGCTGCCCTGGGGATGTTCAGATGCGGCTTTCAGAAGTTTCCTGCCCAGAGAACTGCGCAGAGGCACAGAGAAGGTGGGGCTGGTGGGTCACACAATAGTGATGACAACAACAACAAACAACAAATACGGTCCCATGGATTTAGCTCTTCCTGTGTGTCAGCACCTGCATTGAGCTTTTTACATCCCTGAGTCACACAGACCACCCTTGGGAAGCAGGAACCAGCACACAGGAGTCAGATGAGGCAGCTTAGCTGAGAGTAGCAAAGCCCTTCCGAGAGCCAGCGTCCATCTGCTCAGGGAGAGCTGGATTCGGACCCAGGTCTGACTCAGAAGCTAATACCTCTGAGGGGGGTGGCTGACATCCTGTGTCAGAATCCCCTCAGGCCCTCAGTGAAAATGCTACCCCTGCCCACCATTCAACACCCTCCCACGCCCCCCCACTTCCACCCCCCGTTCTATGGATTTCTGAATCCCAGAATCTGTCCTTAACGAGCCCCCAAGTCTTTCTAATGATCCCAAAGACCTGGGAATCTGAGTTAGTGTCCAGAGACACAGAAAGAAGAAACACAATGCAGTTGAAGGGATAGTTCTCAAACTCTGGGGTGGGGTGGGATGGGGGGGTTAGGGCTGCATCAGAGGTCATAGAGCCGGTGGTAGAGGGTGTGGGCTCTGCAGGCAGACTTCCCATGTTCCCTCTGGGGCTTTGCTGGAAATTCCTGAAATTTTCTGGTCCTGCAGTTTTCTCATCTGTAAAATGGGATTAATAGTTCCAGCTTCACAGGTTCATGGTTAGGATGCTGTGCATAATGCACTTAGAACAGCACCTGGCCAGGCCGGGAGCAATGGCTCACAACTGTAATCCTAGCACTCTGGGAGGCTGAGCAGAAGGGGGAGACACCATCTCTACTAAAAATAGAAAAATTAGCCGGGCATTGTGGCCCGTGCCTGTAGTCCCAGCTGGGAGGCTGAGGCAGGAGGATCACTTGAGCTCAGGAGTTCGAGGTTACAGGAGGCTACAATGAGGCCACTGCACTCTACCCAGGGCGACAGAGCAAGACTCTGTCTCAAAAAAAAAAAAAAAAAAACAGCACCTGGCACATTTTAGCACATAATAAATATTAGCTGTGATCCTTACCACCATAAATTCCTGTGACTGAACACCTGCTGTGGCCCACGCCTGGGGCTGGGGGTTTTATATATGGAATCTCAACAACCCGGTGGCACAGGCACGATCATCATCCCCAATGAAGTACAATCTCTGGGTGGAGATCATGAGTAAATTGTGAGGCCTGGACTTGAACTTGGTGTGCACATGCTCCACCCTCTCTACTGCCCCGAGGAGCAGATGTGAGGGGAGCTCCTGGTCGCTGAGCACCCTGACCTCGTGCCTGGCACCGTTCTAAGTGCATACACCCGTGTGGCCCTCACATCAGTCCTGAGAAGGTGAGGCCACATCAGGTAGGGCCGTGAAGCCTAGGGTGAAGAGTTTGGGTTTGACTCTGAAGGTGGAGGGGAGCAGTGGAGGATTTTAAGCAGGGTCTAATTTCTGTTTTGGAAAGATCTCTGGGGCTGTGTGTGGGGGCCAGACTGGGGGGGCAAGGGGGAGCAGAGAGACCAGGTAGGAGGCTGCTGCAGTGGCTCAGGGGGAGGACAGGACCAGGGTGGGCGCCAAGAAGGAGATGGGAAGTAGCAGGATGTGGCTGCTCTAAAAAATGACCATAAACTTGGTGGCTTAAAACAACAGAAATGTACTCTCTCACAGTTCTAGAGGCCAGAAGTGCAAAATCAGTATCTCTGGGCCAAAATCAAGGTGCTGGCAGGGCTGCGCCCCCTCCAGAGGCTCCAGGGTAGAGTTTGTTCCTTGCCTCTTCCAGCTTCCGGTGGTTGCTGGCATTCCTTGACTTGTGGCCGCATCACCCCAATCTTCGAGGCCAGCATCTTGGAATCTCTCTCTGCTCCATCTTCACATCAGCTTCTCCTGTTTGTATAAAATGTCCCTCTGCCTTCCTCTTAAAGGACACATGTGATCGCATTTGGAGCCCACCTGGATAATCCAGATAATCTCCCCAACTCAAGACCTTAACACAATCACATCTGCAAAGACTCCTTTTCCTTCTACAGGGTTAGGATATCACTGGAGAGCCATTATTCTGCCTACCTCAGCAGAATTTGTGGGTGGATAATTTATGGAGTGTGAGGGCAAAGAGTCTGTGAAGTGTCAAGGATGACTCCAGGGTCTGTGGCATGAGCAGCTGGAGGGATGGAGGCGCCGTCCCCTGAGATGAGGCCGCCTGCGGGAGGGGCAGGTTAGGGAAGACAGGAGCTCAGCTGCAGAGGTGCTGAGTTTGAGATGTGAGTCAGACAGGCAAGTGTTGCTTCTGGGTACATCTAGAGGTCGGGGGAGTGGTCAGGCTAGAGAGGGAACTTTGGGGACTGATGATATGTTGAGTGAGAAGGCTGAGTGAGCTCTCCAAGAGAGAGAGTGTGCATGCAGAAGAGGACCAAGGGTGGGACCTGGGGCCGGGCGTGGTGGCTCACGCCTGTAATCCTAGCACTCTGGGTTAGGATTGCTAACTCTGGGGGAGGATTGCTTAAGCTCAAAGATCAGCCTGAGCAAGAGCAAGACCCTGTCTCTAAAAAAAGAAAAAATAATTTTAAAATAATTAAAAAAAAAAAAAAAGGCTGGGACCCGGGCTGGGACAGGTGGGGGAGGTGAAGAGGATACAGCCAGGGACTAGAGGGAACCAGCAGGGAAGCCAAAGAGTGTAGGGTGTAAAGAAAGCACTCAAGGCACAGGGCACTGGTCAACTGTGCCAGATGCAGCTGATAGGTCAGGTAAGATGAGGACAAGACGCGACCATGATCCACACCACGGGGGCCCTGACCAGAGCATTTCTGGAGTGGGAGACAAGGAAATGTGAGCATTTGATTGGAAAGGGTGTAAGAGAGAACTGGAAACATCTCTTGTGAGAATTTTTGCTGTAAAGGGAAACAAAGAAATGGGGCTGGAGGAAGTCCAGAGAGTTTTGTTTTGTCTTTTGTTCTACGATGGAAGAAGCGACGATGTGTCTGTGTGCCCGTGGGAACGACCTGTGAGAGAAGGGAAGCTGACAGTGCAGGGCAGACGGGGGACTTGCTGGAGCAATGACCTTCAGGAATTAAGAGAAGATGGGAAAGTGCCTAAGTGTAGGGTCACCTTTGGGACAGCTGATCCATTGTAACAGGAGGGGAAGTGCATGCTGGCACAGATGCCAGGAGGTGGGAGAATGGAGATGTTCTCTTCTAATGGCTTCTGTGAAATAAGAAGCTTAGAGTGAGGGTGGGGACACTGCAACAGCCACTATGAGCCAGGGACGGTGACCAGAAGGGGGGCGTGTGGCCCAGTGGGTGCCCAGGCAGCTGGAAGGCTCCCTTGGGGCAGGGGCAGGAATTTGAAGTGAGAACGTGTGCTTCCTCCAGCCACGCTCACCACAAGGGCACAGGCACAGAGCAGGCAGAGTTGGATCTCATGCGTGAAAATAAAAGACAAGAGGCGGGAACAAGGGAGCTGAGTCCTTTTAATGAATGGCCTGGACGGTGACTGGTCAGGACACCAAAAGGCCGAAATGGTCGAAGGACCATCTCCCTGGATGTGAGAGTGATGTCAGGAGTAAGCAGTGACAGTGAGCTGGGAGTAGATGCAGGAGGGAGTGATCCTTAGATCCACAGACTCTGACCCGGGCACCCACCCGTCCCTTCCCGAGTTGCATCCCTAACCACAAAAACCGAGGGGTTTCTACCAGACAGTCCGGGGTCCTGAATCCCAGGGAGAATCTGCTATTCCAGATGCATTAAAGACCTGCATGTAGCAGGACGGTGGCCATGGAAGTCAGACTGTGTAACAACTCACCTGCTGAATCAACTAGCCAAAAATAACTAAATAAACAAATAAATAAAAGACCTGCACGTGAAAGGGAAATCTGTAAAGTGCATAGAAGAAAATAGAAATATTTATATATAAAGTATATATAATTATTATATATAATAAATATTATCTTATTTATTATATATGATATTAATCATATTATATAAATATAATACTTCTTTAAAAGAAATATAAAGTTAATAGAAAAAAAAGAAGACTGCTTTTGCCACTTAGGAGTGGGGAAAAATTTTTCTAAAATTTTTAATCCTTTAAAAGAAAAACAATAAAGTAAAAGTAATGGATTAATTAGATCACATTGAAATTAACAATTTCTTTGGCCAAATCTGGAATGTGGGAAAAGAAGGTCTTTTTAACAAAAGGTGCTGAATCAACTGGATATCAGTATAGAAAGGGGAAAAAAAAGGAACAGAAACCCTTACCTCAAATTGAATACAAAAATTAACTCAAAATGGACCGAAGACCTGAATGTAAACTAAAACTATAGAACTTCTAGAAGAAAATATATGAGAAAAATCTTTGTAGTCTTGGGGTAGGCAAAACAACACGTGACCCAGTTTTTTCAACAAATAACTAGCATTAAAGAAAAAGAGGGAACAGGCATCATTAGCAAGTGTCGTTCACCTTTTGTGTGCGGGGACCCCTTTAGCACCTGGCAAAGCCCATGAGCACCTTTTCAGAGTCACATTTATAAAGGTGTAAAATCATAGGATTACAAAGGAAACCAGTGTACTGATATGCAGTTATCAAAAAACCAAATTTGTGATATAGTGATATATATGCTTCTTTATTAATACATTACATAATCAGATCTGGTGGCAGATCAAATAACTGCCATAATTTCTACATAATGATGAGTGAAAACAGTATTTCAAGATATCTGCCCAGGCGTAGTGGCTCACACCTGTAATCCCAGCACTTTGGGAGGCCGAGGTGGATTGCTTTAGGCCAGGAGTTCAAGATCAGCTTGGGCAATAGCAAGACCCCATCTCTACAAAAATAAAAATAAAAAATTAGCTGGGCGTGGTGGCATGCTCCTGTAGTCCCAGCTACTTGGGAACTGAGGTGGGAGGATGGCTTGAGCCCAGGAGTTTGAGGTTGCAGTGAGCTATGATGACACCACTGCACTCTAGCCTGCAAGACAGAGCAAGACTCTGTTTCCAAAAAAAAAAAGATATCTGCAACAACTGTAATGTGCTATAAAAATATCTGTCATTTATTTTGATGACAAACTCACAGGTTCTGCCAATATTACTGAGTTGTTGCCTATTTCATGATTGACAGAAATGTTAGATTTCAGTTAGAGATTAGTGAAAATAAAGATGTAATTTTTCCCATCCAGGGTCATAAACCCCAAGAACTCTATCTCTGGATCCTTTGGAGGACCTTGGATTCCAGGTTAAGCATCCCCATAGATTAAAAATGTCATGCGTGGGCTGGGTGCGGTGCCTCACATCTATAATCCCAACACTTTGGGAGGCCAAGGCAAAAGGACCCCTTGAGACCAGGAATTTGATACTAGCCTGAGCAACATAGCGAAACCTCATCTCTACAAAAATAAAAATTAAAAAACTAGCCAGGCGTGGTGGTGCACACCTGTAATCCTAGCTACTCGGGAGGATGAGGCAGAAGGATCCCTTGAGTCCAGGAGTTCGAGGCTGCAGTGAGCTATGATCACGCTACTGCACTTCATCCTGGGCAACTCAGGAAGACCCTGTCTCTAAAAAACAAACAAACAAGCAAAAAAAAAGAAATGCAATGCGTGGATCTTATATGGATCCTGATTTGAACAAACCAACTTAAAAACACATTTCTGAGACAATTGGGGATATTTGAACATAGAGTGTATATTATAAGAAATTAAGGAAATATTAATATTTTTAGTGTGATCATGGCAATATGGTCATAATTTTTGTAAAGACATTATTTGTTGGAGAAAGATACTGAAATATTTATGGTTGAAATTATGTGATAGCTATGGTTTGCTTTAAAGCACTGTAGCTAAAGGGGCATGAGGGAATTTTCTGGGATGATGTTCTATTTCTTGATGAGGTTGGGGTTACACAGGTATAAGCATTTGTCAAAACCCATCAAATAGCACACTTCAGATTTTGCATTTCTTTGCGTATCAATTTTACCTTAAAAAAGCAAACAAATCTTGAATTCTAGGTAGTGATAGCATATTAGTTTCCTAGGCTACCATACAAAGTATAACACAGTGGCTTAAAACAACAGGAATGTATTCTCTCATCGTTCTGGAGGCTGAAAGTCTGAAACCAAGGTGTCTGCCAGGCCATGCACTCTCCAAAACCTCTAGCGAAGGATCCTTCCTTGCCTCTTGCAGCTTCTGGCAGTGTCAGGTGTCCCTTGGCTTGTGGCAGTATAACTCCAGTCTCTGCCTCCATCTCCATGTGGTGCTCTCCCCGTGTCTGTGTCTTCACATGGCCACCTTCTTATAAGGACACCAGTCATAATGGATTAGAAGCCCATCCTACTCCAGTATGACCTCATCTTAGCTAATTACATCTGCAATGACCCTATTTTCAAATAAAGTCACATTGTGAAGTACTTGGGGTTAAAACTTCAACATACCTTTTTTGGGGGGACAAAATTCAACCCATAATAATATGCTTACTAAAAAGAGGAAGGGTTCTGATATGTGGAACTTACTTTGAAACGCATTTAAGAAATGCACTCACTCTTGCTGTTACCTCTTGGTTCATAAACAAACAAAAAAAATACGCTGGAAGGGTGGTGGGTGGATAGAGGGACGGATGTGCGGGAAAGCAAGGAGAGTGCAGTTGAGCATTGAGCAACACGGGCTTGAACTGTGGGTCCACTTATACACAGATTTGCTTCAGTAAATATACTGGAAAATTTTTTGGAGATTTTTGACAATTTGAAAAGAACTCACAAGATAAACCATGTAGTCTAGAAATATGGAAAGAATTAAGAAAAAGTTATAACATATGTGTAGATAGTAGTCTACTTTCTCATTTACTACCACAAAATATACACAAATCTTTTAGAAAAAGTTAAAATTTATCAAAACTTACGCACACACTTACAGACCATACATGGTGCCATTCACAGTCGAGAGAAGTGTAAACAAATATAAAGAGGCAGTATTAAATCATAACTGCATAAAATTCACTGCAGTACAGACTGCACTACTGTAATCATTTCATAGCCACTCCTGTTGCTATTGTGGTGAGCTCCAGTGTTGCGAATGTCTGTTTAAAATGCCATGTGATGCTAATCATCTCCACATGAGCAGTTTGTCTCTCCAGTAAGTTTCGTATTGCAGTAAAAAGTTATCTGTCACGGTTCTCGTGCATTTTGCATCATGTTTAGTGCAACATCTTGAACCTTGAATAACACCATGGGACCCACAGGACGTGCCACTAGTGATGCCGGAAGTGTTCCTAAGAAGCAGAGAAAAGTCATGCCGTTATAAGAAAAAGTTGAATTGCTTGAAGTGTATTGTAGATTGAAGTCTGCAGCTATAGTTGCCACATTTCAGACAGATGATTCATCTTGTAAACAGACAACGTAAACTTACAACTTATTGTAAATGTATTCTCTCTTCCTTATGATTTTCTTAATAACATTTACAGTTGGTTGAACTGCGTGGGTCCACTTATATGCAGATTTTCTTCTGCCTCTTGGACAGAAAGACCAACCCCTCCTCTTCCTCCTCCTCCCCCTAGTCAATGTGAAGACGATGAGGATGAAGACCTTTATGATGATCCACTTCCACTCAGCGAACACTAAATATCTTTTCTCTTCCTTATGATTTTCTTAATAACATTTTCTTTTCTCTAGCTTGCTTTATTGTAAAAATACAGTATATAATACATATAACATTTAAAATGTGTTAATTGACTGTTTATGTTATTGGTAAGGCTTCCAGTCAACAGGAGGCTATTAGAAGTTGAGTTTTGGGGGAGTCAAAGTTATATGTGGATTTTCAACTGTGCAGGGGTTCGGCTCCCCTAAGCCCCACGTTGTTCAAGTGTCCACTGTATTATATTAATAAAATGCTAACAGTAGAATCCAGGTGGTGGGTATAGGTGTGTTCACTGTACAATGATTTCAGCTTTTCTCAATGTTTGAAATTTTCCATAGTGAACTCTTGGGGAAAAAGTGTTCCAGCTTTTTTTTTAAAAAGGCATGAAGGCAGATAATTAAATAAGAATGACCACACACAGATAATTGTTGAAGTGGGTGATGGCCAAAGGGGGTGGCTGTCCTACTCTCTCTATTTGATATAGTTTGAAAATCTCCAAAATTAATGAATAAAATTAAGGATTCTGTCCCATGAAGCAGCCATGAACAAAATTAATAGGCAGGTACAAAAGATTAATGTCGAGAATATTCAAAGAACTCTTCCAAATCAACAAGACAGCCACTCCACCCCAAAAAAGGAGTGGGCAAATGATATGAACACCTAACTGTCAGGACATCCAACGAGTAACAAGCATAGAAAATGTGTTCAAAATCATCCGTAATCAGAGAAATGGATGTTAAAACAACAGTGATAGGGGTGTTCACCAGAAAATTCCTTCAGCTTTTCTGCAGGTCAGAACATTTTCATAATAAAATATGGGGTAAAAACAACAATGAGGTATCACTTTGCAACTGGTGGACTGACAAAAATTAGAAAGTTGGATAATGCCAAGTGGTGGCAGGATGTGGGGACCCAAGAAGCCTCATGCGTGTGGGTAGGAGCGTGGCCTGGGGCAGCCATTCTGGAGGGCAAGATGCAGCTCCCTCCCACAGTCAAATGAAGTACACACGAAGCCTGCAACACAGCAACTGTGCTCCTAGGTGACATCCCTGAGAAATTCTCTCATGGGCCTATAAGGGGAAGTGCCCGAGGCTGTGCACTAGAGTATTGTCTGTGATGTGGCAGGAGGCAGCCTGGGTGTCCGCCTTGCCGGGAGCAGGTGGGTAAACTGTGGGGACACACACTAGAAAGTCCTCTATGGCAAAGAGAACATGGCATGAGGTGTGCACAGAGCAACATGGGTAGATCTTCGGAACAGTGCTGAGGGACAAAGGTAAGAAACAGAGCGAGATACATCATGTAGTTCCAATTACATAGATTAAAATGAATACACACAATACATCAATACACATTTTGCAGGAACACATAAACAAAAGCTATGGTGGAGTGAGACAGACAAGCAGGATTGTCCAGTGAACACCCCCAGAATCCCAGAGGCAAGGGCTCCCCTGCCCCAAGTCCAGCCTCACAGGAAAGTGGCACCTTTGGCAATGAAATGCTGCCACATTAGCCAGCCACCTGTAGGGTTTTGGACCCAGGGATTTGCACCCACTGCTGACTGACACACTCCTTTGAAGAGGCAATGATTAGCCTGCTACGTGCCCCTGGTGGAGAAAGATCATCTCATGGGAGGGAACACTGGAATCTCAGAACTGACATTCCCATCCTTCAATAGCCTTCTTATGGGACAAGACAACTGAATTTCCATTATTAAAAATGGGGCATTTCTTATGTGCTAGCCATCTGATCAGGCCAGAGAGCCCCCCTGGACTGAATGTTAAGGATATACCCTTATGTGGTACTCCCCCACGGAAATAAATATAACAGCTGTTGGCTCAATTCATACGTGTGCATGGCCCCAAGAAGGAGGTGTTTTGAGGCAAGCAGCTGGAACGAGAAAGCAGATTGCGCTGGGTGGCCGTGAGATCTGCAGTGGACTGCTGGAACCCTGTGGCAACCCTCCATGGTAACAAAACCACCATAAAGGATTGGGGTGCCCAACGAGGAATTCAGGTGAGACACAAAGAAGCCCCTGATGCTTGAAGAGCTGTACTGCTGGATCCCTGGGTGACCACTAGATGTACTACTGGCCTGTGGTGGAATTGGTTATGTCCATGTTGGCCCCAGCAGGAAACAGAGGGCCACTCTAATTACAATAACTTGATGAGGTAACTTCTAATAAAAGGGCTATTTACAGAGGTATGAGCAGGATGTAGGGAACTACTCTACAGCTACTGGCAGTGGAGCAACAAGCTTATGTTTCATAATTCTCCATGATCAAGGGGTGGGTTGTGGAGAGAGACAAACAGGTTTGTCTGGTGAGTGACCTAGAAGCTCAAGTTGACTGGCATGAGCTGACCAAGAGCAGGGACTTCCCCCCCCTTTCCCAGTTGGAGAGGCTTCCCCTTGGTCCCTCAACAGCTCTAATAGAATCCCTACCACTACCACCCTCAGGCGAATTGCTGCTCTCCTGCTCTAGCCATGTGATCCGATTGAAAGCTGCCGTTTTGTATGTGACCCCACCCTCTGGTCTCAGCGATTGGTTCAGAGACCGGACAGGACCCAGGCTGGGCCAATCAGGGTCCTTCCCTGGAATTTTTCACAGTTGACCTAAGAAAAGAAGGGTTCTTAATTCCACCATGAGGTCTGTTGCTTGCAACCAAGGAATCCTAATGGAAACAATCTATATCTCTGAACCCCTAGTTTATCTACTCATTTATTGATTTATCAAATGTGTACCAACCACGAGCCCCATGCATGGCCCTGAGGCTAAAGCAGTGAATAGATCCCCACCTTCATGTTGGGAGATATGAGAATTTCCAATTATGGCAGACTCCATTCCTTGCTACAAGGAGGAGAAGGTCTAAGAGAAAAAAGTTGGAAGTCAGAGACATGGTCCCGTCCATGTTTAGCAGAGTGGCAGCTGTCTTGGTGTGGTTAAGATGTGGGCTCAGGAGTCAGACTGCCTGAATCTGACTCTCTTTACAGATGACGGACCCTCTCTGTGCTCCAATTTCCTCAACCGTGAAGTGGCATAATAACAGAACTCACTCGTTCATTCATTTATTCATGTATTCTACAAATATTTACCAAGTACCCATGATGTGTCAGACACTGTTTTAAGGACTGAGAATCCTGCAGGGGAAAAAATCCAGACAAAAATCCCTGTCCTCCTTGAGCTGATATTTGAGAGAGAGGAAATAGACAATGAACATACGTTTGAAATAAGTCCTGTAGTAACTTCTGCTTTTGGCCAAGAAGAAATAATAGGGACCGGATTTGCCTTATCACCTGGGACAAGCAAAAAATATATAAAATAATGGTTTTCAAGATACAGGATATCAAGCAACTAAGGGAAGTGTTCCCCGCAGGATGGAAAACAAATGAAGTGAGCCCTGCAATTGCCTCAGATACTGCCTGGAGAGCGTTACCAGGCCGCGAGGCAGACGGGGAAGCCCAGGTGCGGCCCAGTGGACTCCCAGAGTCGAGAAGAGGTGGAGCAGGGTCTGGGAGAGCGAGGTGAGTTCGAGTTTGCAGAACTGAGGACTAGAGAGGAGAGAGCTGTGCAGGGAGTGAGCCCCCGAGCTGAGATATGAAGAGGCCCCTCGAGTATTCCTCCGAGTCCTGATTGCACATGCATGTAAGGAATACCTGAGGGAGGAAAGGGGGAGGCTTCTGGAAGGATTAGAGAACATCACCCCACACTTACGCAGGACCAGTAATACTGTCTGTTCCCAACAACCGGACGGGAAAGACTCCCACTTCATGGGGCATTCAGTAAAATACACAGGAAGGTCTTGCCTCCATAGTGGGGAACGATTAGCCCTAGATGGAGCACTGCTCAGGACCCACTAATAGAACATAATTGCAAAACCCAAAAGCGTCAAACTATCTCCAAGTACCTTAACAACCCAGAACAAACCTCAACAACATTTATAAGAGTACAAAACTATTCAGTGCCCAACAAGACAAAGTCAAAAATCACCAGTCATGCCAACAAGCAGCAGACACAACCAATAATGAGAATAGACATCCCACTACTGGGTATTTACCCAAAGGAAAAAAAAGACATTCTATAATAAAGACATCTGCACACGAATGTTTATAGCAGCACAATTCACAATTGCAAAGATGTGGAAACAATCCAGGTGCCCATCAATAACACGAGTGGATTAATAAAATGTGGTATATGTATACCATGGAGTATTACTCAGCAATAAAAAACAATGGTGAATTAACACACCTGGTATTATCCTGATTGGAGCTAGAGCCCATTCTTCGAAGCGAAGTGTCACAGGAATGGAAAAACAAGCACCACTGGTACTCACCATCAAATTGGTACTAACTGATCAACACTTACATCACACAGGGCAATAATATTCATCAGGGGGCGGGCAGGTGGGAGGGGGGTGGAGGGGATGGGAAAACTCTCACTGAATGGATGTGGGGAGCACAGTTTGGGGTATGATCACGATTGTAGCTCTGACATGGGCAGTGCATGGGCAATATATATATAGCCAAGTGTTGTACCCCCATAATATTCTGAAATAAGAAAAAAAAAGAGAGAGAATAGACAATCAACTGAAACTGACAGGACAGACACAGATACTAGAATGACCACAAGGACATTAAAACACTTATCATAACTGAATTCCCTATGTTCAAAAAGTTAAGCAGAGACATGGAAGATATAAAAAAGACCTAAACTGAACTTCTAGAGATAAAAACTACAGAGAATGTGATGAAAAATACACTGGATGGGATCAACAACAGATTAGACATTACAGAAAAAAAGATTAGTGGACTTGAAGGCACAGCAATAGAAACTGTCCAAAATGAAACACACAGAGGAAAAAAACGAAAAGAGTATCACTGAGATGTAGGACAACTTTAAGCAATCTAATTTATGCTAAATATACTCAAAGATGACCGGGGGAACAAATATTTGAAGGGGACAAATATTTAAAGAAATGGTGGCCAAAAAAAGTCCACATTTGATGAAAACTATAAACCCATAGATCTGAGAAGCTCGACAAAACCCAAGCACAGAAACCATGAGCAAAACTACACCAAGGTGCATAATAATCAAATTGCTCAAAACCAGTGATAAAGAGAAAATCTTAAAAGCAGCCAGAGAAAAAGACATCTTAAGTACAGAGGAATAAAGATAATGATTACAGGAGATTTCTCATTAGAAACAATGCAAGAAAAGTATTACAATTAAAAGAAAAACTGTCAACCTAGAATTATTTATCTTTCAAAAACAAAAGCAATTAAATGGAATATTATTCAGCCATAAAAAAGAATGAAGTAATGGTACATGCTACAGCGTGGATGAATTGGGAGAGTTCCAAGATAGGCAAAATAAAGACAAGCCCTTTGAGCCCATACTCCAGGGAATCCAGAGACTGGTCAAAACGAACAACTACTGGGCATGTTGGTGCAGGCCTGTAGTCCCAGCTATTTGGGAGGCTGAGGTGGGAGGATCGATTGAGCCCAGGAGTTTGAGGCTAGCCTGGGCAACATAGTGAGACCCCATCTCTAAAAAATACAGAAAAAACAAAAAAACAGTGAACAACCACGATGCTTTGAGAATAAGGTTTGTTCCATTCCCTCCAGTTACCAGGAACACAGACTGTTGTCTTCAAGGCCTCCATGACCTGGGGAGTGGGGGATAGGGTCCCCCCGGGGTGAGCTAAAATGCACATAGCTTTCCCAAGGGGACTCGGCTGTCTTTTTCTTTAATAAGTATTAGCCTGGCTGCTACAAAATTTTAATTAGTTTCCAGAGTTCCAATAAAGTTAATTCTGCAGTTTTTGCCAGTTTATTCACTGCTTTTGTGAGGAACAGACTTGGATTTCCCTACTCCACCATTTTTGCCGATGTCACTGCCCCACATTTTTTTTCTGTAATGTGACTTTGCCACTGCCCCATCAAGAGATGGAGTCTAATTCCTCTCCCCTTGAATCTGGACTGGCCTTAGTGACTCATCTGTAACCAACAGAATGGTATGAAAGGGAGATAGCATCACTAAGAAGCCTAGGTCAAAGGGGAGCTTGTAGCTTCTGACTTTCACACAGCTGCCATGCCGTGAGGAAGCCCAAGCCCTATGGAGAGGCCACGTGGCCTTTGTGTCATCCCAGTCCAGGCACCAAACATGTGAGTGAAGAAGCTTCCAGATGTTCTCAGACCCAGCCATCTGAGCTACACTCAGCCATACCAGCTGTGGCAACAGACCTTGTGGGGCAGAGACAAACCATCCTGCTATGTCTGTCTGAATTCCTGACCCACAGAATCATGAGCATAATAAAATGGTTGTGGCACCAAATGGCACTGTCTCACTCAGGGCAAAAAGGACAAAGTCCTTGTTGTGCCCCATAAAGCCCCACTCAGTCTGGCCCCATCACCTTTCTGACCTCAGCTCCTCCCACGTTTCCCCCTTGCACACCCTGTTCCAGCCACAGGAGCCTCCTACCTCAGGGCCTTTGCACTGGCTGTTTCTACTGCTCAGAATACTTTTCCCCAGATATTCACATGGCACACCGTCTCCCCTCCTCAGGTTTTTTGCTCAAATGTCACCTTCCTGGTGACTCCTCTCTGACCACCTATATTTGTTTTCTATGGCTGCTGTAACAAATTACCACAAACGTAGTAGCTTAAAACAACACAGATCATTTCATAGTTCTGGAGTTCAGAAATCTGCAATGGGTCTCATGGGGCTAAAATCAAGATGTCAGCAGAACAGTGTTCCTTTTGGAGGCGTCATGGGAGAATCTATTTCTTTGCCTTCTCCACCTCTTAGAAGCACCTGCATTTCTTCAAAACCCATCACTCCAACCTCTGCTTCCAATGTCATATCTACTCTCACTCTGACCCTCTTGCCTTCCTCTTTAAAGGACCCTTGGGACTACATTAGGCTCGCCTGGATAACCTAGGATAATCCTCTCATTTCAAGATCCTTAATCACATCTGCAAAGTCCCTATTGCCTTGTAAGGTTCTGGGGATTAGGACATGGACATCTTTGGGAGCATTATTCTGTCTACCACACCACCCTATTGAAAATTGCATCCCCCCACACTGCTCCAGCACTTCCCATCTCTTTCTTCTATTTAATTTTTTCCATATTCTTACCATTTTCTAACACTTATGTAATTCATCTTTTTTTTTGAGACAGGGTTTCACAGGGACTACAGGCACATGCCACCACACCAGCTAATTTTTTAATTTTTTGTAGAGACAGGATCTTGCTATGTCACCCAGGCTGGTCTCGAACTCCTGGCCTCAAGGAGTTCTCATGCCTGTAATCCCAGTTACTCAGGAGGCTGAGGCAAGAGGATCATTTGAGTCCAGGATTTTGAGGCTGCAGTGAGGTATGATGGCGCCACTGCACTCCAGCATGGGCGACAGAGGGAGACTCCATCTCTAAAATAAATAAATAAATAAATATTAACTTTGTCTATGATATCTTTCCTTGAATAGAAACCCTTAATTTTCACTCAAATCATCTGTTTTTTCCTTATTATTTATATTTTTGAAGCTTTGTTTTAGAAGCCTTTCTCCACCTCTAGGTCACTATTTCTGTTATGTCCGTGTTATGGACTGAATGTTTGTGTCCCTGAAATTCACATTGAAATCCCAATCAGCAGGTGGGGCCTTTGGGAGGTGATCAGGTCATGAGGGTGGAGCCCTCATGAATGGGATTAGGGTCCTTGTAAAAGAGACCCCAGAGAGCTTTCTTCCCCTTCCACCATGTGAGCACTTGGCCAGAAGGTGGTCGTCTATGAACCAGGCAGCCGGCCCTCACAGACACCAAATCAGCCAGCACCTTGATCTTGGACTTCCCAGCTTTCAGAATGTGAGAAATAGATGTTTGCTGTTTAAGCCCTTCAGTCTACAGTACTTTGTAATAGCAGGCCAAACTAAGACACTTTGGCTACGTAACTAACTACCCTAAACTTAGTAGTGTAAAGCAGTAATCAGTTCCTACATTCATCTCTTGTGGTTCTGGGAGTGACTGGGCTCAGCTCCCTTGGGGTCTTTCATGCCACTGCACCACAGTGTCTATGACTGAGGCATCTCACTGTACTCACTCCCACGCCTGGGAGTCGACGCCAGCTGTGGGCTAGAACATGGGCCTCTCCCTGTGCCCGGGGCTTGCTCACCGTGTGGCAGCTGGATTCCAAGAACAAGCATCCCAAGAGGACCAAGCAGAAGCCTTTCAGGACATAGTCTCCGAAGTCACTCAGCACCACTTCTATCACATTTTATGTGTTCAAGCAGATCACTAAGCCTGGTCCATATTCAAGACGAGGGGAATGAAAAACCACATTTCGATGGAGGAGTGTCAAAGAATTGGTGGCCATGTCACAGAGATATTCTCCTCCATTTTCTTTTATTAACTACATAGTATCTGGTGTGACATAAGGACATAGGCACCCATTTTTTTCTTTATATAATGAGTCAGGTTTCCCAATGCCACCCACTGAACAATCTGTCCTTTCCCCCATGGATTGATGGTGCCACCTCTATCATTTTGTTATGCCCCTGTACATACCTGGGTCTGTCCATCTGTACTCTATTCTGTTCCTCTGTATTCTTGCACCAATACCACACTGTTTTTATTACTCTTTTTTTTTTTTCTTTGAGACAGAGTCTGGCTCTGTCACCCAGGCTGGAATGAATTGGTACAATCATAGCTCACTGCAGCCTCGACCTTCTGGGCTCAAGCGATCCTCCTGCCTCAGCCTCCCCAGTAGCTGGGACTACAGGTGTGTGCCACCATGCTCCACCAATTTTTTTTTTCATAGAGACAGGGGCTCACTATGTTGCCCAGGGTGGTCTCGAACTCCTGGCCTCTAGTGATCCTCCCGCCTTAACCTTCCTTCCAAAGTGCTGGGATTACAGGTGTGAGCAATTGCACCCGTTCCCCCTTTTCCTTTTTATGTTAATTTAGCTATTTGGACACTTTTATTCCTCCACAAAAATTTTTCGAATAGGTTTATCAAGTATCTGAAAAAACCTTATCTGGAATTTTGATTAGGATTGCTTGGAATTTATTGGCTAATTTGGAGAGAATTGGTTCATGAATAGTATTACAATATCCTATCCAAGGGCACAGATGATGTCATTTTTCAGATTATCATCTATATCCTTTATTGGTGTTTTAATGTTTTTTCCATCAAGGCCTTATGCGTACTTGATTAAGTCAATTGTTAGATACTTTATCATTTTTTTGCTCTTGAGATCAGCACAATTTTTAAAAATTATGTTTTAATTGGCTATTACTGTGTTAGTAAAGTGATATTGATTTTTATAGGCTGATCTTATACCAACCATGATAAACTCTTCACTAAGAGCTTTTCTGCCTTCTTTATTATGAAGGTGAGAAGTACTTTTAAAACATTTTAGCCAATTCTGAGTACCAATCATCAATGCAAGCCCAATTTTAATATTTGTCAACTAATTAGCAAGCCTCGGTGTCGATCGACCGGAGGTAAAGGTGGGTGAGTGCTTTGTGGTATCTACCTCTGGAGCCTGCTCTTTTGATTTAATGCCCGGAGGCACCGCTGGAGTATTCGCTGCCTGAACGGGCTTCTCAGGTGTAATTTAAAACCAACTCACACAGCCACAAGGGGGCGCCGGGGCCTCACGTCTGCAGGAGGAGGGCTACAGCGCGTGGCGAGAACGTGGCCACCGGGGGACGCTGTCACCGGGCAGCGCCTCCTGCGCGCCGGGCGCTTCGCTAGACGTTAGGAAAAGAGCGATGCTCAAGGCAGGCCAGGAGCTAATATTCGGAAGGTCGGGGGCGGGGTGGGGGGTGTAGACAGATATAGATCATTTCAGGGTGCAATAAATTCAATGGAGAAAATAAATCAGGTGACAGGACAGTGACTGAGGGTGCTCCTTAGATAAGGTGCTCAAGGACACGTCTCTGAGATTACATCTAACGTCACCGAGGATGGGGCAGTCCGGGAGAGGAGAGCTCCAGGCAGAGGAAACGTGGCCGTGGGTGCTGGCGGGGCGGAGCTGGGTGGGGCTAGGATGGGGAAGGAGCCGCGTGGGCGACGGACCGGAGAGCGAAGGAGGCAGAAAAATTACGGGGCACAGCGTGGCGGTGGGAGGCGGGGTGGGGACTTGCCAAGGGAAGAGTGTGGAGCGTGGTCACTTGAGGGACCTCCAAGATGGGGTGTTAAATGAAAAAAGCAAGGTGAAGAGCAGTGTTCGGAATGTCTGCCTTGGGGGTACGAAAAGGAATAGGACATAGATTCACAGTTGTTTGAATTTACAGAAAGAAATACCGGAACAATACTAAGAAATTATTATTTTTTTTAAATAATGACCTTTGAAGGAAAGAGGAAGAGGGAACAGGGTGGATGGAGACAAGGGTGACGGTGAGGAAAAAGCGTCATCTGCCAAGGGGGAAACAGACCACAGACCGTGGGAGGCAGGGAGCCAGCGGGTCGGGAGATGGGTGTGGCCATAACTTGGGGGTGGCAGGCCAGATACACTGTGTCCTTTGGGACTTTTGTGTATCAGAGGGCCTGTGATTCAGTGTTCCCAAGGGACATCTTGCTGGCCAGGGATGGTGGCTGCAGTAGCTAATGGCCAACCACCTCCCCACAATGATAAGGTTGATAATCTTTAGCATGTGCCTGGCTAGTCTACGCTCTGCATTTAAACGTCATAATAACCCTAGGAAGTAGGTACTATTATAACCATCTTCATTTTACAGATGTGGACACTGAGACACAGAGAGGTTAAGTGACTTGCTCAAGATAACACAGATAGCATTTGAATTGAGGCAGTAACTCCAGAGTCCAATGATGTCTTAACCACTATGATATGCTGTTTCCCAATCCTTTTGCTGTAGCCTTGTTCTCAGTTAATTGTATTGCCCTTTAGATTGGATATCTCAGAGGACTGTGAGCAGACACTAACACCTTAGTATGAATTAGTCAATCTCTTCCCATCACTGAAGAAAAACAATCACTGCTATGGTTTATAGGGACACTGTAGTATAGGAGTTAAATATTACTAGTTGGGCTCCGGAGTCATAATGCCCAGGATTGAAGCCCAGCACCACCATTTCCCAGCTGTGTGACTTTGGGCAAGTGACATCACTAATCTGGGCCTCAGTTTCCTCATCTGTGAAGTCCCTATTTCTCAGATGAGGACACCGAGAGGCTTAATGCATGGCACACCCAGGAATTTAGAACCTGGGTCTTGAGCACATACCGCCCCCAAAAAGATGAGGAACCAAAAACAATTTCTGTGAGAGGGAAGTAGAAAGAGTCCCCAGGGCCCAAGTGGGGTTTTCTGGGACATGGGCCCAGGCACTGGGATGCCAGGAGGAGCGATTGGTTCACTCTCAACATTTCTGTACATTTGTGTGCAGGAAAGGGGGTGCTAAAAGCCTTTGAGGTTTGCACAAGGACAGCAAGGTCACCTGAAGGACAGGCCAGGGCACTCCTGGATGTTCCTCTCTTTCAAGAGCATCTTCTCTTCCTGCCAGACAGGAGCTCAGACCCCCTGGGATGGGTGCCTGATCCTGGCTGGGCTGCTGGGTGGCACAGGGTGGGGATGGGAGCTGGGGTCCACATTTGGTCAGTACAGGTGAGATGGGAGATGTGCTCTGTCCTGGGGTGAAATATCCCAGAAGAGATACCCAGCTCTGGCCCTGTCCCGGTCCTAAGCACAGCCACAGCCCCACTCCAGCTCCTGATTGTACACAACTGGGACCACTGGTATAACCAGACCGGTTATTAAAATGTTGAAATACTTCCACAGTTTTCGGTAAATAGGCACTACCCACTTCTGATGGCCTAGCCTCTCCCCTGGGACTCTCCAGGCCTGTCCACACC
Organism: Daubentonia madagascariensis; assembly: GCA_023783475.1. Classification (NCBI taxonomy): domain Eukaryota; kingdom Metazoa; phylum Chordata; class Mammalia; order Primates; family Daubentoniidae; genus Daubentonia; species Daubentonia madagascariensis. The sequence goes on along the minus strand of JAKFHU010001449.1, from coordinate 2,483,477 downwards.
CCAGTGTGAAAAGATTAACCCTGGTTCAGTAGGGGGCTTCCCTGACCCAGCTCTGGGGGGCACTGTCTATCCTGAGTGGTGGAAGGCCCTGACAATATCAATATTTGCCTGGCTGTGCCCCAATATCAATCCCTTCACCCACAAGTTCAGAGTCCTCAGGGGTACCCATTTCACACAACACCTATGCATCCTCCAAAGCTCTGCCCTAATGCTACTTCCTTCAGGAAGCCCTCCCAGATTCCTTCACCATCCCAAGAGTGAACAGCTTCCTCCCCAGCTAGGGCTCCCTAGTATCTTGGACCATTCAGCACACCTTGCTCTAATCCTTTGCACTCAGGCCCTTCCCACACTAGCGTGTGAGCACCTTGATGCCAGAGACCACCTTCTGCTTATCTTTGTAGCCTCAGTCCCAATGGCCATGCCAAGCGCACAATAACTGCCCAATAAATGTCATGGAGTAGATGAATGATTTGTTTGCTGTGTGATGACTTGTGTTGAAGTGATTACTGGCCACATTTGGTCATGTGCATCTCCCAGGCCATCATTCCCGCAGGAGCCCTGATCACCACCCACATGCAGGAGCCCTGCTGGCTGGGACCCAGCCCAGGCTGGGGGGAGATGAGGACAAGATGTGAGTCCCGAGGGCGCTGGGTCAGCAGGGCCTGTTCTCATGCTCTCTGGCTGAGAAGGAGTGATTCCCCATCTGGCTGGACCAGCTGTGGTGCTGGGACACAAGGACGCAGCAGGAGAGAGGGAGGCTGTAGGCCCGGGGAAGCCCACAGTAACCAGGGAGAAGAACGACAGCCACACAGTGTTATCGTTACAGAACCATTAAATACAACTTATAAACAAGCCAGCGTGGCATTGGGGGGAGAGTGGAGTGGCCACAGAGGTGGGAGGTCAGGGGAGTGCAGTCCGGGCCCGGTCCTGGAGGGGGCTCAGGCTGCTGTCACGGGAGGGGCTGGGCTGGCGCAGGCCTGGCTGCTTGTGGAGGCCTCGTAGCTTCACCAGCAGCTCCTGGATGAAGTCCTGAGGACAGGGTGGCGATGCTGAGGACACCGACACGGGAGCAGCGGGGGCAGCCCCTGCCCCAGCCCAGGCCAGTCCCTCTGCCAGGGGCCCTCCTCCTGCTCCCTGGCGGGGGTTGGAGGTTATAGAGAAGAAAGCAAGGGGCAGAAAGACAGACAGACACGGGAGAAGAGAGCCAAATGGAGAAGGAGACGCAGGGAGAGAAAGAGCGGGGGGGACCAAGGGAAAGAGATATGGAGAGACGGGGCAGACGGGGAGACAGGGAGGGAGAAACGGGGGGAGGCAGAGACCCAGAAACAGAGACTAAGACACAGACACAGAGGGAGAGAGAGACAGAGAGACACTAGAGACAGAGACAGAGGGAGGGAGACACAGGGACAGGGAAAGAAACAGAGACGCAGAGACATGTTTCTCAGGCCAAGAGAGACCAGGAGGGTCCCCAGAGATAGAGGCCTGACACGGCTCCAGGGGAGACAGACACACAGTGACGTTTGTCCCTCAGGCTGCCCAGAGCTGGTTAGAGAAACACGAATATTTTTCCCTTTTAAAGCAGGGAAGGAAGTGGGAGGGCTGGGCCGGTCAGCTTCAGGGCCTGAAGGACGGGGAGGCCCCGTGGGGTGGGCAAGGGAGCCCTGGGGTGCTGGAGGCAGTAGAGCAGGGAGAGACAGAGAGAGGCTGGCCCAAAGACTGGCATCCCGGCCCAAGGACCGAGCACAGCAGAGAGGCAGAAACAGGAGACAGATGGAGGAGCTTCCCAGGGGGAGGGGATAATGGAGCGCCAGCAGCAGATGGGAGGGAGAGGACAGACACACACAGGAGGAAGACAAAGGACACCCTTGGCGACCAGAAAGAGCTGTGAGAGAGACAGGGCTCCCCAGAGTTCCCTCTGCCTGTCCCAGGCATGGCCAGCTTTGTCCCCCTCCCCCATCAGGGTGCAGGGGGCAGAACAGGGCCTGTAATGGGGCAGGGAAAACTCACCTCAGTGGGGTTTGTGCACGACTTCAGGAGTCCCTAAAACCCCCCCCCAAAAAAACAGTAAGTGACTAATACCTACTCCCCTCCAGCCCCTTCCCTCTCCCAAAAAGCCCCAAGGCAGCAAGACAAATGTAAGTCAGACTCCAGGGTGGACTGCCCACCTGGCTTCAAGGGAGGAACACAGCCTGAGGGCCTAAGCTACTGGGGGCAGGGTTAGGTCACTAAATCCAGAGAGGAGGAGGAGGTCACACAGCATAAGCCATAAGAGCAAGGACACAGCAGCCAGACTGCCTGGGCTTGACTCCCAGCTCTGCTTCTTCTGAGCTGAGTGACCCTGGGCAAGTGATTAAACCTCTCTGGGCCTCATTTTCCTCATCTGGAAAATGGAGATAATAAGAGCACCCACTTCTTAGGGTTTGGTGAAGATTAAATGAGTTAATAAGTGAAAAGCAATTGAACCAGTGCCTGGTATATATAGTAAGTGCTCAATAAACATGTTAACTATTGCTATTATTTTAGGGAGGTGCAAAGTAAAGAACTAGGGGGCAGCTTCCCCCCCCCCCACCTACCTGGATTTTCCGGCTTCTCTCGTCTTCACTCTCTAATTCCAATAATTCGTCAATGTTGACCTCATCAGGCATGTCTGCCTCCTAAGGCGAGGAAGGGAGGGCTGGTTAGGGTCCCCTTCACCTCCCTCCCTTGCCTTTGGTCAGGGCTCTGGAGGAGCCCCACCGGCCCCAGGGCCCAGCTGGCGGGTTCTGGAGCAACAAAGTGGCAGTCAGGGACAGCACCACCAAGGCGGGAACATCTGGGTGCTGGGGGGAGGGGTGACAGATGGATTGAGGGAGGCCTGGGGCCCTGTACCATCCCGATGCTGGGCCCATAGGCCCTGGGAGCCTCGGGGCTGGCACGGGTCTCTCCCCTTGGCCCCAGTTCCCACAGAGGAAAACAGGCCTGGCGGAGTCTTGGAATGTCAGTTTCTGGGATTCAGGAGAGGGGCTGGCTTCTGCCCTTTCAAGGAAAAGTCTTAGCACTAGGTGCGGGGGAGGAGTGCCTGGCAGGCTGGAGCCTGCTGGGGTGGCCCCGTCCCCCAGGGCACAGGACAGGAGGGAAGGGCTTGGGCCAGTCCCAGGGCCAAAGTGCAGCCTGGGGAGTCCAGGGGATGACCACCCAGGCCCCCCAAGGTGGGTGGGTGAAATGAGTCATGTGTCCTACTTTGAGTGGCCAAGAAGGGGACGCCTAGTATGTCCTCTAGGGGCAGTGGCCCAAATGCAGGTTGGCTCAGTACCTTGCTGGGGACAGGACCCAGCTGTTGGAGCAAGAGATCCCTGAGGCTACAGATTCTTTCCTCCCCCACCCAAAGTCCTGCTGTCGGCTTCAGGGCTGAGTGATTGGGGGTTCATGAGTGGTGAAGAGGGTTTGGCAAAGGCTTGGAGTGTCTATAAGTGTGTTACACACCTGTGTGAATCTCTGCTCATGGGCCAGAGCCTGATGCCAAGGGTCCAGGGCTGGCTGAGGGTGCAGAGGTACGTGGCATCTATGGTCCTACAAGTGTGAAGTGTGTGGCTCTGGCTTGGGTATGTCTGCTTCGTCGTCATGTGTCCAGGGCTAGCTGTAGTTCCCACTGTCTGGAAATGACCTCATAGAACGCCACCTACCACTAGCAAATGGATTCGTTCACCTGTATGAATGAGCTCACATGCGTGTCTAAGAACAGAGGGACTGCCTATCACTGTGTAGAAGGGATATGACTTCTACCATTGTCGAACTGTGCTAAGGAGGATTTGTGGGACCTCTGTGTCTGGGTGTCTCTGTGTACTGCTATGACCATCAGGTACCTGTGACTGTGTTCGGCAGTACTGTACGTGTGTGTTGTAGAAAGTGTGACTTCAAGCAGAGACTCAAGTGATGAAGTGCCCGGGTCTGTCTGTAGCCTACATGTCAACATACATAGCTGTAGCTTATGCTCTTGTGCGCCCATGGGCAGCTGTAGCTTCCGCCATTGTGTGTCCGTGTGCCTATAGCTCATGCAGTTTTATGTCTGAGTGTATCTATATTCTCTGTTTTGCATCTCTGAGTGGCCGTAGCGTCAGTCATTGTGTTTGTAGGTGGTCATAGTTTTTTCTTTAGGAGATAGTGAATGGTTGTAACTTGAGTCATTTTGTATCCAAGGGTAACTATCACAGCTAGTATTGTCTATATGTCACAACAGCTTGTACCGCTGTATATCTGTGAACAGCTGTAACTTGAGTCATTTCCTGTTCCAGTGTAATTGTAGTGTTGTGTGTCCGCACATGGCTGTGGCCTGTGCTATTGTGTCCGTGGGTGGCTGTGGCTGCAGCATATGTTGATCTGTAAGTGACCACAGCTTGCATCCTTGTGAGTTTGTGTATGGCCTGTTGCTTCTGTCACTGTGTCTGCAAGTGGCAACAGCTTCCGTCACTGTGCACAGATGTGTTTGCTGTTGTTTCCTTTGCTTGCCTCTCCCTGTGGTTGTACCTCCCCTATCACCATGTCTATGTTTGGCCTGAAGACATCCCCCTCCCCCTACTCTTTCTGCAGACATGGCCGCTCTGGCTCTCCAAGTTTTCCTCCTCACCCCCAACATGCTAAACCCCTGGCCCTTCCCAGGTGTTTGGACACATCTCTGGGGACCCAAGTGTGCGTGTGTGTACCTCTCTCTGTCCACAAGCCGAATGCCATTGAGAGCAGACGGCCAGGCTAGTGAGTGCCTGGCCCTGGGGCATGTGTCCTCTTGTGCACACCAGGCTGCATGTGCACCAGCGAGCGTGCATCAAGACCCCAAGGGCGTAGGGTCCTGACACCCGGACTCGGTCTGTCCGGGACCACCCTCCCACGCCCCCCCAAACCCCCACACCCTCCCCCCGCCTCACCCTGCCGCGGTACAGTTCCTCCAAGCGCCCGTCGATCCACTTCTCCACGTCCAGCCGCCGCTGCAGCTCCCGCCGGTCATACTTGACGGTGACACGCGCATGCCGTTTCTGCAGCCCCCCGGGGCTGCCCCCCGGCCCGCGGGCCCGCGACGGAGACTGCAGCTTGCTCAGCACCCTCTTGCCCAGCCGCTGAGCTGCCATCCCGGTGCTGGCCGGCCCCGGCGCCGCGCTGTGCGCCTTCGCCTAGCGCCCGGGGAGCCTCTTACGGGCCGGGGCGGGGCTGGACGGGGGCGGGCGCTCGGGCTCGCCGGGGGGCCGGCCCCGCCCCTCCCTCCCCGGGCCTCAGTTTCCCCGACTGCAGCGCGAGGGCAGGCTTGAAGTCGGCAGTCATGGCCTGTTGAGGTATGGGCAGGGTCCGAGGGTCCCCTGGATCCCGGGGAGGGGCGGGGTCCTGGGACAGACACTCGGGGACGGGACCTGTCTGCGCCCTCTGGCGGCCGCGGGGTACGGTGCAGGAGCCCCCGCGCCGCCTTCGCTGCAAGGGAAGGTCAAACTATAGTACTTCGAGCCATCATTTGTCCATGCGTTCATTCATTCACTCACTCATCCATCCATCCGTTTGTTCATTTATTCATTCATTCTACTCAACAAATAGGCCGGGCGTGGCGGCTCACCCCTGTAATCCTAGCACTTTGGGAGGCCAAGGCGGGAGGACAGCTTGAGGCCAGGAGTTCAAGACCAGCCTGAGCAAGAGTGAGACCCCCGTCTCTACTAAAAATAGAAAAATTAGCCGGGTGTCGTGGCTCGCGCCTGTAGTCCCAGCTACTGGGGAGGCTGAGGCGGGAGGATTGCTCGAGCCCAGGAGTTTTGAGATTGCAGTGAGCTGTGATGACACCACTGCACTCTAGCCAGGTGACAGAGCGAGACCCTGTCACAAAACAAACAAACAAACAAAAACCCACAAATGATTGTCTGCTCTATACCAGGCACTGCTCTAGCACTAGGAATACAGCAGTGAACAAAATAGACAAACCCAGTCCTCATGGAGTTGACACTCTTGTGACAGAAACAGACAAAAAACATATTAATAGTAAGTACTATATAGTTTATTATAGTATGTTAAGTTCTTTGGAGAAATATAAAGCAGAAAAGGAGAAATGGAGTGAGGGTGGAGTTGCAATTTTAGCAAGGGTGACCAGGGAGTTCCTTACTTCAAAACAGTCTTCCCATTTCTAATTATAAGCAGCAAGAATGATACTTTAAAACTTAAATTTGGCCATTCCCCTCCCCCACTTAAAACTGTCTATAATTAGGCAATGATTTCACAGATGTGACACCAAAAGCACACACAACAAAAGAAAAAATAAATAAATTAGACACCATCAAAATTTTAAACTTTTGTGGTTTGAAGGACATCATAAAGAAAGTGAGGGGACAACCCACAGAATGGGAGAAAAAATTTGCAAATCACACATCTCAGAAGGTCCTGGCATCTAAAATAAATAAATTCCTACAACATAACAACAAAAAGACATTTGTCTTTAACTGAATTAAAAATGGGCAAAAGATCTGAATAGACATTTCTTCAAAAACAATATACAAATGGCCAGTGAGCACATACAAAGATGTTCAACATCACTAATCATTAGAGACATGCAAATCAAAACTGCACTGGGGCCAGGCGTGGTGGTGCACGCCTGTAATCCCAGCACTCTGGGAGGATCACTCGAGCCCAGGAGTTTGAGGTTGCAGTGAGCTTTGTGATGCCACTGCACTCTAGCCTAGGTGACAGAGTGAGACCTTAACTCAAAAAAACAGAAACAAAATTTCTACAATCGATTATGGTAATAGTTGCACAACTCTTGGAATACATCACACACCATTAAATTGTACACTTGAAAAGGCTGAATTATATGGTATATTATATCTCAATAAAGGTGTTTCATTAAAAAAAAAAAACAACTACCCGTAGCTCCCCATTGCTCTGAGCCTAAAGGCCAAACCCCTTAGTTTAGCAGTCAAAGCTCTGCCTGGAACAGTCCCATCTCGGAAGCTTGCACTGGTAGTTCCCTCTGCCAGGAAAGCTCTTGCCTAGAATGGTATCAGTAGGATACACTCCTCTATCTCCCTCAAATGTCACCTGTTCAGTGAGGTCTTCCCCAGCCATGCTATTTAACACTGCAACTCTTGTGCCCCTTACCTGGTTCTGTTTTATCCATAACACTTACCAAACAGTATATAATTTACTCATTTAATTTGTCATCTGTTTCCCAACTAGTGGTATACCAAAGGCAGGGTGATAGGAGTGGTTCACCTTGGGTACAGGCAAAAAGGGGGTGCACTGTCTGTAGAGAATTTAAAAATAAAGATAAAACTGACCAAAGTTGCTCTAGTTTTTAATTACACTTTCCACTGACAATTCTAAATCATGTTAGTGATAAAAGAATCCTCCCCCAGAAAAACAAAATCTTTTGTTGGTCTATTTTCTAAATAACTGATGCAATTACTGTTGAGTTAAAATATATATGCAAACTTCAAATTAGATATTTTTATTGCCCTATCTTTTAGTAAACATTATTATTTATATTAGTTTTCTATTGCTGCATAACAAATTAGCACAAACTTAGTTGGCTTCAAACAGCACAAATTTATTATCTCATAGCTCCTGATCCAGTCCAGTCATGGCTTAGCTGGGCCTTCTGCTCCAAGATCTCACCAGGCTGCAATCAGGCATTGGCCAGGGCTGCAGCCTCATCAGAGGCTCAACTGGGGAAAGATCTGCTTCCGACTCCTTGCAGTTGTGGGGATGAGGTTTTCATTTTCTTGCTGGCTGTCAGCCAGGGCTGATCTCAGCTCCTAGAGGCCACCTACAGTTCCTTGCCATGTGGCCCTTTCCATGAGTCCTCTTAAAATGAGTCAGTTTACTTCCTCAAAGACAGCAACACAGAGACTCTCTCTCTTTCTTCAGATTGTAAAAAGTAGTCATATAAGCTAAGGTAATTGTGGGAGTGACATCCCATCTCCTTTGCCATATTGTATTGGTTAGAAGCAAGTCCCGGGGCCTGCTCACACGCAAAGAAAGGGATTATATAGGGTGTGAACATGGGGCTGTCCTAACATCTATTTGCCACAATGTTCTATAGAGAAGTTAACATAGAGAACTCCCAGGTATACAGTTGGCCCCTGACACATGAAGACTCAGCTGCTATATGTATTCCTTTTGAAAATAAATTCATAACAATTTGGAACCATTTGGCCTTGCATTAGGTACAGTTTGAGTCTCTAATCTTTGTGCTTCTACATATTCTTGCATTTAAATAATAGATTAGAAATAAAAATAATAGCACAGTGATCACAAAGATGAAGAAACCATTCTGTCATTCTATGTATTCCTTTGGAATTTTTGTGTTTAAAATTTAAAACAGCAAAACAGTGTGAACTGTGCAAGGTGTAATATTTTTATTTGGTAAGTGCAAATTATTGTTCATACATGAAATATTTTACTGAATTTGAGTGATATCTTTTTTAAAAAAATGTATTTATTTATTTAGAGAAGGGGTCTTGCTATTTTGCCCAGGCTGGAGTACAGTGGCTATTTACAGGCATGATCATAGTGCACTACAGCCTCTAACTCCTGGCCTCAAGTGATCCTTCCACCTCAGCCTCCCTAGTAGCTGGGCCTACAGGTGTGTGCCACTGCACCCAGCTAGTAATATCTTTAAAATTGAAATTTATTCATTTTCAATTGTTTTAAAATAATAATTCTTAAATCATTATTATTGAAAATAATTTTCTGGTAGAGAGGAGGGGGTATTAAAAACAGTATCCACTTCAGGTGTCAAATATGCTATTTCCACCACTCTTCCCAACATTATAAAGCGAGTTCCAACAGGCCAGAAATGTTGCCTTGTTCACTGTTGTATCTTCTCCAGCATCTATTATACAATAGTACCTGGCTCAGGGCAGGTGCTCAATGAAGAATGTGCTGATTGAATGGATGGATGTGTGAATGAATGAATAAATGAATGAAGAGGCCTGTGCCTTCTTCCCAGCCTCGACCACTCACCACATTCCTCTCCATCTTCAAGCTCAAGCCCAGGTTTAGTGGGACTGGGTGGCAGTGAGGGATTCAAGTGCTGGGAGAGAACTTTTGCCTCACACTCAGACTCTCGCCCTTGAGTCCCAGGACCTCACTGCAAGATTAAAGAAGATGACTGGCATAAAACTTTAATTGTTTAAGGTAAATTCCATTTTGATAACTCAGTTAAGCCTCTTCATGTATTATTATGCCAATAGGGAGGCTGAACAGTGGGAGTGGCTCTGGCTCCCAGTCTTGTTGTCTCCGAGACCTTTGCATTTGCTGTCTCTTGGCCCATATCATCCTTTAGAGGTCATTATCAGAGCCACCCCTCACAGGGCCCTCCCTCCACCACCCAGTTCAAATGATCTCTTATTTTCCATCTCAGCCCCCAATTTATTTCCCTCATAGCACTGTTAAAGTGTTTTCAATAAAAATGCATTTATTTTAATTATCCTGTTGGCTGTTCTCTACTCCTATGCTTGCCCCACTCCATCCCCCTTTCGAGAGTCAACTAACTCATAAATTTGCTCTTCCAGGAAGCCCACCCAGATCCCCAAGCTGGGTCAGCTGTCTCTTCTGGGCTTCCTGCCTCTCAAGTCTGATCTCTCCTCCGCCTGTGCTTCCCCATCACAGTCCAGATGCCACTCTATGGCTGCCTGGTGAAGTATTTGCCTCCTTATCTGTACTGGGAACCCCAGAGGCGGGGCCTAGAGCTTGTTTTTCTTTCATGGGTCTATCACCTCCTTCAGGAAGCCCTTCCTGGCCCCTTCCTGGCCCTCGCTCAGGCTAGATAGGGAATCTGTCTGGGCTGCCATCATGGCCTTGTCTTCCACCATCCCAGCCCCTGATCACTTAGCTTGGGCTTTCCCCAACACAGCCTTAATCACTCTGCCCTACGCTTCCGCCATCACTACTCTGGCCTGTCCTGTCTAGTGACACAGGGACCAGTCTGGCGTGGCCACCGTTGGGTCCCAAACACTGTGCCACGGAGCAGGCGCACAGTTAACGTTGAATTTAGGGAGGAATAAATCCTTCACCCTCAAAGGACCGCGGAGGCAACGCAGGCACAAAACCACACGTTTCCAAGAAACGCGTTGTTTGCCGCCCCTCCTCCCACCCTGAGGCCCAGCCCAAGAGGTAAGGCCCTTTGACCGCGTCGCCCAGCCCACAGGCAAGGGTGGCAGAAGCCCCAGCGCTCTGCGGGGGTGCACCCTCACCCTGCCAAGTCCCATTCGGGGCGGAGCCCACGCAAGCCCTGCCTCCTCCCCCAGCGGCAGGGGCGGGTCCAGGTGCGCCAAGGGCCGGGGAGCGGCCGCTCAGGTGCCTGCTCTCTGCGCCTGCGCCCTGCACGCCCCGCCTCGCCAGGTGCGCCCCGCCCCCTGCCTGGCCAGCCACCTTCGGTAGCTGCTTCCAGGCGTCCGCCATTGGCTCTGGCTCCCTCCCGAGCGTTTGTCGGTGTGGCGACGCTCTGAACGGGGGGAGAGTCGCTGAGTGTTGCTGGGGGCAAAAGGGAGAGTGACGAGCGGACTGGAAGCGCTCCGTCGAGCGCGTGGAAGGCAGGGTGTTTGCACACCGAAGGTCCGAGAAAGAGGCTTCCGGAGGCTTCGGCACCTTGCGGACTCTCTGGCAGGGCCCACACCTGAACTCGAGGCCTTCCAGTGCGCGTGCGCAGCAAGGGTCTTCCCGCACCTGCTCGCGAGACCCCAACTGTCGGCGGCTCCAGGCCTAGCGTGGGCGACCTGGTGGAGCGGGTCATGGCGCAGCTGTGTGGGCAGAGGCGGTGCCGGGCGCTCCTCGCCCTGCTGGCATCGCTGCTCCTCTCCGGGGCCGAGGCGGCCGACGGAGAACGTGGCATCCACGGTGAGGGCCCGGCGGGGGTCCTGGGAAGAAAGGATGGTGGAGAGGCTGGAGGCGGGGCGCGAGGGGGCAGGGTCCGGGGGGTAAATTGGTCTGAGCCGGGAGAATTGGCGGGCGGGGGGGGCGGGGGTGGAAATTGGGGGCGACTTGGTGGCGTCCAGGGGGTGTGGTGGAGCCGGTCCTGGGGATTGAACCTTGAGATGAGGTTTGGGAGCCCTTGAGAGTGTGAGGAGGGCAGAGGAGCTAGGGGTAGGAAAGTTTCCTTTGGGTGAGGGAGGAGACTGGGGATATTGACCAAGAAGGAGTGGCACTGGCCCTCCTGTGGCAGGAAGCGGGTAAGGAGCCCGTATTGAAGACCAGCCTCTTCCTGGCAGCATAAAGTTCCACGGCCAAAGAAAACCCAGGAGGCCAGGCCTGAGATGGTGGGGGTTGGATTAGGTGACCTGGTGGCCGTTTTCGCCTCTGGGAGGAAGCCCCCACCCCCACCTCTTTGGAGATTGACATCAACCTCTCCAGGATCTTTTCTAGTTCAGTTGCAGTGGAGTAGGTGCCCAAGAAGGAAGGTGTTTTTCAGTGATATCCTAAGGAAGGAGAAGAAAAGAAGCAAGTGTTGGAGGGGAGGAAATTTTGCCAAGGTGCAAGGGTGAGGGCGCCTTGGTGTAATAGTATTGCCATTGAGCAGCTGGAGTTGGATTCTTTGGATTGGCCCTTAGAGGTTGGTGGTGGATAAGGTGATTTAAAACTCTACACTCTAAGGAAGTTTGGCCTGAAAGGTCTCTTTGAACAAGTGTTGTTATAACCTTAACTGCTTCAGACAAGCACCAGCGGGTTTTGAAAAGAACTCTCTTGAAAGAATTCATTGATTCAGCAAAACTGACTGAGTCCCTGCTCTGTGTCAGGGATGGTGCTGGCACTGGTGAAAACAGTTGCTTCGGACAAGCCAGGTTCCTGCATTCACAGAGCTTATATTCTGGTGGGAGAGACAGAGACAGTGAGTGAACATTTAAATAGGACTTGTCACAGATTAAATTACTAAGAAGTAAATGAACAGGGCGAAGTACACAGGGTGACGAAAGATGACAGGAGTGGCTTCAGCTTAGGTGATCAGGGGAGGTCTCTCTGAGAAGGGTGACATCTGAGCTCTAACATGAAGAGTGAAGAGGTGGCAGCCACACAAAGACCTCAGGGACCCTGTCCAGTTGGAGGTAAGGGAGCACAAAGGCCTTGAGGCCGGAACAAGCTTGGTAGTATTCAAGGAAAAGACAGCCAGTCTGGCTGGAGCGGGAAAGAGGGAGGGGGAAATTGGAGTAGGATATGAGGTGGGAGAAGTAGGCTGGAGCCACATGGCCTAGGGCTTTATAGGCCAGCATACTGGGTGAAAAAAGAGAGAAAGCAGGATGTGTGTGCATGCCACGTCATCACCTGTGGTAACTTCTGGTTAATTTCCCTATGCTTGAGGCAGGAAAAAAAATGAGTTGGTGGGGAGAGGCTCAGCTCTAGGGGAGCAGGAATCAGGACCGCAGATGGTGACCATTCTTGCAATCTGAACCAGAATTTGGCGGCTCTTTTGGGCTTTTTCAAATGAAGTAATTATGTTAAGATGTACCGTCCAGTTTCCTGGCCTCTGATGCATCTAGTGCTTACTCTGAGCTCGGATGTGTCCTTTAATCCTTGAAACAGCCCGGTGTGGTGGTGAAGTTACAGGCCTTGTCTAAGGTCACACGACGGTAGTATTTGACAAAGCCAGGCCTGACTGCAGAGGCCTTCTCTGTTCAGAGTGGCCTTTCTGACTGCTATAGCTGGCTGGACCTACTGACCTTTCAGAAGTACTAGTGTCTGGCTGGGTGAACCAATGCCCTCACTTATCTGAAGTTCTGTTTGTTTGAAAGCTTGAACAGCTTATTCTAAGGCAGGAGGCAGTTTTGATTTCTTTCCCCCCTCTTTTCCGATTGCTTTGGTTTTCTCAGGAAGCGAGGTCATCCGCTAAGAGTGAGGTGTTTCTCCGGCCACGTGCAGCTGCACCGGTGCTGCCAGATGAGTGTTGAGAGGGGGAAGTGGTAGAGAATGTGTGTGAGGGAGTGGTTATAATGGTTGGTCAAGGAATTTAATTAGTGTGAAGACATGAGGGGGCTGAGGGACTGTGGAAAGGTGGTGGGGCCAACATATTGTTGGAGTTGAGGTTTTGGAGAGAATGAACTAGAAAGATAGGATGCAATGGGCAGTGCATGAGATGCATGAAATTGAGATTCTGAAGAAGTTGCACTTATTGAGACAAGTTTTAGGGGTGACCAGGAGAGGGAGGGGTTGGGAGGAGGACAGGATCATCACTGGAGGAGATGTCAGGAAACCGGCAGGCTATGGAAATCACCAGGAATGACACTAAGAGCAGCATGAGAGGAAATTATGGAGAAGAGAAGAGGAGGGATCCTGGTCAGCAGATGACACACAAGGTGGGGTGGTGAACGATCTACTCTGATGACGAGATTCGAGATTTGCAGCTGGGGAGCTTTGGGGGAGAAGAGTTGAAGCACCTCCAAGGAGCAAGGAGACCTACTCACTTGGAAGGGCCACAGAAGGCATGTCCTCAGGGAGAGCCAGATTCCGGTTAGAGTAAGAAGGTGGCAAAAATGTTCAGGGCCCAGGAGTTTGGGGAGGGGAGATGGGGACAAAACAGGCTGTGTGGGGCTAAGGGTTAACGCAGGAGTCTGGAGCTTAGTGATAAGCATCGTGTAGTGCTGGTGAAGCTCTGAGTGGTGGGGGGGCAGGTAGGAAGGGGTGTGGTGGATGTGCTGACACTTGGAGGCTTGGCAAAGTGTCCTGACTCCAAACCTCTGCAGACAGGGGTGAGGGAAAGCTGATCTTTCACCAGGTGAGAATTCCAGTGTGCGGTGGAAAGCATGCAGAGGTTATAAACTGACCACGCCCAGGAAGCCTCACACAGCTTTTGTGTGACTTGTACAGTTTCCAGAATTGGAAATTTTTTGTGTAAAAGTTTGGGCCGGGTGTGGTGACTTATGCCTGTAATACTAGCACTTTGGGAGGCCAAGGCGGGAGGCCAGGAGTTTGAGACCAGCCTGAGCAACATAGCGAGAGCCTTTCTCTAGAAAAAATTTAAAAATTAGCTAGGCACGGTGGTGCACACCTATACTCCCAGCTGCCAGCTCCTCGGGAGGCTGAGGCGTGAGGATCGCATGAGCCCAGGAGTTTGAGGCTGCAGTGGGCTTTGATGATGCCACTACACTCTAGCTCTCCAGCCCAGCTGACAGAGCAGGATCCTGTCTCAAAAAAAAAAAAAAAAAAAAAAAATTGGTTTTTGTCTTTGCCTGAAAAAGGTAAAGAAATGATGGAACCAGACCAGAACCCAGGTCTGTGTTCCCACCTGGCACTCGTGGGCTGGAGCTTAGTGCCTCTTTGGGGCAGAATATATACTACCCCTCTGCCCTTCCCCCATCTATGTTCACTTAGCCGGCGTCATTTCAGTGGACTGCTGGCCCTCCATCTCTGTAGGCCTTTGGGTTGTGACCCCCACCTTAACAATGTACTCTAGTAATAGGAGGTAGGCAACAGCTAACAGTTCTTTATAAATTGTACAGTACAGTGAGTGTGTGTCTATGTGTACTATGGCTGTTAGGGAAAAACCCTTTATCAGTTCTTTTTCCCTTTTCCCCAGGTGATAAATCCCTGGTATTTGGAGGGTCCTGAGATATGTAATTTAGATCAATACAAGGCCAGATAATGTATTTCCTCTTCAGAATAGAACCCTGAAAATTCCTTTAGGAGTGGTCAGTTAAGTGCAGTTCTTGCCAATAACTTTGTGCCCGGCCTTAGGCATCAGAACTTGTGTTAATGGTTAATTGGCTCATGATCCTTTGTTAATTGTTCTTGGGTATTTCCACTGGAGAGAGCACAGTAACATTCATTTGAGAGCCTTTCAGTTTCCATTGGCCTCTTGGGTTAATTACAGCTTCCCCAGAACCTTAACTAAAAGGCGAACTTTCCAGCAGATCTCCAATGAACATGTTATTAGTCACCATTCTTTCTTTCCCTTCCTCCTCACCTCAGCGGATGATTGTGACCCTGGTGGTCAAAGATAAGATGACAGATAAGAGCTAAAGTGCAGCTGTTGTTGGTGATCAGCTGGGGCTTCTCCAAAGTAGCCTCTTACATTATTCTTGTCCTCCATAGAAGAGGTGTTTGTCCTGCTTGCAGGCAAGGCAGTTTGAAATATTGATTTAGTCAACAAATATTTATTGAGCACCTACCAAGTGCCAGGAACCGTTTCCAGCTCTCAAAATAGAGCACCGAACAAAATAGCCCTCATCCATGGTAGTTGTGTTGTAATGAGAGGAAGACAATACGGTAAAGGAACAGTTGAAGCTAGGTCTGGTGATGCGTGCTGCGAAGAAAAGCACGGCGTGGGTAGGTGTGCTTAGTACTGGACGCGTGGGTTTTTGAGGCTCAGGTGGTAACCGTTGAGGGCCTTGCCTTTAGGTCCACCAAGGGAGAGAAGGCACCAGAAACATTCCTTTGCCCTGGTCACCATTTGAGCACTCAGCCTGTGATGGAGAAGGCAAACAGCTCCCCTTTCAGCCTCCCCCACCTGTTTCTCATTTTACCTATCACCAGAGTCATCTGCAACACTCAGGCTTGTCTTAAGATAGTAGACCAGGCAGTCGGGGCTTGTGTTTGCCATGTCCTGAAGCTGACAGGGGAGGCCGAATGAGGGAGGATTAGCCTGTGACTCATGTGAGGGGGAGAGAGCCCTGCAGGGGTCACACTGAAATGACTTCCATAACCCAAAGAGGCCTTGGCCCACTGGGCACATGACTAATGCAAAATCACAGGTGATGATCACAGGTGACGCCAGAAGCATTAGAGATTGGATTATGGATGTTGTTGGAGGATCCTGTTACAAATGTCATTTCATGGGTTGTTTCTGACAAGATCTTTTTGAAAACTCCCTGTGAAGAAATGGTGGAACATGGATGCTGAGGCCCAAGAACTTTGGAGGGGGACTGTAATGAAAAAAATGTTGAGAGACACCGTTTTAGGTAGAGGCTCCAATAGCTTTCATCAGTTCTGAAAATGATCCTTGATTCGCAAAAGGTTAAGGATGCCTGAATGTGACTTGACAGCAGGCAGTTCTGTGAAAGACTTTGAAACTGCTTGTTTCCTCCCACATATTCAGATAGGCTGTTCAGGTTCTCATTATGCATTGAGCCAACAGTAGAATTTATAGTCCTGTTTTAGTGATGAATGTGAAGTGACAGTGGATAGGAGTGGTGGTTTGCATTGTGCTGATAGTGTATGAAATGTAAACCTTTATATCTAAATATTTTATATCTGAAATGCCAAGATTTTATATCTAAAACACCAAGATTTTATGAGCCTTATAATTTAAGTTGGATTTGTCATTGTAAATGTTCTTTCCTCATAAATACCTAAGGGTTCAAGTTTCTCAATTACTTGTCCTAATAATGACAACTTCCAGACACCCAAACCTAGAGGAGATGGGTAATTAATAACTTTCTATACTGGAAACAGAAGTACTCAAATATGTAGAATATATCCAGCTAACCAAGGTAGGTGGATTTATAGATCACCTTAAAGTAAAGTTGATTATAAAATAAATATCAACTTTGGAATTTGGCTTTATAGAATTAAAACAGCCTTGAATCCCCTCTGGTATTCAGTACCTCTTCACTCACACAAAACTTTTTAAGATGTTCTCATTCCTTGGGGAAAAGATAACTGAAGTGCAAATGAGTATCCAAAGCATAGTGTTTCTTTTTTTCCCTCAGACTTTCTGCCTCTGAACTCATCATCTCATGATCATGTATCGTGGCAGGACTTTGATCTGTGTGATGGTTTGCCATTGTCGTACTCTAGGTGAAGATACGGATCAAGTCACTTGAGGCCTTGCAAATGGTCGCACAGCAGAAAAACAGAGGAGAGGAGTGAAGGTTGAGCTGGTTGTATCATCTGTTTGGCTTGTGGTTGTACTTTTGGCTTTCTGTATATCCTTTGCCCCTGTATCCTATCAGTCATCACGTTTGGTAGGACTTCTTTCCCAGACAAGCGATTGTCAAGATAGTCTCAAGATTCATGGTGCATTGCACAGCAGGAAACTAAGACTGGAGGGAGGTCACAAAAGGGGACTTTTTGCTAACAAACTTGCCAAAAAAAAATTATACTAACTTGATCCAGACAGGTATAAATCACATGCAGACAGACCTTCACATCAACTTGGGCTGAGTTATATTTATAATGTCCTCAAGATAATTGTCTTGCTAACGTTCCCAGCCTTTCACCTTAACCCAAAGGGACATGCTGGTTTCATAATCAGGGCTTTGCCTTATCTTCCTAAGCCTCTAGTCTGCATGGTTTTTTTAGTTAGCCAGACCTAAATCAGAGAATATGGGGCTTGTTGAATCAAAGAATATGGAGTTTATTCATTTTTGTTTGGAGTGTTATTATTGCATGTTATGAATGAGGAAATAAACACAGGGAGGTTAGGAAAACTGCCCCAGGTAACACAGCTAGCTAAGAGGCAATAGGCAGCCAGGGATTCCTACACTCATAGGTCCTTTGCTGGAACAACTTCCCAAGTCGTAGGCTCTCTTCCTCCAGTCTGGCAAGTGATTCTTCCTTACTGTGTCACTCCTCTATACCAAAGTCTTTGTGCCTACATGGCTTATAAGCCCTTTGAGTTTAGGGTGTGATTGTAATATTTTACCTTGTGTAATTTTTTCTATCCAAGTGAGTCTTGTGGCACCAACTTAATTGCCAACCCCTGGAGGGCAAGGACCACATCTCCAGTCAGTGGGCACAGTTTGTGCTGGATGGTTCCCATTTATGCCACCATATGTCCCATAGTAACTGTTGAGAACACCCCCTTCCATTCTGAAAAGTGTCTGGGTCCAAATGATAAATTATGTGGTCACCCTACGTATGTATACTACCTGTTCACCAAACACTTTTTACTTATTATTTGCTCAAGATACTAAGGGATGTAGTGCATTTGATTTTATTACCATATAGATTAATTTTTTTTGAGATGGGGATCTTGCTGTGTTGCCCAGGCTGGCCTCAAACTCCTGGGCTCAAGCTATCCTCCCCCTGCCCCAGCCTCCGAAATAGCTGAAACTACAGGCATGTGCCACCATGCCCAGCTTGAAATTAATCTTTTAACTGAAAAATGTAAGCAAATGAAAAGGACCATAATCTACTACCCAAATAAAACCACTGTTGACTCTTAAAAAAAATAAAAGTAATACATTCACAAGATTAGAATAGTGAAACTACTAAATGATACAGATGAAAAAGAAAAACTGCCGTGCATGTGTGGGGTCAATGAGGAAATGGGAGATCTCTGTACGTTCCTGTTAATTTTGTTGTGAACCTAGAACTGCTCTAAAAAATTTTTTTTCCCTGCCTACCGCCTAAAAATTTTTTTTTAAGGAAAAAGAAAAACTCTCTCCCTCCTCTAGTTCTTTTCCCTAAAGGTAGATTCATATATGTGGCTAAATTAAAAGTTTAAAAAAGAAATCAAAATATATATAAACCATTTTTTTGCTTTTTTCCTCTCATAGTCTTAGACATTTTTCTATACTGGCACGTACACATTTGTGTATTTTTAACAGTTCTGCATATTTCCTTGTGTGGATGTCTCATAAGTTAACTTAGCCAGCATAAACAAGATATTTTGGTGGTGAATTTTTAGCTGTTGTAGGTCTGTGAACACCAAGCATTTTGTAGATGTGGCAATAGTTGATCCTGTTCTTCAAAACTCTTTATTAAATGACTCTTCAGAGCTTTCTCTGCTTTTTGATACTGAGGAGTGCTGTAGCCTATTCTCCTTTTCTGTGTAAAATATGATTTTCAAATGTCTAGGGATTATTGTAGTAAATAATTTCCCCTTGGCCATTATCCTTAGAATTCCAAGTGGCTTTAATGAAAAGAGTAGAGTTGTTTTTAGCAATGGAAAGGTAGGCTGCAGTGTTTTGGGCAAAGGATAAACCTGAGGAATGTGTGGTCAGGGTCATTATAAGGAAAGTGAACCCTAGGAGTCTGTGTGGTAGGTTCTGACCACACAGTTGAGACTTGATGAGTTCTGGGGTGGTGGGGGTGGAAAATCTGAACAGCATGTTTTTAATAAACATTCTCTAAAGAAGAAATTGGCAAGCTGTAGCTCGCATTGCCGCCAGCATACAGTCTGTGAGCTGTGTATGGTTTTTATGTTTTTTTAATGGTTGGAGAAAAACAAAATATTTTGTGACATGTGAAAACTATATGAATTAAATTTTAGTGTCCATAAATAAAATTTTATTGAAACACAGCCACGGTTATTCACTTACATATTGTCTATGGCAGCTTTTATGCTGCGATGACAGAGTAGTTGCAACAGAGACCAGGTGAACCACAAAGCCTAAAATAAATGTTTTCTACATGCACGAATTTCAGTTACCTCAGTTTCATTAAATAACTTCAGGCCCCCAACAGCACAGTTCAAATTTCAATTACCACGATATATTAACCGTGGGTACTTGGGTAAAGTACAAGTTTCAACTACTAGCTCTTCAGCCCGCATAATCGCTATGTGAATTACACATGTCTGGTGCTAGGAGTCTCATAGTGCTTGGTCACTGCACATCTGTCACTCAGCTCACACAGCATAGCATGTAGTTGTTTGCCTCCTTGTTTCCCAGTGATAAACATCTGTGTCAGTTCACAAAAATGGATAATAGAGAGAACTGGCCAAAAAAGACAAAAATGCAGCAAAGAGGAAAAGTGGTCCCCTATTGAAAGTAGAAGGAGGCGTGTGAGAGAGTCTCTGGATGTGCAGCCAGAGGAGCTCAGCACAGGCCCGCTTAGCCACAGAAATGAGGAAGGCACTTGTGACTTTCTGGGCTATGGCCCACAGGAAGCGATGCTGGCAAAAGCCTCGTTAGTGAAGCAGCTCTCAGAACAATTTCATGACGTTGAAAGAGCAAAGGATAAAACGTCGGAAGCTGATCCAAATCTAGAAAAGGGTTTAGCAATTGCTAGCAAAGGCATGGAAACGATGCTTGCTCCACATCCTAAGTTATATGATGGGAAGAATACCACAGCAGTGTTCAAACTACTCTTGGTAATTTTTTGGCAAAGAAATTAAACATTTTTGCCGGGCACGGTGGCTCATGCCTGTAATCACAACAACTAGGGAGGCTGAGGCAGGAGGATTGCTTGAGACCAGGAGTTTGAGGCCAGGCTGGGCAACATAGCAAGATCCCATCTTTAAAAAAATAAAATAAAATAAAATTAGCCGATGTGGTGGCCCACGCCTGTAGTCCCAGCTACTCAGGAGGCTGAGGCAGGAGGATCACTTGAGCCCAGGAGTTCGAGGGTGTAGTGAGCTATGATCACTCCGCTGCACTCGGTTTGGGTGACAGAGTGAGACCCTATCTCTTAAAAAAAAAAAACAACAGTCATTTTGCTATTTTTTCATTATTCTATGCATCTATAACCGAGTTTTTAATGTTTTGACAAAAATTGTTAAAGGTCATGGAGCAGTCATCATTTTTCCCATAGATTATCAGATTGCTTTGTGTGATCCCATGCTGTCATGCAAGGTGACTACTGCCTGTGTTTACTATTTGGCCTCTTGTAGAAAAAGTTTGCTGACCCTTGCTCTAGAGAAAACAGATGGGGGGTGGGGAGGAGGAGAAAGAGGAGGAACATTTCCTGAGTGGCTTTGGGCTTGTGAGATGACCCAGGGCTTTCCTGTCATGCATACCGTGCGGCAAGAAGACCATGTGCTTCAGTTTATAGTGCCCATGGGAAGAAAAACTGTCGAAGACTGTAACCCTAGGAAAGTTATTTGTGCTCGTTTTAAAAGTAAGCTTACTCTGAATGGATATAAAAACACAAATAAAAGAAAACACCAAGTTCAAGATGGTTAATTTAGGGGAGAGAGAGCAGGTAGGATTGAAGTGAGTGATACACAAGGGGTTTCAGCTCTATCCATAATATTTTAGTCCTTGAAAATGTTAGAATTCCATAAAGCTGAGAAGTGGATGTACCAGTGTTACCGTATTTTTAGTACTTTTCAGCGTATTTGAAAAATTCCATTAAAGTGAACTTTGCAAAGTAGGCACAGCTGCGATTGTGTGTTTTTGAAAAATGATTAGGTATTATCTTAAGCTGATAAAATTAAATTAGATTGGTAGTACCTGGGAGCCAAAAATTCTGTAATGTACTTGTCAGAAGGTGACAGTGTATCTGTCCAGCTGACTCCATAGAGTGAAGTTGTCTGAGCCATTGGCTGGTTGTCTTGGCTAAAGCTTTAGTGACTTAAGAACCAGAGAAACCTGTTTTCCAGGACATTGTTCACAAAGACCAGTCTGTTTTGCAGTTTTGAAATAGCTAATGTTCAGAACGCCTGCCAGGATTTTGTAAGTCAGGTTCATATATTTCAGATAACGTGTGATTTTAACCATTTCTGATGCTTTTCCAAAAGAATATTACCCTTTCCTAAAGTCAGGAATTCCATTTTTCACTTGTGTATTCTGAAGCTTACAAGCTTCAAAGCATCCAAATTTGGTACCCTTCAGCATTTTCCTGTTTTTCTATCTGCATTTTGAAAACATACAGGGTGTACTTAATTTTGCACTAGCATTTGTGAGCGTACAAATAGGACTTCAGACATGTTTTTCATGATTGCTTTCCAATGTTATTCTAAGACCAATACATCATTTTGTCGTTTCTTAATAATATAATAATAGAATTGTTCATTAAGGAATAACTTTCTGAAAAACATGTCTGACCAGATCCCCCTCAGCCTTGGCCAGTTCCTTTGGTATGGTGCTGTCCATGACCCTGTCATTGAGTGTGACTGAGAACAGAGGCCTGGCCTTGGTGAGCCCTTAGATTGTGATAAAGGCCCTGAGGAATGTTTTGACTTTTAGGCAACTTCAGTTCTGTGTTTTTCCTACTGCCTGTTGATATAGTGGCTTTTTCTTTCTGTCGGTCTGAGGGGTCATATTAGTGCCTGGGCTCTCTACTCAGAGCACTGTGAACTCAAATTTCAGCTCTGCTGCTTGCCTAGATTTAACCACCTTGGTGTCCTTGTTTGTAAAGTGGGGATGTTACTACATGATTCACAGTTTTATTGTGACCATTAGAAGTAGTGTACATAATGTCCCTGATATAGTGGCTTGGCAAAGGTAATAAATGAGGTGTCAAAAAATATGTAATGCTCTGCATTGTGGTTCATTTTGATTTTAATCTAAATCTGCCATAGTACTTTAATTTTAAAAATTATTTTTATTTATTTTTATTAGAGGCGGGGTCTCACTCTGTCGCCCAGACTGGTGTGCAGTGGCACAGTCATAGCTCCTTGCAGCCTTGAACTCCTGGGTTCAAGTGATCCTCCTGTCTCAGCCTCCCTAGTAGCTGGGACTACAGGTATGCACTGCCACGCCTGGCTAATTTTGTTTTGTTTATTTATTTATTTTTTTTGGTAGAGACAGGGTCTTACTATGTTGCTCAGGCTGGTCTCCTGCAATCCTCCTGCCTCAGTCTCCCAAAGTGCTGGGATTACAGGCATGAGCCAGCATGCCCAGCAAAAAAAAAATTTTTTAAAGGAAGATGACAAATCATGGAAGCTACCTTAAACACCAAAGTATTTTTGGCTTTTTACAAAAGCTTTTGGAAGAACAATGAAAGATAAAATGCATTGGTGTCATTTATGATGGAAGTGTTTGTATGGCCTGTGTTCCTTGAAGGAACACTGCCTCTTAAAACAACAAACTAAAACAAAATATTTTTTCATGACCTCAGTTCTCTCAGGCCAAGAGAGTAAAATTTACATCATAGATTCTTAAAAACAATTTAGTTAGTAAAAGCATGTGGTAAAATGAGACTTGTCTCCATTTGACGAGGAGCTTCTTTCCATACTCACAAAAAGGAATCTGTTTTAACACGTAGTAAGGACATGGCTAAATTTAGTCTTAATTGGACCTAGCCAATTAATGGGATACCTGGAACTCTTTAATGAAATTTGAGTAAAAAGATTAGTCTTTTTTTATTATAAAAATTTTCACATATACACGAAGTGGTGAAAACAGTCTTTCCAGATATACTGTATTTTTAGTCCACGTTTTCTCTTAATAAAGAGACATTTCTAAATTCCACTGGGACAGCAGTGAGAGTCCTCCCTTTCCTTCTTACTTTACCCGAGAAAATAAGGCTGCTTTCTGCAACTTACACTATTAAGTCCACATGTGATAATCCAGAGCAGATGTGAGCAGCTGTCTAGACCCAGAATGGCTTCCCAGGCCCAAAAGACTTGTAACGAAGGTACCAGCACGTCTACAGAAAGAGCATTGCAGTCCAGAAGAGGCACTGGTCAGCAGTGGCAGCCAGGAAGGGAAGCGTGTCAGAGGCAGACCTTGACTTTGCTCTGGAATTTTTGTCCTGAGCTGTCTACCATGAGTGTCTGATCTGCCTGATAGATCCTGAAGGAGAGAATGTTCATGCAGGACTAGGAATCATACAGTAAACTTTCCTTATTCTGACTCCAAGCAGCCTGCTGCGTTTCAGCTGGCTTTGCAGGGTGGTATGCTGCTTACCATAAATATCCAATCAGCTTGACAATTGATTTTCTTATTGTAAATTGATCACCTGGCGCTCTTCTGGCTTCATGTGTCGTCTTGTGTGCTTTGTAGCTTAGATCAGCATGCCTGTGTCTCAGCCGCGCCGGGGGCACTGGTGGCAGTGTGTGGAGTGTGTCTGAGCCAGATTCTGGGCAGAGTTGAATTCACCGAGGTGACTGCCCTAGATGGTTTTTCCCTCTCCCTCCTTCCACACTCTCAGGCTCCCATACCTGGCACGTAGCACGCATCTGGCAGCCTGCTTATAAACAGCCACCGAATGCCTGCCATTCTGCTGCAGTCACCCTGCTTCATTCCCTGGCACAGTGTTTGGTGCTTCCTGCCAGGCCGCCTTGAGTTTTGCTGGCCCCTCCCGCAGGTTTTTGGTTTTTGTTTTTTGTTTTAATTGAGATATAATTCACATGCCATACAATTCAACCACTTAAGGTACACAATTCCTCAAGTTTTTTTATTAAAAAGGCTGTACCTGAAACCACTCAGGAAGCAAGGACACAAAGCAGTCGGGGTGACTGCCAGGGTCGTCAGTGTGGCAGAGCATCCAATAGGCTGTTGATGTCTCTGTAGCAGTTGGGTGCTCCCCACCTTGATGATGTTTTCAGGTTTGGATCATAACTGGATCCTGTGTGGGTCCTCTAAATATTGTCTTTGGTGGCAGTGCTGCCTGTAGCATTTGACAGCCGTGTGGGTTGGGCAGAGTCATACAGCAGAGTACTCCACTGTGTTTTCCCTGGGCCTTGATTGTGTATGTGTTGTGACCTTTGGCATATTGTCAAAAGAACCTGCTCCAGGTGTACACCCAGCTGGTTCTGGCTGGTGTGTTATGGACAAAAGGTGCCCCTTATTTATAAAAAAGGTTTACATACCATAAAATCACTCGTTTTAAGTATATGGTCTTAGGATTTTTGGTACATTTTACAGAGCTGTGCAGCTACCACCACAATCCAATTTTAGAACATTTTCATCATCCCCTACAGATCCCTGTACCCTTCCCATTCCCACCCCCAGCACCAGGCAACCACGGGTCTACTTCTTGTCTCTATTGATTTGCCTTTTATGGACATGTTGTATGATTTCATTCATCTGAAATGTCCAGATAAGGTGCTTTTTAACTGGTGATTTAATTGTTGGTTGCTTTCAAATGATAGAGAATTTCTTGCACCAGAATGTGCTTTTTCTGCTGTGCTAGTTACCTGTGATTTATTGGTGTGTGTGGGAGTTCCTGGTGTGTGTGCGTGTGTTTTGCATAGTAGCAACCTTTTTGTCCATAGATTGGTGTTTTGTGGAACATCTGGTTTCATGTCCATCGCTGTGACATACTTTGGGAGACACAACAGAAGCACAAATCCTACCCTCTGTGCTTTCGAAGATTATCCTCAGGTGGTGAAGTAAACCTAACAAACGTGAAAACAGCTAGAAAGGAGTAAATGACAACACCCAAGCAAGCGGTCGGCTCTGGGGTGCTTTTATTTGAGACATGTTTATTGAGCACCCTGTGCCAGCCCTGAGCAGGTTGAAATGCCCTTGTGCTGAGCAGGCAGAGATGGGTGGAGGCCAGGGTGGGGGGTGGGGTGACACGGTGGTACAGGAGCAGACAGGGAAACAAATGGGTTATTCCCTTTTCAAGTTGCGTTCAATCCTTCTGAGTCCTCCAGGAGAAAGGCTCCTTTAGGTGCTGCTGATACTTCTATGACTTGTTTATCTCTCCTTTTTTATTTTTTTAATTTTTATTTATTTATTTATTTTTGAGACAGAGTCTCACTCTGTCACCTGGGCTAGAGTGCCATGGCGTCAGCCTAGCTCACAGCAACCTCAAACTCTGGGGCTCAAGTGATCCTTCTGCCTCAGCCTCCCGAGTAGCTGGGACTACAGGCACGTACCACCATGCCCGGCTAATTTTTCTATTTTTAGTAGAGATGATGTCTTGCTCTTGCTCAGGCCGGTCTTGAACTCCTGAGCTCAAGTGATCCTCCTGCATTGGCCTCCCAGAGTGCCAGGATTACAGGCGTGAGCCACCGCACCCAGCCGTTTTTTTGCCTTTAAAAGTCACGTTTCTATACTGGATGTGAGGGTCTTTGATAATGGTGGCAGGGACAGGATCAACATACAACTGAAACACAGTTCAGTGGGTGGGTGGTGTCTTTGCTGTGAGATGATGTGTTTCTTTCCTGTACAAGGAAGGAAGTGCTAAGTAGGCCTGTTGGCACCCCAGGCTTTGGAAACAGCTCTCTGAGGAACTGTGCTGGCAGTTTAGGCTCTGGTTCTCCTCTTGGGGATCTGGAATATTGTTGGCCACCTCCTACAGGTATGTGTTTGTCATGTCCTTTGTTGCAGGATTGCCCTGCCAAGCTAACTGGGTTCTGCTTTGCGTTTCAGACTTTTGCCTAGTTTCAAAGGTGGTGGGGAGATGCCGGGCCTCCATTCCTAGGTGGTGGTACAATGTCACCGATGGATCCTGCCAGCAGTTTGTGTATGGAGGCTGTGAGGGAAATGGCAACAATTACCAGAGCAAAGAGGAATGTCTTGGGAAGTGTGCTGGTGTCACAGGTAAGACAGTGGTAGTGAGGAAATTTTACTGTTGAGGGAAAATCTATTAACTGAGATGTGGATGCCTTTTGCTCTTCGCTAGTTCTTCACAGCAGAATCTGGGAGATGTTTTAAAAAGCTGAAGAATCAGGTACAGTGTGAAGGTCCCAGCGGCCGTACAGTGGTTTCACAGTGGTACCCTCCCATCTCCTCTCCCAGAAAGGGGGGCTAGGCCGCAGGGTGGAGCTGGGGGGCAGCGTGACCTGGCCTCTACCCACTTCCCTTCTCCCACTTCTGAGTGCAAGTTCCACACCAGACCAAGCAGAGGAGGAAGTGGCCTTCCCTTCTCGAGCAGAGGCCTCTTGATCCACTCAGACAAGGCTGGCCCCTTGTTCCCCAGGCATTTGGGTTATTTTTACTTCTGGGACAAATGACTTGAATAGCTCACCCAGCCGAGTTACAGGTCAAGTTAAAACAAACATATGTCCTGGAATCCATCCTTATCGGCCTCACCTGCGAGGGGTTCTGTGGGATCGAGGTAATGTTGACCCTGACAGCCTCACAGTTTAAATAAAAACACAGCTCCCAGCCAAGCTGTGAAGGACTCCTTGAGAGCTGATGGCAGTGAGACATTGCCCTCTGGGGCTGATCCACCCCAGGTGTTCCAGAGACCTGAGGGATTGGCTGTCCAAATCCTTTTTTAAAGATTTTCAGTGGCGTCCTCCCTAACATTAGCACATGACTCCATACATCTTTTCTTGATGACTTGGCGTTGACACTCTGACTCTAAATGATGGTTCTGTGTGGGGATGATGTGCTGGCGCCCCACTGGCTTCCATCACTCTCGGCTTCAAGCTATGCGTTCCGAGATCAGATAAACTTATGAAAGTTGTGTGTAAAGAGGGAAAAACAACAGTGGCCTTGGCTGTGACCTCAGGTTTAAAACATAGTGCATAAGCACACAAACCTGGCAGTGATTGAGTGCCGTGAGGAGCATTTTATTGATGTCTCTGTGCCTGGTGCCCAGCAGGGTGATTAGAGAGCCAGGTGCCTGGGTGTTGTTTCTGGATCATGCAGGCTGTCCCTCACCTTTTCAGAGGTAACTGGCAACCTCACCAGATGGTGACTGAGGAAAATATCGTTTATTGTATTTGTGTTTTTCCATCCAGCTATGCTTTGGTGTGAAATCATAGGGGGAAATATTTTCTGCTACCTTTTCTGTGCCATCCCAGTCAAGAGTTGACTGTAGCAAATGTACCTGCCTGGTTACTGCTTATCTCCCCAGGAAGAGAGTTAAGGTGTTGAGAACACTTAGGCAGTGGGCATTAAGACAGCATGTTGCTATGGGGGACAGGGGTTGTTGTGTTTTGTGGGGAGAAGGCAGGTTAGCTGTCTCCCTGGAGGTGGTCCAGAGTCTGGCCCCCATCTTGAAGGCCCAGAAAGCTCATTTGTTGGCATCTGGTTGTGAACCCAGCGTGTCTGTCGAGGCGCTCTTGTGTGAGTCTGTAAAGAGAGCTAAAACCTGCCAGAGCAGCGAGTGCATGGAGTCCTTTGCCAGCGTATTCTCTTCCAGGCAGGCAAGCTCTGTGGGAAGCCAAATGAGACTGTAAGAATACCAGTTTATTAATTTATAATGAGAACCAGAACCACCCAGGGGACCAGACTTGTCTTTGTGCCTGCGCCTTTAGTCCACATAGGCAAATGTCTCAGCCAAATTGCTGGAAGATCGCTGGGTGAGGAGAGGCGGAATGAGGGAGCTGGTCGGTGAGGTGACTGTTTAGTGGCATCAGGGGAGCTGGGGATCAGCTGGCCTCTCCGCCCACCCCGTAACTTGTGGGGAGGAGAAGTATACATAGCATAAAATTTATCATTTTTACCATTTTTAAGTGTATAGTTCAGTGGTATTGAGTACATTTACACTGTTGTGTACCCTCTTAACTTTTTAACTCTTTAGATGAGTTGATACAGTTAAAGAGATTATTTGGCCCTGGAAGCTGTTCTGCCTTTTTATAGTCACTTTTGCATGTCTTTGCTCTGATTCCCTGCAAGTTGATCTTAAAGTTTAATCCTCAGAGGACAATCTTGGTTCCTTATTTCCAAGTTGTGGCAGGCTTGTTGTGGTTTAGCGTGCAGTGCACATTGAAGGTCCCACATAAAAGAGAAATGTGAGTTGCTGTGAGAGGCACACAGGACAGACTCAGACATGGCTCAGTTTTTTTACACCAGGCAGTCTTAGAGATGTACTTTCTCACTGTGTTGTTTATTTGTCCCCTTGCAGAGAATTCCATTGATGATTTGGCCACCAGCAGGAATGGAGCAGATTCCTCTGTCCCAAGTGGTACGTTCTTAAAAAGACCCAGGATGAAGTGAGGGCCACCCAATGGGTATTGTGAAAGGACACTTGTAATTTGGGAATTGTAAAGGGTTTCCACCTCCTGGTTATGTTCACTCAGAACTGGGCTGGGCTGCCAGCTTCTGGCCCCAGCATCCTTACATGGGAGAGATCATGTTGTCCAGCTGACACAAAGGCCTGGGATTCTGGAGGACAGGGGATGGAGGTGGCAACTGCTCACAATGCTCCAGGCCTCTACCTGCTGTGCTGTCTCCCCTCCCCCACCCCACCTCTCTGCCTGTTCTACCTCCTTTGCTCCTTGTTCCTATTGCTGTCTCCCTCCCTGTGGTGAAAGTCCTCTGTCCTCTGCCACCCCCGCCTCTCCATTGCACGGCAGAACTTGATCCCGAGCTTTGTGTTAGCTTGCTTTGTAGTGCTGGCAGCTGCCCCATTCCTTCTTTATGCTTTAAGGACTCTGCATCGGGAGCCTGGGGTGAGTGGTCCCGATGCACTGCCAGGTAGCAAACACACCCTTAGGGAGCCAGCCCTGCTTTTCCAGCAGCCAGTCCCCGGGGAAGTGGGCTCAGCTGGGCAAGTGAGACCTTCTATGGAGGGAGGGACACCTCCCTCCCCCACCCCCATTGGAGGACAAGACTCCCCCTGCTGCCAAGGTGTTGGTTGCAGTCTTGGCTCTGGATCTCTGACTCTGGTGCCAGTGCCCATGTGAGAGTCAGGATTTTAGTTGAGTGGCTGTTGGGGGTCGGCTGGCTTGTAGAATGCTAGAGAGTTAGGCTAGAGTCACTTTCCAGTTTTGCTAGGCCAGGAATCCTGTAACTGTCCTGGCATTGCTTTGCCTAGGTTCACTGTTTATTCCCTGCTGGCCTCTCTGAGGTCACCCAGGACCCTGGAGCATCAGCATGATAACTCTGGTTTCCCATCCTATTTAAGAAGAAAATTTCCCCAGGAGGTGCAGGCCTCTTTGCTGTATTAGAAACTATGAACAAGACTGTCTTCCTCATCACACTGGAAACTGGCGGGGATTAGTTTCCATAGTAACCCCTTAGGAGGCAGCAGGGCCTCCCTGCCTGGCATCCATTCAGTGTGTACTTTAGAGCCCGTGAGGACTGGGGTGGGTGACAGAGCAAAGCCGCCCACTGAAGGGGGTTCCACACATTTCCTTAAAGGTGCCGGTGTGTCCAAACCCCTCACTGTGCCCTTGTAGAGTCAGCCCCAGCTAGGCCACATGTCCTGTGTCCATCCCAGCCTCCCTGACACAGATGTTTGTGTTTCAGTTCCCAGAAGACAGGATTCTGATGACCTCTCCAGCGATATTTTCAACTATGAAGGTATAACTAAAAAATAATTTTAATGTGGGGCAAAACGGCTTTTCTTAGTTGAGGATTGAGACACATTTGTGGATTTCCACTAAGGACATTGTGGAGCGGGGCTCCCCACCTTCCCAGGTGGTAGTACTCTCGGGTTAGGGTCAGCCTCACACGGCTGCCCTCAGCCAGCAGGGAGCAGGATGTGCCAGCGAAGTTTGGCTTTAGAGGGGCAGCATAGTGCATGGTTCTGGAATTTACCCTCCACTGCACCTCTCACCAGCTGTGTGGCTGTGTGGCTGTGGGCAAGTGACTATAGCTCTGACTCAGAGCTCCCGTGCGTAAAATGAGGGTCCCAGGATGGATCTCATAGAGACTGAGTCAATACGTGTACATTGCCTAGAACAGTACCTGGCATAGAGGAATCGCCAGATTAACACAGTCTTTTATTATTATCATTTTTTAATTTTTTATTTTATTTTATTTTTTTGAGACAGGGTCTCACTCTGTCGCTTGGGCTAGAGGGCAGTGGCGTTGTCATGGCTCACGGCAACCTCATACTCCCGGGTTCAGGCGATCCTCCTTCCTCTGCCTCCCAAACACAGTCTAGGCTCTAAAGAAGATATTTGGAAATGTGGAGCAGAGTGTCAGACGGGCCAGGCTGGCCTTGTCTGTAATTTACTTAGAAGTTTCTTTACCAGAGAGATGTTTCTTCCTTGGCTGAAGCTGTGTGTCTACTCAGGAGCATTCTAGCTTGATTCCACTTCTCTGGAGCCCTGCTAATTTGTATTCCTTTGGCTATTTTGCTCCAGAATACTGTACTGCCAAGGCAGTCACTGGGCCTTGCCGGGCATCCTTCTCACGCTGGTACTTTGATGCTGAGAAGAACTCCTGTGATAACTTCATCTATGGAGGGTGCCGGGGCAATAAAAACAGCTATCTCTCCAAGGAGGCGTGCATGCACCGCTGCTATGGTGAGTGTGCCTGAATCCTGAACCCAAGAAACGGTGGGCAGATGAGCCCTCTCCTTGAGGACTCCAGTCCATTTCCCCATCCCCAAAATGAAGGCCTTGGGCATGCTTGTCGTTTGGACCCCACTGGGGTGGCAAGGCCTCAGAGCCCCCAGAAGAGCTGGAAGAAGTCCCCCAGAGAGAGCCCCTGTGAAGGCCCCAAGACTGAGGGGGATCCTGGGTGGGTGGCAGCTCTGTGGGATGGGGGCATGACTGTGAGCTGACCTCTCTGGGCTGTGTGTTCTCTTCTAGGCAAGCAGATATATCCTGTCCTGCCCCCGGGCACAAAAGGTAAATGGCCCCTTGCCCTCCTTCTCCTGCCATGTGCCTGCCCTCTTCCTTCCTTGAGTGAGCTCAGCTCTGCCCAGCTGTGGTTTTGCTTGGACAGATTGTCCTTCACTGTAAACATCTTTTTGGTAGAAAGTTGTTTCTACATGGGAATGGCAGGGCAGCTGGGACCATGTGGTGGCTGTTTGTCCCACTGTGCAGACAGCTGGAGTGAGTCAGTAGTTCATGAGGCAGGCTCCGCCCAGGTGGCCGGGTGACTGGGGGATGAGGGCTAACTGTTAGACACGTGGGGACTGTGGAACACAGGCCTGAGGCTGGCCCGAGGTGTGGCAGGAACTTTGCTGCTGTGGGGTATAAAGAGTTGGTCACAGGTGATAGGATGGAGGGCCAGGTCTGTTCTCCCCAGGCAGTCAGGTCTGCCCAGGAGGCTGGGCTCCTCTCACTTTTGTTTCTGAGCCTGAGTCACAAATGGTGATGTTGGCACAAAGGACCTGCCACACTGGTTTGGCCTCTCTCTTGACCTGTTTCCCTGGTAAGGATCCAAGACCTGGCCTGCCAGTCTGCTCTGCTCTAGAAGCTAGGACCTGGTTTGGCAGGTGTGGGGCTGGAAAGCAGCCCAGGTCTGGAGCATTGGCGTATGGAGCTGGAGAGAGGGGATTGTCCCAAAAGGTTGGCTCTAAAGTTCTGCAGCCAAGTCGGAAGGGGCCAGGTGGCTGCCACAGGAGGTCACATTCCTTAGATGGAGCCCCACCTGAGAAAAATCATCTTATCTGACCAGTGGAACTGCAGTGGGGCAACTTAAACTTGCCTGGCAATTGGGAGGACAAGGGTCCCCTCCCAGCACTGCACCCAGTCCACCCTTGCCTCCACCCTGACTTCATTCCACAGATGGCTCTCAGCCACCTTGGTCACCTGCAAGGCCACATCCTTCTCTATTGCTGGTCGGGGGTGTGTGTGAACACAAAAGCTTTGGGGTTTGATGTTTACCCACACCAAAGATCAGTGTATTTTATACCCTGTGCATCTTTAGGCCTGGGATTCCTGTACAGGTTGCCCTGAGAGGTGGTAGGGGAGTGCAGAGTTGAAGTGGGTTTTCAGTTCACAAAGAAGGAACACAAATATCCACTCTGTGGATGTGAACATTGCATGGCATTTCCTTTTTTGGGGGAATGTCCTTGGTGACTTCCCTGGCAGGCTGTGTCAGAGTTCTCTCCAGCTGTGATTCTCCAACCCCCTGGGTTGGGGAGGGGGCATTGGTCCTTGCCCTGAGCCCACTTAGATTCCCTGTGTCCTGGGTGGGCTGCCGTCCTGCCTCGCTCTGTCTGTGTCCCTTCTTGTCTTGCCAGTCCTGAGGCCTCTCTCTCGTCCCCAGTGGTGGTCCTGGCGGGGCTGTTCGTGATGGTCCTGATCCTCTTCCTGGGGGCCTCTGTGGTGTGCCTGATCCGGGTGGCACGGAGGAACCAGGAGCGTGCCCTGCGCACCGTCTGGAGTTCCGGGGACGACAAGGAGCAGCTGGTGAAGAATACTTATATCCTGTGAATGCCCTGTCACCAAAAGAATTGGGGAGGGGAGGGGTGGGGAGACCGAGTGTGTGCTTTTTTAAAATAGAGTGATTGATTTGTATTTGTGAGATCATTAGGGCTTTGGTCTGTTTGTTACTCCAGAAGGTAAGAAGGCTTTCTGGTCTCACCGGGGTGGGTTTGCTCTGGAAACCTTGGGGAAGGGCTCTTTTTCACATTGCCTTTGGTTTGGCCACAGCCCCACGTCGTTTCCTCGTCGTCTTTCTTTCCTGCAGGTGTAGTTTTCTTTGCTTGTGTTGAATTCTGTTGCGGCCTCTCTCATCACGAAAGTGATGTTCTAATAGTTCCTTTTGTTTGTTTGATTTGTGGTTTTTTTTTTTTTAGGCAAACATAAACAATTTTTTATTAGGATTCTGAAAGGAAGAAAGTAAAATGTATAAGTTTAATAAAAAGGGCCTTCCCTTTTAAAATAAATTTCAGCATGTGCTTTCTTTTTTTAATGGGACTACTAACTTAAATGCTACCAAAATTATGACAGGACACTATGTGAGATGTCGCATTCTAGAAAGTGATCCCTCAAAATAGCATCTTTCATTCAAGCCAGTGACAAGTTGGGGAAAAAAAATAGCATCTTTCAGATCTTTTTGAATGCAACCTACAATATGAAATAAATTTTGATTACTGAGTGCCCATAAAAGTTTCACCAAACAACACTACTTGCCTTTGCTACCTGTGGCTAGCGCTGGTATTTTCTCATTCTGTTTCACTTTTTAAAAATTCTGGCCACAATCTCCTGAATTGATTTGATGACCTATTGTGGACTGTAACCTACACCTTGAAACACTGCCTTGAAGGTCATGGGAGGGTTGGACTAGGGGTACATCCTGTCCAGGCAAGACCAAGACCTTCCTGGGATTGGAATGGCTTTAACAAGAGTCACTGTGGCATCTGTGATCCTCATGTCTTGCAGTTCTGCACTCTCCCCATCTTGAGGGGTGGAGAGCGGGTGGCTCCTGCCCAGGCATTGTGTTGCCTTTGCTGGACTCTCCTGTCATGTCTCCCACACGCCCCTGCATTGAAACGACTGACCACTGCCTGGCTGGATTTGGCCCCCAGGCTCAGGCCCAGTCCTGCCTCCCCTCGGGCGTTCCTTCCCTGTTTCTAGACTCTGGCAGACTTTTTCCTCCCCATCTCCATCAAATGGGGTAGTCCTGAGGTGCACAGCATCTGGGCAACCCCTGAGGTTAGGCAAGTGACCTGGGCCTCCACCTGTCTCGGAGGCTCAGGCAGCTGGGCCCTCGCTCCCGGAGTGGCCAGGTGCAGCACACAGTTCAGAGGCTGCTTTGGACTCCTTGGAACAGAAGGCCTTGGGTGTCCCTCACTTGGCGCTTCCTAGAAATGCCTTGGGGCTTAAAAATCTATTCCAGAGGCAATTTGGGCAAATACCTCATCTCTTTCCTGCCTCCCTCACCCATGGCAGGTCTTGCTAATGCATTCTGATGTTCTCTCAGCACTGGGCAGTCAGCGCAGCTGGCTCAGATTTGGTGAGTAAGTGGAGCCTCCTTGCCATGTCCCAAACAAATTGGACCCCAGAGCTCTGGGCGAGCCTAAGGTCCAGGGAAAGAGGGCCTGGGTGTTGAGAAGAGCCTCTCTGCCCACAACTCTGGGTGTGCAGCAGTGGGCAAGCCACTTAACTCCTGTGAACCTGCATGCCCTCACCTGTGAGGGGGCTGCTCTGCGGGCTGGGTGAGCATATAAGTGTCAGGTTGTGCCTAGGCAGTGCTCAAGGAGAGCCTGCTTCAGGCTGGTGTCCTGCCCCTGCCCACCCACCCATCTCCTGGCTCCTTCTCAGGAGTTGGTGGCTCTCCCTACACCCACCCACACCCCATGAGCAACCCTCGGATCCGCCCATTCCCACTGCTCCACTCCTGTTGCCCTTGGGGTTCAGGAAGCCCACCCCACCTGTGCCTCTGGCCTGGAAGGAGGCCTTCCTTCGCCAACTCCTACAACAGTTGCCTCTCCCTCACATCTTAGTCACGGAAAGGAAAAACGTGCATTTGGATTTTTTAAAAAACCGTTGGGGTCAGGGGGCCATTACAAGCTTAGCACTTTGGGAGGCTGAGGCAGGAGGATTGCTTGAGATCAGGAGTTCAAGACCAGCCTGGACAATTATCGAGACCCTGTCTTTACAAAAAATAGAAAAATTAATGGAGGTGGTGGTGCACACCAGTAGTCCCAGCTATTTGGGGGGCTGAGGCAGGAGGATTGCTTGAGCCTGGGAGTTGGAGGCTGCAGTGAGCTATGATGATGCCACTGCGCTCCATTCTGGGCTACAGAGCAAGACCTTGTCTCAAAAAAAAAAAAAAAGAAAACAAAACAAAAAAACCTGTTGGCTAGCACTGGTATTTTCTCATTCTGTTTCACTTTTTAAAAATTCTGGCCACAACCTCCTGAATTGATTAGATGACCTACTGTGGAAAGTAACCTACACCTTGAAACACTGCCTTGAAGGTCATGGGAGGGTTGGACTAAGGGTACATCCTGTCCAGGCAAGACCAAGACCTTCCTGGTATTGGAATGGCTTTAACAAGAGTCACTGTGGCACTTTAATTCTACTGCAGTAAGAAAATCAAGTGAATTCTCTTATGAACAATTAAGCTTTTGTAGGTTTTCACTACAATGTGCCTTTATATGTTTCTGATGCACAAGCTACCACTCTAACTTGCTGCTTCCGCCAAAATTTGTCCTTCTTGTCTCATGGTTGGGAAGGTCCCATCTGCTCCTGGCAGATCAGCTGCGTCAGGCCTTTGGGCTCCTCATGGACCACGAGTAACACTTCTCCAGGTGACAGTGCTGCTGTTCCAGTGTGGTCAGCAAACTTCCTGCCATGCCATTGTGGCCCTCGAAGCTAAAGCTAAAGCTAAACTGTCTGAGTTCAACTCCCTGGACCATTTACAGGCTGACAGTGGTGCTGCCCAGCAGTGGGCCAGTAGCCGAGGTATCCAGTGGACATTGCACACCTCCGTTATCTTCAGGCTGCTGGTCATTGAGCAGTGGAATGGGCCGGGCGTGGTGGCTCACGCCTGTGATCCCAGCACTCTGGAAGGCTGAGGTGGGAAGATTGCTTGAGCTCAGGAGTTCGAGATCAGCCTGGGCAAGAGTGAGACCCCGTCTCTACAAAAAATAAGAAAAATTAGCTGGGCGTGGTGTCACATGCCTGTAGTCCCAGCTACTCGGGAGGCTGAGGCAGGAGGATTGTGTGAGCCCAGCAGTTTGAGGCTGCAGTGAGCTATGATGATGCCACTGCACTCTAGCCTGGGTAACAAAGTGAGACACTGTCTCAAAAAAAAAAAATTTTTTTTTTAATCAACTCATTGAAAACAAAAAAATTAATCAGCTCTGATTTCTCACTCTGCCTTCTCCTTGTCCACATACTTTGGTAAGGCCAACAGTGTGGCTGTCCCCAGAAAGGGTTTCTCCCTAGTCCATCTCCTGGGGAAAGATCAGGACAAAGGGCTAGGGAGTTATATAGACTATTTTAAAAATTTGGAATTCTACCCTCATCATTCCTGGTGGAGCTGATGCATCTTTATTCCCCCTGATGTCAAGCCCAGGCCCACCTGATGGGTGCAGCCTCCAGGTGGCAAGCCCACCGGAAGGGGGCCTGTGGGATTTAAAATTAATTCCGGTTTGGCTTTCAGATTCTTTCCTGGACTGACTGGTCTTACTGCTTTTGTCTTTTGGGAAAAGAAACTGAGTCCCTTCACACTGTGTGCTTAAGGTCATCTGTTTCATGGGATGTGGTTGATTTCAAAGGAAACATTCCAGAACAGGGATTATGATGTTTATAGGACCGGGTCACTCTCTTCATGTAAACTTCAGGAAAGAAACTAAACCAATTCTTGCAGTAGTTGCTTTTCCAATCAACCACGTCAGCCCTCAGGCATACAGGAGCGTGAGACCCTCACAGAGGACCATCTCTCCCATAATCCCCCCACCCCCAGTCCTACACCATCTTGGCTTCCATGTCCACTAAAGTTGACAACCAGAAATCTCACCCTAAATTGCAGTGGTTATGTAAAAACTTCAGGATTGGAGTAACCCCCTGAAGCATGTCTGCTGGTGAAACGTTAGAGAAAGGGTAAGCTGATCCAGGAGTGAACATCATCAATATTGCTGCAGGCCAAGTTGGGAACACAAGTCCCTTTTGTCTTCAGGGGAGAAGGCACTGTTTATACCCCTTACACTAAGGCATTTTAGGCAGAAATAATCAGGGAACAAGCAGGGGAGGGCAGAGCCATTAGATGCCAAAGCAAGATTGACGGGAATCCTACATTCCACCTGTGCCCATTGGGAGGTAAGGAGTGGACAGGGCCAGGCAGGGCCTGGGGAGAGGGACAGATGTTAGCTACTGTCCCTGCCCCCGTTAGTCATGGTGGATGAGAACTGAACGGCAGGGAACTAATACTTTGCAAAGAGCAGAAGGACAGCCAGGCTCTTGTCCTTGGACCTCACACCTATGTTTCCCATGTTTCCGTGTTCACATCCCCAGCTATAATCTAGCTTCTATTTGCAAACCTTCTGGGCCAGGCAGAGCAGGTGAGTAAGGGACACTCACTGCCACCAGCAGGGAGTAGTGACGGAGACAGGCTCCTATGTCCATTTTCCCCCTTTTTTCAGTAATAGAAGTCCCCAGGTTTTAACCAGCTAGAAATGTTTTCCAGCCTCTCTTGCAGCTAGATGTGACCATCTGTCCTGGCCAAGAGGTTGTGAGTAGAAGGGGTGTGTGCTGCTTCCAGGTCAGGTCCTTAGAAGGAAGCAGTGTGCTCTCACTTGCCCTTTCCCTTCCCGAGAACCTGATGGTGGGAGCCAGCGACCCCATAGGTCCCAGGTCCCTGGAGGGATGCAGAGCAAGAAGACAGAAGGAGCTTGGGTCTGTGGATGATCTCATGGGGAACATGTACTCACCCACTCTGGGCTCCCACCAGCTCAGGCTTTCCTGTAAGAGAAAGGTGACACT
This sequence comes from Daubentonia madagascariensis, assembly GCA_023783475.1. Lineage (NCBI taxonomy): Eukaryota > Metazoa > Chordata > Mammalia > Primates > Daubentoniidae > Daubentonia > Daubentonia madagascariensis. Next base: position 2,445,973 of record JAKFHU010001449.1, on the reverse strand, counting down.
ATCTTGTTGAGCCTCTCTAAAAGCTGCCAGACCACATCCTAAATATAATACATAAGTGAAGGGATGGGAGTCTGCAGGACCAGACCAGGTCTCCCTGTGCCCATTCACCCAGCCCAAAATTTTAGCATGGTCGTAAAGAGCTACTACGTTTTTAGGGCCGGGAAGGTCTCACACTGTTGCTCCACATCTTACCGGCCTGGTGTCCTTGGGCAAGAAACTGCACATTTTTCAGGCTCATTTGCCTCATATAAAACATGGGGATCTGGCCAGGCATGGTGGCTCAAGCATGTAATCCCAACACTTTGGGAGGCTGAGGTGGGAGGGTCACTTGAGGCCGGGAGTTCAAGACCAGCCTTAACATAGCAAGACTCTGTCTCTACAAAAAAATTAAAAATTAGCCTGGTGTGGTGGCATGCACCTATATATAGTCCCACCTACTTGGGAGGCTGAGGCAGGAGGATTGCTTGAGCCCAGGAGTTTGAGGTTGCAGTGAGCTATGATGATGCCACTGCACCTCTAGCCCAGGCAACATAACAAGATCCTGTCTCAAAAAGTAAAAATAAAAAAACCTAAACAAAAAATAAACCATGGAGATCCTATGGCCAGTTCCATGAGGAATAATGAGGTGGTGTTTGTGAATAATTTTTTAAAACCTAACGTTTATTGGGCATCTATTTACCTTGTGCCAGGCAGGTTCTGTGCAAAACCATTGGCCTCATGAGGTACGTTTTCCATGTACACAGGAGGAAACAGGTCCAGAGTAATTAACTTGCTTGTCCACAGAGCAGTAAGGCGTAGAACAAGGGATTCACCTGTGAACAGATTGACCTCCAGGACCCAAACTTATAGCCACTCTATGCTGGCTCTAACTTGCCATTAGCACAGTACCTGGCAGCAGGTGACCTCACTAATTCAAGTGATGGTAAGCACCAACCCTGAGTCACACCATTCTGAGTGATGAACAAAGCAGACGAGGTCCCCACCCTCATGGAATTTATGTTCTGCTGTGAGACACAGACACTTTCTCATCCTGCACCCACTTGCCAGCAAAGCCACATCATCACTCACCTGTTCTCACTCGGTGTAGAGACCCAAGATCTTTGATTTACAAGCTTCTCCTTCCCTCTCTGCCGCATCTGCCTCTCTCCTTCCATTCCCTCTGCTACTGTGACCTCTGCAGTTCCTCAGACACGGGTACTTCCCCCTGCCCAGCACACTCTTCCTCCCTTTGCTGGCGTGGCTTGCCGTCCCATCTCCACAGCTTTACTCAAAAAAGATTTCAGTGAGGCTCTCTCCAGCCCCTCCCCGACATACCACAGTCATCGCCTATTCCCCTGTCCTGCAGTAGTTCTCTTCTTAAAATGTTTCTTTTTTTAAAAATAGCATTTATTGAGGTGTAAGTTACATTGAATTCATTTATTTCAAATATACAATTCAGTGATGTTTAATAACTTTACCAAGTGGTGCCACTGTCACCATAAATCAGTTCCAGAACATTTTCTTCCCCTCAGTAAGGTCCCTCATACCCATTTACAGTTAATCCCTGTTCCCACCCTCAGCTTCCAGCAACCACTCTGTCTCTATAATTACCTTTTCTAATCATTTCATATAAATGGTATCTTACAATACATGGTCCCCTATGTCTGGCTTCTTCCACCTAGCATGATGTTTTGGAGGTCCACCTGTGCTGTAGCACGTGTCAGGAGTTTGTTCCTTGTTACTGCTGAATAGTATTCCATTGTCTATTCATTCACCAGTTGATAGACATTTAGTTTGTTTCCAGTTTTTTTCTAGCATACTATACATTTTATTTTGTTTTCCCCACTAGTTGTCAATTTCACGAGGCTGGAATTTTGCTGTTTTATTCACCTCTGTACCCCCAGCACTCAGAGTAGGTGCCCAGGGAACACCCACAAAGGAACCAGTGGGAATACCGATTGCAGAGTGGCAGGCGTGGGCTATGCCAACAGCAAGCAGGGCAAAGGGGATGGCGTGGCGGGGCTCTGGGTGAGGAATGGCCATTTAAGCAGACACCTGAGCGTACAAGGGTGTGAACAGCATGTTCATTATCATCCCCCGGCCTCAGTCACCTGCCTCTGCCAAGACACCCACTCCCTGCAGGAACAGGCAGCCTGAAAAACAGCTGCTGGTGGGAGGGCAGGGCTGGAGAGGGCCACCCAAGGACACCTAGCTGCCCAGAGACAGGAGCAGCAAGCTCAGGCCCCAGTCCATTCCCCATTCTGACCTGGGCCCAGTCCAGGATGGGAGGGGGGCGAAGGGGAAAGGCTGGACTCAGCTGGCTGCACATTCTGCTGGAGCCCCCCTCAGAGGGTGAGATTGAGGGGCCAAGCCTTGGACACCATCTGGGTTTGAATCCCAGTTCCAGCCTGTTCACGCTCTGCCCCTCCTCTTACGTGCTGCTCCCTGTTTTCTCACCTGTATGATAGGGATAATAACAATACCTACTGTTATACACTGAATATTTGTGTGCCCCCCAAATTTATATGTTGAAGCCTAGTCCCCAGTGTCATGGCATTTGGAGGTGGGACATTTGGGAGGTAATCAGGTGATGAGGGTGGAGCCCTCATGAATGGGATTAGTGCCCTTATAAAAAGCAACATGAGGTGATCTTGCTCTTGGCCATGTGAGAAGGTGGCTGTCCCCAAGCCAGGAAGTGGGCTCTCACCACACACCAGATCTGCCAGCACCTTAATATAGGACTTCCAGCCTCCAGGACTGTGACAAATAAATATCTGTTGTTTAAGCCATATAACCAGTCTATGGTACATTTGTTGTAGTAGCCCAAACTAAGACACCTACCTTTTATTTAAAAAAAAGCCAAACACATTATTTTATAAGCTACACCATTCTAGGAAATTAACCCATTTGATTCTCACATCAACCCTATGGGGTAACTGTCATTTACAGATGAGGACACTGAGGCACAGAGAGGTAAAGCAACTTTTCCGAGGTCACCCTGATGCTAAGTGACACAACTAGGCATCAAATGTCTAGCTGATGGTCCCAAGTCTATGCTCCTCACTTGTTCAGACACTACTTCTCACCAAGCCACAGAGGGGCTGTGAACGTGAGTTAAGATGCCCACAGCCCTTGGAATAGCGCCTGGCACTGTTAAAGTACACATGGAGCGTCAGTGTCATCATGGTACACCCTCCCTCTTATTTCTTCATGAGCAGGCATCTGGCCTTTTGGGGGGGAAGCTGATGACAGCTGTAGCCCTCTTCCCCGAACGCTATCCACAGAAGTCCCCTCACCCGCCAAGGCTGGGGTGAGGCACTCAACTGTCCGCCTCTCCCACTTCCCACAGAGGAAAAGCTGGGTGGTACCAGGGAGGGGCGGTGAGTCAGGGCTAAGGATCCAGGACAAAGGTCTGGGGGAGCAGCTTAGCATTCCGTGGGCGGGCAGTTCCCGCTGCTGCTCCTCCCCTGCCCTCCCAGCATTGCCCAGGCCCTCCTGGCCCTCCAGACACACATTCCACCATGGACCTCGACCTGGCAGCAGGTGCGCTCCTGGTGAGCGGTGGACTTGAGGCACAGGGGTCAGACTCAAGCCTGGGGGTTGCCACCGAGGGGGCACACCCTGCCACGTGTGCCAACCCACCCAGTTTCTCTTCTCTCTGCAGCTCTGGAATCCACTTCCAAGAAGCCTAGTGGGGCAGGCCAGGTGGGAGACCTCAAGCACAGTCCCCACAAAGTTCAGGGCCAGGCAGGGGCAGCTCAGATGCCGAGGGTAAGTCACCTCACCACTGGGCACATCCTGAGGGGTTGGAGGGGTGTTGCCTTTGACCCTAGGGACCTGCCGTGCCTTGCGGGGCTGGGTACCCCCCTCACTGTCACACCTCCATGTAGCACAGCCATGGCAGCTCCTCTGACTCCAGCAGCAGCAGCAGAAGGTAAGGGGCTCTCCCTCCCCCCAGGCTGTGTCTTGCGCCCCAGGCAAGGTCGGTCAGTCTCCACTTCCAGCCTGCAACCATCTCCCTTCTCTCCCACCCTCTGCCCTGGCTCCAAGCTCGAAAGCGCCCCCGGCAAGGCCAAGAAGCCCAAGGAGAAGAAGAAGGAGGAGAAGCACAAGGAGGAGGCTCCCCACTGAGGGGCCTGGGCGGGCTCATTAAACCTTTTTCTCCGCCTTCCGGTCTCTAGAGAGCGCCGTGCCGGCCCCCGTCCCTCCCGTCCGTCCCCGGCTCCCTGCCCAGCCGAGCGCGCCAAGGAGAGGCTGCCCACGCCCCGTGCCCATCGGGTTTATTGTTTCTGTAACAGCCGCTGGGGCGGCGGCCTGTGCAGCTGGAGATCTCAGCACCGAGGCGGGAGGAGGAGGCCTGGGGACCGGGGTGGGGACGGGGACGGGGGTGGGAGATGAGTCTGCGGGAGGAGGAGGCCTGGGGACCGGGGTGGGGACGGGGACGGGGGTGGGAGATGAGTCTGCGGCGCGAGGCGCCCTCGCCCTCACCGCACCAGGTGGAAGGTGAGCCAGTACATGAGCAGAGGCTGCGCCGCCGCCACGGCCATGGTCAGGTACATGCGCAGCTGGTTGCGGGCCCCGCGCACTGGGACCCCTTCGGCCGCCGCCTCTGCCAGGATCTTCAGCCGCAGCGTCCGGATCTGGTGGGAAAGGGAGAGACAGGAGCCAAGGGCTTTACCCTCGAGCCCTCTACCCAGGGACAAGTCCCTGCCCCTCTGCAGCCTCAAGTTTCTGCTCCTGGGGGCCTCAGTTTCCCCAAATCTCCTAACAGATGGTGAGGACTTGCTCCTCCCCGGCCCTGTGAGCAAAATGCGGGAGGCAAGGCCCATCAGCCAGTGAGAGGCACTTCCCCCGGATACCCGCCTGAGGGGATGGCAGACTAGGCCCCGGCTGCTGCCACCCTCTTGAGTTGGCCAAATGACAATTATTCAAGACTAGCCAGAAATGCTATTTTTTAAAAAAACTTTTAAATGATGACATCTAAGTCAAAGTCTGTCCGAGGGTCAGATTTGGCCCACCCTTTGCTCCTCACACATGCTCCAACCATCTCCTCCCAGGACCCTGAGCAGCAAGTATTACCATCCCATTTTACAAAAGAGGAAACTGAGGTTTAAAGAGGGGAAGTGATTTGCTCAAGATCCAGCGAAGTTTGGAGTCAACCCTAGCCTGGCAGACCCCGGTGCTCTCAGCCAGCACCAGGTGCAAGGGCTCCAGCTGCAAGGGCTCTCAAAGAATCTCCTTCCAGGGAAGTTCTGGCAGGAAAACCCACCATGCGAGGAGAGAGGAGCAAGGGGGAGCGCTCAGCCCAGAGCCTGCGTAATGTGTACCCCTGGCCCCTCACAGCCTGGCTGGCTGCTTCTCTCCCAGGCCCCAGCCTGGAATCTCCTCTCCCAGGAAGCCCTCCCGACCCCCAGGCTGGGGCAGCTACCACAAGGCCCCTCAGTGCAGCAATGTGGCTCTGTGATTTAAACTCCCCACCTGCCATCCTCTGCTTGGATGCCTCCAGGGACCCCAACTCTGCCCAGGGGACCTGTGCCCTCAGCCTTACCATGAACACAAAGATGGACACGCAGCACCAGCCCAGCACCAGGTAGTAGCCAATCCTCCCAAAGAGCAGGCCCATGAGGACCCCTCCAATCATCCTGGGGGGAGGGAGAGAAGGCTGGTGTGAGGAAGAGGCCGAGGGCAGGGGCTGGCAGGCAGGGTGGGGGTACTCACCCGACATATTTATAGCCCAAGAAGGCCACCAGGTCGATGGTGGTGAGGTCGGTGTTGACAGTGACCAGGTAGAGACTGAGCAGGATGGCCAGCACCTCCAGTGTCAGCCAGGCCAAGGCCGAGCTCGCCTGCAGCCCCAGGAGGTCTGGGGAGAACCTGCCAGCACCCAGGCTGTCACTCAGTTGGCCCCCTTAGACCCTCCCTGAGCATCTGCCTGGGGACAGCCTGTGTTGGGTGGGGCTGGAGACCCAGCCGTGGCCAAGGTAGATCTGGGCCCTATCTTTATGGAAATCCCATTCTGGGGAGAAAGGCAGACCTGTCCCCAGACAGTGATGCCCAGAAGGGTCTGGGCTCGAACCACAGGGGGCTGTGCCTCACCCAGTCAGGAGGCAGGGGGCAGGGGGCAGGGAGGGCTTCCCAGAAGAGGTAACACCTCAACTGAGGCCTCAATGAGGAAGGAGGTGGTCAGAGAAGAAGGCCCTTGGCCTCTGCCTTATGCCCAGGGCCTCACCAATTAATTACTTAATTAATTGGTTCTAATGACAGTTGTTTTCAGTGCCACAAAGGAAATGAACTGGGCACTATGAGCGAGGCTGGGGGGGCAGAAGGCTTCCCTGGGGAAGTGACATCAGATTGGAGACATCATGAATGAGCAGGGGCTTGGCATGTGATATAGGGAAGGGACTTACTCCTGAGCAAGGGGAAGTGGGTGTGCGTGGACCCTGGGGAGGTGGCGCTGGGCCCCTTTGGGGGATGAAAGGAGGAGCAGGGGAGCAAGGGGGAGGGGCAGTGCCAGGCTGAGAAGCCAGGCTTGATCAGGGAGCCATGCACAGTATGGGGGGGTGGGGTGGGGACATGGCCAGGCCTGCATCTCAGACAGGACCATCCTGGCTGCTGCTCGAGTAGGTGTGTGGGGGATGCGGGGGCAGCTAGTCAGGAGAAAGCGAGGATGAGGATGGATCTGGTGGTGGAAGGACGGATTTAGAGGGTCACCAGCACAGGGTGTGGTGACAAGCTGCACGTGGGAAGGAAAGAGAGGGAAGAGGTGAGGGTGATGCTGAGGGTGACTCTGAGGATGACCCTGAGGGCTGTCTTGGGCCAACTGGGAACAAGGTAGGGCTGTTCTGAGAGAGGGGAACCGAGACCTCCCTGACCACCCCTTGGCCCCCAAACCTCCCCCACCCTGTCTGCCCTAGGCCTCCCTTACCTATCCTGGGTCCCCAGTGCGAGGCCAGCCACCAAGACGTAGGTGATGAAAGCCATTGCTGTCGGAGGCAGACACACAGACACTGGTCAAAGGAGGAAGGACCATCTTGGGCCTCCAGGCACCTAAACCCCTGCCCCAGACGTGCCCACCCAGAGGGAGGAGGGTGCTAGGGCAGTGGAGGGTAGGGCGAAACCTGGAATGTAGAGGTCCGGAGCGTTGACGTCAAACCGGGGGGCTACTGGTGTGTCCTGCTGGTACTGCACCTCCCAGTCCTGTGGGGAGAGTGGGGGAACGGGCAGGACCCCAGAGCCGGGCCCCTTCTGCCCTGCTTACAGGCCCTCCCCTCACACTTGGCCTGGCCCGACCACCAACAGGCTGGCTCTCCCCAGACCTTCGTTCCCCTGGGGGTGGTGCTAACCTGGTGCAGGTAGGGGAAGAAGAGCAGGCCCAGCTTTTTGCCCACGTACATGGTATCCACGGCGAAGTAATACTTGAGCTTGGTGACAGGGATGAAGCGGTCGATCTGGGGAGGCAGAGCTCAAGCCTGAGGCCCAGGGCCCGCGCCTCCCCCCACGCCCGCCAGCCCTGGCCACTCACGTTCTTATCCACCAGCTCCTTGCCCTGCGCGGCCAGGCTGCTCCCGTAGGCCATGGCCATGTTGGACACAGGATCAGCCAGGAAGGCTGCCTGGGGCGAGGCGGAGGCTGCCGGGTAGCTGAGGCTGCCGGGTGCCCGCTGGGCCCCGTAGCCCCGGCTATGAGCTGAACTTGTGTCATCGAAAAGCTGGTGGGGGTCGGCCATGCCTGGCTGGGACACAGGGATCCTCCGCTTCGAGGCTGCAAGGGAAGAGGGGTGTAGAGCCTCATTCATCCCGCAGCTCTCCCTCCTGCTCCTGTGCAGCGCGGGGCGCGTGTCACCGTTAGAAACACTGGTTTTGATGTCAGATGGGCTGTCGGGTGCGGGCTCGGGCTGTCGGGTGCGGGCTCTGCCTGTCACCCACCCATCCGTCCGTCTGTCCGTCTGTCCGTCCGTCCGTCCATCCATCCATCCATCCATCCAGATATCACCAATGGTGACAATGATGTTGAGAGTTACTATGTACTGGTACGTATCGGGGCCTAGTGTTCCCCAAATCCCGTGCCAAGACTTTTACGAACCAGGCCTATGTCCACATCTCCCATGTTCCCCTGGCTCGTCAGCTCTAGTCACCTGTGAACACACCAGGCACGCTCCCGCCACCAGGCCTCTGCCCCAGCTGTGCCTCTGCTCAGAAAGCTCTTCCCCTGACACCCTCGTGGTTCCCTCCTCTCCTCCTCCAGGTCTTTGCTCAGTGGGGCCTTCCACGACCATCCTGTGTACAACTGCACCTCTCTTTGCGGCCCTCCCCAACCCCCCTCCCTGTTTCATCGACAGCCACCGAGCTCAGCAGCAGCTGATACACTAGCTGTTTTATTTATTTGTTCGCTGTCTCCCCTACTCGACTGTGAGCCCTGCTAAGGTGGGGAGCTTTGTCTTGTTCACAGCTGAATCCCCAGCCCTAGAACAGGGCTAGAGCAGGCACTCAATAAAAACCTGATGAATGGATAAACAGCCACCCCCATTTCACAGATGTGGAAACCGAGGCCCAGACAGCCAAGTGACTTGTGCAAAGGGCCAAACTGAGTGAGTGGCAGGGCAGAAGTCCTGCCCAGGTCGGTCTGACAGATGTTACAATAATTAAACCCTGGCTGACCACTTACTACATGCCAGGCCATGTTTTAAACACTATAGATTGACTCATTTAATCTTCATAACAACCCCATTTCTGCCAATGCTATTATCATCCCCATGATAAAGTAAGCCCCAAAGAAGTTCAGGCCCTGCCCAAAGTCACATAGACAGTATGAGGCAGAGACGGGTTTCCAAAGGTTTTAAAAGGTGCTCTGACTCCATGTGAGGAACAGACTGGGGGTGGGGCAGGCAGGGACAGGAGAGAGGTGGTTGCTGAGGTGGTCCAGGTGGGACACCAGGGTGGACAGGACTGCGTGACCAGGGGTGGGGGTATTTCTGGGCATGTTTCGGAGGCAGGAGGGATGGGACTTGCTGGAGGTATGCTCAGTTGGGTGTGGTAAGAAGCAGGAAGAGGGCAAGGTGCAGTGACTCACGCCTGTAATCCTAGCACTCTGGAAGGCCAAGGCAGGAGGATCGCTTGAGCTCAGGAGTTCGAGACCAGCCTAAGCAAGAGTGAGACCCCGTCTCTTCAAATAATAGAAAAATTAGCTGGGCGTGGTGGCGCGTGCCTGTAGTCCCAGCTACTCGGGAGGCTGAAGTAGGAGGATTGCTTGAGCCCAGGAGTTTGAGGTTGCATGCAGTGAGCTAGGACGATGCCACCACACTCTAACTGGGGCAACCGAGCAAGACTGTCTCTTAAAAAAAAAAAAAAAGCAGCAGGAAGAACCGGCACTGTCTCCCCAGATTCTGGTCAGAGCAATGGGGTGGATGGAGTGCTGTCTACTGAGATGGGGAAGATGGGGAGGACAGGATTTGAACCTAGCACTCTGGCTCCAGGGCCCCTGCTCCCAACCAGTAAGCAATGCTACGACATAGCAAATATTGACTGAGATCCTACTGTGTGCCGGGCACTATTGCAGGCACAGGGAGCAGGCAGTAAGATTACAATGGGACAGGGGAAAGGAATCAAACTAACCATGTCATGACTTTCTCTACACCTCAGTTTCCTCCTCTATAGAATGGAGTTAAGTGTCCTGCCTTGCAGGGCTGCTGTGAGGCAAAGTGACACTCATAAACTGCCTGGCCCCATAAAAAGTAGTCAATGCATGTTACCTATTATCAATTACTAGCCCCCAACTGTTCCTCTCAATGATTTGTAGCCTGAAAACAGTCCTGGGTCTCCTCAATCCCAAAGCAAGCGGCACTGGCCCCAGCCTTGTCCCCGTGCCCCATGTCCCTTCTCCCTCTCCCACTTCTGGCCAGAAAGGCCAGCTCCCTGACAGCTTCGCTGCAAGCCCTTCCTCCTTCCCTGTCACCCCCTCAGCCCTTGGCATCTGGGGCTTTGCTCCCACCTGGCCTCCTAAATGCCCCTCTACACTATCCAGGCCTCACCGTTCTTCCATCTTGTCTGACTCAAGCACTCGGGAGCATTTGGCGCCACTGCCCCAAATGCCACCCTCCAACTCTGCATGCAAGATGCTGTATGCACCTGTTTCTCCTACCTGCTTAACCCCGCAAACATCTATTGAGAACTTCCCCTCTGTGTTAGGCTCTGCTATAGGCACAGTGGATACAGCAATGAATAAACTCCTGCTTCAGGGAGCTGAGGGTCTCTCGAAGGGTCCCTCACATTCAATATTTATTCCCAGCTTCCTAAAACGTGTGACCTCATTTTCTACCCTTGCCCTCATCTTCTGCCTCTCACCTAGGGAACCTTCAGCCCGCCCCAGCTCTCATGGCCTCAGTGTGCCTTCACCTTCTGGGCTCTGTCTCTAGGCTCCACTTGTCTTCTGGCTCCAGACCCAGGTCGGGCCACTTCCTGGCACTCCCTCTGGCTGCCCCTGGGCCCTTACCTCGGTGTCAAAACCCCTGAATCCTTTTCTGTCTGACATCCAATCAACCAATTGCTAGTTCTTGCCCATTGTATCTCAACATCACCCTCTCGCTCTCAGACTTTGTCATCTCACACCTGATTTAAATGTCCTTCCTGGTCCCCCTGTCCATTCTTAGCCCCACCAACCTTCCCTCCAATGGGCAGTCAGAGTGATCTTTTTAAATGCAAATGAGACCACATCATCCTCTGCCTAATATCAGTGCCTACTGGCTCAGAATAAATCCAAACACCTACTAGACCCTGTATGACCCAGCCCTGCCAATTAGCCCCATTTGCTACCTCTCCTGGGACTCCCATGCCCCAGCCACATGGCCTCCTGTAGGGCCCTGACCCTGCCAAGCTCACTGCCCCCACAGGCTTTGGAATATGCACTGCTATCATCTGGGAACGCCTTCCCTCCATCAGCACCTGCCAATACCGCGCTCAGGCCTTAGTTCAAACGTTTCCTTCTCAGAGAGACCTCTTACCCCTCAATATAGAGCACTTGTCCCACCTGGTTCCTTCTCATCATATCCAGTGATTTCTTTTTCTCTTCTGAGCACTCATCACAATTTTTAAATATATATTCATTTGTCTACTTGTTTACCTGGGCACAGGCCTCCAATGCCTTTCCCTCTTACCACAAATCTCCTCCTGGGTAATTCCCCATCATTAGAAGTGCCCTCTTCCAGGATGCTCACACACCCCCAGGCTGGGCCATGCGCCTCCTCTGGGCTCCCACAACATCTCTATCCCAGCCCTGGCCACTCTGCCTTGTGCTTCACTCATCCCAGCCCTATAGTTCTGCCTGTGTCCCCATCCCACCCCGACCCCTCTGCCTGTATTTTTCTCATCACAGCTCCATCACTCTAGACTGTCGCTGTCTTCTGCTCTGTACTGGCAGCTCCATGAGGACAGGAGCAAGGGTTGTCTGGGCACTGCTGTATCCCCTGCATCCCCCACCACAGGGCCAGCCAGTCACCTTACTAATAATGGCTCAAGGGAGGAACAGAGAGGCCAGTCACATCCAGGATTATTCCCTTTACAGTCCTTATTGCTCCCCAAGTAATCTTGTTGACTTGGCTGCTTCCTAGTTAAGTGTCTCTTCCCGGTAAACTCTGAGCTGTGAGATAACAAGGACCAGGGCTATGTTGGTTTCTACTGTACTAGCTATCCAAATTCCAGCACAGGGTCTGGCACAAGAGGAGTTGAGGCAAGTTATGTTGAACGAATAAATGAAATGCATCACTTATGGAGATGAAGAACTTAAAGAGTGATACAAATTCAGAGACAGGAAAAGGGGGTTAACAGTAAAATAAATACAGGTTCAAATCTTAAATGAGGGGTAAACATGGCCCTGTCCCCTCACGGAGGGCCAGAAAGGCTGTACTAAGGCGAGTGGGCGACAGCCCGAGGGCAATGGGGAGCCATGGAAGGGTGAGGGGCAGGGGAGGGCAGATCGCTAACTGCAAATGAATGAAAGTCACGTTTCTCTGCACATCACACAATATCCTGCCCCAGGTGGTTTTCCTCTGAAGGAATTTCCTAAAGAATCTACCCCCAAGGCGCCCCTACCCGGCCCTGGCATCCCCGCGCTGTGCACACCTCGAAGCTCCAGATCCTTGATCTCCTGACCTCCGACCTGCAGTGACCTCGCCAACCGCCGCCGCCGCCCCGCCACGCCACGCCCCCGCCCGCCCGATCTCCTCCGCCGGCCACGTACGCCACTTACGCAGCCGGGGCGTCCCCGCCGCCGCAGCCAAACCTGTCGAGTGCATCCTTCGCCGCCGCCACCGCCTGCGCCGCGGTTCGTAACGTGCCCGCCCGGCTCCCGTAGCCACGCCCCGCCGGCAACACGACAGCCAATGGGCGTCACGATGGCGCGGAAGCCACGCCTCCTCACGGAAGCCTGGACGAGGGGGCGGTGCCTTACGTAAGAGGCGGGGACTGGGGTGCTCGAGGTAAGGCGGGAGTCAGGGCCCGAGGGGCAGAAGGGCGGGACCGGGAACAAACCTGAGAGTAGGCGGAGTCGGGCAGGACAGAAAATGTAGGTGTCGAGCGAAGAGGTCGATGGGAAATGGAGTTCTCTACAGACACGCGCGGAATTTGTGTTGCTGAGAGCACCGGGGAGCCAGAGCAGGGCCTTGGAGCAGGGGAGGAGAGATTCATTTGTGTTTCCGAGGGGCTAATCGGAGTTGTGCGGGCTCTAACGCTTATACAATTTTGACAGTCCTTAGGTATTAAAGTGAATATTTAGAATGAGAAAAGGACACCTATCAAGTTAGGAGAGAAGAACCAGGTACCTCTCTTCGAAGATATCTTTAGGCAGTTTCCCAGAAATTCATACAAGTGTTCTCATGTTGCAACCTGGCTCGCTCTGTCCACCAAAAACACTCTACAACCCCCAGCAACTCATAGCACACAGGTGCACCTGCAGGTGAAGAGCCCTGACAACTAACCTTCCTTAGCCTCTCCTGTCTCTGGCCGCAGGCTCCTCCACTTATCTCAGGCAAAGATAATGGTGGAAGTGACTTCTGGGCAGTGATAAAACTCCGGAAGCATGTTAGTAAGTGACCCTATCATTGTGGCTTCCCTTTCCTCCTGTGAGACATTGTCTTTTCTGGGGACCTTGAGGGCTGCTCTTGGTTTCTCAGTGATGAGTCCTGGCTCAGTTGCCATTCTTTTTCCTGAGTGAGGTGCCCTCATTTCCCTTCTTCACCTCTGTTTTAGCATCTGTACTTTGAGTTCCATCACCATTTTCTCCTCATCCTCAGCCCTCCCTCTTGATTCTAGATTCGTCTCTTCTGTGAATATTTCTTTAATTAATAAAGCAAGTATATTGGCTTCCTGCTGGCCTCATGTTCTCCCCTTACCAGTTATGTGACTACTCCATGTTTTTATTGTTGTAGAGAGACAGGGTATCACTGTGTCACCCAGGCTGCAGTGCGGTGTTGTGATCATAGCTCACTGTAACCTCGAGTGATCCTCCTGCCTCGGCCTCCCAAAGCACTGGGATTACAGGCATGAGCCTCCGCACACAGATCTGCCCCATTTTTAAGCCTAAAATTTCTCATCTGTTTAGTGAGAATTATATGAGAGGGATTGAGGATTCCTGCAAGTTCATGTGTCTACAGGGCCTGACATATTGTAAGCTTTTGATACCTACTGTTACGGTTTTTATTATCAGATGTCTTTTCCTGTGGATTATCAACCCCAAGTTGGGCTCTGCTCCAAGATCTGCCAGTTTTATAAACAGAACCATTTGGGGTATGTCTAAGTTGGGACCAAGCCCCACTCCTCTGCCAGTCAGACATGGTCAGGATTCCAGGCTGCCCTCCAGAAGGCTGCTAGGAGGGCACTGAGTTCCAGCTAGAGACAGATGTGGAGAGACCTACAGGAGGGACATGGAAGGAAAATTTTCCTCTTAAATCGAGGCATATAAAAAGAGGCCCTGGTTCACTCCTATTCATCCTTCCTATCTCAGCTCAGATAGCCCCTTCCTCAGGAAGCTCTCCTGATCCCTAAGCTGGGTTAGTCGCCTCCTCTGGACTCTCAGGGCCCTCTAGGCTTCCCCAAGCCAGCCTTGGTCACTCTGCCTGTGCTTCCCTCATCACAGCCCTGACCACACAGGCTGTCACTCTATTCATGTGCCAGTCTCCCCTATTAGACTGGGAGCCTCATGAGGGCATAGGCCCAGAATTGTTTTGGTCACTACTGTGTCCCCAGCATTACCCAGCAAGGGGCCTGGAACAAAGTGGGTGCTGAGCAAAGATTTGGTGAATTGCTAAGGATCCCCACTCTGTCCACGAGGGCACAGGGGACACTTGACTCTGTGGTGCCTGCCATTCCCACTCCAGGGCACACGACTTGGCAAATGGAGGGAGAACTGGATTTCAGTGCTCCTTGCCCCCTCAGCCACGCACCTTGATGCAGTGCACAATGTCCCTGAGGATTTGGGGAGCGACTCCTCCATCTGTGAGCGGAAAGAGTTGGGATTCGATCTGACATAGGGAACCAGGACTCCCAGGAGGAAGAGAAGGAAGGAATGGAAAGAAGATAATACCTCCACCCTTTCCATCCTGCTGGTCTCCTGGGTCCCGGAACACTGGGCTCCACCCTCTCCGTACTAACACCTGGCGGTTGGGCGTGCCTCAGTTTCCCGGAGGCGGGGCGTTCCTCTGTCCCCGCTCCTCCCCTTGTTCCTTTTCCTCTTTGGGGCATCAGTGGCCGCGCCTCGAGCACTCCCGGAACTGAAACAAGGTTGCAGACAGTCCGGAGGCGGGGGCCACGTCAGCGGGGCCTCCCGGGCTGTGCGGGGTCCCGGCGGGCGCCATGCGGCGGGGCGCGCTCCTGGCGGGCGCCCTGGTCGCCTACGCCGCGTACCTGGTGCTGGGCGCGCTGCTGGTGGCGCGGCTGGAGGGGCCGCACGAAGCCCGGCTCCGAGCCGAGCTGGAGACGCTGCGGGAGCAGCTGCTGCGGCGCAGCCCGTGTGTGGAAGCCCCCGCCCTGGACGCCTTCGTGGAGCGGGTGCTGGCGGCCGGGCGTCTGGGGCGCGTAGTGCTCGCCAACGCTTCGGGGTCCGCCAACGCCTCGGACCCCGCCTGGGACTTTGCTTCGGCCCTCTTCTTCGCCAGCACGCTGGTCACCACCGTGGGTACGTGAGCGCCGTCCCCGCTCCCCAAGCCAGCGAGGATTCGGGACCCCCACCTCGTCCCCGACCCTGGGGACTAGGGAGAGCTCACGAAATACCCGTATCCCAATCCCCTCTGGGCCTAGGTTCCCCTCAAACCCCCCAAGCGAGGACCCACACTCATGGTATCCGTCCCCCTCGGGGAGCTGTGGTCCGAGCCCTTCCTCCTAAACAGGAAACACCCCCAGTTCCCTTGGGACTAGGGTCCCCCTCACAGTACCTTGCAGGGAGCATCTGGAACACCATTCCTCAGTACCCCGGGGGGGCCCGGGTTGCCCCTTCTCCTCTAGGCCTGGGACTGTCCTCGGAGACCTCCAGCAAGGACCCTGCACTTGAGATCTATGCTCCCCCTGGACCCTTCCCTTTATCTCTAGGCTGGACTGCCATCCTTTCCAACGACCATGTCTCCTGACTCTCCAGATATGTCCTTCTGGGAACACTCCTTGAGAAACCCCACCCCAACCTCCTCCTGACACTGGCACACCAGTGCGGACCCTGAGTCTCCAGACCTCTCAGGGCACCATCACTAATGAACTTCCTCCCAGTAGAGATTCCTCAGCAAGGACCTGGAGCCCCCATCCCAGACTCCCACCCCTCTGGATCTAGAACACTCTCCAGCAAGGGGTCCTGCCCTTCTGCAGACCCAGAACCACCCCCATCCATCCCTGGCCCCATACTCCCCAGCAGGTAACTCTGACTCCAGACACAAGACCCCTCCCTACGTACCCTACCCTATCTTGACATCTCCCCTGTACTGGGGAGCCACCAATACAGGGTTTTCCTGCCAACAGGGACACCACTGTTCCCTCTGGACCTGGGACTCCTAATTCAGGAGCCCCAACTATGGATGTGTGGAAAGAACTCACCCTGGAGGGAGCCGGAGCACCCTGGGAAATCTCTTTGTTGTCAGGCTCTGCTGCTCCTGCATCCCCTCCTCAGTCCCCACACTTCCTCTTTGTCTCTTTGTTGGGGATTTGGAGCCGGCAGGAGGCTGGGGCAGGGCTAGCCCAGACTCCTAATTCCCCCTCTGGACTGGCAGCACAGCAGTGAGGGGCAGCTTTTGACTTTGGTACCCCATTGTGTGGACCAGCAAACCAAGGTCTCAGGTAGCAGAGCTGGATGACTTGTCACAGGCTGGAATTAGCCTGGGGCTTACTCTTCCCTACGCTGCCAGGGCAGCCCGACCTGCTTCTGGGCTTCTCTGGGTCACATGAGCGCCTCCTCCTGTCTCCACCCAGATCCTGGCTTCTGAGAAGTCATTCCTGGAAGAGCAGGTGGTATCCCTGCTCAGGGCTGCACGTCTCTGAGTCTCAGTGTCCTCCCTCATCTGCAAAATGGGGATAATGACAGTCCTCACTTCACAGTGGTAGTAATTGCCTGAGCGAGGACTTATCACATGCCTTAACTCACTCAATCAGGACAACAGTCTTGTGAGGCAGGTGCCATTATTGGCCCTATTATTTCAGCCATGCAAACTGAGGCCCAGATAATTTGGACAACTTGCCCAGGGTCACACAGCTAGGAAAGTGTAGAGTGGAGATTTGAACCAAGGTCATCAGCCTCCAGGGTCCCATGCTCTTCACCAACACAGCACACTACTTGGCATGAAGAAGGGTGATGTGTGCGTTGTAAAAGTAAAAATTATTCTGACACTTGTTAAAAATGGAAAGTTATTGCACTAGAGGAGACACTTTTCAAAGGCAGAGAGATTGAACTTAACTCTGAATCTAGCAAAGACAGCTGGAGATGTCTAGCTGATGAGCAGAGTGAGTGGGTCAGTGGATGGAAAATTACTAAGAGGAGAGACATCAGGACAGGAGGATTCCTGCTAAACTTGGCTTAACAATATTCTTGCTAAAGACAGGCCAAGGACTTAGATATCAGGAGTGGAGGATGAGGAATTCAGATATCAAGGGTGGGGAGATTCTTAGGACTCTTGCTAAAACTGGGCCTAGTTGAGAATAGGACTCCAAGGAGCCAGAATAAGTGCTGCTAATAATAACTGATTTTTTTTTTTTTTTTTTAGAGACAGGGTCTTGCTCTGTCACCCAGGCTAGAGTACGGTGGCATGATCATAGCTCACTATAACCTCCAGCTCCTGGGCTCAAGTGATCCTCTTGGCTCAGCCTCCTGAGTAGCTGGGACTACAGGTACACACCACCATGCTGGGCTAATTTTTAAAATTTTTTGTAGAGACAGAGTCTCACCATGTTGCCCAGGCTAGCCTCAAACTTCTGGCCTCAAGCGATCCGCCTGCCTTGGCCTCCCAAAGTGCTGGGATTACAGGCGTGAGCCGCCGCACCCAGCCAACTGATACTTATTGAGCCTCTGCTATCATTATCATTATGGGTGGAACCAGGAGCCCTGAATGTATCTTGGTAAATGGAAAACCAACTAAATGTCATTCAGAGAGACCTCTTCCCATGGTGTCCTTTGCTTTGTCCTATTTAGCCCTGGAATTGATGCAGGCAGCCTTGCTGCAATTGAGGCAGGAGGGGCAGGATAGTCCTACCTGGAACTGGGACTCGGCCGGGGGGAAGTGGGCAGTACAGTCACTAACTCTTTCCATGCTCTTGCTAGGGGCTGTTCCCTGTCCCAACCTGGTAGGATTACCACCACATTTGAGGAAAGGGTTATTTATGAGCCCATTTTTGCAGAGTAGAAAACTGAGGCTCAGAGAGGAGCAGTCACTTGGCCAAAGTCATGCAGTGAATAAATGGCAAAACACTGCTTGGGACTCGGCTCTTTGAGGTGGTAAACCGAGGCTCACAGCCCCATTCTGTTCTAACTCTATGATTTTTCTATTTATAAGGATTTTGTGTCATTTGCAAACCTGTCATTTCACCCAGGCTGCTGGAGTTTCTCCATCAAAACCTTCATATTAATGAGGGTTGGATTCATAAGTGATACACCTCATATTACAGTTGCTTAGATAACATGGAAATTTATTTCTTGCTCACATTCAAGGTAGTCAGTCCAAGACTGAAATGGTGCTGCACGGTCAGAGACCCAGGCTCCTTGGCAAAAACCTCGTGCTCCTCCCTAACTCCTCTGTGCGGTTTCCATTCCCAAGATCACCTAATGGTCCAAGATAGATGATCAATTCCAGCCTCCACATACGTGTTCCAGCCAGGAGGAGGAAGAAAAGAAGGGAGATGAGCATCCTCCTCTTTTTAAAGACCCTTCCTGGAAGTTGCTTGATTCTTTCACGTATACCTCACTGGCCAGAGATTAGTTGCAGAGTCACGCCTAGCTGCAAGGGAGGAGGGGATGTCCTTATTCCAGGTGGCCATGTGTCAGAATTTCCTCGCTTTTTAAGATTGAATAATATCCCATTGTATGCATATACCACATTTTGCTTACCCATTAATCTGTAGATGGAAGCTTGGGTTGCTTCCACATACTAGCTTATTGTGAATAATGTTGCTATGAACATGGGTGTACAGATATATCTCTTCAAGGCCCTGGTTTAGATTCTTTTGAGTATATAAAAAACAGGGGATCCTTTTTTATGGAAAACAGGCACAGGTGAATGCCTGCTCATGTATATACAATGTGTCCACACTTTATCATGGATCACAGGGCTGGGTCTGCAGTCTTTTGCGCAAGACATTTAACTGTCAACATAAACCAGGCCCCCTACTACCCTAGTCGTATCTCTGACCCTTTGGTTTGACTTATTTGGGAAATAAAAAGAGATTTTTAAATTGCACTTTGCCAAAATGAGTCAGTCCCACCAACACCTGAATTCCCCTTGGTCATATTTCTGTTGGCAGAACTCACATCCACACTGACCTTACTGTGTTCGCATGGTCCTCTGGGAGCCTAGTAGGGGTTGTCACACCCATTCTAGAGTAGAGCAAACTGAGGCTCAGAGTCAGGCGAGAGCCTGCGCCCTTCATTCATTCTTTTGACAAGTATTGATCAAGTGCCCATGTGATCAATGTCCAGAGAAGTGACAAAATAGACAGAATCTCCTGCTTTCCTGGAAGTGACACCCACCCAGGAAAAGGGGTGCAGAGGTAACCAAATAAGTAAACCATATAGTATTCCATACTTAAGTGCTGTGGGAAAAAAAAGAGTTGGGTAAGAGGGTGTTACAATTGAAAATAAGGTGGTCAGGGAAGGCCTCACTGAGAAGGTGACATTTGGACAAAGGCCTGTAGGACAGGAGAGAGGGGAACATGTAGATACCAGAGGGAAGAACATTCTGCAGGGAAAGAACAGCCAGTGCAAAGGCCCTGAGGTGGGAGCAGGCTGCCCTGGTGGACCATGTGGGGCCTCGTGGGGCCTTTTACCTGAGTGAGATGGGGCCACAGGAGGGCTCTGAGCAGTGGGGGACATGACTTAAGTCAGGTGTTCACAGGCTCCCTGTTCTGGCTGAACAGACTGGGGGCTAGGGTCGGGGAGGAGGGTGACTGGGACGAGGCTGCAAGCCGTTTAACCGTCCACATATAGCAGGCCCCTCACCTGCGGTAGACAGGGCCAGGGTGGGGGCTGTGGGGCTGGGTGGAAAAGTAGGTGGGTTCTGGATCCATTTGCGGTTGAGACACTAGGCTTCACTGACAGATGGAACGTGGCGTGAGTGACAAGGGGGTCGAGGATGAAAGCAGGGCTCTTAGGCTGAGCGGCGGGAGGATGGAGGTGCCATCACCTGGGACAGGAGAGAATGTGGGAGGGGCAGGTTTGGGGATGAAGGTAGGTCTTGGTGTTGGGTGTCCACACGCACCTCAGTGGAGGTGTCAAGTGGGCAGAAGGATCTCCCCTGCACTCTACAGGCTACGGGTACACGACGCCACTGACCGATGCGGGCAAGGCCTTCTCCATTGCCTTTGCGCTCCTGGGCGTGCCGACCACCATGCTGCTGCTGACTGCCTCGGCCCAGCGCCTGTCGCTGCTGCTGACACACACACCCCTGTCTTGGCTGAGCATGCATTGGGGCTGGGACCCCCGGCGGGCGGCCCGCTGGCACATGGTGGCCCTGCTGGGTATCATAGTGACCATCTGCTTCCTGGTGCCAGCTGCGGTCTTCGCCCACCTTGAGGAGGCCTGGAGCTTCCTGGACGCTTTCTACTTCTGCTTCATCTCTCTGTCTACCATCGGCCTGGGTGACTATGTCCCCGGGGAGGCCCCCAGCCAGCCCTACCGGGCCCTTTACAAGGTGCTGGTCACAGGTGAGCTGGGTACCTGAGGGTGGGGGCTTAAGGAGGACATGGCCCTGTCCCAGCCCCACCCCAGGGGTTCCAAAAGGGGTACTGCCCTGAAGATCTGAGCCCCAAGTTGACTCAGCATCCCTCCCCCATCTCTGCAGTCTACCTATTCCTGGGCCTGGTTGCCATGGTGCTGCTACTGCAGACTTTCCGCCGCGTGTCCGACCTTCATGGCCTCACAGAGTTCATCCTACTGCCCGCCCCATGCCCTGCCAACTTCACTGAGGATGAGGACGATCGGGTGGACATTCTGGGTTCCCAGCCGGAGTCGCGCCAGCAACTCTCTGCCAGCTGCCACACCGACTATGCCTCCATCCCCAGGTAGCTGGGGCAGGTGCTGTGAGGCTGGGTGGACCTGGCCCATGTGACTAGAGCTGATCCTACAGGAATGTCCACGTGCACAGGCAGGTGTTTCTGAGGCATGGCTGCCAACTGTCCATCCTTTGTTTTACAGCCCCAGCTGGGATTCAAGGGGCCGGCGCTCCCTGTGTCCATGTCCTGGGCTCTACCTGGCACCAACATTACCTCGTCCTCCTCCTTCCCTTTCTGCCACTTTCTGCCACACTCTGTGCCTCTGTGGCTTTCTCACCTTCTGTATCTTTCCCTCTTACATATTCCATCTGTCTCTGTCACTCAGCCACTCTTCAGTTGCCGATTCTACCAGGCTCTGGGCTGGGACCTCATTTCAGGCACTAGATCGGTCGCTGCATCTTGGACAAGTGACTGCCCCTCCCTGAGGCTTGATTTCCTCAGCTGTCACATGGAAAGAATATATTCACTCATCCCCAAATCCCTCCTTTTTGCTGGCCCTGTGCCAGACAGTGCTAGAGACACAGCAGTGGTGGAGATGGCCCAGGGCCCTGCTCCCATGAGGCTGGCAGTCCAGTGAGGTAGACAGACCTGTCCCTAGACAGCCCAAAATGATCAGGACTTCAAATGGGGAGGCACAGTGATCAGAGGTGTGATGGAGAAAGCACAGGCAGAGTGGTCAGGGCTGAGGTGGGGGAAGCACAAGGAATGTGCCCAATCCAGCCTGGAAGGTCAGGGAGGGCTTCCTGGAGGAAGGGACAACTGAATTAAGATCTGAAATATGAAGAGTAGTCAGGGGAAGAAGTTGTACCTAACTCATTTTTCTCAAGTGTCTCTAGAGAGCAGGACCCGTTCGAGGAGCCATGGGGTAGGCCTGGGTGATAGAATCTTCCTCAGCAGCCTGGCAGGCAGGAAACTGACACAGGACGCCAGCCTAGATCTGAATGCCATGGGAGGCGCTGCTCTTAGCCACAACACTGTTGTAACAGGTATCCCCTTTTACTGAACACTAATTGCATGTCTGCACTGGGCTCTGGAGCCAGCCTGCTTGGGCTCAAATCCCAACTTAGCCACATCCTGCCTGTGTCTTCGGGCAGTCACTCTACCTCTCTGATTTGTTGCCTCACCTGTAAAATGGTGATCATAACAGTACTTCTTCCAAAGACGATTTCACAGAGCCTGCCATGTTATTCTGTGATGCTTTCTTTGGCCAGGCCCTGTTCTGGGTACTTTACACATGAGGGAGATAATATTAATCATCCCCTTTCCACAGATGGGGAAACTGAGGCACAGAGAAGGGAGGTCCCTTGTCTTAGCCACAGAGTGAGGCAGTGAATGATTTTATGTTTGATCCCCCAACATGGGGTGGCAGTATGAGCCTCACTGCCCTACCACGCCCTGTGGAGGTCACACAAGGGATGGGGCATTTGAGCCACACCTTGAGGGTAGACAAGTGGCAAAGGCGTGGGGAGGGCACGCCAGGCAGAAGGAGCTGTGTGCAAAGGCCTGGAGGTGGGAAAGCGTGTTGGACATCAGCCTCTGGCAAGCAGTTTACTGTGACAGGAGTATGTAGTGAAAGGGGGCAGGAGTGTGGAGGGGTGGACATGGGTATATCTTAGTGTCCTTAAATGACAAGCTTGGGAACTGGCCTCTTTCCTGAGGGCACTAGAGAGCCATGGAAGGGTTTTGAGTAGGAGAGGGTCATGGCTAGTTTCAGGCTTTAGGACAATCCCCCAGTTGCTGTGTGGAGGGATCAGAGGTGGAGGCTGGGGCAAGAGCAAAGCAGGAGATGACGGGGTAGGGCAGGGCCATGGGAGGGGAGAGAGGTGGGTGCAAGGATTCGCAGGAGCCAAGTGGACAGCCATAGGCCTTAAGACTGGGGAGGGATGAGGAATGGTCAGTTGTCCCTGAAATGGGGACCAGGGAGGAAGAGCAGGTCTGAGGGGAGACGCTGAAGCTAGTTTAGAATGTGGTGTGTGTGAGGGGCTAAAGGGACACCCGGGGGGAGGTATTGAGAGTTCACAGAACCCCTAGGGCTGGGGCTCAGGGGGGTGGTAAAGGCTGGAGACAGAGATGAAGGAAGCAAGGCACAAGCGTGGGTGTGGCAGCCCTGGGAGGGAGTGAAGAGAGATCAGCCATGAGTCATGAGCCCGAGCGTATTTATATGTTTACTTTATATCAGGAGAGATTTTGGCTGCAGGTAACAAAATCATGAGTGGCCCAGGCTGAAACAATAGGATTATTGTTACATTGTACATCACCGAGTAAGGGCGGGCTCTGGGAGTGATACCATCCACAGTTATGGGAAGGCTTTGCCACCCCAGCTTCCCCCATCTCTGCTCCGCCACCCTCAGTGAGGGCCTGGCTCCCATGTGAGCTCCACTCGTGGTCCCGAAGTGGCTGCCACATGTCCAGTCATCACAACGAGACATGACAATTTCTAGTGTAAGCAGTGACCCTTCAACCAGTGTCCTGATATCTGAGAGAAGAGCTTACGAAGGAGACACAAAAAGGGTGCAAGAGGAATAGGAAAACCAGGAGGCCAGAGGGTATTGGGAAAAGAAGAGAGAACTTCATGGAAGGCGAACTCAACATTGTCAAATCACGCTAAAAAGTCACACAAGATTTTTTTTAAAGGCTGGTCAAACAAGATTATTGTAATAACCACGATAGAAAATACTTATATTGGATTTACTATGTGTCAGGCACTGTTCCCAAGCCCTTGGATACATTCTCCACGTTTACAGACTAGGAAAGGAGACCCAAAGAAGTTAAGTAACTTGCCCAAGGTCACACAGAAAGTGCAAAACTGGGATTTGAACAAGGTTTTGTTGGCCACCTCTTCCCATGGGAGCTCAGAAATGTTTGCTGTCTGGCTCTTTCTCAGCCCCGCGGTCTTCTTTACCAAGGTCACTGTCCACCTTGTGTTGCTAAAGTCAGCATGGGGTGGGGAGGCCCTTGCTCCCCACCGCCCGACAGTTGTTTCTCATCTTCTCGAGGGAGGTGCCTGTGTGATCTGTCTCCTGCTCCTCACTGCTTCTCCTTCCAAATGCCTCTAGAAAAAAAACAACCAGGTCCTTTTCAGTTCAAGACATAAAAAAAAAAAAAAAAGTACATGCTAAAAAGTTCAACAGGTACGAAAGAGTGCACAGTCAAAAGTGAGTCTTTCTCCTACACTCAGACTGTGTTGATGGATGTCTCAGGCCCCCGAGGCATACTCTCTGTGTACCAGCCACATGCATGTGTGTGTCATTTATTTTCACAAGTGGCACCTAGTATGGGGAGGTGGTTTTGATGGCAGGCTCTGGTGGCAAAGACCCTGGGTATAAATCTGAACTCTATCGCTCCCAAGTGATGTGGCTTTGGGCAAGTGATTTCACCTCCCTGTGCCTCAGTTTGCTCATGTGTAAAATGGGATGACAGATGATAACACCTACCTCATGGACCTGTTTGAGAAGTAAGCACCTTAAGTTAAGCCCTTAAAACAGTGTCTGGCACTTAATAAAATGTTGGCCAGTTATTACTCTCATTTCTGCACCTTGCTTTTTTCACCGACACCCTGTAATCCAGAGATCATTCCAGAGACACACAATTAGGTCTCATATCTGTTTTTATACCTGTAGTGCCTCATCTAGAACACATGTCCCATAAATCATTTCAACGTCCCCTGCTGAAATGGATGCGTGGGTGTTTCCCAGTCTTTTGCTGGTAAAACAATGCTGTAGTACATACCCTGTACCTCAAGATCTAACAAAGGCGCCTCCCCCTGGTGGGGCAGTATTCCCAAGCTGGGGGTGCCAGAAGGAGACCCTCGTTGCTGTGACTCTGCCTGGTGAGTCTGGAAGGGCTCAGGTACATAGGTGCTGAGTGTCTTCCCTCAGAGGAAGTCACCCTTCCCTGGCCTGTGCAGTGGGCTTGAGGTGGGAAGGGTAGACTTCTATCAGCTGTTTACATAAGAACACCTATTCTGTGTGGCACAGGACAGGGCTGGGGAACAATGGTGTGGGAGAAAGCCCTAGGCCCTGCCCTCGTGGAGTGTGGGATCCAGTGGGAAAGAAAGACCTGTTCTCAGCCAGTCATGGCTTAGAGTGGTCAAGGGGTGGGACAGGAGCTGGTCATGTGTCACAGACAAGACCTGAAGGAAGGAAAGTGGTCAGCCCAGTGACTAGGCTATTCCCAAAGTATTCCAGAGGGTGTTACAGAGTGTGCACAGGTCTGGAGAAGAGATCATGCCTGATCAAGGGTATTCAAACCACCCTGTGTAACTAGGCTGTGGACTACAGAGGTCTATGGTGGTGGGGGTGGGAGGGAGGATGAGCAGGATAGAAGGACTGGGTTGAGATTATGCACGGCTCTGGAAACCAACTGAGGGAGTTTGGATGGTTTCTTGAGGTCCTGGGGAGCCATGGAAGGTTTTAGAGCACTCTCAAGGTGTGGTATTCAGACCATAAATATTAGCATCCCCTAGAAACTGGGGTGAATCAAAACTCTGGGAGTGGAGCCCACCAACCTGGCTTAACTAGCTAGCCCTTTAGGTGAGTCTAATGCATGCTCAAACTTGAAAACCACTGGGTTAAAAGTCAGCTTTGCAGTTCATCAAAAAATCAGACTGACCAGCCTGGGTGATACAGGGAGATCCTGTGTCCAAAAAAACAAAGCAAAACAAAACAAAAAGTTATGGTCTGAGCCCTTAACTGTCAGGCACCAGAATACAAGTGAAAAATATTTACTTGTGCCAGACACTGTGCTTCTATCTTCATGTGTTATTGACTTCCCACAACTACTGTGTAAGACGGCTGCCCTTGTCCACGTTTTGTAGGGGACAGTGTTAAGCGACAGACACATTTATTCATTCCCACCAGGTCTCTAGGACGCCAAACTTTTTTTTCAGGAGTAGAATTTTTGAGTAGAAGGACAAGTAGGGACGGTGTGGACTGCCAGAACCACCAGCAGGAACTCCTTGAAGGCCTTCCCAGCGCAAACTGTGTCCAGCACCCCCTGCCGGCCACAGCCAGATCCCCCACCTGGGCGCTCGAGCTTGAGGGCCCCCCTCCCTCGCAACCAAGCCCTCCGCGCCGCTTGGGGATGCGCGTCACCGTGGAGACAGGCGCGCGAGGCAGGCGTGCCTCTGGAAAGGCGGAAGTCGGTTGTGGAAGTACAGGCGGCCATTTTGAGACCGGGCAAGAGGGGCGGGACTGGTGAGACCAAGCGACGGTTGACCGGTTTTAACCAAGTGACTGGTACCGCGGGGCGGGGAGAAGAGGGCGGTGCCATCGGGGGCGGGGAATGCTGGGGACGGGGAGGGGTTAGGAAGGGGAGGGGAGGGGAGGGGGGAGGCGAGGAGGGGAAAGGCAGGGGAAAGAGGGGAGAGCCGTGGGACCTGGCAGAGGGAAAGCGAGAGACAGGAGAGGGGACGAGAAAGGGCAGGGCGAAGAGCAGGGAGCGGTTAAGAGACGAAGCGGGGCGATGAGTAGGGGCAGCGCTAGAAGAGGCGGGGCGTAGAGCAGGTTGGTGTCAAGGGCATGGAAAGTGGGGGTGAGAAGAAGGGGGAGAGAAGGTGTCGCGGCACGAGAGGAAGGCGAGGATCGAGAAGGGTCTGACCAAGAAGCTAGCGCCAGCGTGGAACGAGGAGGTGCGAGGCGAGGAGAGGGCGCGGGGCGAGGAGAGAGAGAAAGGCGAGAAGAGGTCTCGTGGCGAGGGGAAGGCCGGTGGCGAGGAGAAATCCAGAGGCGAAGAGAGGGTCTCTAACGAGAAGGAGCGGAGCGAGGAGCAGGGGCGGGGCAAGGAGCGGACGCAGAGCGAGGAGCAAGCCCCGAGCAAGAAACAGGGACCGGGACAGGAGAAAGGGCGGGGCGTGGAGAAGGTCCAGGATCAGGACCCGGAGAGGGGCGAGACTAGGTATAGGACCCGGTTCCTGGGCAGGGCCAAAGCGAGGAGAAAGGGGCGGTACGAAGAGAAGTTGGGGGACAGGGCAAGAAGTGGGTGCGGAGCCAGGTGGAAGTACAAGGGTGCGACCGCAGGCAGGAGCAGGATAGGGGAAAATAGGAGGGGCTCTGCCAAGGCGAGAAACAGAAACCGAGAGCGGGTCAAGAGCAGGGGTGGGATACAGAGAGGAGGCGGAGCAAGGAGCAAGGGCGGGGCAAAGTTAAGGGGAGCGACGAGGAGGCGGGGCGAAACGAGGCGCAGGAGCAGGGGCGTGGCCAGAAGCATCAGTCGGGGTTGGGCCCGGAGTAATAGCAGAGGTGGGGTCCACAAGAGGGGCAGGGGCGGAGCCAGGAGCAAAAGCCAGGGCGGAGCCAGGAGCAAGAGCAGGGGAGGGGCCAGGTGCAGGGGCGGGGCCAGGAGTAGGGGCGGGGCCAGAAGCCCGAGCAGGGGCGGGACCAGGTGCAGGGGCGGGACCAGGAGCCCGAACAGGGGTGGGGCCAGGAGTAGGGGCGGGGCCAGAAGCCCGAGCAGGGGTGGGGCCAGGGCCAGAGGCGGGGCCAGGGGCAGGGGCGGGGGCCCAAGCAGAGGTAGTACCAGGGACCGGGGTGGTGAGAGGCGCAGAAGTGAGGTGGGATCTCAGAAGTCGGCTCGGGAGAGCAGTCCTGCACGCGGGTGTTGACCCCCGCGTTCTCCAGGTTCTAGCCACGTTGTGCGCGGCCCTACCATGTTCCCTGCTGGGCCTGCGTGGCCGAGAGTCCGAGTCCTGCGAGCGCTGTGGGCACTGATGGTGGCGCTATTGGCTCCGTGGAGACTGTGGGCTGTCGAGGATGTCCAGGAGTGCACCTGGCAGGTTGTCCTGAACGAGTTTAACAGAATAGGCGAGAATGGCGCGAGCGACCGGTTCTTTGTCCAAGAGCTCGTGGATACAGTGGGCAGTGTGTTCCATATGCTGGTGGACTCACCCATCGATCCACGTGAGGTGAGGGGACCAGGGTCAAGCGAACCACAGGGGTCCTGAACCCGCACCTAACTAATCTCTGGACATTTTGCCCAACCTCTCCTTGCAGAAATACCTGGGCTTCCCTTACTACCTGAAGATCAACTACTCCTGCGAGGGACAGGTGAGTGGATGCAGCATGGGTGGGTTCATTCTACTCATTCTATGAGCCTCAGTTTCCCCGTCTCTAACATTTTAATAGTGGTAGCACCATGCAACACTGAGGCTTTAAGGATTCAAGATTATCTATGTACAGTTCCCAGCACCTCACAAGATGCTCAAGTGAGTTTTGGCCATATTTTTTATTGAAATATAATTCACACAACATAAAAGTCACCATTTTTAAAGTGTACAGTTCGTTTTTAGTATATTTACAAAGTTGTGCAACCATCACTACTATTTTATTCATACCAGAACATCTTTATCATCCCAATACCCTGTACCCATTATCAGTCAGTCACTCCCCATGCCATTCCCCTCTCCCTTCAGCCCGTGGAGACCACAATCTACTTTCTGTCCTTATGAATTTGCCTGTTCCGAACATTTCATTTACCTGCAGTCATATAATGTGTGGCTTTTTGTGTCTAGCTTCTTTCACTTAGCATGTTTTCAAGGCTCATTCATGTTGTAGCATGTGTCAGTACTTCCTTGCATTTATTTAGGCCAGGTGCAGTGGCTCATACTTGTAATCTTAGTGCTTGGGGAAGCTGATAGCTTGAAGCCAGGAGTTTGAGACCAGCCTGGGCAACAGAACGAGACCCAATCTCTATAAAAATAAAAATAAAGATTAAAAAAAAAAACTAAAGGGTTTTCCTGTCACCCAGGCTGGAGTACAATGGCCCAATCATAGCTCATTGTGACCTTGAATTCCTGGCTCAAGTGATCCTCCTGCCTCAGCCTTCCAAGTAGCTGGGTCTACAGGCACACACCACCATGCGCAGCTAATTATTTTTGTAGGTACAAGGTATCACTATGTTGCCTATGCTGGTTTCAAACTCCTGGCTTCAAGTGATCCTCCTGCCTCAGCCTTCCAAAGTGCTGAGCCACTGTGCCCAGCCCCCTCAGTACTTCCTTTTTATGGCTGAATAATATTCCACTATATGGATGTGTCATATTTTATCTTATCAATTGATGGACATTTGGGTTATTACCACTTTTTTGGCTTTTATGAATAATACTGCTATGAACATTTGTGTGTAAGTTTTTGTGCAAACATATATTTTCAGTTCTCTTTGGTATATACCTAAGAGTGAATTGCTGGGTCAAATGCTAACCCTATTTAACTTTTGAGGAAGTGCCAGACTGTTTTCCAAATCAAATGCACCATTTTACATTCCCATCAGGAATGTATGAGGGTTTCAGTTTCTCTGCATCTTCACAAACATTTATAATTGTCCATCTCTTTTATTATAGTCATCCTAGTGTATGGGAAGTGGTATCTCGTTGTGGTTTTGATTTGCATTTCCCTTAAAACTAATGATGTTGAACATCTTTACATGTGTTTATTGGCCATTTATCTGTCTTCTTTGGAGAAATGTATATTCAGATCCTTTGCCCATTTTTAAGTTGGGTTGTCTTTTTATTGTTGAGTTGTAAAAGCTCTTTATATATTTTAAATACTAGTTCCTTATCAGATATATCATTTGTAAATATTTTGCCCTATTCTGTGGGTTGTCTTTTTACTTTCCTTTTTTTTAATTTTTAAATTTATTTTTATTTTTTACAGGAACAGGGTCTCACTCTGTCACCCAGGCTGGAGTGCAGTGGCCTGATCATAGGTCACTGTAACCTCAAATTCCTGGGTTCAAGTGATCCTCCTGCTTCCACCTCCCAAGTAGCTAGGTAGAACTACAGGTGCACACCACCATGCCTATGTAATTTTAAAATTTTCTGTAAAGACAGGGGTCTCACTATGTTGCCCAGTGATCCTTCTACCTTGGCCTCCCAAAAGTGCTGGGTGAGCTACCATGCCCAGCCCTTTTTACTTTCTTGATGGTGTCCTTTAAAATATAAGTTTTATGTTTATTGACATATAATTCACCCACCACAAAATAGCACAAAAGTTTTTAATTTCGGTGAAGTCCAATTTATCAATTTTTTTCATTTGTTGCTTTTTCTTTTTCATTTGGTGTCTTCTAAGAAGGCTTTGCCTAACCAAAGACCATGAAGATTTGCTCTTATATTTTCTTCTAAGAGATTTTTAATTTTCACTCTTACATTTAGGTTTTGATCCATTTTGAATTAATTCTTTTTTTTTTTTTTTTGAGACACAGTCTTACTCTGTTGCCCTGGCTAGAGTGCAGTGACATGATCATAGCTCACCGAAACCTAGAACTCCTGGGCTCAAACAATCCTCCTGCCTCAGCCTCCCAAGTAGCTGGTACTACAGGCGTGCGCCACCATGCCCAGCTAGTTTTTTCAATTTTTAGTAGAGACAGGGTCTCGCTCTTGCTCAGGCTGGTCTCGAACTCCTGAGCTCAAGTGATCCTCCTGCCTTGGCCTCCTAGAGTGCTAGGATTACAGGCGTGAACCACTGTGCCTGGCCTTAAGTTAATTCTTACATATGGCGTGAGGTAGGAGTCCAACTTTTACATGTAAATATCCAGCTGTCCCAGTACCATTTGTTGAAAAGATTATTCTTTCCCCATTGAGTTGTATTGGCATCTTTGTCAAAAAGCAACTGACCATAAATATGAGAGTTTATTTCTGGACTCAGTTCTATTCTCACAGTACTGGACTGTGCCAATACTACACAGTCTTGATTGCTGTAGCTTTGTAGTAAGTTTTCAAATCAGGAAGTTTGGATTTTCCAACTTTTTTCTTGTTTTTCTAGATTGTTTTGGCTCAAGTAAGCTTTTTGAGGACAATAGAGAATTGTGGTCTGGAACTGAAATTCTGGAGGTAGCAGACCTAGATTTGGATCTGCCATTGACTCGCATGTAGTTGGAGGAAGTACAGCGTGGCAGTTAATTGTTTAGGCTCTGGAGCTAGGCTGCCTGGATTCAGATTCTAGCTCTGCCACATAATAACTGTGTGATCTCAAGCAACTTACTTAACCTGTCTGTGCCAGAGTTTCCTCATCCTTAACAAAGGGATGATAACAATCATAAAATGATAAAATATGTGTGACACTGTTAGCATAGCCTCTGTTTCACAGAAAGGGCTCAGTGAATGGTAGTGATAAGTTACTAGTGTGAGACCCTGGGCAGAGTGTTTTATCCATGAACCTTCTCTCCTTATCTGTAAAAGTGCAGGAATAATACTTTTTTCTATTCATTCAACACCTACTATGACTCAGGGCCTCTTTTTGTTGCTGGCGATACAATGGTAAAGAAAATGGTTAGGTTTTTCTTGTGGATTCAGTCTACCAGGGAGGCAGGCTGTCAGCAAGTAAACGCATAACATAATTTCTGCGGAAATTAAAATGAGGCGCTACGTTAGAAAGGAGGGGGTGCTGTTTTAGCGGGGGTGGCTGGGGAAGGTCTCCCTGAAGAGGCTTGAGCAGAGACCTAAATGATGAAAAGGGGAGACTGTAGGGAGAGCCAGGCAAAGCATTCCAGGCCTAGGGAACAGCCAGCACAACGGCCCAGAGGTAGGAAAGGGGTCAGTGTGTGTGGAAACGTGGAGAGGCCTGTGTGGCTGGAATCCCGTGACCCCGAGGGAGCGTGGAAGGACAGAGGTCAGGGAGGTAATGGGGGAAGATTTTCAGGGCCTCATGGGCCATGGTGAAGACTTGGCTTTTACTCTGAGTGAGCTGCAGCCATGAGAAGGCTGTCAGCAGAGGAGGGATGTAACCCATCTCAGGCCTTCACAGGCTCCCCCTGCCATGTGGGAGGAAGGCCAGGAGCAGGGAGGCGGTGAGGAGGCTGCCGTATTGCCCAGGCAGGAGATGGGGGACCGGACCTGGGTGGTGGCAGCTGTGGTTGCCCTGACTGGGAGGAGGCCCCACCCCACTAGCACCTGGTCCCCTGTGACTGGGAGCCCAGAGGCAGGGCCAGAGACAGGGGTAGTTGGCAGGATTGAGAGGACCTTGGCCAAGGCATCCCCCAGGATGAAGGGCTGTGCAAAGTTGGTTGTACCTGTTAAATCCCTTGCCCTGGTCCCACAGCCCACCCCGCACCTCCCGACAGAAGGTGCCAGTGCAGCCTTCTCTCAGGAATGCTCCTGGGCCTTTGCTTGTGCTGTTCCATACAGCTGGGACTTCCTTCTCCTTCCTTCCTTCCATCTGTGCCCAGCCAGGATCCTGCCTCTCTGGGAGCTCATCCGTGGATGCCCCCTCACCCTCTTCCTCAGTCCCGTCTGTCTACCTGCAGCATCCCTCTCACCCCCAGGGCCAGAACCTGGCTGTCCTCTGACTGGCGGTGGTGGCAGAGAGTCTTCTGCAGGGAGGAAGCCACTTCGAAAGTGGGACCGGGTGTCCTTGGAGGGGATAGAGGCTGCTCGCAGCTCTGGGTGCCAGATCCCTTCCCACCTTCGCATTTTTGCCCATCGCATGCTGCCCTCGCCTGTGCATTCCCCATGTGCACGTTCTGTCTGAAGACCCTGGCTCTGGAGTCACCTTCTCCAGGAAGACCTCTGACTCCCTCCACAGCCCCTTGCCCCTCTGTCCCTCTCCTAGCCTGTGCCGTCCCCCATCCCAGCCCCAAACCTAGACCACATTCTGTGACCATCCCAAGGTGGAGAGAGTATTCTCCATACCCAGCCCAGGAAGACAGGCTACTGATGGGAGGCTCAAGGCAGGGATTACCCAGAGACTATCATAAGGACACACCTGTGGGGCCATCTCGCCCTCAGCTCTCCGAGGACCTGGTCCGCAGGGGCCACCTGACGGGGCTAAAGCCCGTGGTGCTGGTCACCTTCCAGTCCCCAGTCAACTTCTACCGCTGGAAGATAGAGCAGCTGCAGATCCAGATGGAGGCAGCCCCCTTCCGCAGCAAAGGTGGGCCTGGCGGATATCCGGAGTGGTCACACCTGGCAGGGTGGTGGGGGTTGCTGGGAGCCTCAGTGTGGCCCATGACCAGAGGAGGGTACAGGAAGGCCTTAGCAGGTTCCATGGCCTAGATGGGGCCACACGGTAGAACCCATGGCCTAGAAGCGAGTGTGGGGTGTTGCAGGGAGATCCCAGTGTGGGCTGTGGCCTGGAGGGGGCCCCTGGGAGGCCCCAACAGCCTCAGTGCCCACTGCCAACCAGCAGAGCCGTGCATGGCAGAGGAGGTGTGTGTCATGAGCTGGTACACGCCCATGCCCATCAAGAACGGCAGCGTGGTAATGGATGTGCACATCCGCAGCAATGGCCTGGGGCCCTTCGTTCCAGATAAAAGGTGCCTTTTCCCAGCTGGGGCAAGGGGTAAACTCTGGGAGGAATTCCTAACCCCAGATCCCCAAAGGAACCTGGGGGAGACCAAAGGGAGGGAACGGGGAGGTGGCTATGAGCTGTGGTAGGTAGCTGTGAAACTGGGATCCTCACATGTGGCTGCCCTGCGCCTGCTGCCAGGTTCCACATGAATATCAATGGCTTCCTGAAGAGAAAGGAAGACAACACCATCAAATTCACCATGGGAGATGAGGTGAGGGGGCCCGGCAGTGGGAAAGGGAGAAGACGTGGTCTTGGCCTTGGTCTGGGGCCCTGATTGCTTTCAAACAAGTGGCAGATTCCATTTACAGAGCGCTTACTTCATGCCAGGCCCTGGGCAAAGTGCTTTACTAAATGCACATTCGTGTTAAGTCTTCACAGTGACCCTGTGAGGGGAGGTAATTCATATACCCATTTTATTTTATTTTATTATTTCATTTCATTTCATGTTTTCAACTATACTGCAGGGACATATCTCACACGCCCATTTCAAAGAGGAGAAAACTGAGGCCCCAAAGGGATAGAACCATTTGCATGTACACATGGAAGGTGACTTGAAGCTGCCTAACTCATGTGCCCGTGTTCTTAATCATGGTGCACTCATTCATTCACTCATTCATTCATTCATTCAGCAGGTACCTGCTGAGCACACATTGTGGCATCATGGGGACGTGGCAGTGAATGCACAGACCCAAATCCCTGCCCTCACAGAGCTGGCATTCTAGTGGGAGAGATGGCCAGCAAACTGGTAAACATGAAAATCAAGTGCATTGCATAGCAGGTTGAAAGGTGGCAAGCGCTCTAGAGAGAACTAGAACAGGGCGAGGGAACCGGGAGTGTGCAGGGGGAGATTGCGGTGTCTAATAGAATGGTCAAGAAAGGCCTAATTGAGAAGGTTGACTCTGAGTAAAGCCTCAAAGGAGAGGAGAAAATCATGTGGATACTGGGGAAGAGCATTTCATACCAAGGGAACGGCCAGTACGAGGCCCCGAGGTGGGAACGTGCCTGGTAAGTCTGCTGAGCAGGGAGGAAGCCCGTGTGGCTGGAAGAGAGCAAGCATGTGGGAGAGGGGTGGGGAATGAGGTCAGGAAAATGACAGGGACAAATTGCGGGGGCATTGTTGGTCAGGATGAGGACTTTAACTGACCAAAGTGAGACGGAGCCATGGGCGGGTGGCGGGAAGTGTGGAGCAGCCCTCCTGCCCCTCCCTGGCAGCTCTTCAACCTGAAGCCCCAGTACTTCATGAACGTCTCATCGAGGCCCCTGTGGTACACTGTGGACCAGTCACCTGTGCTCATCCTGGGTGGCATTCCCAATGAGAAGTACATCCTGGTGAGTGACACGAGCTTCACGGACTTCTCTCTCGTGGAGGTGAGTGGTACAGGGCTGATGGTGGGCCTGGGGCTATAGAAGGGGTCCCCAGAGACCCACCAGTCCCCACGAGAGGCAGATAGCATGAAGAAAAAACACATGCAGCCAGAGGGCCTAGAGTCAAATCCTGGTTCTGCCACCTTCTAGATGTGTGACCTTGGGCAAGTCATTTTATCTACCTGGTCTCAGATTCCCATCTGTAAAATGGGAATAATATTAATATTTACTTCATAGAAACATTGGAGGATGATATAAGTTAACAGTTTCCATAATGAATGGTATATATGCACCCTGTTACCTTCTACACTCTGCAAAATTCTGAATCGTGATATACATCTGGCCTCAAGGGTTCCACATCAGGCATTGGAGCCTGCATTATCCCTAAACGGAAACTAAGTAAGGTTCTGTTGCTTTCAAGGACAGAAACATGTTTGAATGAGGGCAGCCTCAGGCAGAGCTCCAACCCAGGTTGTCTTATGCAGAGAACTGGATGTAGTAGGTGCACCTAAATGCAACATCTGGGCACAGACCAGGCTTTAGGCCTGGCTTGATTTGGGCTCCAATGAGGACTTCAGCTTTCAGCTCCACTTCTGAATTAGCCCATTCTCAAAGTGGTTTATATCGTCCCAACTCCCAGGCCAGAGAAAGGGAGCATCTATTTCCCAAATAGCTTTTTAAAAAAATTCTGAAATTTATTTCCTTGGTCCTGATTGGTCCACATTGGATCACATGTGCCAAGCTAATAGAACATGCCGGCTGGTTCAGCACAGGTCACTAGCTCTATCCTAATAAGGGAGGCAGCTGAGACAAGAGTCAGAAAGGATGGTTCACCCACAGTGAAATCAGCATAGCTTTGCCACAAGATGAGGGAGAAGATGCTAGTTATTAACTGTGTCCCAGATAACAACTGTACACCGCGACAGTCCCATAAGATTGCCTTAACCTCCTCCCATCGAGGTCAAAAGCCCCACTTACAATTTCTGAGGACCTCATGTGGGTTAATGTTCTCCTGAGCCCCTCTGGCTCTGAATTCCTCTTTCTATTGTTTGGTTGGTGGAACATCTTCCTATCCTGTGTCGGCTTTCTCTGTTCTGGGCCACGTTGATCCAGACATTGTTCAATTTTCACAAACTTCTGACCCAAGCATACCCACAGGGAATGTGTGGTTGATTTGGATTCTGCCGAAGAGATTTGGAGGCATAGAAGGGGTTTACATCACAGGAAGGAAAACAAATTCAATTTGAACTTCAAGTATCCTTATTCTTGTTCCTTGTTTTTTTAATTCATTGAGGAGAAATTCACAAATTTAACCATTTTAAAGTGAACGATTCGGTGGCATCTAGTTAATTCAACAATATTTTTCTACCACCACCAGTATCTAGTTCCAAAAATTTCCATCACTCCCAAATAAAACCCTGTTTATTCTTGTTCTTTACCCGTGGAGATTTCTCCCTGATGACCCCATCTTGCTCTCTGCTCCCCCTTCCCCACTCACTTCCAGACTGCTCCCGGGAGCCTCAGATCCTCCCCCTGCTCAGCTCTCTGCAGCCCTGTGTTGGTCAGGGTTCAGATTTAGATGCTGTAACACAGACACCCCCGAAGGGAATGGGTGAGCAGACACTGTTGCTCATTCTCAGGACAGTCCAGAGGTGAGGAACCCCTAGGCCCTAGGTGTTGACCTCTGTATGATCACAGCTGGGCCATGCCCATGTCCGTATTCCAGCCAGTAGGAAAGGGAAGGGGTAGAAGTGCAAGGCGAGCCATTTTATTTTAAGCAAGTTTCACTTCCACTCATATTCCATTAGTGAGGAATTAGTCACTTGGCTTCATCCAACTGCAAGGGAATCTGGGTGGTACATGCCCAGCCAAACTCAATCACCAAAAAATATGGGGAAAATGGATTCAGGAGCTTAACTAGCCAACTTCCAGAAGTGGAAAAGGAAACTTGCTGGTAACTGAAAAATTCAGGACTTCAGGCTCAACCTGACCCAGGATTTCAAACAATGTCCCCTATACTGAGTTTCTCTGTCCATCTCTTGTA
This sequence comes from Daubentonia madagascariensis, assembly GCA_023783475.1. Classification (NCBI taxonomy): domain Eukaryota; kingdom Metazoa; phylum Chordata; class Mammalia; order Primates; family Daubentoniidae; genus Daubentonia; species Daubentonia madagascariensis. The sequence continues at coordinate 2,409,590 of JAKFHU010001449.1, read as the reverse complement.
CCTGGTTCCTCTCTATTGACTTTCTGCTCAAAACTGTTCTGTCCTCTGGAACTGAAGACTGCAGGCTGCATCTTCTCAGGCCCACGTCCAGTGGGGAAGATCTTTCCCCTCCACACCCCCCAGCCCCAAAGTACCAAGATTCCTTCCACTCGGTGTGGCTCAGGCCACCTGCCCACCCCAACGCAATCACTGTGGCCAGGGGAACCCAACACAATGCTTGTTAAATTAAATGAGTCAGAACTCTCAAAATGTGTTCCAATAAGAAATCCAGCTGACTCGAAGCTTTGCTTTTCCTCATATATGTGGGAAAGGAGGGAAGTGTGATATCCTTTTCTAACTTAACAAAAGAAATTTCCAAGTATTTCCTCCAGAAAACGGAGGCATCAATTCGAATATTATTAAGTATGACAACTAATCAAAGTTACAGACTTTTTAGAGGGTATAGGTTAGTTTCACCAGGCATAGCAACAACATCTATAGCCTGTGGGGCTTCCCAGACTTTCATAGAAATAACATTTTCAAGGACACTTTTATGATGCTGAATAGGGTAGAGGAAATAAGAATGTTCATATTCTCCTTAACTTGCTGAAATTTCTCTCAGCAGTAGAACTTAGAGTTTTGCTTTGATTTGTACTTTTTATTGAAAGGGTTAGTAGAAAATTCCTTTTTAGTGGAAAATTTCAATCAGACACAAAATTAGAGAGAATGGTATAATGAACCCAGCTTCAATAATTATCAACATTTTGCCTTTTTTTGTTGTTGCTGTCCCACTGTTTTTTCTTTTGAAATATTTTAAAGAAAATCCCAGCCATCGTACCATTTGACCTGTAAATTATTAAAATACTTGAGGAAGTATCTCTAACACTCTTAACACATGAGGACTTTTAAAAAATAAAACCACAGGCCAGGCGCAGTGGCTCACACCTGTAATTGTAGCACTTTGGGAGGCTGAATTGGGAGGATCACTTGAGGTCAAGAGTTCGAGACCAGCCCGAGCAAGAGCAAGACCCGGTCTCTGCAAAAAAAATAGAAAAAATTAGCCGGGCGCGGTGGTGCACACCTGTAGTCCCAGTAACTCAGGAGGCTGAGGCAGGAGGATCGCTTGAACCCAGGAGTTGGAGGTTGCAGTGAGCTATAATGACGTCACTGCACTCTAGCCCAGGTGACAGAGTGAGATTCTGTCTCAAAAAAAAAAAAACAACCCAAAAAACAAAATACAATGCCATTATAATACCCAGCAAAATTACTAATAATCCCTTAATATCTAACACTAGGCCATAGTCAGTTTTCCCCAATTATCTGTCTTTAAAGTTGGCTTGTTTGAGTCAGCATCTGACACATTGCATTTGGTTGTTGATCTCCTAAGACTCTTCTCACTTGTAAGTCTGCTCCCCTCCTCACCTTTTTCAGGCAATTTGTTTAAGAAAATCAGGTCTTTTGTCCTATAGAATTGGCTGTTCCTCTGCCCCCATATATTAGACTTCTCAGGCTGCCACAACATAATACCACAGACTGGGTAGCTTAGACCACGGGAATTTATATTCTCACAGTTTTGGAGGCTGGAAGTTCAAGAGCATGGTGCCAGTAGGGTTGGTTTCTGGTGAGGCCTTTCTCCTCGGATTGCAGACAGCCGTGTCCTCACATGGCCTTTCTCTGTGCAGAGTGGAGAGAGAGAAAGCTCACCGTGCTGTCTTCCCCTTCTTATGAGGACACCAGTCCTACGGGATCAGGGCTCCACCCTTATGACCTCATTTAACCGTAATCACCTCTCCAAAGGCCCTGTCCCCAAGTACAGTCATGTTAGGGGTTCAACATATGAATTTGAAGGGGACACAATTCAGTCCATAACATCCCATATTGCCTATGAACTGGTAGTGAGCTCTAGAAACTTGATTAGATTTAGATTCAATCTTTCAGGCTTTCCCACTGTTAGTGATGTTATTAGTGTTAGTAACTGGCTGGTGGGTTCAAATAGTGTTAACCTGACAGCTAAATGTATTCACAGTAGAATAGGATTGTTAAGATGTACCTTGGGCCAAGCATGGGATGTTTTGTATCCATGTGGGTACAACCCTGACTGCAGCCAGTCGCATAGGGACTGCTAAGAGCCATTGAGCATGCTGTGCACTGCCCAGCTGCAGGGGGCACACAAAGCCTGCACTGGCTCAGGCCTGGGTCATCTGCTTCCCTGGCCTACATTGTGGAAGTTTGGCCACCAAGGTGCTGTTGCAGGGTGAGCAGGGAGAGAACCCTGGAGCAGCTGCTTATGTCCATCCCAAGCAATTGTCAGAGCAGGAGCCTCCCCCCAAGGCAGGACATGGGGGCCAAGGCCCAGGCCACCTGCTCACCATTAGCCTCTGCTCTTCTGCAGTTGAGCATTGACAGTTGCTGGGTAGGCTCCTTCTACTGCCCCCAAGCTGGCTTCACAGCCACCATCTACGACACCATCGCCACCGAGAGTACGCTCTTCATTCGGCAGAACCAGCTCGTCTACTATTTTACAGGCACCTATACCCTACTCCATGAGAGCGACCAAGGCAGCGGTGAGGGGCTGTGGCCGGCCCAAGCCTGGGGGAGGGCACAGCGGTGAACCCATCCACTGGAGGCATCTGGGACTGGAATTGCCATGGGTTGGGGGACAGCAGGGACTTGCCAAGGTCCCGATCACCACTGCCCACCCTGCAAGGGCCTTCCCCTGCCCTCTATATGCTGGCACAAGGCTTCCACCCAGGCCTTCCTGGGAATCGTGACCCAGGTGTGGGAAGAGGGGGTGTGAGTGAAGGCAGGGAGCAGGGAGAAATAGACACGTGCACATGCACACAGTGGCAGAAAGACAGGCCAAGAGAGATGCAGAGGGAGAGGCAGAAAGTCGGGTTGTGGGGGGAAGGTGGGAGGCATAGCAAGTCAGAGAGACAGGCAGAGCAAGAGGAGAGCGAGAGGAACAGAGATGGGCTGTCACGCTGTTGAAGAGGCAAAGCCACGAAGGAGACCGATCAGAGAGGAGACGCACTGTTGATGCAGCCTCCTCTTTAAATGACACCAAAGCCCTCCTATTGCTTCTAGGTTCCCCCCACCATGTAAATGAGAAACATCAGCTTGTGGGGGTCACTGAAAACTGTAGTGTAACTTGCATTTCATTAGCTAACGCCTGTCCCCAAACAGCTTCATTTCCCCCTTTGTCACTTAGGGAACTGTATCAGTGGTAGGAACCAAATTAAAATTGGCTTAAGCCAAAGAAAAGGGACTTTATTGGCTCACATAGCTGAAAAGCCCAGGAGCAGTTGGTCTCAGGAACAGTTGGATCCAGGAGCTCACTGTCACTGTTAGACAGTCGCCTCCATGAGGATGCCATGGCGACTCCCAGCCCCACCCAGCAACTGCAGACTTTTATGCCCCTCAGTACCCCCAGGAAAGAGCATCTTTTTGTTCATGGTTACAAGCTGGAAAGGTCTCTGATTTGCCCAGCTTGGCCACATGCCCAGCTCAAAACCAATCGCTCCAGCCAGGGGAGCTTAAGGGAGGGGTCAGCCCAATCTGAACCTCATGGACAGAGTGTGAGCAAGAGGAATTTTCTCAGAAGCAGCTGGTGCCCCTCTGCCAAGGGCCCCTGACACCACACTGAACAGGTGCTTCAGCAAGAGAGGACAGAGTAACAGGCTCACTGAGGCTAGGGAAATGTGGGTGAGGGGCACAGGCCCCAGGTCCAACCACCTGGGCCTGAGGCCCCATGCTGGCCTCCCTAGGCAGCTGGGTTCGTGTCCTGGCCACTGAATGCATCAAGAAGTTGTGCCCGGTGCATTTCCATGGCAATGGCTCTGAGTACATAATGGCCCTCACCACTGGCAAGAACGAGGGGTATGTCCACTTTGGGACCATCACAGGTAAGGGTGGGGGCCTCTGGCAGCCCAAGAGACCCCTCCATACTCTCTCCCCTCCAAGAATTCTGACCTTGGGCCCTCACTCCTCATCATGTACCGTCAAGTCTCAGGCTATGAGGGGTGGTGGGTTTGTGCATTTGTAGGGGTAGGGTGTATCTTTCATGATGTACTTGATTTTCAAAGGGCAGAAGCCCAATTCAAAAATCATTTAAGCACAAATAATTTGTGGACCTATATAAATGAAAAGACCAGGGGCCAACTTTGGGCATGGCTGGATCCAGGGCTCAAAGGGTATGTCATCAGGACCCTATCTCTTGGCAAGGTAGTGTAGCATAGTAACTAATTATGACAGAGTCTGGAGAGAGACTGCTCCATCACACCCTGCCTTGTGTGCCTTCGGACAGGTCACCGGCCCTCTGCGGGCTCATTTTAATCATCTACAAAATGGGCCAATGATAGTACTAGTACCTATTTCATTGGGTTGATACAAAGATTAAATAAGTTGGTATATATAAAGGTCTTAGAACAGTGCCAGGGACATGGTGAGTGCTATAAAGGGCTTATTATTATTAGCCCAATCATTTGGCTGCAATTTCGGGTAGATACTCCTCCATGGGAGTTAAAGATGGCCCCTAAGATCTTGGGGCTCACATCACCTACCAGTTTGAGTTACCCCAAGAGAAGGAGAGCAGCCTCTTTCCCGTTATTTCTAACGCAAATCCCAGGGTGCACTCTGATTGAACCATCGTGGGTCACCTGCTCACATGAGCCAATCACTGTGACCAGAGACAGATATACTCTTATAGGCTAGGTGAGTGACAAAATGCCAGAGGGTGAGATCTGCCCCCTGGAATCCCAAGGACTAAAGGGTGGGAGGCATGAGGGGGACAGGCAAGGAGTTGGTTTGGTGGGGTGCCACACAGACTGGGACGGGATGGGAAGGGCCTGAGCATGAATCCACTTTGCTCTGCAGATGGCCATGTGTCCTTTGAGATGCTGCCCAGGCAATGGTCCGTGTGTGAACAGATAGGAGGTACTCATCTCCTAGATAGGTCTGCAGCAGGAGGGTGGGGAGATTGAGGGTGTGGGAGAGCAGGGAAGGGTGGGAGGGGGTCACAGGATGGGCCGTGTCTTTGGGAGGGGTGGAGAGTTATGGGGAGGGGCATGGCAGTCACAGGACTGAAGTGATTGGGCCCTAGGGCTACATTGGACTCCCCCTTCCCCTCTCAGTTGACAACTGCTCCATAACCTGGGCAGAGTTCATCCCGGGTGACTATTACCTACTGCTACTGGTGGAGAGTAAACTCATCAATGCTGAGAATTACTTCCAGATGATTGGCTACAACCTAGGTAATCAGGGCAACACAAGGGGCTGGGTGCAAAGAGGCAAGAACCCAGACTGTGGACTGTGTTCCCATCCTGAGGGATTTGCGCCAAGCAGGCAGAAGGAGGGAAATGTTGCCATGTCATGGTGGAGAACAGGGTAGAGGCTTGGTGGGCTGGAGAAACTAAGAGGAAGTCAATGTGACTGGAACAGAGGGGAGAGAGGAGGGAGAAAGATTGGAGAAGTGAACAGAAGCCAGATCTGGAAGGCCCTTGTGGCTCACAATAAGGAAATTTGATTTTAGCTGCAGTGAGAACAGGGCTACCATATACAGTTGTACAGGCTGGGCACTGCACAAACCCCCCTAGCCTAGGAGTCAGAAGAGACAAGTCCTTTGCCCTAACAGGACTATATCCTCTCAGAGGCAATGCCTTTTTATAATTCACATAAAGAAACTCTAAGGGCTAGCAATGGGAAGCCATTGGAAGGTGCTATGGGGGATTGGGAAATGGATGACTTGCTCCAGCTTCAGCTTTTGAAAGGTCAGGGCCTCAGGAGAGTTTGCTGTCTTCTCCCCACCTGTAGTGAATAATGAACTGAAAATCCACTACAAAATCCCAGAATTCATCCCTGAAGGTAGGAGGGGAAGGCAGAGGTGGTCTTAAAGGTGGGCATGGGCCAGGAGGGGCCCAGGTGACACCACCTCACCATCGTGTTCTCTCTTCTGCCCTGGTCAGCTCGAGGCTTGGAGTTCCTGATGATCCTAGGGACAGAGTCTTACACCAACACCTCAATGGTACCCAAGGGCATGTTCTATAACCCATACAACAACCTGCTGTTCATCTGGGGCAACTTCCTCCTGCAGAGGTGGGCCCCCCAGATTCTGCCTCCCCAGCACCTCTAGGGTGGGGGCCCTTTCTGAAGTCACCAAACCTTCAGAGTATGCCCAAGTCTAGAAGTTATCAGGACTTATGGGGAAAACATGGGCTGGGGTCACCAGAGCTGGGATGGGGGAAGCCAATATTCTAAAGTTATGGGAGCCCTTTCTTAAAATGAAACCTTATGTAAGGACCCAACCTATGTGAGCAATAGAAGCGCATTTGCTGGGGACAGTTTAGGATCCTTCCCACCCAGCCATCCTCTCACCCCTCAGGAACCTATGGGCCCCTGAGCCACCTCCAAGGGTGGTTGGCAAACTGCCAGGTTGGCCAGATGCTCCTGTCTTACAGATGGGGAGATGGAGACTGTAAGGGCAGAAGGTCACCCACAGGGTTTGGGGTGGGGGTGCAGAAGCTAGGATTCCTGGCTCCCTTTGCATGTTCTCACAAGGCTAGTGGGGAAACTGGGTAAATGGTTCCTAGGTTGTGTTAAGCCTGGAGTTTGGGGAAGCAGATAGCCAGGATAACCAGCTGTTCTGGCACCCCTAGCTCTCCATCTCTGCCCCTGCAGCCCTGACAAGACAAACTTCATCTACCTGGCAGACTTCCCCAAGGAACAGTCCATCAAATACCTGGTTAGATCGTTCCATGGGGACATGGTTGTTGTCACGGAGACCGAGGAGGTGGGCTGCCCTTCCCTTCTCCCTACTCCCTCTCTGCCTACCCGCAAGCCTCAGGGCCCTCCCCTGTTCCCCAGTCAGGGTACAGGAGGTGAAGGGAGGGAACACCTTCAGGGACCCTGGGGAAGGGCAGCAGAAGCTCCATTTATAGCAGAGAGGATAAGTGTCTTTTCCAAAGTCACACAGCAAAGCAAAAGACTTGAGCCATGATCTGACTTCCAGAGGGGGGCTTGTTCATTCCATTGTGCAGTTTATTTCATAAATATTGAGCACTTACTGTATGCCTGATGCAGTGCTGGAGACTCAGTGGGGACTGAGTCGGCCCTGGGCCCTGTCCTCACAGGGTCACAGTCCAGTTGGGAAGACAGACTTCCCAGACAGTGACAGTTCAGAGTGCTCAGGGCTGTAGTGGGGAAAACAGTACCTACAGAAGCTCAAAGGAGGGACTGACTTAGTGTAGGGGTGTCAAGGAGGCTACATGGAGGAGGTCACATGGGGGGAATATCCTGGAGGCTGGAGGGGTTTCCTAGGTTGGGACTCAGGAAGGGGAGGTGAGGTCCCCTTCAGACATGTGTGGGGGTGGGCAACAGTGCAGAGATGGGAAACTGAGGCCAAGGCGATGGTGAGAGCCTGAAGGCTGCAAAGAGTGAGAAGAAAAAAGAGGTCTCAGCCCTAGGAACCCTGGCTTTTAGGGATTGTATATATTAGGAATGCTTAGGGTGCAAGTGACAGAAACTCAAGCAGACTGGAACGTTGAAAAATATTATCATGGCAGGTGGGGGCTGGAACCAGAGGGATTGGGCTCTGGGAAGTAGAGACAGCATTATGGAGAAAAGGAATGGGGGCTCACCTGGTCCCAGCTGGAGGTGAGCTCCCAAGCCAGACCCCTGGACCAATGGGGCCATCGCAGTGGGCAGAGGGAGAGGTGGATCAGGTCCCCATGGCTCACACACACACACATCCGGCTGTCGTACATTTAGATCTGGTACCTCCTGGAGGGCAGTTACCAGGTGTACAAGCTGTTCCCGTCCAAGGGCTGGGAGGTACACATCAGCCTACAGGTGATGCATCAGTCCTCTCTCTACTCATCCAGTGAGACCATGGTGACCCTCTTCTACGAAGATGGCAGACTAAACCAGGTGCTGGGTGGGGGCTGTGAGGGGACGTTGGGGTGCCACAGGATGGCTGACACCAGTTCACTTGGCCCTGCCTTCCACCTGCAGCTGGTGTACCTTATAAAAAACCAGAAGGGCCAGCTGGTCAAGAGGCTTGTGCCTGTGGAGAAGCTTCTGATGTACCAACAATACAACCGCTATGACTTGCAGCGGCATGGGTAAGAAGACATTGGTCCTCTGCAGTAGTCTGAGGACTCCAGGAGCTGTCCTCATGAAGCTGCCATTCTTGAGCGGCAGACAGAGCCAACCCCAGTGACAACCTCAGGGCTGTGATGGGGGAAGCTCAAAGGATGAGCACGACCCAGCCTGGGGGGAGGGTGCATCAGGGGGGCTTCAAGGAGGTACATGAGCTGTGACAAGAAGGGCAAGGGAGAATTAGCCAGGTGATAAGGTGGGGAAGAGTGTTCCAGACAGGGGGAACCACATGTGCAAAGGCCCTGAGGAGGAAAGGAGATTGGGGTTGAAGAACTGAGAGCAAGTACTGTTGCAGAAAGAGTGCAGTGGTGCTGGGAGCAGGGACAAGGTGAGCCTGGTGGTCATAGGAACTTGCACTGCATCGTGAGGGTCCTGGGGAGCCAGGGATGGGACGAAGGGGAAAGGACTACAGGGTCAGAATTTACCGTGTTCAATAATGATTTTTCTGGTCACATGCAAAGGGTTGATCAGAGCAACCCAGGGAGGCAGCTGGCGGTAGGAGTGGGGGTGGGGGCAGGGACACGGCGCTGGGGTGGAAGGAGAAAGGGGGAGGTGGAACACACAGCGCTTAGGAGGTCAAGTAGACAGGCAAGTGGGGACTGCCCGTGGAGGTGGGGGGACTCTGGTCTGAGGGATCGAGGGATGTGCAAGGGGATGTGTTCAGAGGACTCTGGGCACCAGGGGCTGAAGCTGAGGAGGAAGGTCAGGGCTGGATTAGATTTGGGAAGTCCCAGCGTAGAATTGGGAAACAGTCTTGCCGTCCCCCACTGCCGCCACCCAGGAGCCACCTGATGCTGTCCTTCACCGGCCTCTGCCCCTTCATGAGGATGAGACTGCGGGGCCTGCCCAACCCAGCAGAGATACACGCGCCAGGAGCGCTACCGGGCGCGGCCGCCGCAAGTCTTGGAGCCCTCGGGCTTCCACAACGAGAACTCGCTCGCCGTCTATCAGGGCCTCGTCTACTACCTGCTCTGGCTGCACTCCAAGTACGACAAGGTGGGCGCCTTGCGGCGGGCGGGGCTGTCCCGGGCCGGGTGGCGTCTGAGACGGGGCTGCGGGGGAACTGGCGGAGAGGGCGAGCTTGCGGGTGGAGGGTGGGGAGCAGCCGGGCCCGGGGCGCACGGGAGGCGGGGCCTGGCTTGAGCCGGGCTGTGAAGATCGGGCTTTGGGGGTGTGGCCGTCGGGTAGGAAGCAGGCGGCCCCGGGTATGTATCTTCTATTTTGGGTTAGGGGCTGGAACTGAGGTTAGGAAGGGGTCTGGGGATGCCGCTTGCCTGGGGGCTGTCCTCCCCATCCGCTCATGGTGCCTGGCGGTCCCTGCAGCCATACGCGGACCCGGTGCACGACCCCACCTGGCGCTGGTGGAAGAACAAGAAACAGGATGAGGTACGTGGAGAGGGTTGGGAGTCGGGGAACGGGCGGCGCCGGGACACCCCTCACCGTCACCCCCGGCGCTGACT